>OY987194.1:29523860-30139119 GCA_963920755.1 Cartodere bifasciata | reverse complement strand
GACCCACTGGCACACCAAGTTTAATCGAAAGAGCTATTTTTTTACTACCAAAAAAACTTGGTGTGCCAAGCCAAATCATGGGCCTAACTGCGGGAGCCCCTTTTAAAGATTATATTTTAGTGACATTTTTACATTTTATTTTGGGCAAATACTGGCATAAGGTGAACTCTGTGTAAATGGGGATTGTTAGGACTAGTTCTATCTTTTAGATGATATTTTTATCGTCCAAATTGGCCCAGTGGGGCTCATAAAATTTGCAATTGAAATTTATTGTCAAAACTGACGTCTTCCAATTTTGGGGCGAAAAAAAGGCAGTTTACAGAGGAAAATAGTGAATTCTTTTAACAGTATTTAAAGAAGCAACTAAATACCTTTCCAAAAATAGCACAAAAACTTCCTAACACCTAATATTAGTTCTAAAATCTGCAAAATATAAAAAACAGATAGTTACGCCTGAGTTATACTTACTTTTTTTTAGTAAGGACGAACTTTTTCGTGTTTTTTTTAACACGAATACATATTGTAAGCTAAAATCTTGTGATCAACATTTGTTTTTATCTTTTTTCACTGCAATTAAAGATACATTTATTAATTAAACATTTATTTTTGTAAGTTTATGTTATTTAAGGCATTTAACATTGAATATAAACCAAAAGTATACTACTAAATAAAGAGACACGCTTTCAGTATCAATTTTTCATAAAATAAAAAAGGGACAGCTCCTTATTTTTACCAAACAATGATTTAAAGATGTGTGTGAAGATGCCCAACTACGGAGGTAAATATTAGCACGTTTTAATAAAAAAGCATTTTACATTTGAAGGAATCATAAGCCCTAAGATGTTATTTGCAAGATCATGTTGCAGAAAGTTGAAAAAATTTCGTTTTAAAATATTTAATTTTAATTTTATGGTGTTCGTGCATATTTAAATTTATCTTGCTACATTGGCTTAGTTTTAGTCGTTAGTAGAAACATAGATCAAAATATCAACAATCAATTTTGATTTTTATCGATTGTTGATATTTTGATCTATGTTTCTACTAACGACTAAAACTAAGCCAATGTAGCAAGATAAATTTAAATATGCACGAACACCATAAAATTAAAATTAAATATTTTAAAACGAAATTTTTTCAACTTTCTGCAACATGATCTTGCAAATAACATCTTAGGGCTTATGATTCCTTCAAATGTAAAATGCTTTTTTATTAAAACGTGCTAATATTTACCTCCGTAGTTGGGCATCTTCACACACATCTTTAAATCATTGTTTGGTAAAAATAAGGAGCTGTCCCTTTTTTATTTTATGAAAAATTGATACTGAAAGCGTGTCTCTTTATTTAGTAGTATACTTTTGGTTTATATTCAATGTTAAATGCCTTAAATAACATAAACTTACAAAAATAAATGTTTAATTAATAAATGTATCTTTAATTGCAGTGAAAAAAGATAAAAACAAATGTTGATCACAAGATTTTAGCTTACAATATGTATTCGTGTTAAAAAAAACACGAAAAAGTTCGTCCTTACTAAAAAAAAGTAAGTATAACTCAGGCGTAACTATCTGTTTTTTATATTTTGCAGATTTTAGAACTAATATTAGGTGTTAGGAAGTTTTTGTGCTATTTTTGGAAAGGTATTTAGTTGCTTCTTTAAATACTGTTAAAAGAATTCACTATTTTCCTCTGTAAACTGCCTTTTTTTCGCCCCAAAATTGGAAGACGTCAGTTTTGACAATAAATTTCAATTGCAAATTTTATGAGCCCCACTGGGCCAATTTGGACGATAAAAATATCATCTAAAAGATAGAACTAGTCCTAACAATCCCCATTTACACAGAGTTCACCTTATGCCAGTATTTGCCCAAAATAAAATGTAAAAATGTCACTAAAATATAATCTTTAAAAGGGGCTCCCGCAGTTAGGCCCATGATTTGGCTTGGCACACCAAGTTTTTTTGGTAGTAAAAAAATAGCTCTTTCGATTAAACTTGGTGTGCCAGTGGGTCCAAAAAAAAGTTTAACTCCTCCTATACGGCGAGTAGACTAAAGGATCACCACTATAAAAACATTTTTTCCAAAATTTTAAAAATAAAGAAATATTTTTTGTGATACCATAACATTTTTTTTAAACAAATTATTCACTTCGGAAATAAAGCGAAAACAATAATTTTTTGGGGGTTTTTCAGAGGGCAATATCGAACACAAGTTTATATAAACTTTTAAAATAAGTCCAGGAATCAACCATAGAATTTTTTCCAAGACGTCCAATAAATAAACTGAAATGATTGATTTTTGTGATAAGAAAAAAAAACATGTATTTGATTTTGCCTCCTTACTTAGTTGCAGTCCTCTGAAAGACCCCTTAAAAAATAGTTTTATTGCAGCATTTCCAAAATGGATAAATTTTTAAAGAATTGTATGGAACCTTTTTGATTTATTTAAATACGGGAAATATTTTACGTTTGTAAAATTTTAAAATAAGGGTTTATAGCATTTCTTGGGGGGCTGCAAGTACAGAGAAAGTCCAAATCATATGTTTATACGAATTTTTTTCTTATTTTGGTCCAAAGAATCTGTCATTTTAGTTTGTCGGTCATGGGACGCCATTTTTTGAAAGTTAAAAAATATATCTATCTTAGGCCCGATTGTACAATCCTAGTTTAAACTACGATTTAGCTAAACTGACATTTTATCACAAACAGACTTTGACACTACAAAATAGACAGTGTCTAAGATTGTTCTCTCTATGATTATAAGTCAGATTAGTTAAACCGAAGTTTAAACTTGGTTTGTACAACAGGCCCTTAGTATTACTCACCTGGTTAGCCCTAGCAGCCAAATGCAAAGGCGTCTCCCCCCTAACAGTCGGTATATCAGCACTAGCATCATGCTGCAGCAGAAATATAACAATATTCATACATCCCATAAAACTAGCAACATGCAGTGGCGTCAGACCACTCTCCGTCGTAGCACTGATACAAGCCCCATGCTTCAAGAGTAGTTCCACCATCTTAATCCTGTTCTTTTTACATGCAATATGGAGGGGCGTGAAGCCATTGAGTGCGCGCGCATTAGGGTCAGCGCCGCGCTCTAAGAGAAGTTTGGCAACGCGTATATGTCCGCAGTGCGCAGCCACGTGGAGAGCAGTGAGGTAGTCTATTGTGACCTCGTCTACGGGAGCGCCGTGGTAGAGCAGGATACGGGCCGCGTCCACGTGTTCGCCTTGGGCTGCCATATGAAGAGGGGCTAGACCGTTCTGAAATACAATAATTCACTTTTATTGCTGACTAAAGCGATACCGTTAGCGAGTAGCCAAACTAATTTTTGTAACGTCACAATACTGGATCTTCTAGAAATTAAGACCTCCAGGATTCAAAAAAATAAACATGAGAGTGCGCCGGTTTGATAAAATGAAGTATGCCTTGCTACGAATCACTTTTTGTCTGACATTTCTATTGTTGGAATTGTCAATAACTTACGAACTAAGATCTAAGATACTTATAGAAAACAATACGAATAGTAAGAGAGGTCTACACCGAAAAATACGGCAAATAATGATTTAAAGGATTCCCCTGGCACTACAACGTACTATCCATTTACTGTTTAAGAAAACCATTTACTGTTTAAAAAAAGCAAAGTGACCTATGAAAACAACAACCTTTTTCTTTGAAAAGTTGAATTTTCCTCAAAGTTGGCATTACATTTCAAATTTACTGTCATTAAAAATTGAAAAATGCCAAAAATAATATGAAACTTTCATAAAACAGGCGTAAAAATTGGAAAAACGAAGCAATTTTTGCTTGAGATGTAAAAATTTATAAAGAAAATTGTAGAAATTTTTGTAAAAGTGCTAATTTATCCTATAATACCTAAAAAAGCTTCTTAACAGTGAGTACTTGCATAAATAATTCCTATTTTGTGTAAACTTTTAAATGGTTTAATGATTAATGCATTATAAAGTAATTTAATTAAAAAAAAATACTTCTGCATATGTTGAGACCATTGTTTTTGATTCAGATGCCCTGAACATGTTTTTAAATGCACTTTTTAATTTTGTTGACTTTTCTTACATAACCAGAAAACACAAGTGACATTAATGACAATATACAGGGTAAAATCTGTCACCCAATGGCTTCCCTACATTTTTGTCAAAAATTGCTTTTTATTAGACAGTAGAGAGTGGCCACACAAATTAAATGATTCCCTACTTTCCCCTACGTTTTTCCTTACTTTTCCCTGACTGTCTTAATAATATTAATATGTGTTTATGTAAATGAATGGTAGAGGCAATATGGAGGGGCGTGAAGCCATTGAGTGCGCGTGCGTTAGGGTCCGCGCCGCGCTCTAAGAGAAGTTTGGCAACGCGTATATGTCCGCAGTGCGCAGCCACGTGTAGCGCAGTGAGGTAGTCTATTGTGACCTCGTCTACGGGAGCGCCGTGGTAGAGCAGGATACGAGCTGCGTCCACGTGTTCGCCTTGGGCTGCCATATGCAGGGGGGCTAGACCGTTCTGAAATACAATAACCTTTTTACATTTGAGTAACAATAATTGAATTCTCTTGGTGACTAAAGAGAAACTGTTGGCGAACAAACAAACTAACTGTTATAACGTCACAGTAGGGTTACCTTCTAGATAACTAGGCCTGAAATGTTTATAATGACACGACCTGAAATGAAGTATGCCATGAAACAAAGTTATCTTTACTGTCTGTCACAAAAAGTGACGTTTGTCTTATTGGAGTCAATATAACTTACGAACTAAAATCTAAAATACTTATAGAAAACAAATCACTTTTATTGTTAACTATGCGAAACTGTTATCGAGTAGACAAAATAACAAAAATCCAATTTTCTGACGTCACAAAACTGGACCATCAAGATTATAAGGCTTAAAGGATTAAAAAAAATGAACAAGAAAGAGCGTTGGCCTTACAAAATGAAGTAGGCACTGCTACATGTCTGACAAAACAAGTGACATTTATCTAATTGAAATTGTCAATAAAATAGTGAGAGGGCTACACCAAAAAATACGGCAAATAATGATTAAAAAGGATTCCATATGCAGGGGGGCTAGACCGTTCTGAAATATTGAGCATATTTTGACTTTTATTCCTTAGTTAAAAACAGGACTAATTTCACAAAAATATTCCGTGTGTCCCGCAAAAAGCGCACAAGCTCATAACTTTCTACGTATACTTTCTACAGAAATGAAATTTTAGCAATTGCCTAAGAAGACTTTTAGCCTCCTTTAACATGCATTTACAAAAATGTATGACTTCCAATTTAAGCGAAAATTACATTTATTTTGTATTTTTAAATGGAACACCTTGCATATTTTAACATTTTTAGGAACATTCTTTTAATAAGAATACAATCGTTTTTAAAAAAAAATGTATCACCAATATTAACGATTTTATAGCACTTTGAAAATGTGCTAATTTGGTCCTATGCTTCAGGACTCTATGACTAAGATAGACGATTATGATGAAATTAGGTGATTTTCATACAGCTATAGAATCGTTAATATTAGTGATACATTATTTTTTTAAAAATGATTGTATTCTTATTAAAAGAATGTTCTAAAAATGTCAAAATATATAGAGTGTCTCATTTAAAAATACAAAATTAATGTAATTTTCGCTTAAACCGAAAGTCATATATTTTTGTAAATGCATGTAAAAAGAGTCTAAAAGTCTTCTTAGACAACTGCTAAAATTTCAGTTCTGTAGAAAATATACGTAGAACATTATGAGCTCGTGCGCTTTTTGCGGGACACACGGTGTGAATGCATAAAACTGTGTTTTTAAACGGCATACAGGCAGCTTCTATGTTCTTCTTGGGCTGCAATTTGTAGAGGGGCTAGATTGTTCTAATATGGAAAAATAATTATGTTACATTTTGTAAAAAATAGTGTTTTTGTACTTCTTAAAAGTCGTAGAAGACTAATTTGCAATTGAATTCCTTCTAAGTGCTTTCGTTTTTTTGCTAGAGCTTTTCAAAGTTGGACAAATTTTTAAAGTTTTCTAAAATCTACCTTGTAAAAAATTTGTTATCTATATTTCTAATAAACCTTATCCTTTAACTTGTTTTTTGTTGTTTCGCATTTTCTTTTTGTCAAAAATTGCTTATTATTAGACAGAAAAGAGTGGCCACCCAAATTAAATGGTTCCCTACTTTCCCTTACGTTTTTCCTTACTTTCCCCGACTTTCTTAATAATATGAATATGTGTTTATGTAAATGAATGGTAGAGGCAATATGGAGGGGAGTGAAGCCATTGAGTGCGCGCGCGTTAGGGTCCGCGCCGCGCTCTAAGAGAAGTTTGGCAACGCGTATATGTCCGCAGTGCGCAGCCACGTGTAGCGCAGTGAGGTAGTCTATTGTGACCTCGTCTACGGGAGCGCCGTGGTAGAGCAGGATACGGGCCGCGTCTACGTGCTCGCCTTGGGCTGCCATATGCAGGGGGGCTAGTCCGTTCTACATAGACGTCAAAAAAACATCACTTTAGTGACAAATATGGCGAACATAAAGTAGCACTTTTCTGAACTGTATCATAGAGTTTTTATTTTTACTGCCAGCGACAGTAAAAGTTACTTTTACTGACGCTACCAAATGTTTTTTTCTTAAAACGTTAAATAAACATTACTTTAATGACGTTTCTTTTAAAATATTTAGAAGTCAGCTAAAATAAGTAAATTAAATTCATTATAAAACCATTTTATTTAGAAGTTTTAAGAAAAAGTATCGTTTACTACACAGAGTTAAAGTGGCTTTGTGTGCCTCGGCAGAATTGTCTGTCTCGCTTCGCTCACCAGACAATCTTTCTGCCTCGTCACACAAACCATCACTTTAACTCTTAGTACTAAAATCAACTATTAAATTTTGCAAAAAATATGCGGATTTGAGACAAATCTACAATTGGATTTTTTCAACGTCAACACGTCAACACATCAACGTGCTTGCGTTTTTCTTTGCTAGAGCTTTTTAAAGCCGGCCTAATTTTAAATATTTCCAAAAATATCTAGCCAAAGTTCCTGATTAATAAGATTTAAATCTTGTTTCTAATTTTATTGAAATTGAATACTTTGCAGATTGCAGGTTTTTTTTAAACAAAATACAGGATGTCCGCGTATAGTTTGCTTTTTTTGATATGGTAAATAGCTAGGAAAAAATCCAAGATATTCGGTAAAAACAGTTTTTTGAAAAAGTGCCACCCTTCCCAAATAATGGCCTTTAAACAGGTACAAATTTCATGATGGTTGGACAAATCATTTAATAAATATTTGCGATTATCTGTTTTTAGTTTACCTGCTTAAAGACCATTATTTCTGAAGGAGGGCACTTTTTCTAAAAACTGTTTTTATCGAATGTCTTGAATTTCTCCCAGCTATTTACCATATCAAAAAAAAGCAAACTATACCCTGTATTTTGTTTAGAAAAAATCTGCTATCTGCAAAATAAGTTTTTAAAAAATTAGGAACAAGATGAATGTTATTAATCATGAACTTTGGCTAGTGTTGCTTTTTTGTTGTAGAATAAGAACCAGCATTTACATTTTTTCTAAAAATAATATTCGAGAAATTAGGGCATTTTGAAAAAAATTAGGCGTTTAAAGTTGCCTTCGAAAGCTCATAACAATTAAACCAAAAGTGTTAAAACTTTTTAAATGCCAGATTCGGATTCAGCAGCTCGTTTTACATAAGCATTAATGACACTTATTGGTAGCAAAAATTATTTGTGGCCGTGCCACAGTTAGTTAGTTAAAAACTAAAAATATTTGAACCCTTACCCCTAAGTTAAAAACAAGGAGTAAACCGATAAAAAAAAAACCTGTA
Source organism: Cartodere bifasciata (assembly GCA_963920755.1). NCBI lineage: Eukaryota > Metazoa > Arthropoda > Insecta > Coleoptera > Latridiidae > Cartodere > Cartodere bifasciata. The sequence goes on along the minus strand of OY987194.1, from coordinate 30,131,284 downwards.
GACCAAATCTTCCAAAATTAAATAAATTCCCTTTAAATTTCCTCTACATTTTTGATAATAACAATCTTTTTTTTTTGGTAATTAGTGCATTTAAAAAATCTTAAAAATATTTGGATTTTGCACCCCTAACCCTTACAAAAAAGAAAATAAATTTAAAAAAAAATAAATCTTCCTAAAATTGTTTTTTTTATACTTAATAAAAGAGACTTTCTTACCTTCGTTTTAGCATGCATAGGAGCCCCATTCTCCAGCAACATATCCACCACCTGGTCATGTCCACTCCTAGCAGCACAATGCAGAGGAGTGAGCCCATCCCTTGTCTTGGCCTGTATATCAGCCCCCTTGGCCACCAGCAGAGACACCATGTTGATCTTACCCCACTTACTAGCCACATGCAAGGGGGTGATACAGTGTTTGGCTGCGTAGTTTACATTGGCCCCCTTCTCGTATAACAGCGAGGCTACCTTGTCATTGCCGTAGTGGGCTGCTATATGAAGGGGGGTGAACCCGCTCTTTGAGGTCACGTCCGGGTTGTGCTCGTTCTGGAAGCATTGGGGTGTTTTTTGTTAATATTGGAAGTTTGGGAAAATTAGGCAGTTTTAGAGTAGCTTTGTAAAGAATTAGGCTAGGTTGTATTTTTTATATAAAAACAATGTTTATTGTTAACTAAAGTACAGTAAACGACTGAAAGTTAGAGCACTGGAACGGCAATACAGAGGTACTGGGTTCGATTCTGAGACGCGGATAAAACTTTTTCTTTTTTTCTTCAATTAAAAATTTAAAAATCACGCATATTTTTCTTTGAATTCCATTTTTATTGTTCGACTTGCAATTTATAAAATATAAAACAAAGATTCTGTTCAAGCCACACTTTATTTAGAAATTCGATTTTTTGCTAGACATTTTTAAAGTTGTCCAAATTTTGCAAATTTTACAAAATGTCTAGCAATTTTTTTTGTATCTGATTTTAAGAAAATTTGTTTTGTAAATTGTTTGTCTTACCGTTTAATACAAATACGAATTTTAGTTTCTTGTAAAAAAAATATTGCCGACTAGAGTACTTTTAAAAAAATCGATTGCGCGTTTCAAGTTGTCTTTAAAAGACCATAGCACTAAAACTAAAGCCGATGTAAATATTTAAGTGTCAAATTCGGATTCAACAGCTCATTTTACATAAGCATTGATGACACTCATTGGTGACAAAAATTATTTGCGACTGTGACAAATTCAAACCTGAAAATATTTGGAGCCTAACCCCTTAGCTAAAAATGAGTTAATTTTGGAAAAATATGTTTGCCTAAAACTGTTTTTTGTATTCTTATTAAAAGTCGTAAAAAACAAGTCAACAATCTGATTTTTCTAAAGAACCTTCGTTTTTTTCTAGAGCTTTTCACAACAAAACCCTCCAGTATGGGGCTAGTAAGTAATGTAAAATGTTAAAGTTTTTTTTAATGCGTTAATAAATATTTGTAATATTTTTTTCTTATTTTTAAGTGGGGTAAAATCAACATAGTATCTCTGCTAGTCCCCCAAAAGAGCAGATATACATATCCACCACCTGGTCATGTCCACTCCTAGCAGCACAATGCAGCGGGGTGAGCCCATCCCTGGTCTTGGCCTGTATATCAGCCCCCTTGGCCACCAGCAGAGACACCATGTTGAGCTTACCCCACTTACTAGCCACATGCAAGGGGGTGATACAGTGCTTGGCTGCGTAGTTTACATTGGCCCCCTTCTCGTATAACAGCGAGGCTACCTTGTCATTGCCGTAGTGGGCTGCTATATGAAGGGGGGTGAACCCGCTCTTTGAGGTCACGTCCGGGTTGTGCTCGTTCTGGAAGCATTGGGGTGTTTTTTGTTATAATTGGAATTTTGGGAAAATTAGGCAGTTTTAGAGTGGCCTTATAAAGAGTTAAGCTAGGTTGTATTTTTTATAAAAAAGAATGTTTATTGTTAACTAAAGTACAGTAAATAACTAAAAGTTAGAGCACTGGAACGGCAATACAGAGGTGCCGGGTTCGATTCTGAGACGCGAATAAGACTTTTTCTTTTTTTCTTCAATTAAAAATTTAAAAATCACACGTATTTTTCTTTGAATTCTATTTTCATTGTTCGACTTGCAATTTATAAAATATAAAACAAAGATTCTCTTCAAGCCACACTTTATTTAGAAATTCGGGTTTTGCTGGACATTTTTAAAGTTGGCCAAATTTTAAGAATTTTACAAAATGTCTAGCAAATTTTTTTCGTTTCTGATTTTAAGAAAATTTGTTTTGTAGATTGTTTTACCGTTTAATACAAAAATGAATTTTAATTCCTTGTAAAATAAATATTGCAGATTAGTCCACTTTTAAAAAAATTCCATTGCGCGTTTCAAGTTGTCTTTAAAAGACCATAGCACTAAAACTAAAGCCGATGTAAATATTTAAGTGTCAGATTCGGATTCAGCAGCTCGTTTTACATAAGCATTAATGACACTCATTGGTGGCAAAAATTATTTGCGACTGTGACAAATTCAAAACTGAAAATATTTGGACTCTTGTCCCTTAGCTAAAAATGAGTTAAATTTTGAAAAAATATGTTTGCCTGAAACTGTTTTTTTTTTATACTAATTAAAAGTTGTAAAAAACAAGTCAACAATCTGATTTTTTGCAAGAATATTCGTTTTTTTCTAGAGCTTTTCACAACTAAACCCTCCAGTATGGGGCTAGTAAGTAATGTAAAATATTAAAGATTTTTTTAATCCATTAATAAATATTTTTACTATTTTTTTTCTCATTTTTAAGTGGGGTAAAATCAACATAGTATCTCTGCTAGTCCCCCAAAGGGCAGATATACATATCCACTACCTGGTCATGTCCACTCCTCGCAGCACAATGCAGCGGAGTGAGACCATCCCTTGTCTTGGCCTGTATATCAGCCCCCTTGGCCACCAGCAGAGACACCATGTTGATCTTACCCCACTTACTAGCCACATGCAAGGGGGTGATACAGTGCTTGGCTGCGTAGTTTACATTGGCCCCCTTCTCGTATAACAGCGAGGCTACCTTGTCATTGCCGTAGTGGGCTGCTATATGAAGGGGGGTGAACCCGCTCTTTGAGGTTACGTCTGGGTTGTGCTCGCTCTGGAAGCATTGGGGTGTTTTTTGTTAAAATTGGAATTTTGGGAAAATTAGGCAGTTTTAGAGTAGCTTTATAAAAAATTAAGCTAGGTTGTGTTTTTTATAGAAAAGAATGTTTATTGTTAACTTAAGTACAGTAAACAACTGAATGTTAGAGCACTGGAACGGCAATACAGAGGCACCGGGTTCGATTCTGAGACGCGGATAAGACTTTTTCTTTTTTTCTTCAATTAAAAATTCAAAAATCGCACGTATTTTTCTTTGAATTCTATTTTCATTGTTCGACTTGCAATTTATAAAATATAAAACAAAGATTCTCTCCAAGCCACACTTTATTTAGAAATTCGATTTATTGCTGGATATTTTTAAAGTTGGTCAAATTTTAAGAATTTTACAAAATGTCCAGCAATTTTTTTTGTATCTGATTTCAAGAAAATTTGTTTTGTAGATTGTTTATTTTACCGTTTAATACAAATAAATTTTAATTTCTTGTACAAAAAATATTGCAGATTAGAGCACTTTTACAAAAAATTCGATTGCGCGTTTTAAGTTGTCTTTAAAAGACCATAGCACTAAAACTAAAGCCGATGTAAATATTTAAGTGTCAAATTCGGATTCAGCAGCTCGTTTTACATAAGCATTAATGACACTCATTGATGGCAAAAATTATTTGCGACCGTGACAAATTCGAAACTGAAAATATTTGGACCATTACACCTTAGCTAAAAATGAGTTAAATTTTGAAAAAATATGTTTGCCTGAAACTGTGTTTTTTATGCTAATTAAAAGTTGTAAAAAAACAAGTCAACAATCTGATTTTTTATAAGAATATTAGTTTTTTTTTAGAGCTTTTCACAACAAAACCCTTCTATATGGGGCTAGTAAGTAATGTAAAATGTTAAAGGTTTTTTTTAACCCGTTAATAAACATTTTTATTATTTTTTTTCTTATTTTTAAGTGGGGTAAGATCAACATAGTGTCTCTGCTAGTCCCCTGCAAGGACAGATATACATATCCACTACCTGGTCATGTCCACTCCTAGCAGCACAATGCAGCGGGGTGAGCCCATCCCTGGTCTTGGCCTGTATATCAGCCCCCTTGGCCACCAGCAGAGACACCATGTTGATCTTACCCCACTTACTAGCCACATGCAAGGGGGTGATACAGTGCTTGGCTGCGTAGTTTACATTGGCCCCCTTCTCGTATAACAGCGAGGCTACCTTGTCATTGCCGTAGTGGGCTGCTATATGAAGGGGGGTGAACCCGCTCTTTGAGGTCACGTCCGGGTTGTGCTCGTTCTGGAAGCATTGGGGTGTTTTTTGTTATAATTGGAAGTTTAGGAAAATTAAGCAGTTTTAGAGTGGCTTTATAAAGAATGGAGCTAGGTTGTATTTTTTATAAAAAAGAATGTTTATTGTTAACTAAAGTACAGTAAATAACTGAAAGTTAGAGCACTGGAACGGCAATACAGAGGTACTGGGTTCGATTCTGAGACGCGGATGAAACTTTTTCTTTTTTTCTTCAATTAAAAATTTAAAATCACACATATTTTTCTTTGAACTCTATTTTTATTGTTCGACTTGCAATTTATAAAATATAAAACAAAGATTCTCTCCAAGCCACACTTTATTTAGAAATTCGAGTTTTGCTGGACATTTTTAAAGTTGGCCAAATTTTAAGAATTTTACAAAATGTCTAGCAATTTTTTTTGTATCTGATTTTAAGAAAATTTGTCTTGTAGATTGTTTTACAGTTTAATACATAAAATTAGGCAGTTTTAGAGTAGCTTTATAAAGAGTTAAGATAGGTTGTATTTTTTATTAAAAAAGAATGTTTTTTGTTAACTAAAATACAGTAAATAACTGAAAGTTAGAGTACTGGAACGGCAATACAGAGGTACTGGGTTCGATTCTGAGACGCGGATAAGACTTTTTCTTTTTTTCTTCAATTTAAAATTTTAAAATCTCACATATTTTTCTTTGACTTCTATTTTCATTGTTCGACTTGCAATTTATAAAATATAAAACAAAGATTCTCTCCAAGCCACACTTTATTTAGAAATTCGAGTTTTGCTGGACATTTTTAAAGTTGGCCAAATTTTAAGAATTTTACAAAATGTCTAGCAATTTTTTTTGTATCTGATTTTAAGAAAATTTGTCTTGTAGATTGTTTTACAGTTTAATACATAAAATTAGGCAGTTTTAGAGTAGCTTTATAAAGAGTTAAGATAGGTTGTATTTTTTATTAAAAAAGAATGTTTTTTGTTAACTAAAATACAGTAAATAACTGAAAGTTAGAGTACTGGAACGGCAATACAGAGGTACTGGGTTCGATTCTGAGACGCGGATAAGACTTTTTCTTTTTTTCTTCAATTTAAAATTTTAAAATCTCACATATTTTTCTTTGACTTCTATTTTCATTGTTCGACTTGCAATTTATAAAATATAAATCAAAGATTCTCTCCAAGCCACACTTTATTTAGAAATTTGAGTTTTGCTGGACATTTTTAAAGTTGGCCAAATTTTGCGAATTTTACAGAATGTCTAGCAATTTTTGTTGCATCTGATTTCAAGAAAATTTGTTTTGTAGATTGTTCATCTTACCGTTTAATACAAATATGAATTTAAATTTCTTGTAACAAAAAAATTGCAGATTAGAGCACTTTTAAAAAAATTCAAGTTCGCGTTTCATGTTGTCTTTAAAAGACCATAGCACTAAAACTAAAGCCAATGTAAATATTTAAGTGTCAAATTCGGATTAAGCAGCTCGTTTTACATAAGCATTGATGACACTCATTGGTGGTAAAAATTATTTGCGACTGTGACAAATTCAAAACTCAAAATATTTGGACTATTACCCATTAGCTAAAAATGAGTTAAATTTTGCAAAAATATGTTTGTATGAAACTGTGTTTTTATACTAATTAAAAGTTGTAAAAAAACAAGTCAACAATCCTATTTTTCACAAGAACCTTTGTTTTTTTCTAGAGCTTTTCACAACAAAACCCTCCTATATGGGGCTAGTAAGTAATGTAAAATATTAAAGGTTTTTTTAATCCGTTAATAAATATTTTTATTATTTTTTTCTCATTTTTAAGTGGGGTAAAATCAACATAGTGTCTCTGCTAGTCCCCTGCAAGGGCAGATATACATATCCACTACCTGGTCATGTCCACTCCTCGCAGCACAATGCAGCGGAGTGAGCCCATCCCTGGTCTTGGCCTGTATATCAGCCCCCTTGGCCACCAGCAGAGACACCATGTTGATCTTACCCCACTTACTAGCCACATGCAAGGGGGTGATACAGTGCTTGGCTGCGTAGTTTACATTGGCCCCCTTCTCGTATAACAGCGAGGCTACCTTGTCATTGCCGTAGTGGGCTGCTATATGCAGGGGGGTGAACCCGCTCTTTGAGGTCACGTCCGGATTATGCTCGTTCTGGAAGCATTGGGGTGTTTTTTGTTTAAATTGGAATTTTGGGAAAATTAGGCAGTTTTAGAGTAGCTTTATGAAGAATTAAGCTATGTTGTATTTTTTATTAAAAAAGAATGTTTATTGTTAACTAAAATACAGTTAACAACTGAAAGTTAGAGCACTGGAACGGCAATACAGAGGTACTGGGTTCGATTCTGAGACGCGGATAAAACTTTTTCTTTTTTTCTTCAATTAAAAATTTAAAAATATCACATATTTTTCTTTGACTTCTATTTTCATTGTTCGACTTGCAATTTATATAATATAAAACAAGGATTCTCGCCAAGCCACACTTTATTTAGAAATTCGAGTTTTGCTAGACATTTTTAAAGTTGTCCAAATTTTGCAAATTTTACAAAATGTCTAGCAATTTTTTTTGTATCTGATTTTAAGAAAATTTGTTTTGTAAATTGTTTGTCTTACCGTTTAATACAAATACGAATTTTAGTTTCTTGTAAAAAAAATATTGCCGATTAGAGCACTTTTAAAAAAAATCGAGTGTGCGTTTCAAGTTGTCTTTAAAAGACCAAAGCACTAAAACTAAAGCCGATATAAATATTTAAGTGTCAAATTCAGATTCAGCAGCTCGTTTTACATAAGCATTGATGACACTCATTGGTGGCAAAAATTATTTGCGTCTGTGACAAATTCAAAACTGAAAATATTTGGACCTAAGCTAAAAATGAGTTAAATTTTGAAAAAATATGTTTGCCTGAAACTGTGTTTTTAATACCAATTAAAAGCCGTAGAAAACAAATCAGCAATCAGATTTTTTCTAAGTGCTTTCGTTTTTTTGCTAGACATTCTTAAAGTGGGCCAAAATTGAAAGATTTTTAAATTGTTTAGAAAAAAAAAATTTTGTCTTTTAATTTTAATGTAGACTTTTTTTTAGCTATGGAAAACAAATCTGCATTTTAATTTTTTGTAAAAAAAAAACATTTGCCAATTAGAACATTTAAAAAAAAAATGTGTTGCGCGTTTATAGTTGCCTTTAAAAACTCCATAATTTAAATTTTTATTTGTTTTTACCTGTAATAATAAAGCAGCTGCTTTGACGTCATCTTTTTTGGCAGCTATGTGCAAAGCAGGTAATCTGACCTTCCCTCTGGTGTCATTCTCAAGAAGTACAGCAACGACCTTGTCATGACCTTGCTGCATAGCAACAGCCAAGGGAGTAAATCCATCCTACAAAAAATACCATTTTTACCAATAGACACCGCCAAGCCCTACGTCACAGTTCACAGAAGTGCAGTTAAATATCATCTGTGAAATTTTGTTAGGCAACCAACATTACGTACCATAGAAAATGGTCGATTTTTTTTTATTCTGTGTTTCCAACATTGATCTTTTTAAAACATTATTTAAAGAAAAATGAGATAGTTGTTTAGGTCCCATTGGTGCAAAAATGTTCCTTAATATCTTATTTACGATATTTTAGTTTAAAATTACCCGAGAATCTATCGAAGAATTAAAAAATTCCTTATTATTCTGATGATCATGTTGATCCACCAAGATGTCAGCTTTAAACGCGAATTGCTTAAGAAAGCAACCATATCAAGGGGTATGGTTTGTTCTAGGCAATAGAAAAAAATGTTAATTTTATAATGGTACTTACCAGACCTCTTGATATGGTTGCTTTCTTAAGCAATTTGCGTTTAAAATTCACATCTTGGAGATTGCACAACATTAACACATAAACTGTATATTATAGAGTTTTACAATGAACTAAACTTGAAATATCGAATTTAAGACATTGTAGCACATTTTAATACCAAGGGTTCCCAAAGAAAGCCTTTTATTTTCACAAAATATTGTTCTAAAAAGTGGCTAAATCTGACAGAATCAAAATTGTACTTCACAGACAGTTTTTTAATGTCGATCTGTGACGGAGGACTTGACCATGTGTATTAAATAAAATGTACACTCCTTTCAAAAGCATAACACTGTAAAAAAGAATGCCAAAAGGTAATTTTTTAAAACCTAATAAAATATTTATTAAATTTTACACTTTGATGAACAAAAAAAGAATAAAACTAGCCATTTTTAAAGCTTAAAAAAGTTCACTCAAACGAAAAGGTTTATAATTTGAAAGAATGTGAAAATTTAGATAAAACCTGTAAGTATAGGAGCTATCAACATGAAAATCCACATCATTAACGGTGTCATGATTTTTTGACATTACATAATATTTAATATTTTTGTTCTTAATCCAACAAACTGGCAGGCCAAACAGGTAGCGTTTTTTTTAAAGGTAAAAACATCATAAGTGGGATGGTTTTCTTCGTACAACAAAATTGATTTTTGCACCTTCGAGCTATAACCCTGCCAACCCTTTATGATAGGTAAATCGCTTTTCAAATGTGTTTTCCAAGGACAGAGAACCCTGTAATAAAAATTTCTTATTTTACGCATAACAGTCTACATGCAGTATTAAGGCTCATATTTGCACATATTATTTTATTTCTTCAAGAATAAATATCCCACTTATGATGTTTAAAAATACGCTACCTGTTAGCGCTGCCAGTGTATTGGACAAAAGTTATGAAATATTAAATATAATGTAATGCACAAAAAATCATGACAACGTTCGATGATGTGTGTTTTTGGTTGCCAGCTCTCGTACTAATTTGAAAGAATGTGAAAATGTAGATAAAACCTGTTAGATGTACTGGAAAATTTAATTAAACCTGAAATATAAAGCTTTTAGCTCGAGTTTCAATTAGATAACGAGGTTAATTAAGTATTACACTTACTCGAAAATGACCTACCTATCTTTTACAACTAACAAGTTTGCTATTTAATTAATTAAATTAAATAAAGATCTGATCTATCATTATTTCAATTAGGCTTTTTGCGATGATGAAATTTACTCCAATTGAATACTGATAACTTATTAAATTAATGCATACAGAAGTGACAATTTACCAGTAATAAGAGAATTAAATAGATATAATATACACCAAAATTATTTGGCAAACTGTTAAACAAACCTTTTGTGGGGTTTAGGAGAAGTGTTTATATTTACCTTATCTCTGATAGGCTGACAAGAATCATAACACCAACTGCTAAATTTCTTTAATTTTGCCTCTTTTTATGATATTGCATTGTAAAACACTGATATTTACCATTTAATGCACTATAATATCTTACTATTTCTTAAAAATTTGGCTTGTTTACAGAAAACTCACATAAAATTTACAAATTTGAGGTTAGAAAACTCCATTACCGGTGGCGAATAGTGGCGACAACAAATGTTGCTTTTTTGTACACACAAGTGTAGAAGGCGTATCAAATTTTGCCTCAAAAAATGACGCTTGAATGTGTTTATTTACCTTAATCACGAATTTTGCTTTAAAATTGTAGACTATTTTTAAAATAAATGTATCCTTTGAAAATGATACGGTATTGTAATGTTAAACGTATACACAAGTTAGCGTGGAACATCAACATCTTCCCGCCCTTACTTGCAAGTGTTTATCATCTACCCTAATATTGTGCCGCAGTATTTAAATGATGCTTCATCTATTTAATTCTCTCATCATTGCAATTAACAGTGTACAGAGTAAAAAAAAAAATATTTTTTGATATTTTTAAAGTTACCTCAGTAGCTAAAGTTTGGTTAGCTCCTTTCGATAATAAATATTTTACACAACCGTCGTGGTTTTCTTGAGCCGCCATGTAAAGTGGTGTAAAACCATTTTGTGATTGAACATTTAATGCTGCGTTCCGTTGCACCAGTAATCGGACCACTTCTTCCTGACCAGCTGTAAAAAATACAATAATTTTACCAAAGACATTAAATATTTACAATAGAGAAGGTATAAAAATTCATTGTTTGGGGCCAAGATCTTTTTGTTTACCCAATGTAAGTTATATGGACTAATGAGTCAGTGGATGTAAATAAACAAACGTTTTCAATGGAATCTACCTATACTAGCCTCTTCGATCTTAAGGCCGATTTATACAACGTAACTTTCACTTTACTTCCGCTTTACTTCAGCGTAACTTGACCGAAAATTAAATAAAATACATGCAAATGTATTGGCAAATTTATACCTTACTTTAGCGCTACTTTGCTGTTTCATTTAGCTGTAAGTAGTACTGTCAAAAGCCGAGCTTGGCCGATCATGCGCAAAATTTGCAAAAATGAGATATTCACCCTTATTGTCAAGGGTAGTGATTACGGAATATCGTTTCGTACGATACCTGGTTAGGTCTTCTTATGTAGGTGTTATACGAAGCGATATTCCGTAATTACTGCCCCGGTGTAAATTGTCAGAAGTCGCGAGTTCAGACACATGCGCTTAACTGATCCCAATTTCACGTAACTTTGCAATCTGTAAATTAGGCAAATTTGTAATATAAAGTTAAGTGGAAGTGAAGTTACGCCGAAGTAAAGTAAAAGTTACGTTGTATAAATCGGCCTTTAGACACACACACTGGTAATGTTATGATTATAAGCAATTAATTTCTAGTCATTCTGTTTCTATGAATTTTACATTTTTTTTTTGTGCTCGCTTGGAATTTTTTTTTTATTGTTTTGAAAGCGACAATTGAAAATGTTGTAAGAATTTCTAAACTTTACTTTTATGAGTTTCATGTAGCATAAAGTTGGTACAAACAATGACTTTACATACTTTTCCAATGTTCGTAAAAAACCGGAAGTTATGCTCTGCTTCAGTTCCTAATTATATGCTTCTAAAAATTTGTTTCGTACCATAAAATATCTCGAAATATAAACCAACAATTTAGTATGTACAGTTTTAGAGATTTAATTGCTGGGTAAGATTCTCAAAAAGCTTTGTGTTTATTAAAAAAAAAAATACCAAAAACTTTTTTTGATAATTAAATATACTATCGTGGACATGGAATTTAAAACGATTTTTTATCAGCCACCTTTGATTTTTTGAATTTTACTCTATTTTATATGGGGTTTTTTTATGTCTGTTTTCGAATGTTATTTTGACGACAAATGCGTCAAATGTATCTTATTAAAATAAATTATGTAAAATGTGCTGCCGGCGAGAAAAAAAGTAAGAAGATATTTTCTTTTTTAAATAATTTTGTTTTAGGATAACAACAAGAAATGGGTTAGATCTTTGAGTGGGTTAGAAGTTACTCTTTGCAGATTTATTGGATTCAAGGGATGTTTTTTATATAATGTATGCACATTTTATTGGATACTCTTCGCAGTAATAAAATTTAAAAAAAAAATAGTTTCATAGTTTTATAGCAAAAAAAAATTTAAAAAAATTTTGCCGCTCTTGGGACTCGAACCCGAGCAGTCCGGCTGAGAGACAGAAATCTAACCACTGAGCTACCGACGCTATGTTAATTAAGATCGATTATACGCGACAAAAACTTAGCTTTGTATTGTTTCATTTGTTTTATATTATTTAAAGGACTACTACGTTTTTCTTTTGTTTTCATTCTAAACGACGCATAAAGTCCCATTCTAAGTACATTTTTAGCTTTTATTAATTGCTTTTTCTCATTAACGCGTAGAGTTATAAAAAAAATTTTGATGAATTTTGATAGGTTTTGCCAATATTTAATTTAGTTTGAAATATTTTTTAAATTAATTGAATAATAACTTCGTTATAATTTTTTTTAACTTTGAAAATTGATTTTAACAGTTTTATGATTACCCGATTTTTTTCAAAAACAATAGGGTTCTTCCTCTTGTGAAAAATGATTTTTCCAGAAAATTTGAACATGATTGGAATTTGCGTTCTTGAGATATCGTGCGCACAAGAAAGTGTGACATACAGACGGACGGACGGTCGGATTTTTTTAAAGTTGTTCAAAATTTGATGAAACGCACGAATCTGCAAAAATTTTTGCTCTACGACGAAAATTGACGATTTTAGGATTTTCGGATCGAATTTATAATACTCTTCGACTTTGTCTGTAAAAGAGTATAATAAGGCTCTAATCTAAACATCAGAGAAATGTTTCTTGTTAATGTCCACTTCGCATAAAACTTGAGATGTTTAAGCCGCTATTTTGACCATATTTACGATGCAAAAATTAATCGTTTTAAATTCCATGTCCACGATAGTACCTAATTAAAAAAAAAATTATTAAAAAAAACTTACCGAGTGATGCTATATGCAGGGCTGTATTTCCTTTTTTTGTGGCAGCATCGACAATTCCGCCCCTGTCTAATAATTCTTTTACAATTTCTATATGTCCATCTTTTGCTGCTAGATGTAAAGCATTTAATCCATTCTGAAAAAAAAAATACAATCTGAATATACATGGTGTCCAAAAAATGGCGCATAAACGCGATGGTACGTTGTTGGGGCATGTTTAGGGACCTCCAGAAAATTATTAAAAAAAATCTATCTCATATACTCTTGGAGATATGAGGCCCCAAAGTGCGAAACTTTAAACGCGTATATCTTGAAGATAACAGCACATATTAACGAAATAAATGACTAAATACAAAGGCACAATCTAACTAAAATTATTTTACCATTTGTTTTAGGTACTTGCCAAGTGGGCACCAAGGCAAAATCGATTTTGGTGGTCTTAAGGAATATATGTTCCAAATTTCATGCTTTAATACCAAAATGCAGATTCATTTTGCTTAACACCCGCACTATTTATCTTTTAAATGTTTAAATTACATTTTTATAAGCAATTTAATTTTACAAAAATTTTATGAAATGAAGCTGACAACAATGTCAATATGATCTAAATGCAAAAATGTATGCTCAAGAATCTAGTTGAGCTTTTAAGATGTATTTTACAAACTGTGTTGCCGAACTTATGCAACTTTGTTAGCATTTTTCTCAATGAATATAACTGCTGGATTTTTTTTGGGAATTTTCTAGATGTCTGAAAATGCCCCAAGAGCAAACCATCGCGTTGATGCGCCATTTTTTGGACATCCTGTATAGGTGTAAAAAAATTTCATATTTAAAAAAAGTTAAATCGTCTAAGCAAAACTAATTTTTCATTGAAATTTATGTGTTAAAATACAGGGTGTTACCAAATAAGTAGGAAAAAATTCAGGGGGTAATTCCTGAACCCATTTTAAGAAAAAAAGTTCCTATAAACATATGCCCGATTTTGACTTTTATTTTTCTTACAGCTCCCTAAGGGCCCCCACTAGTAACACGATTTTTTAAATTTTTTCAAAGAGGAAAATATTTCTAGTGATTAGATAAATCAAATAGGTCCTATAAAATTTTTTGAAAAAATTATTCTTTTCAAAATTATAGCGAGAAAACTGATTTTTTAGGGGTTTTTGGGGGAGCTGTATCTCAGAAATGAAGGATTTTCGGACACATGTTTATATGAACTTTTTTTCTTAAAATGGGTTCACGAATTACCCCCTAAATTTTTTCCTACTTATTTGGTAACACCCTGTATGCATAAAATTCTCTTTATGAAGTTTTAAAAATTCAATTAAGTCTTAAATTTCTAAAATCTAATTTTCTGCATTTCTCAGAATTTCAATTAAAGAAAAAAAAACGAAGAAAATTGCATTTGCAAAAGTCAGTAGGAGATTGAAAAAAGATTAATGGAATTGCTACAGCTTTCTACGAAATCCAATATTATTTAATAAAAGATTTATTTCAAAATGTCTAAGACAGAAAATAAAATTATTTTACTGCAGTTTAGTAATTATATTTTCCTATTTTGGAATTTATAACTTTGTTGATAACATAAATAAATGTGAAACTTATTTTGTAGATTGCTTTTATGCTGTAAAATACACATCTGCAATTTAATTTTCTTTAGGTTTTTTTTTACAGCTTTTAAAGTTGGTCAAACTAGAAAATTTCCAAAAAAAAGCTCATCAAAAATAAATTTTGTTTGCGATTTTAATAAAACTTATTTTGTAGAATTCTTTTTTTGCTGTAGAATAAAAATCTGCATTTACATTATTTCTTTAAAAATTATTTTGGAAATTAGAGCATTTTGAAAAAAATCAGGTGTCGCGTTCGAAGTTGCATTCAAAAGCTCATAGCAATTAAACCAAAAGCGTTGGAACTTTTTAAGTGCCAGATTCGGATTTAGCAGCTAGTTTTACATAAGCATTAATGGCATTTATTGGTGACAAAAATTACTCGTAGCTGTGTCAATTAAAAAACTGAGAATATTTGGACCCTTACCCCTTGCTACAAAATAAGGTAAATTTAAAAAAATAGATTTGCCTTAAACTGTGTTTATAAGCTAATTAAGCCGTAGAAAACAAATCAGCAATTAGATTTTTTCCAAGTGCTTTCGTTTTTTTGTTAGAGCTTTTCAAAGTTGGCCAAATTTTAAAAATTTTCAAAAAAGCCCATCAAAAATAATTTTTGTCTCCGATTTTAAGAAAACTTATTTTGTAGGCTACTTTTTTGCTGTAGAATAAGAAACTGCATTTTGATTTTTTCTTAAAAAAATATTTCGGAAATTAGAGCATTTTGAAGATAATCGGGTGTCGCAGTGAAAGTTGTCTTTAAAAGCTCATAGCAATTAAACCAAAAGCGTTGGAACTTTTTAAGTGGCAGATTCGAATTTAACAGCTCGTTTTACATACGCATTAATGACATTTATTGCTGACAAAAATTACTTGTGGCTGTGTCAATTAATAAACTGAGAAAATTTGGACCCTTACCCCTTGCTACAAAATAAGGTTAATTTTGGAAAAATAGATTTGCCTTAAACTGTGTTTTTATGCTTATTAAAAGCCGTATAAAATAAATCAGCAATCACATTTTTTCCAAGTGTTTTCGTTTTTTTGTTAGAGCTTTTCAAAGTTGGTCCAATTTTAAAAATTTCCAAAAAGATCATTAAAAATAATTTTTGTCTCCGATTTTAATAAAACTTATTCTGTAGGCTACTTTTTGGCTATAGAATAAGAATCTCCATTTTGATTTTTTCTTAAAAAAACATTTTGGAAATTAGAGCATTTTGAAAAAAATCGGGTGTTGCGTTCAAAGTTGCCTTCAAAAGCTCATAACAATTAAACCAAGAGCGTTGGAACTTTTTAAATGCCAGATTCTGATTCAGCAGCTTGTTTTACATAAGCATTGATGGCATTTATTGCTGAAAAAAATTACTTGTGGCCGTGTTAATAAAAAACTGAGAACATTTAAACCCTTACCCCTTGCTACAAAATAAGGTAAATTTTAAAAAATAGATTTGCCTTAAACTGTGTTTATAAGCTAATTAAAAGCCGTAGAAAACAAATCTGCAATCAGATTTTTTCCAAGTGCTTTTGTTTTTTTGTTAGAGCTTTTCAAAGTTGGCCAAATTTTAAAAATTTCCAAAAAAGCTTATCAAAAATAATTTTTGTCTCCGATTTAAATAAAACTTATTTTGTGGGCTACTTTTTTGCTGTAGAATAAGAATCTGCATTTATATTTTTTCTTAAAAAAATATTTTGGAAATTAGAGCATTTTGAAAAAAACCAGGTGTCGCGTTCGAAGTTGCATTCAAAAGCTCGTTGCAATTAAACCAAAAGCGTTGGAACTTTTTAAGTGCCAGATTCGAATTCAGCAGCTCGTTTTACATAAGCATTGATGGCATTTATTGGTGGCAAAAATTATTTGTGGCCGTGTCAGTTCAAAAACTGAAAATATTTGGACCCTTACCCCTTGCTACAAAATGAGGTAAATTTTGAAAAAATAGATTTGCCTTAAACTCCGTTTTTATGCTTATTAAATGCCGTAGAAAACAAATCAGCAATCAGATTTTTTCCAAGTGCTTTCGTTTTTTTGTTAGAGCTTTTTAAAATTGGCCAAATTTTGAAAATTTCCAAAAAAGCTCATCAAAAATAATTTTTGTCTTCGATTTTAATAAAACTTATTTTGTAGACTACTTTTTTGCTGTAGAATAAGAATCTGCATTTAGATTTTTTCTTAAAAAGGTATTTCTAAAATTGAAGCATTTTGAAAAAAATCGGATGTCGCGTCCGAAGTTGTCTTTAAAAGCTCATAGCAATTAAACCAAAAGCGTTGTAACTTTTTAAGTGCCAGATTCGGATTCTGCAGCTTGTTTTACATAAGCATTGATGGCATTTATTGCTGACAAAAATTACTTTTGGCCGTGAAATTTAAAAAACTGAGAAAATTTAGACCCTTACCCCTTGCAACAAAATGAGACAAATTTTGAAAAAATCGATTTGCCTTAAACTGTGTTTATAAGCTAATTAAAAGCCATAGAAAACAAATCAGCAATCAGATTTTTTCCAAGTGCTTTCGTTTTTTTGTTAGACCTTTTCAAAGTTGGCCCAATTTTCAAAATTTCCAAAAATGCTCAGCAAAAATAATTTTTGCATTCGATTTTAATAAAACTTATTTTATAGACTACTTTTTTTGCTGTAGAATAAGAATCTGCATTTATATTTTTTCTTAAAAAAGTATTTTGGAAATTAGAGCATTTTGAAAAAAATTAGGTGTCGCGTTCGAAGTTGCATTCAAAAGCTCATAGCAATTAAACCAAAAGCGTTGAAACTTTTTAAGTGTCAGATTCGGATTCAGCAGCTCGTTTTTCATAAGCATTAATGGCATTTATTGGTGTTAAAAATTACTTGTGGCCGTGACAATTAAAAAACTGAAAATATTTGGACTCTTACCCCTTGCAAAAAAAAGTTTACTTACAGAATTTGATGTATTTATGTCTCTAATTGTTCCAGAATCTAAATATTCCCGAACTTTATCCAATTGTCCTGCTCTAGCTGCTCGAAGAAATGAAGTATTTGTATCAGTCTGGAATAAAAAAAAAAAAATTAAATAAAATTTTATTTACCACAAATATCAGAAAAAAATTGATTATTGGAAAAGAGTGAAAAATAACTCTATTAAAAATGTTGCTATCAAGATCGTGATTGGAATTTTTACAATGTAATTTAAAAACCCATTTTATTTTGTAGTGTTGTTTAGAATTTCAAGCAAAATGTCTGTACTTTTATAAAACGTTTTATGTACAGGGTGTCCCACGTAAGATGACCCAACCCCTTATCTCAGAAACTAAAAACGCTAGCAAATTTTTTTTTTCGCAGGATTGTTTGTAATGAACCAAATTTTTATTTTTAGTAATGTTCCACTCTACAGGGTGTTTCATTTACTCGGAACACACATCCACTTCCTTATTTTAAATGGAACACCCTATATTTTTTTATATTTTTAAATACTCCCAAAAATGAGTATTATTTTGTTAAAAGTCCGAAATCTCCAACTTTTTTAGTTTTTGCAAAAAAAAAATTTTTCTGAAATTTTTGCCAGTTGCAGCAGTGTTTTAAAAAAATCATTGCACCCTGTACAAAATTTGCCATTTAAAATTTTATTTTTTTTGATATTTTGTAACAACATGCACTTTTACTACTTAGTATACAGGATGTTTTCTAATGTCGCGAAAAAAAAAATCAGGGGATGATTTTTACAACATTTTTTTTTTGTGCTTTATTTCCGAAATGAATAAGTTTCTCAAAAAATTTTATAAAATCTTTTTGATGCATCTAAATACTGTAAAAATTTTTCATTTGTAAAATTTTGAAAAAAGTGTTTATAGTGGTGATCCTTGGGGGGCTGTAAGTTAAAAAAAAGTCAAAATTGGACAGTTTGTTTGAAAATGTTTTATTAAAATGAGTCCAGGAATCACCCCCTGAATTTTTTCTACGATATTAGGAAGCACCTTGTATACGCGACAACAATACCTTTTACAATTTTAATAATAAATTCCCACAACAATATTCTAACAGCTATTTTCTCATCCCACAAGTAAAGAGAGTCGCGAGAATTTTTTTTTATTTATAAGAGCTTTTCTCAGTGAATAATAACAATTTGCAAGTCACTGAACTGCAATTTAGTTTGTCGGCGAGATGCAACTGGATAATAACTTCTTTAAAATAATAAATATTAGAGTGTTTTAAATTGCTTTGCTTGTGAAAATTGTTTATAATCAAATCTGTACAAGGAGACACATTTAAAATGGAGATAATTTTAAGGCTAGAGATTCAATCAACAGTTTTAAAGATCTGTGCTCCTAGAAGCTCGTATAAGTCATCTCCGTTGAGCTCCCGTCAATTCTACTAAATAGCACATCTACATGAGGGCCCCATCCTATATTAAAACTAAATGTAGTTTTGAAAACTACAAAAATAGGGCTACAAATGTATTATGCTTTCATTTAAGTCGGTTATTTTTTTGTGTCGAAAATCTAACTTCAAAAAACATTAGGAAACACCCTGTATGTCGTTTAGACTATATTTTTTATATTTGCGTTCTATAAAGTGCACATTATGAAACCCAAAATTTTGTTTTTTAAAGTTTCTGAATTGCTTCATTATTAAACCCAAAATTTTATTTTATTGGTTGGCTTTCCTGATGCAAAAAGATGAATTCTTTTCTTGCAAGGTACTTTTTATTTACAAATTTTACTATTATAATCAATCGGGGCATATAATTTCTTTGTAGAGGGAATAACTAGAAGAATTGGAGAAACGATATCAATGGTTACATTTTCTCAAAAACGTCTATTCATTCAGTATTAAATGAGTAAAGTTTACAAATGTCATTATTCAATATGTCTAACTTTAATTTATTTTTTACTTCAAAATGTCAATGTTATGCTATAAGGTTGGTCATAAAAACAAAATTTTATCTTAAATTTTTAATTCAAATTAAAAATGCTTTTTAATGATTTAAATATATAAAAAATAGTATAAAAAACTCGTTTTATAAGGCGTTTTTTATCACTTGTCCATTGGAAAACTCGCCGCTGCGCGGCTCTTTTTCCAATCCTGGACGCGTGCTAAAAAACGTTCCTTATAAAACTCTATGTTTTAATATACTATTTGTGTGTTTGTATCTTTGTGAGTAGCACTTGATAAAAAGTTAAATCAACAAATGTTTTGTAAAGGAATAAATTATGCAAATTATGTAAAAATGCAATGATGTCATTCCTTTTATAATATTAAATTACTAAACACATTATAATGTGGGTAATGATATTTACAAGAAAGGGTAACGTCAATAAACGTTTTAATTTTTGTTCTTCCTTTTGCTTTTTATCTCACTTGGAAATAAATTGACTTAAAAATACAATGGTATGAATTTTGCTAATGAAAATGAATAAAAGCAGATTTTACTCTTTTCAGCAGCTTTAGTATATGTAGGTCAGCAGGACAAATGTGGTTACATCAGACAGAAAAGGCGAGAGGAAACAAACAGGACTCTTCCATCGATCCTTCCTTTCATGTTTAGTCTTGAGTCCTTTAAAGTTGTATAGGCTAGGTTATGTATACGTGGGATGCTTGTAATGAAAGTTAGATTAGAAGTCCTTTCATAAAGTTATGAAAGGACTAAAGAAAAACTATTTTCTCTTTTCCTTTTTATATGACTTTTTAGAGGAAACTTATAAACAAGAGCGGGTTAGATCAATTAATGAATTAGATCATTTAAAAATTTACACTTCGCAGATAGCTCTCATTTTTATTACTATTTTTTTATTTTTATATAATTGTTACACATTATGATATACTCTCGCAGTAGATGATTAAAAAGGTGCATTTTTTATTTTATGAAAAAAAAAAACGTTAAACTTATTTTTTTTTGTAAACGGGTGGGGATACAAAAAAATTACTAGATGCTTTTTTATAGGAAAAATACAATCTTTAATTTTATTAAGAATATTTTTGTTCGTAAAATTGATACTAACCGAAATATAAACCGCTATTTATTATTTGATTTTTTCCAAAAACAATAGGGTTCTTCCCCCAAACGAGATTGATTTTTGCACCAAATCTCAAGTTTATTGAATAAACCGTTCTTCAGTTATCGTGTTAACAAGTTTCGTTATAGACAGACGGACAAAAAATAAAAATCTTTAAAAGTCATGATACGAACGAATCTGCAAAAATGTTTGCTCTAGGATAAATATTAAAGATTTTAGAGAAGGTCCGACCAAATGCAATACACTCTTCAACTTTGTCTGCGAAGAGTATAACAAGAACATAGGTCAGAAAATGCATTTTATAAATACAATTAATTTGAACCCACGTCATTTAGAGATCGGGAAGCGTCATCAAATTATTAAAAACCTACGCATCCATATTTTATGTATTATTTTATAATCATTAAATTGCATCAAAAATGCTCTCGATCAAATATCTTATTAAATACTCTTTGCAGATAAGTGTTAAAGTTTATACAGGGTGTTTTCTAATGTCACAGAAAAAAATCAGGGGGTGATTCGTGGTTCCATTTTATGAAAAAAAATTCATATAAACTTGTGTCCCAATTTTGACTTTTTTAACTTATAGCCCCCCAAGGATCACCACTATAAACACTTTTTTCAAAATTTTACAAATAAAGAAATATTTCTAGTATTTAGATGCATCAAAAAGGTCCTATAACATTTTTTTAAAAAATTATTCGTTTTGGAAATAAAGCGAAAATAATTTTTTAGGGGGTTTTTCAGAGGGCTGTAACTAACTAAGGGGGCAAAATCGGACACATGTTTATTTAAACTCTTTTTCTCAAAATGAGTCCAGGAATCACCCTTTAAAGGAAACTTTCCCCCTATTGGGGTGGTATAACTCAAATTTACTTTCAACCTTTTTTTCTCGCTTTTTAAAATAATAATTTTAAGGATGCATGGACCCATTTTCGCAGACAGCCTGTATTTAACTATTAGAGTGCTTATATAATGTATGTCACTATATCGTAGAGAAGGGTGGATCTAGATGCGTGTTTACTAAACCAACCCTACCAGTATAATTAAGGCTCTAAAAGGAAACTTGATATATTCACTAAGGACTAAGGTAGGTACAAACTCTCCTATATCGTATATTACGAGCGAGGTAACACTGCTGCCTTATTAGCCTAATTGGGCGTGAATCTGCATTTTATTACGCAATTATTCCACAATGTTGGCAAACTTGATACTAGCCCTTACCTAAAGCATTAACGAAGAATGTCGCGAAGCATAGAAACTGTATTAGGTAACATTGGTTGTCTAAAATCAACAAAAAACACCACTTTCTGGTCATTGCTCAGTGGGTTTATAAGAGTTAATTTTAATTAAAAGTTGTGCTTACCAGCAACATAAATAAACAAAGCACAAGTTGACATATTCTAAAGGTCCATTAATAAGCGTTTAAATACAGAATTTTGACAATTTAAAATGCAAAAAAATAGTGCTTCTTAATTGCCAAATTTCTGTATTTAAACGCTTATTAATGGACCTTTAGAATATGTCAACTTGTGCTTTGTTTATTTATGTTGCTGGTAAGCACAATTTTGAATTAAAATGAACTCTTATAAACCCACTGAGCAATGACCAGAAAGTGCTGTTTTTTTGTTGATTTTAGGCAACCAACGTTACATAACCACAGTTTCTATGCTTCGCGACATTCCTCATTAAAGCAAACATTGATTTTATTTTCATAAATCGAAATTGTATTCTTTATAATATTTTTTCCTATCTCAATACCTTATTTAACTCTGTTTATTATTTCGTTTAATTTAAAGTTGCAAGTTCTATTGAAGCAAATTATATTATTCACTTAGCATTTTATTTTTTTTATTTGCCAGCGAACTAATTTGCATAGGACATTGTAGTTTGTAATGAACCTTAATAAGAAATGACAATATCATACATACATATGTACTATCGTGGACATGGAATTTAAAACGATTTTTTATCAGCCACCTTTGATTTTTTGAATTTTACTCTGTTGTGAATGGTTTTTTTTTATGTCAGTTTTCAAATATTATTTTGACAACAAATGCGTCAAATGTATTTTATTAAAATAATTTATGTAAAATGTGCTGCCGTCGAGAAAAATACTAAGAAGATATTTCCTTTTTTAAATAATTTTGTTTTAGGATAACAATAAGGCTCTAATCTTCGTAAAACATCAAAGAAATGTTTCTTGTTAATGTCCACTTCGCATAAAACTTGAGATTTTTAAGCCACTCTTTTGACCATATTTACAATGCAAAAATTGATCGTTTTAAATTTCATGTCCACGATAGTACAAAAATATAAATAGTGTAGTAGGCGAGACCTCGACTCAGACACTAAAATGACGCAATATTGATGTTCAAATTGACCGAACTTATTAAATTAGTGACCTTATGTTTGAATGTGATATTTTCGACTTGATGCTTCATACAAGAAAATGAAATAAAATGATTAATTCTATCATAAAACCGGATCAAAATAGAAATGTATACTTCGCATAATATAAAATTTTAATTGCCCTATTTGTTACCTACATTATTTAAACACTAATAATTAATTATTTACCAAGGCCCATTTATAAACTCACTACAAAATTATAAAAACACAATTTGTAGCTTCTGTGGAAACTATTTTCAAAGCTGTGGGGCGTTTAATAAAATTCTATCCACAACTAGAAAACTTTGATTTACATTACAATTACTATCCATTCACAATTAAAAAAATCAGAGTAGGCGAGCCATAGGGTGACAGATTTTACCCTGTATATTGTCATTAATATCACTTGTGTTTGCTGGTTATGTAAGAAAAGTCAACAAAATTAAAAAATGCATTTAAAAACATGTTCAGGGCATCTGAATCAAAAACAATAATCTCAAAATATACAGAAGTATTTATTTTTTAATTAAATTACTTTATAATGCACTAATCATTAAAACGATTTAAAAGCTTATACAAAATAGAATTATTTATGTAGGTACTCACTGTTAAGAAGTCCTTTTAGGTATCATAGGATAAATTAGCACTTTTACTAAAATGTCTACAATTTTCTTTATAAATTCACACATCTCGGGTAAAAATTGTTTCGTTTTTCCTATTTTTACGCCTGTTTTATGCAACTGTCATACTATTTTTGGCATTTTTTAATTTTTAACTCGATTTTTAATGATAGTAAATTTGAAATGAATTGCCAACTTTGTGGAAAACCTTTCAAAGAAAAAGGTTCTAGTTTTCATAGCTTTTTTTAAACTGTGAATGGATAGTAATAACCATTACGTTACGGTTTACGGCATGCAATTTTATAAATCAGCCTTTCTAACACCAAAACTATCGCAATTATCTATGTAATCTAGTTGTTTACTAGGTTTAAAAATGAAAATGAACGTCTTATTTCCTTTTCCTGGCTTGTTCATACCTTTATACCTCTGATAAATTTAATTTCAACTTAGATAATAACTAAAACACACTTGTAAATAGTTAACTAACTAAGTCAATTTCACGGTCAATTAGTTGATCTACACTACATAGTGGGCCTTGACTTGACAGACAGACAAGATGACAAGTGACAATCGGTGAAACGAAGCGTTACTTCTATTGTTTACTTAAAAGCACCTGCTTAGATCATAATTTGTTTATTTATAAAGCGTGGCTCCGTTATAGGTATAATTTGCCCAATAATTTATGAACATAAAAAAATATACCTTCAACAAAAAGGGCAGAAATTTGTTGGGTCGATAAAACAATTAAATGACTACCAAAATACAGGGTGTCGCCGAAACGAGTGCATCTTTTAAGAGGATAGAAAGAAAATGCTAGTTTTGTGCAAGAAAATGAATACAATAAACCCCTTTTTAATTAATTATTCCAAATCGGTACAGTTAAGCGAGAAGTTTCAAGTGATAAGAAAGTTTCTCATTGAACCCATCTATCAGCAACAATAAATAAAATTACAAAATTGTTAGGAACAAAAAAGTTACGACAATCTTTATGCACTCCACCGGTGGTAACTCCATTTCTAGGGGGGCTACAAACGTCAAAACAAGTTTAAAAGGAATGTTTTTATTGCCGTTAATGATTCCATCAATTTTATGATGTTTCGACAAACCAATGAAGATATTTAGGATTGGGTATTTGTAGTGAAGTAGACTTAAAGGGGTGTAGTTTTTAAACGGCGGCGGTGCCCCCTAGCCTAGGACATGTCCCGTGTATCTCTCTATTTGACCTTTATTTACCCTCTTAAAAGATGCACTCGTTTCGGGGTCACACACTGTATAATTTTTTCTGAACTGGACTGGACAAAATATACCTATTGTATTTTAAACTATTTTAATGTTTTGGTAATAATACCTAACAGTTTTTTTGATTTGTGGTTTTGCGTGTTGCTTGGAAATCAAATTTAAACATTAAAATCAAATTTAATTTGATACAATGAGTGTGCGTGTCAAAATGCGTGTTCTGTACGTTTCTTGAGAGGCATTCTTTAAGAGATTTAATATTTTTACTAATCTCTTTTTAACACTCGTAAGCAGACTTTCCCAAAGAAAGAAATTAAAATTTAAACATAGGATAGAGAAAAAACTATCAATATATTTTTTGTAATTTTCTTGGAACTCTTAGTTTAAAAAAAGCATATTTTTATGACCACAAAATAAATTATATTATTTATACAAATCTGGCGAATTTAAAACTAACATTTTAGTTTTGACTACCTAGATAAAAGATTCAATTAAATGCTGCGTCAAATTTCAAGGAAATTTACTCGGAAATTTAGGTGTTCTATTTTTATTTTAAATTTTTTAACAGATATGCAAAATCTACTGTAACCATAGAAATAGATTGACTAGAAATGAATTGCTTATAATCATAACATTAGCAGTGTGTGGGTCCAAGATCTAAAAGGCTAGCATAGGGAAGTTCCATTGAAAACGTTTGTTTATTTACGTCCACTTACTCATTAGTCCATATAACTTACATTGGGTAAACAAAAAGATCTTGGCCCCAAACAATGAATTTTTATACCTTCTCTATTGTAAATATGTAATCTCTTTGACTGTAACTTTTCAACAATAAAACTAAAACATCAGATCAGACACCATTTTTATACAGGATGTTTAAAAATGCCTTAATTTTTAAAGTTGTAGCTTTTTAAAGAAAAACATAACATTTTCTTTTTGTGTGACGAATTTTTCAAGTTGAGTTTACTTTCCTAATTTATTAACTGTACAAAACGATGAATCACTTTTACTTTTAGACATAAACGATTAAAAATCCTCGTTAAAATTATTACAGCAATAATGTGATTTATGAATAATAGTTCAAATAATAGTGAAATAAGCAAAACCTCTAGCATCGCAAAATATTTATGATACAGTGTCTAATTTTAGGAATTTTGAATTATTTTTGATTTAAGTACCTATTTACGTATTGACCCAATTTTTCAAGTTTTATCACTTTGTTACAGTTTTAATTTTTCAGGACTCAATAAAAATATTTTGTATTTTAGAAGCTGAAAAGCACTTTTTAGGATCTTTTAATAAAGGGGGTTTAAAAATTAGCGCATAAACGCGTACGTTGCTGGGGCATTTTCAAGGATTTCCAGAAAAATGTAAAAAAAAAATCCATCTGTTATTTTTATGGAGGAAAATGCGAACAAAGTTGCATAAGTTCGGCAACACAGATTGTAAAATAAAACTAGAAATGGGCTAGGTCAGCGAGTGGGTTAGATCAGTGAGCGGGTTGAATGTTTTATAAAATGACAACATTTAATAGGATACTCCTCGCAGTAATCAGACATAAAATTGAAAAAAAAAATTTTTTTTAATATTATTTAAAAAAATCTGCGGAGAGGTCAAACTATTTACACTCCAATAAACAAAAAAAATACTTTTTTTTCGCGAAGAGAATAAATAGGTATCAATTCTGACACTGACGTTTATGATTTAATTTGGCTGAGGAAAGATGCTTTTGTTTTGATTTTTTTTTGCAAAGCCACCTTGACCGATCCTTGACTTTCGGGACTTAGAACTTTTTTATAACTAAAAATCATTCTTTTGGACATTTTTGTCTTAGAAACTTAATAGAAAAAAAACAAAAAATACTTTTTAATACAGAATTTAATTTTCTTCCATTTTTATAACTTCATTATTTTTTGTAAATTGAAAAATAACGAAGATACGGCATTTTTATTAATTGGGGGGCTTATGTGGGGTCGGACAAAAAAAACTTTCGATTACTTTTTGTAAAGAATTGGAAAGGCTTGTATATTACCAAAAAAAAATTTTTATAAATTTTATAATAACCGAAATATAAATTTTTTTCCAGTTAGGGGGCCCTGGAGCCCCCTTTGTCATTATCTGATTTCTCTCAAAAACAATCCCAACCAAGATTTTAATAGGAACGATTTTTCCTGAAAATTTGAACATGATTAGGATTTTCGTTCTTAAGTTATCGTGTTTACAAAAAATGTGACAGAGTACAGACGGACAGACGGACAGACGGACAGACGGACAGACGGACAGACGGACAGACGGATTTTTTGAAAGTTGTTCAAAATTCGATGAAACGCACGAATCTGCAAAAATTTTTGCTCTACGATGATTTTTTACGATTTTAGAATTTTCAAAACAATCACAATATACTCCTCGTTTTTGACTTTGTCTGCGAGGAGTATAATAAATACATCTTAAAAGCTCATCTAGATTGTTGATCATACATTTTTGCATTAGATCATATTGACATTGTTGTCAGCTTCATTTCATAAAAATTTTGTAAAACTAAATTAATTACAAAATGTCCCAAGAAGGAAAACAAATGCTAAGGGCTCAATTAGAAACATTTTAAAAGCAAGCAACAATATTTAACAGTCACATTGCTAAAAATAAAAATCCTTGAACATTTATTTACAATTCTGTGGATGGACTAACAAATATAATGAATGAATAAATTATGTCGGCCACATTTTAACGATTATGGACTGCAACATTGTACTTTTGCATATGACATAATTTTTTAAACCCAGATTCAAACAGTATGCTGATTTCAATGTCGGTTTTAACAAGGGGACATTCTTAATTAATTTGATTAAGAAGGCAACTTTTTTTCTTAATTCTATGAACATATTTATGTTATTTGCCAACCGTCTGACATAATTAAAAATGCTCGTAAAAATGCATTATGGGACCTTTAAATAATTAAAATTTAAATATCCCATGACATTTAAGCAAACTTTTATTGTTCTATCTGCAAAAAATTATCCAACAAAATATCTAGTTAGTTTTAAATCAAATTTTTAAATCACACAAGTCTCTACTTTTCGAGAAAAAAAATAAATAAAATTTGATTTTCCCCTTCCACCTTCTTGAATTTATACCTTTACTTCATTGTCAAGCTGACATTACCGCCTATTTTTTTACTTAATTTATTGCTTTACTTACATTTTAGCTATTTGTTATTAACGCCACGATAAATAAATCAAAATTCCGATAAAAATATTCTATATTTTAGGCAATCTGTCACTAAGCGCGCTGGTTGACTTAAAAAACATAGAAAGGAATACATTTGTATGTTGCTAAGCAATGTGCTACACCTTAGAATAGTGAATGTGGCCGGAAGGGGAATGCCACAAAATAGGGAAAGTGCCTTAAAGTTTAAAATTTGGAGGGCTAGAACACCTAAACCAGCCACTAGATTAACTAGAGATTTTTAGTGAAAGCTCATGCACAAGTCTACTTTTTATTTTTAATATAAGCAAAAAAATTAAAATTCGTCCCATTTTCGTTTTAGATTTAGAACGCGAAGAGTATTAAAAAATAGCACAGTAGAGTACTTGAATTGTCATCAAAGTAAGGATTTCCGCTACCTAGAGTGCCTTGATAATTTTGACAATTATTGTCGCCCTATAGAGTGACGACATGCATCATTCTTTCTCTGTCATACAGATAACGTCATCAACGTTATAGCCAAAGTGACAACAATTACAACTTACAATCACAATTAATGACGTTATCTGTATGACAGAGAAAGAATGATGCATGTCGTCACTCTACAAGGCGACAATAACTGTCAAAATAATCAAGGCACTCTACCGCTACCAAATGCTTTATTTTACGAACTTTTGAATGTGTAAAGCATCTGTTTAACTTTTAAACTCGTTAAATGTTTGGTGTTTATAGTGCCTCATATTTTTTAACGTTTTCAGGGCCATAAAAAGTATACATTAAATTTAAACATTCATCGCAAAATCAATACATATTAAAAACCCTTATTATACTCTTCGCAGTCTTCGCAAAAGAGTATATTGCGATTACTCGGACCTTCTCTAAAATCGTTAATATTCATCCTAGAGTAAATTTTTGCAGATTCGTTCGTTTCATGACTTTTTAAGACTTTTATTTTTTGTAAGTCTGTCTGTAACGAAATTTGTGACCACCATAACTCAAGAACGGTTTATCGGATCGACTTGAGATTTAACACAAAAATCAATCCCATTTAGAGGAAGAGCCCTATTGTTTTTGGAAAATCAAGTAATAAAAAGAGGGTTAAAAACACCCCCAAAGTAGAAAAAAATTCATATTTTCGTTAATATCAACTTTACGAAAAAAAATATTCTTACTAAATTAAAGATTGTATTTTTTCCTATAAAAATGCATCTGGTAATTTTTATGTATCCCCATCCGTTTACAAAAAAAATAAGTTTTACGTTTCTTTCAATAAAATAAAAAATGCACCTTTTTAATCATTTACTGCGATGAGTATCATATAGAATGTGTAACAATTATATAAAAATAAAAAAATAGTCATAAAAAATGAGCTATCTGCGAAGTTTAACTTTTTAAATGATGTATCCCTCTCACTGATCTAACCCGCTCTTGTTTTGCCCTGCTTTTTCATTTAGTAATATTAGAAATTCGGCCCGAAGGGCAAAAAAGCAAGCATATCCTATATTTTGTGTTGTTAATAGTCTTTTATCAATACTACGTAATGTTTATTAACAGAAGTGACCTTGAGTGATAATTTCTCGTTTACGTTAAAAAAAAGCAACTGCATTTCGCCGGATTAATTAGGTAATTGGCTAAATTACGTAAGCACTCGCCTGTTTGCGAATAAATAATTCTTTTAGTCGGTCAAATTACTCTACAACACAAGCCGAGTTTCTAAAAATGCTATAAATGGCCAAGTGAAAAATCCGGTTGTTTATTAAAGCCAAGAGAAAACTGTACCTGTTTTCCAGTTCTTTGCAAAGTTTCCATGTTCGTCCCGTTTACTGTGGGTGCCTTTTCTTGCGTTACAGCCCCGTTTGTTGTAGTCCCGTTCCCTAAAGCCATTTTAACACTTTTAACCCACTTTTGGACACAATTTCGTACAAATTAGCCTTTATACATGTTCACTGGACACATAAACTTAACTAGGGGTCAGTAAACTACAGCAAAAACGTCACAATTTACACAAAACACAAATAAAACGGCAGTTTTTACGCGAGGAGAATAAAAAAATTATTTACGTCCACGGATAATATCAAAGCAAGCTGTGGCTTCTAGTTTTCACAGCCAACCGAGGTGTTTTACGAAACGAAACTTCAAAAAGTGGGGAAGCTCATCGACATTTCAACTTTGGACCTATGCCTCAACAACCTTAACTTGTGCTTTTTGAGGCTAACTTAAAACCTTTCAAGCCAAAAAAGGCACTAAAACGCTTTGAATTTACTTCAATACTATCCCCTTGTCTTTTTATAGCCCCTTTTAGCATAATTCGCAAGTTATACAAACATCAGGTTAAGTTCTGATCCATAATTTGCATGTTTATGGGGAATGATTAGTCATTGAGATGGCCATGACTCAAGCAAAGACGCTTCTTTTTGTCGCCATCTTTGTTTAACATGTTGTTTTGTTTTCATAGCTGTCTTTGTCGCGTCCTTTTGCTTGTTTAGCGCATGCGTATAAACGTCAGTGGTTGTCAAACATTTTTAGAATTTTGTGAAGTGCTGTTTTTTTTTATTTTTGTTGATTGATTTTTTTCTTGGGGGTGATTCCTGGACTCATCTTAGGAATAAAAGTTCATATAAACATATGTCCGAATTTGCTCCCTTAGTTAGTTACAGCCCTCTGAAAAACCCCTAAAAAATAATTTTTTTTGCTTTATTTCCGAAACGAATAATTTTTTCAAAAAATGTTATAAGACCTTTTTGATGCATCTAAATACTAGAAATATTTCTTCATTTGTAAAATTTTAGAAATAGTGTTATAGTGGTGATCCTTCGGGGGTTGTAAGTTAAAAAAAAGTCAAAATTCTTTTTTTCTTAAAATGGGTCCAGGAATCACCCTCTGAATTTTTTCCATGACATAAGAAAATCCATTTTTTTTCCAAAAGCTTCTTTTTTTTGCTAAATCTTTTTAAAATTAACCAAATTCAAAAAAAATTTAAAAACTATTTTTTTTTGTCTTTGATTTAAATAAAACTTACTTTAATTAGGTTGAATTTTTAGTTGTATAAGACAAATCTGCATTTTAATGTTTTCTAAAAAACCTATTGGCCGATTATAGAATTTTTAAAAAATGGGATTGCGCGTTCAAAGTTGCCTTTAAAAGCTCATAGCACTAAAACTAAAAGTGTTGCAAATATTTAAGTGCCAGATTCGGATTCAGCAGCTCGTTTTACATAAACATTGATGACACTTATTGGTGGCAAAAATTATTTGTGGCCATGCCAATTAAAAAACTGAAAATATTTGGACCCTTATACCCCTTAGTTAAAAATTGGGTAAATTTTGAAAAAAACAGATTAGCCTGAAACTATGTTTTTATGCTAATAAAAACGCGTAGAAAATAAATCAGCAAACCGATTTTTTCCAAGTGCTTTCGTTTTTTTGCTAGTGCTTTTTAAAGTTGGAAAAATTTTGCAAATTTTGAAAAATGTCTACCAAAAATATGAGAAAAATGAGGTAATAAATTTTGAAATAATTGATTTGCCTGAAACTGTGTTTTTAGGCTTCTAAGAAGGCGTAAAAAACAAATCTGCAATCAGATTTTTTTTCAAGTGCATGGTTGCCAAATATAAGTAATTTTCTTAATGTACAGTATTTTTTAAATTAGGTAAAATTTAGATAATTTTTTTTGTCCAATTAATAAGTGATAAGTAAGTATTAATTTAATTCAAGGTCGAATTTGTTATAATTTGGGATAAATGTCGCAAAAAATATATATTTTAATTATTATACTCTTCGCAGACAAAGTCGAAGAGTATATTGCATTTGGTCGGACCTTCTCTAAAATCGTTAATATTCATCCTAAAGCAAAAATTTTTGCAGATTCGTTCGTTTCATGACTTTTTAAGACTTTAATTTTTTTGCGTCTGTCTGTAACGAAATTTGTGACCACCATAACTCAAGAACGGTTTATCGGATCGACTTGAGATTTAACACAAAAATCAATCCCATTTAGAGGAAGAGCCCTATTGTTTCTGGAAAAAATCAAGTAATAAATAGAGGGTTAAAAACACCCACAAAGTAGAAAAAAAATCATATTTTCGTTAATATCAACTTTACGAAAAAAAATATTCTTAATAAAATTAAAGATTGTATTTTTCCCTATAAAAAAGCATCGTGTAATTTTTTTGTATCCCCACCCGTTTACAAAAAAAATAAGTTTTATGTTGTTTTCAATAAAATAAAAAATGCACCTTTTTAATCATCTACTGCGAAGAGTATCATATAGAATGTGTAACAATTGTATAAAAATAAAAAAATAGTCATAAAAAATGAGCTATCTGCGAAGTTTAACTTTTTAAATGATTTATCCCTCTCACTGATCTAACCCGCTCTTGTTTACTATTTTTTAATGATCGACCGGAAATAGTTCAAATTTCCAAGTAGAGATTACAATGAATCCAAATAATTGAATGTAATTATAGTTGAAAATTGTAATAATTTTCTGGTTTAATCCCCAGCTTTTGCATGGTCAGGGTTATATTATTTAAAATTGCGCATCAAACTATAAAAGAAAAACTTTGATTTTTATTTTTGCAAAATCAGTTTAACTTTTTAATCAAAAACATATTTAAGTTTAAAAATGGATCTCAAAGTTTTGTTTTTTTGTTTTTGCCTTATTTTGGGAATAAATGCTGTAAGTTTTTTTTTTTTTCAACATAATTTTAATGGGCCATACGATAATTAATTTTGTAGCTACCTTGCAAAAAATATACAACAGCCAGATTTTGTATATGTGCGATTAGAACATCTATTCAGGAAGCTAAATCCATAAAATGCACACTAATAAGAGTTTAGGGTTGGCGTGGTAGCCCCCCAAAATGCCACCTTTAATTTGCAACATTAGATCACGATGGATCTGCACCAAATTTTACAAATAGGTGCTAAATAAGATTTTAAAAAGATTTTTGAAAAATTATTTTTCTAAAAAAATTCTTCTCCCCCTAAATGGCCCCCGAAGAGTAATATTCAATAATGTTGGATTTACACCAAACTTTGTAAACAGATGAAAAATAAGGTTCTAAAAAACTTATGCTTGTCACTTTTTTTTAAATGTCTATACTCCTCTAAGAGCCCCCTTCTCAAATGGAACGAAGAATTTTTTTTAGAAAAACAGTATTAAATAAAAGTTTTTTAAAATCTTAAAATAAATAAAATAAAAAATATCTTTATTGAGTTAAACTCAAAAGGCCATTGACCAAGGTCCTTCAGCCAATTAAAATCTTATTTTTTCTGTTTTCAAAGTTTGATGTAAATCCAACACGATAAAATATAACTCTTTGGGGGCCATTTAGGGGGCAAAGGAATTTTTTTAGAGGAATAATTTTTCCAAAAATCATTGTAAAATCTTATTTAGCACCTATTTTAAAATTTGGTGCAGATCCATCGTGATCTAATGTTGCAAATTAAAGGGGGCTTTTTGGGGGGCTACCACGCCAACCCTAAACTCTTATTAGTGTGCATTTTGTGGATTTAACTTCCTGAATAGATGTTCTAACCGCACATATTAAAAATCTGGCTGTTGTATATTTTTTGCAAGGTCAAAAATTAACTATCTTGGCCTAACATTTTTTTTCTTAAATACTTAAGTATGTATTTTTTTTAAATTGTAAAAAAATTGTTTTTGACAATTGACTGTTATTCATTTTTTTTTTCATAGCTGCCTTTAAATTCACCTCAAAACCATGCCAACTTGATGAAAAATTTGGAGAACTTTATAAATAACGACCCAGAAGTGTCACAACTTATTCGAAACTTTGACAGAGACATAGCAAAAATTGAAAATGCTCCCAGATTAAAAAGGCAAACAGAAACAGATGTAAATGTTGACATGGTCGGTCAAGATGGTGAACAAAAACCCGGTGATCCAGGTTTTTTTGACAGAGCAGCAAAATTTGTAATGGAAGTTTTACAAAGATTTCTCAAATGGATTAATACAGACAATTAGTCAATACGCAAAAGAGGCTGTCAAAGCAGCCATCATAAGTACTATTTTTGGTTAATATAAATTTTTAATACAGGGGGTCCCAGAATTGGCGCACCACCTGTATGGTACGCTGTTAGGGCATGCCTGGGGATTCCAGGAAAATTGTTAAAAAAAATCCATCTGTTATATTCATTGAGGATAGCGAACAAAGTTGCATAAATTTGGCAACACAGTCTAGGAAAATACTACACAGTCTAGGTAAATAAATCTAAAAATCCCATATATGAGTCTTAATTATACACTTTTGCCTAAAATTTTATTGACATTGTTGTCAGCTTATTTCAAGAAAATTTTGTAAAATTAAATTGATTATAAAAATGTTATTTGACCATTTAAAAGAAGAAAAATTGGTGAAATGGTTTAAGATAGGCTGCAGCTTTGTAATAAACTATATTTTTCGTTAATACGTGCTGTTGTTTTTAAGGTATATGCGTTTAAAGTTTTGCACTTTGGGGCCTCATATCTTCGAGGGTGTATGAGATGGATTTTTTTTGACAATTTTCTGGGGATCCCTGGGCATGCCCCAACAATGTACAATACAGGTGGTGCGCCAATTCTGGGACACCCTGTATACCATCGTGGACACGGAATTTAAAACAATTTTTTATCAGCCACTTATTTTGATTTTTTGAATTTTACTCTATTGTGAATGGGGTTTTTTATATCAGTTTTTAAATGTTATTTTGACAACAAATGCGTCAAATGTATTTTATTAAAATAAATTATGTAAAATGTGCTGCCGGCGAGAAAAATAGTAAGAAGATATTTCCTTTTTTAAATAATTTTGTTTTATGATAACAATAAGGCTCCAATCTTCGTAAAACTTTAGAGAAATGTATCAATTGTTAATGTCCACTTCGCATAAAACTTAAGATGTTTAAGCCACTATTTTGACCATATTAACAATGCAAAAATTCATCGTTTTAAATTCCATGTCCACGATAGTACCTACTTTTAAGATTTTATTGTAAATATTAATGTTAACATACAGTATGTCCTAAAATTACTTACCCAAATAAAATGTCATTTAATTTAAGAGAAATAAAACAAACAAAAATTTCTTATTCGATTCCTTTTATTAAACTATGGTGTTTTGCAAATTTTTAAATCACACAAGTCTCTACTTTTCGCGAAAAAAAATAAATAAAATTACATAAAATTGAACCAGCTTTAACAACCATTTTCCCCTTCCACCTTCTTAAATCTATACCCTTACTTCATTGTCAAAGTGACATTACCGCCTATTTTTTTTACTTAATTTATTGCTTAACTTACATTTTACGTATTTTTTATTAACGCCACAATAAATAAATCAAAATTCCGATAAAAATATTCCATATTTTAGGCAATCTGTCACTAAGCGCGCGGGTTGACTTAAGAAACATAGAAAAGAATACATTTGTATGTTGCTAAGCAATGTGCTACACCTTAGAATAGTGGAAGTGGCCGGAAGGGGAATGTTACAAAATAGGGGAAGTGACTAAAAGTTTAAAATTTGGAGGGCTAGAACACTTAAACCAGCCACTAGATAAACAAGAGATTTTAGTGAAAGCTCATGCCCAAGTCTATTTTTTATTTTTAACTAAAAAAATTTAATTTGTTACTTGTGAAACACGCTCATTTATTTTATTAAAAAAAAGTCACCAAATATTTTATCGAATAACAATAATCATTGTGATGGAAGATTTGAGATTTCCTGGATAATTCAAATTCTAAATACTAAAATTATTATTGTTGTTTGTTTAAGTACTTCTACGAAGTTAATTTTATCCTAAATTACTATAGTTACCTGTTATTATAAACTAAACAGAAATTATAGTTCGAAAAAAATACCTAAATAAGTTTTTTATGTAGTCATTAGAAAAACTTGAAATAAAAATGTACTTCAAAAAAAATTATGTCCCATTTTTTTTGTTGATATTGTTTCAATTTTTGATAAAACTTAACGTAAGTACCTACATACAGGGTGTTGTCGTAGAAAAATTTAGGGGGTGATTCCTGGGCCCATTTTAAGAAAAAAAGTTCACATAAACTTGTGTCCAATTTTGACTTATTTTTTAACTTACAGCCCCCCAAGAGTCACCACTTGGACACTTTTCCAAAATTTAACAAATAAAGAAATGTTTCTAATATTTAGATGCATCAAAAAGGTCCTATATCCTTTTTTAAAAAAATTATTCGTTTCGGAAATAAAGCAAAAAAGATAATTTTTTAGTGGTTTTTCAGAGGGCTGTAACTAAGTAAAGGGGCACAATCGGACACATGTTTATATGAACTTTTTTTCTTAAAATGGGTCCAGAAATCACCCCCTGAATTTTTTTTTTTCACGACATTAAAAAACACCCTGTATGAATTTTGTGAAAATTTTTAGATTGCTGAAGATGATTGTAAAAGACCCGAAACGTTAATAGCAAAAGAGGCATATTGTTGGAAAAATAATGTAGAACTTTTAGATCGAATACATGAAACATCACAATCAATTTTGAAATTCGCAGTTAAAAAATTAAAAATACCGAATGTTGATGTTGACGAAAAAATTCCTGTCAAAGTAAGTTTTCAAACATAATCATTCCAAATGAAAATCATTATTGTTTTTATTTAGTTTTTCAAAAAAAAAAAAAGTATACCTTGTATTTTACGTATTAAAAATAAATTTGTTAAAATTTTTCTAAATTATATTTTTATTTTTCTTGGTAGTATATTTTTTTCAAATGATTAATTTTTAGTGTCAATATCATGTTTGCATAATGGAACAATTTTGTATGGTAAGTTTATTTTCAAATTTTTTTTTTTTGCTTATATCCCTATAAGCATCTTTAAGGGAAAAATAAAGTTATATTTTTATTTTAGCTTAGCATAAATAGTTATCCAGTATACGATATGATACAATCCTGGATAGATGAAAACGTTCCTGTTAATCAAGCCAAATTATTAAAAGAACAAGTTGATCTATGTAACGATGCTTTGGTAAAAAGCGAAGGTAAGTTTCTGTTTACTAAATTAAGTAATGGAGCGTAATCGTACAAAAATTGGTTGGGGTAACCTAGGAGATCGGTCATAACACCCGTCGTTTCAGATGCTGACATTACTTCTGAATTTTATATTTTTATCAAATATTAAGCTTATATACCAAAAAACAACAAACTGCCGGTTTAAAATATTCTACGTACCAGCTAAAAGGTTTGTATAACATTTACGGAGTGTTATACAACTTCAATTCTTTATAATTAGATAAAATAGGGCATAATGACTCATTTACAATGGTACTTTTAATGCAAAATCCGTGGATCCAAAAAAATCCGTATTATTTTAAACATTCACGGAAATCCTTTTGTAAATGAGTCATAATTCCCTTTTTTACCTAATTATAAAGAATTAAAAATGTAAAGCACTCTCTAAATGTTATACAAACCTTTTAGATGGTACATAGAATGTTTTAAACTGGCAGTTTATTGTTTAATGGTATATAAGCTTTAGATTTGATAAAAATATAAATTTCGGAAGTAATGTCAGTTAGCATCTAAATCTGTGCTATGACAGATCTACTAGGTTACCCCAACCAATTTTTGTACGAATACGCTTCATTTATTCCTAAATAATTTAAATTTAAAACATTTTCATAAAAATTAAAATTACGAATTAAATAATTGTTTTAATGAAGAATTGTGTTTTTCAGAAAGAAAAAGCAGTTTTAATGGAGAAATTGGAAATAAAAATTATACACTAACACAGGGTATTTTTAAAATCAATCCAAGAACAAAAATCCCTAAAAATTAAACATTTTCAAATTATGAGTGCAATGATTTTTTTTTTCAGAAATGGACAAAGATGCAAATTCAACACAAACAGAATGTGAAATGATCTCCCAATTTATAAAATGTCTCTCTTATCAGGACGGGGTAAGATTTTTTCAAACTTTAAAAATTTAAGAAAAAATTAT
This sequence comes from Cartodere bifasciata, assembly GCA_963920755.1. Taxonomy (NCBI): domain Eukaryota; kingdom Metazoa; phylum Arthropoda; class Insecta; order Coleoptera; family Latridiidae; genus Cartodere; species Cartodere bifasciata. Next base: position 30,093,597 of record OY987194.1, on the reverse strand, counting down.
TAAAAGTTTTTTTTTTGATTCCTTGCGATTTTTATCAAGAGTTTAAAGATCAATTAATTATTTAACATGTTTTCTATTTCAGTGCCCAGTTTTTGTCTATCCTTACTAAATTGGATTTTTTTTTGTTTAAAATTAAAATAGTACACTGTTTTACTAGCACTAAAAGTACTTCGGTATGATGGTTGACTTTTTTGATGTAAAAAATATAATTTTTGTAGAAAAATAAACAAAAAAGTGTAAACTTTATGTTGTTTATTTATAAACGCTTAAAAATAAAATTATGGATGAGGAAAGTAGTAACAGTACTTTTTAAACACTTGAGATGTCATTTATTGTGAACCATACATAAAATATCATTGTATATCTCCGATAAAAAATATATGAGACACAACCAAGTGCTGTTGGAGACCATACACCAAAATTACTGCAAAAAAATAACAAAAATTAGAACACAAAAACGAAAATTATTTTTAGGTTAGATTATGTTATTTTGTAGCAAAAACAAAACTGACAGCCTAAAAAAATCATGAAATTTTTGCAATCTTCTAAAACATAGTTTTTATCAAAATTAACAAAAAATAAGAAGCTTAAAACAAATTCATACAGAAAAAAACACAATATTAATCAAAAATGTTAAATATTAAAGGGGAATATCGCGAATCATAGAAACTGTAGTTATGTAATGTTGGTTGTCTAAATTCAACAAAAAACAGCACTTTCTGGTCATTGCTCAGTGGGTTTATAAGAGTTCATTTAAATTAAAAATTGTGCTTACCAGCAACATAAATAAACGTGCACAAGTTGACTTATTCTAAAGGTCCATCAATAGTGTTTAAATATAGAATTTTGGCAATTTAGAAGCACGTTTTTTTGCATTTTAAATTGCCAAAATTCTGTATTTAAACGCTTATTGATGGACCTTTACAATATGTCAACTTGTGCTGTTTATTTATGTTGCTGGTAAGCACAATTTTTAATTAAAATTGACTCTTATAAACCCACTGAGCAATGACCAGAAAGTGGTGTTTTTTGTTGATTTTAGGCAACCAATATTACATAACCACAGTTTCTATGGTTCGCGACTTTCCGCGTTAAACAAAAATTGCTATTTTGTTAAAAAAAATACTTAAAGGCGTGTGAATTTTTGGACAAAACACAAGCATTTAAAATATTTACCAAGAAACTTATTTTCCTCCCTGAAATATTTAAAATAAAAATAAAATAAAACTTTTTAAAAAAGTTATTATAACTTTAAAATTTTTGTTATAGGCACTCAGATCACAAAATTAAGGCAAAAAATAAGAATATCTTAAAATGGAACACATTAAAAAAAAAATTGGTTGGGTTTCCAAGAAAATGTGTCATACCTGCACCCTTTGTTCAAAATAGTGACATAACGTCATTACTTTCATACTTTTATCAAACATAACGCTAATATACCAAACAACAACAAGCAGCCGCTTTAAAACATTCAATGTACCACCTTAAAGGTGCACTATAACATTTACCCACTGTTTTACATCTTTAATTTTAGATAATTAGCCAAAAAAGTGCCTCATTTACAAAGATACTCAATGCAAAGTCCGCGGTGCATAAAACAAAATGCGGATTATTTTACACATCTATGGAAGTTCCTTTGTAAATGAGACACTTTTTGGACTAATTATCTAAAATTGAGGATGTAAAACAGTGGGTAAATGTTATAGTGCACCTTTAAGGTGGTACATTGAATGTTTTAAAGCGGCTGCTTGTTGTTGTTTGGTATATTAGCGTTATGTTTGATAAAAGTATGAAAGTAATGACGTTATGTCACCATCTTGAACATAGGGTGCAGGTATGACCGCACATATCCTTGGAAACCACAACCAAATTAATATTTTTGTCAAAAAATAACCCCATTTTACGTTTTTACTGATTGGCCTATCAAAATAACAAACAAATTCAAAATCTAACATACCTTTTTGGCTGCAGCTCCAACTTTAGTTTTCTTGGTACCTCTAACTTTCTTCATTCTGTTTTTACGTTCCTTACGTTGTTTTCTGGTCTGTTGTTTCTTTTCATAAAGACCATGACGTTGTAACCTATGTTTAGGTTCAAATTTCTTTGCGAAATCTAATGTATCATAAATTAGAGCAAACCCTGTGGATTTTCCACCACCGAAGTTTGTACGGAATCCAAAAACAAAGCACACATCTGGTGTTACCTAAAAAAAGCACTGGTTTAGCACAAAAAGTCAAAAAAAGGGGGCTATTTAACCTAAAAAACTTACTTTGTACATTTTAGCTAACTTCTCCCTAATGTCTGTTTTTTTAACGGAGGGTTGTCCAGGGTGTAAAACGTCTACAACCATTTGTTTACGGGCCAAAAGCCTGTTGGTCATAAACTTGCGGGTGCGAATAGTGGCCGTACCTTCCGTCTAAAAAGAAAATAAACTTTTAGGTTATGTCACAAAATAACGCAAAAACATTGAAATTAAACACTTTTTCTCCCAATTTAAGCATATTCCCACTAAACTGAACAACAAATCACATTATTTTATTCATTTAAAGGCCCAAAAACACCCCATCGGCGTTCCACAACCCCTTAAATTTAGCCCACAAAAACACAACATTTTTCTCAATTTACACTTTTTTCTCAAACATTGCACTAAAATAAATTATACCACACGCTTCAGCCATCATTTCTAGTTAATTTAGCAACTTTAAAACTCATTTTACGTAAAGGATTACTTAGATTTTTTTGGATTTGTATACCTACCATTTTGATAGTAAAATTTTACCACGCGAAAAGAGCGCTCACGACATCAACAAAAAGCGGCTGTCAAAGAAACTATCATAACCATAGATTTTAAAATGGTGTCTATTGTTGCATTTGTCATAAATCCCATTTGTGCGAAAGTACATTTGAACTACATGTTTGTTTGGCGACTTTTTTTGCGTTTTTTTAACTTTTTGGGCTCTATTTTGAAAAATAGAGGCTTAAACAGTAAGAAAAAGAGTTTTTACGGTGTACAAAAGTGCGTTAAGATGTTGGATTGGTTAAAAAACAACAAAAAAAGATTTGCAAAATGGGCAAATCTGGTCCTGGAAAATTTCAAGTAGTTCAAAACGTGCTAACTTAGTTCAAAACGCATCAAATTAGTTCAAATAACCCTTGTTGTGGTAGAAAACGTCAAATCGCCCCAAATTTTCCGTTTTTCGACCTTTTTTCACCAAAAATGCTGCAATTTTCCTAGAAATTCAAATGCGTTCTTCTGTTAGCTACATTTTATCGAGTACAGCAAGTGAGCCAAAGATGTCTCACCCTGACTACGAGCAATTTGCTCACGATCATGCAGCATTTTTGATTCTAGTGAAGCATATTGGGGCCCAATTAAAACCAAAGGCTTACAACAAGTTTTACGAACGTATTTCCAAACTAAATCACGTTAAAATCACTGATTCTGTTGGGCAAGTGCGCAACATTGCTATAAGGTATGTGAAAGAACATCCAGTTGAGAATAATGATTGGGGGGACTTCCAAACACATCGGAGGCTTTTGGGGCTTATTTCAGTTGGAAAATATGATACGCAAGTGGAACTCAACGAAATCTGTCGTGTACATGAAAGTTTAAAAGTTAAATACACGAATACGCTATATGATTCGAGAGCCATTTTCTTGGGGCCCACGAAGGAAATTGAGAGCCCTGACGTGGTCTCCAGTTCTAGCGAAGATACTGCTAGTATTTCTGAGAAAGGTTAGTGTAAAATTTGGTTTATACTGGGTGTTACCAAATAACTAGGAAACAATTTAGGAGGTAATTCCTGAACCCATTTTAAGAAAAAAAGTTCATATAAACATGTGTCCGAAAATCCTTCGTTTCTGAGATACAGGGTGTCAAAGTTTCTCAAACAAAATTTTAATTTTAAGATTACTTAAAAACCGAACCAGATATTTATTTGAAATAATAATAAAAAAAAGAAATAAATTAACACTTTATTGTTAACTATGTTTTATTTTCATTAAAATAAAAAAGGCAAACTTAAAAAAGAAATTTTGTTGCCTTTGGGCAATGAATTTTTTTCTCGAAAACGATTAGTTTTATGAAGAAAGAACACGACATTAATTTTAAAGATCATATTCTAGGGCTTCAACTTATTTTATGAAAATAACAAAAAAGTAACACACAAAAAAGTTAGGGGTGAACAACCCCCGGTACCCCCAAATGTGCCCCTTTCAATTATAATTTTTATTTTTTTTCTACCGCACTTTATGCCTTAAGGCAAGGAAATATTAGAAACCTTGGCACCCTGTATCTCAGAAACGAAGGATTTTCGGACACATGTTTATATGAACTTTTCTTCTTAAAATGGGTTCAGAAATTACCCCCTGAATTTTTTCCTAGTTATTTGGTAACACCCTGTATAGTTCCAAGTTAAGTGTAGTTTAGCAATAAAATAGTTCACGTTAACTTAGAGTTACGAAATTTTACGTTAATGTAATATGGGGCTCTTAAAACTAGAAAAGGGGGCTTTTAAAACTCTTTTCCTAGACAAACTGCATGGAAAATTCGATAGCTCTAAGACTGCACCAATTTTAATCATTTTCAGTACCTTAGAACAAACTCTTCGCATTTTATTTAATTTTAATAATTTGTATTAACGAAAAATGTCGCGAAGCATAGAAACTGTGATTATGTAATGTTGGTTGCCTAAAATCAACAAAAAACATCACTTTCTGGTCATTGCTCAGTGGGTTTATAAGAGTTCATTTTAATTAAAAATCGTGCTTACCAGCAACATAAATAAACAAAGCACAAGTTGACATATTCTAAAGGTTCATCAATAAGCGTTTAAATACAGAATTTTGGCAATTTAAAATGCAAAAAAAATAGTGCTTCTAAATTGCCAAAATTCTGGATTTAAATGCTTATTGATGGACCTTTAAATATGTCAACTTGTGCACGTTTATTTATGTCGCTGGTAAGCACAATTAATTAAAATTAACTGTTATAAACCCACTGAATAATGACCAGAAAGTGTTGTTTTTTGTTGATTTTAGGCAATCAACAATACATAAGCACAGTTTCTATGCTTCGCGACATTAGGCGTTAAGGCTAGAGTTTTAAATTCTCAGATTTGAAGATCTGTGCTCCTAGAAGCTCGTATAAGTCATGAGCTCCCGTCAATTCTACTAAATAGCACATCTACATGAGGGCCCCATCCTATATTCAAACTAAATGTAGTTTTGAAAACTAGAAAAAAGGGCTACAAAGGTATTATGCTTTCATTTAAATCAGTTATTTCTTTGTGTTAAATCTGACTTCAAAAGACAAAAATATTATAATGATATTTGGAGTCAGATTTTACACAAAGAAATAACCGATTTAAATGAACCATAATACGTTTGTAGCCCTATTTTTGTAGTTTTGAAAACCACATTTAGTGTTAATATAGGATGGGGCCCTCATGTAGATGTGCTATTTAGTAGAATTGACGGGAGCTCAACGGAGATGACTTATACGAGCTTCTAGGAGCACAGATCTTCAAAACTGTGAATTTAAATTTCTAGCCTTAAGATATTTTTAGTTTCTTCAGAACAGGCTGACGAAAAAAGTGTGGAAACGTTTACTACGCCAAGTAATTTTAAAACAAGAGCGTTTTTTTACAATGATGCTAGCTTGTGTACAGATTTAGAGCATCAATTAACTGAGTTTATTAATTCGTTGTTTTGGATTTTGGAATCAAAAAGATTAGAGAGATCTCGTGAAAAATTAGAGAGGGTTTCCTTATTATTGGCCCCTTTCGAGAAAAAAGATTTCATTGGTCTAGATATGGAATCAAGAAATAATAAAAAAAGATGCGCTGGAAGAATGACTAAACATTTAGGGGATTTATGCTTACAAGCCGGTCTTTTACAAGTAAGTTTTAAAAGCTTAATTCCAAATTTTAATGAAGAATGTCGAGAAGCATAAACTGTGGTTATGTAATGCTGCTTGCCTAAAATCAACAAAAAACACCACTTTCTGGTCATTCCTCAGTGGGTTTATAAGACTTAATTTTAATTAACTGTGCTTACCAGCAATATAAATAAACTAGAATGGGTAGAAGTCGGAATGGGTAGAAGTCGAAACGCGTAGAAGTTACTCTTCGCAAATAAGTAGCTCAAGTAGAATTCGGAATCGGTAGAAGTGTAGTATTATATTTTGTAAATCAAAGCTAAATCAATTTTTTATATAATTGCTACACATTCTATGGTATACTCTTCGCAAGAAAACTATTATAGGATAATTAATAATTTCTAATAAAAAAAAAATTATGTAAATAAAATCTGCGAAGAGTGCAAACTATTAACAGAAAACACGAAGAATTTAGTTAACGAAGAGGATAAACGTCAGTTCTGACGTTTAAGATATTTGAGGTTATTTGTTCTGACAGCTACCTTTGTTTCTTTGTTTGAAATATTTTTGGCATGGCCTTCTTGACCGACGCGTGACGCGTTTTGGACTTGGAAGTTTTTTGCTACTGAAATCTTTTAGTTTTTGTTTTTTTAACCTAACTGGCAAATTTTACAAAAAATGAAGTAACATTTTTAATAGAAAATTAAATTTTTATTAATTTTGTAAAAAATATTTTTTTTTGTCGATTGAATAATAACGGAGATAGGAGGTTTTTTTGTGCTGGGGGGTAATTGGGGGGTCGGACAAAAAAACTAAAGAATACTTTTTGGTGAAGAATTAAATTGTCTATATTTTATGTCGAATAATTTTTTTTGTAAATTCAATAATAGTCGAGCTACGATTTTTTTTTTCATTTGGGGGGCTGAAAAGGGGGCGTTGCAGTTCTCGGATTCTTGTCAAAAACAATAGGGTTCTTCCTCTTATAGGGATTGATTTTTCCTTAAAATTTGAATTGGATTGGAGTTTTGGTTCTTAAGATAGCGTGTTTACAAGAAACGTGACATACATACAGACCGACCGACCGACCGACCGACCGACCGACCGACCGACCGACCGACCGACCGACCGACCGACCGACCGACCGACCGACCGACCGACCGACCGACCGACGGATTTTTTCAAAGTTGTTCAAAATTCGATGAAAAACACGAATCTGCAAGAATTTTTGCTCTAGGATGAAAATTGACGATTTTAGGATTTTCGTATCGATTGCAATATACTCTTCGGACCTAGTCTTGCGAAGAGTATATAACAAAGCACAAGTTGACATATTCTAAAGGTCCATCAATAAGCGTTTAAATGCAGAATGTTGGCAATTTAGAAGCACTATTTTTTTTGCATTTTAAATTGCCTAAAATTCTGTATTTAAACGCTTATTAATGGACCTTTAGAATATGTCAACTTTTGCACGTTTATTATGTTGCTGGTAAGCACAATTTTTAATTAAAATTAACTCTTATAAACCCACTGAGTAATAACCAGAAAGTGCTGTTATTTGTTGGTTTTAGACAACCAACATTACATAACCACAGTTTTCATGCTTCGCAACATTTCCCTTTAAAAAGAAATTAAAAAAAATTAGCCAAGTTTGAAAATATGTTGTGTTTTGCTTTTAAATGGGAGGCTATTTTTTTTTTTCACTAATTTAGGCAAATTTTAAATATTGGTTTTTTTTTGTTTAAAATTAAACTGTTTTACCATTGCATTATTCATGTGAGACTTTTCCAAAAAAATATTCATTAATGCCCACTTGTATTTTTATGATTGAATTAAAAAAAATTTTATCGTTTTTTTAAAATTGGCTAAAATAAAAATAATTCTTAAATAATTCTTTTAGGCCAAGATAATTTTTTACTTAACAAAAAATGTACAACAGGCAGATTTTGTATACAGGGTGTCCAAAAAAATGGCGCATAAACGCGATGGTACGCTCTCGGGGCATTCTCAGGGATCCCTAAAAAATTGTCAAAAAAAATCCATTTGTTATATTCATCGAGAAAAATGCGAACAAAATTGCATAAGTTCGGCAACACAGTTTTTTAAAATACATCTTAAAAACTCAACCAGATTCTTGAGCATACATTTTTGCATTAGATCATATTGACATTGTTGTCAGCTTCATGTCATAAAATTTTTATAAAATTAAATTAATTATAAAAATGTAATTTAACCATTTAATAGATAAACAAACGGTACAATAATTTTAGATAGATTGTGCCATTGTATTTAGCCATTTCTTTCGTTAATATGTATTGTTATCTTCAAGATATAAGTGTTTAACGTTTCGTACTTTGGGGCCTCATATCTCCAAGGGTATATGAGATAGATTTTATTTAACAATTTTCTGGGGGTCACTAGACATGCCCCAACAACGTACCATCGCGTTTATGCGCCATATTTTGGACACTATATACAAAATACTGTTTTTTTAGGAAAGTTTAACATATTATTCAAATGCAGCAGAGTCTTTACGATCGGTAAATGATTGGTTATGGCTAGGGGGGGCATTTGAGGGGCAGTGTGCTGCTTCTTCGATTGTTTTGTACCCCAATATTCAACGAGAGGCTATCATGCATAGAAATGCAAGCCTACAAGAAAGGAGTCCAAAAAAATCTATAACTAGTACAACTACTTCATTGGACCGAGAAAGTCCCCCTGAAGGGGGCCCTAAGAAGACTTTTTTAAATGTTTTGACACCAGATGATATTTCCAAAAAGTACAGAGAGGCTATTATACATTACAGCAAATACCAAAATGCAGGTAAAAAAAATTAAGACTCATTTAAAAAAAATATAATTTTTTTTGTGTCTTTTTATTTTATTAAAACTTATCTTGTACCTTACATTTTTGCTCTAGAATACAAATCTGCATTTAATTTTTTTGTTAACTATTTTTTTTGTCAATTTCAACATTTAAAAAAAATCAGGTTGCGCGTTTGAAGTGGCCTTTGAAAGCTCATAGCAACTAAACTAAAAACTTTCAAAAATGCTTATAAATAAAATTTTGTCTTTGATTTTAATAAAACTTATATTGTAAATATCTTTTTGGATGTACAATACGAATCTGCATTTAAATTTTTGTAAACAATTTTTTTTGTCAATTTTTCCATTTAAAAAAAAAACAGGTTGCGTGTTTGAAGTGGCCTTTAAAAGCTCATAGCAACTTAACTAAAATCTTTCAAAAATGCTTATAAATAAAATTTTGTCTTTGATTTTAATAAAACTTATTTTGTAAATTTTATTTGGGATGTACAATACGAATTTGCATTATTATTCTTTCTAAACCAATTTTTTTGGCCGATTAGAGCCCTTTGAAAAATATAGGGTTGCGCGTTTAAAGTTGCCTTTTAAAGCAAATGAGGTAAATTTTGAAAAAATAAGGCAAATCTATTTTTTCAAAATTTACCTCATTTGCTTTAAAAGGCAACTTTAAACGCGCAACCCTATATTTTTCAAAGGGCTCTAATCTGTGTTTTTATACTAATTAGAAGCCGTAGAAAACAAATCAGCAATCAGATTTTTTCCAAGTGCTTTCGTTTCTTTGCTAGAGCTTTTAAAAGTTGGCTAAATTTTGCAAATTTACAAAAATGTCTACCAAAAATGTTTTTTGTCTATGACTTTTCTTGTAGGTTGCTCTTTTGTTGTAGAATACAAATCTGCATTTTAATTTATTCAAAAAAAAATGTTGCTGATTTTTAAGCACAAAAAAAGAATTATGCGTTTAAGGTGACCTCTAATTAACCTCTATTTGACCTCTAACTCATTATTGCGTATTTCACAGGCATTAAAAAGAAAAAAGCAAGTTTGAATAAATTAATGAGTTTTATTAATAATAATTTTAATGGTAACTCTCCAAAATAAAACCAGTTTGACCTTCATTTTACTTCTACGTGACCTCTATTTGATCTCTAATTCATTCTAGAATATTTCCCAGGAATTTTAAAAACAAAAGCAAGTTTCAATGATAATCCTTTGATTTAGAAACTGCTTGACCTCTATTTTACTTAAACGTGACCTCTAATTGACCTTTTACTCATTATACAGGGTGTCCGCGATCAATATGTTTTTTTTTGTATCGGAAATAGCTGGAAAGAGAATTCCTCAACCATTATAGAGACAAACGCAAGTTCAAATGGCGGCCCTTAAATTTAAAAACAGCCTGACCTTTATTTAACCTTTATGTGACCTCTAATTGACCTTTAACTCATTCTAGCGTATTCCCCAAGCATTCTAAAAACAGAAGCAAGTTTTAATGTTGAAACTTTGATTAAAAAACTGTCTGACCTCTATTTAACCTTTAACTGACCTCTAATTGACTTTCAACTCATTCTAGCGTATTCCCCAAGCATTCTAAAGACAGAAGCAAGTTAAAATGATGACACTTTGATTAAAAAACTACCTGACCTCTATTTAACCTCTACATGACCTCTATGTGACCTTTAACTCATTCTAGCGTATTTTCTAGGCCTTCTAGAGACAAAAATAGGTTTCAATGATGACTCTTTGATTTAAAAACTGCCTGACCTCTATTTAACCTTCACATGACCTGTTTTTGACCTCTAACTCATTCTAGCGTATTTTCTAGGCATTGTAGAAACAGAAGCAAGTTTCAAAGCAGCCCGAATTGCAGTAGAACAAAACCATCCTCTGCAAGCGGCTAGTTTTCTACAAAATGTAGTTTACATCAGTTTAGCCCTTTCCGAACAGGAAAAAATACAACGTTTCGAGACTTTAGCTGAATTATACATACAAATTGGGTTTATGCGTAAAGCTGCATTTTGTCAGAGGCTAGCTGCTACAAGATATGTGTCCCCTCAAAATCCTACCCCTAATTGGGGGCAATGTTATACTTTGATGATGAGAAGTTTACCTGGGCATAAGTTGACCTTGGACCCCGCAGAGGTCATGGATGCCAGTCAAGGATGGCCTGCTTTACAGGTAAATATTTTTAATGGACAAGTGCTAAAAAACGCCTTATAAAACAAGTTTTTTATACTATTTTTATATTTGCTTCATTTAATTTTATTAAAAATCATATTTAATTTGAATTAAAATCTTGACATAAAATTTTATTTTTATTGGATTGGCAACATTGACATTTTGAACTAGAAAGTAAATTTAGGTCAGACATATTGAATAATGACATTTGTAAACTTTACTCACTTAATACTGAATGAATAGGCGTTTTTGAGAAAATGTAACCGTTGATATCGTTTCTCCAATTCTTCTAGTTATTCTCTTTAGTCTCTACAAAAAAAACTATGACTCCCGATACTTTATAATAGTAAAATTTGTAAATAAGAAGTACCTTGCAAGGAAAGAATTCATCTTTTTGCATCTGGAAAACCAACCTAATAAAATGATATGTTGGGTTTTATAATGAAGCAATTTAGCAACTTTAAAAAACCAATATTCGGGTTTTATAATGTGCTTATTATAGAACGCAAATATAATTACAGGGCAGCGCCATCTACCGGTTACACAACCACATAAATGTCCCCGCCAATCCTTACTTCTATCACCATTTCTACCGCAACTTTCTTAATACATAAAAAAAAAACAAAAATGAATTATGTCTGACACTTAAAATATTCAAAAAATTTGGGACATTTCTTTTGTTGAAATTTTCAATTCGTGTAAAAAATAGAACACAATTCGGTCGGAAAGGAGTTCCCGCATTCGTAGGATGCATTTCAAAAAAAAGCACCTACGAATGCGAGATTTAATTTTGTAAATCACATTACCTCCATGTTCATGCCATCAATATAACTAAAAAAATCAGTTTTATTTTGGAATTTTTGCTTTTTATAAATTCCACAAAAATGTCTCTTTCTGTAAATTATAAAACAAAACCATAAACCTTTACCAACTCTTACCTACACCAAGTTCATTTTTAATTATTTTTTTAATGAGCAAAAACATAATCTGTGTACATTCGTGGAAATGCGTCTGTTTTATTTCATAAAAATTTTGTAAAGTTAAATTGATTATAAAATTGCAATTTACAATTAAAAGATAAACAAATGGTAAAATAATTGTAGATAGATTGTGCCTTTGTATTTAGTCATTTCTTTCGTTAATATTTGCTGTTATCTGTCGGATATAATCGTTCAAAGTTTCGCACTTTGGGGCCTCATATCTCCAAGGATACATAAGATTTTTTAACATTTTTTCTGGGGGTCCCTAGGCATGCCCCAACAACGTACTATCGCGTTTATGCGCCAATTTTTTAATACCCTATTCTGTATATTTTTTTGACTTAATTACAGATTCAATTAATCCAAGAAATGGTAGTAGCAGCAAAAAGAATGGGTCATTCAGCTTTAGCTACTAGACACATGACATTTCTTTTACAAACTACGTGGGACCATTTGAGTCCCACTGCTCGCAAAGAATTCTGCATCCAACTTTTATCTTTATCGGCTCAATGCGAAGGTAAAAAAAAACTAGAACTATGTGCTCCTAGAAGGTCGTATAAGTCATCTCCGTTGAGCTCCCGTCAATTATATTACATAGCACATCTACATGAGGGCCCCATCCTATATTACAACTTAATGTAGTTTTGAAAACTACAAAAATAGGGCTAAAAAACGTATTATGGTTTCATATAAATTGGTTATTTCTTTGTGTCGAAAATCTGACTTCAAAAATCATTATACTATTTTTGTTTGTTTTTTCGACTACGGATACATTGTTTGGTTTATATACATTACGTGGTCAATGCCAAACCATAATACGTTAATTTATCATGGTTTTTTAAGCTTGTAAATGATTAAAATTGCAACTTACGTTTTTCCCTAATATAGCTGTGCTCGTTCAAAGATTTCAATGTAGAAAAAAAACACCAAAAGTACTACTTTACCCTATTTTTATTATTTCTTGCACTCAGTACCACTTCTATGTATCACAAACATTATCCTAAATATTTTTAATCATAGTTATTGATGTATTACTCCTTGCATATTTTGTTGAAATTTCGAAAATAACTGACATTCAGGAAGATGACTTTTACGAACTTTTGAGTGCACAGAACATCTCATTTATGAATTTGAATCTGTAGCTTTAAAATACAATTATTTTGCATAATTAGGGGCTCCAATACCACTGGTCCTCGAAAGTGGGACAGTTATCCCCCCAGCTAACTTAATAAACATCCCCATTTGTCAAAGTTTCACCCCTAAAGCTTTACAACCCCATTTACAACCTAGGGTGATACAAGTACCCAAAACTGACCATGGCCCGTTTTTATTTACCCCAATACATTTCGGAAGTTTGGATAGAAACAGGGAAAAAAAAGTAGAAACAAAAATGGATTTTTCATGGGTGGAAGGTGACATTTGTTACGTAGGGTTGAAACTTTTAAATCCATTACCCTTTGAGTTAAAAGTGGCCGATATGAGACTGCTTACTTCTGGTAAGTAACTATCCATTCACAGTTTAAAAAAACCACAGTCACCTATGAAAACTAGAACCTTTTTCTTTGAAAAGTTGAATTTTTCTCAAAGTTGACATTACATTTCAAATTAACTGCCATTAAAAATTAAAAAATGCCAAAAATAATATGACAGTTACATAAAACAGGCGTAAAAACCGAAAAAACGAAACAATTTTTGCTTGAGATGTAGGAATTTATAAAGAAAACAGCAGACATTTTTGTAAAAGTGCTAATTTATCCTATGATACCTAAAAGAACTTATTAACAGTGAGTACTTACATAAATCATTCCTGTTTTGTGTAAACTTTTAAATGGTTTAATGATTAGTGCATTAAAAACTAATTTAATAAAAAAATAAATACTTCTGTATATGTTGAGACCATTGTTTTTGATTCAGATGCCCTGAACATGTTTTTAAATGCATTTTTTAATTTTTTTGACTTTTCTTATATAACCAGCAAACACAATTGACATTACAATATAGGGTAAAATCTATCACCCTATGGCTCGCCTACTCTGGTTTTTTTAAATATGAATGGACTTATGACTTTTTCAGACTTTTATTTTTTCTCCGTCTGTCTGTCTGTAACGAAATTTGTGACCACCATAACTCAAGAACGGTTTATCGGATCGACTTGAGATTTAACACAAAAATCAATCCCATTTAGAGGAAGAGCCCTATTGTTTTTGGAAAAAAATCAAGTAATAAATAGAGGGTTAAAAAAAACCCCCAAAGTAGAAAAAAATTCATATTTTTGTTAATATCAACTTTTCGAAAAAAAATATTTCTAACTAAATTAAAGATTGTATTTTTCCCTATAAAAAAGCGTCTGGTAATTTTTTTGTATCTCCACCCGTTTACAAAAAAAATAAATTTTACGTTGTTTTCAATAAAATAAAAAATGCACCTTTTTAATCATTTACTGCGAAGAGTATCATATAGAATGTGTAACAATTATATAACAATAAAAAAATAGTCATAAAAAGAGACCTATCTGCGAAGTGTAACTTTTTAAATGATCTATCCCACTCAGTGATCTAATCCATTCATTGATCTAACCCGCTCTTGTTATACTCTTCGCAGACAAAGTCGAAGAGTATTATAAATTCAATCGGGCCAAACTTAAAATCGTTATTTTTCGTCGTAGAGCAAAAATTCTTGCAGATTCGTGCGTTTCGTCGAATTTTGAACAACTTTCAAAAAATCCGTCCGTCCGTTCGTCTGTATGTCACACTTTCTTGTGCGCACGATATCTCAAGAACGCAAATTCCAATCATGTTCAAATTTTCTGAAAAAACATTTCTCACAAAAGAAAGAACCCTGTTTGAAAAAAATCGGGTAATTATAAAACTGTAAACATCGATTATCAAAGTTAAAAAAATTACAACGAAGTTATTATTAAATTAATTTAAAAAATATTTCAAACTGAATTAAATATTGGTAAAACGTATCAAAATTCATCAAAATTTTTTTTATAACTCTACGCGTTAATGAGAAAAAAGCAATTAATAAAAGCTAAAAATGTACTTAGAATGGTACTTTATGCGTCGTTTAGAATGAAAACAAAAAAAAACGTAATAGTCCTTTAAATAATATAAAACACATAAAACAATACAAAGCTAAGTTTTTGTCGCGTATAATCGATCTCAATTTACATAGCCTCGGTAGCTCAGTGGACAGATTTCCGCCTCTCAGCAGGACTGCTCGGGTTCGAGTCCCAAGAGCGGCAAAACTTTTTTTAATTTTTTTTTGCTATAAAACTATTTTTTTTTTTATTTTATTACTGCGAAGAGTATCTAATAAAATGTGCATACATTATATAAAAAACATCCTTTGAACCCAATAAATCTGCAAAGAGTAACTTCTAACCCACTCACAGATCTAACCCATTTCTTGTTTTTATTTAGGTGTTGTTTTCGAGTCCATACCGGAAACAGTGATCCTCCCACCAGACTCGGCAACACTGGTGACCTTGACAGGCACTCCGAAGGAAAGCGGTGACCTTGAGCTTCAAGGTTACAGCACACATGCCCTTGGGGTCAAATCAAATTGTAGATTACGTCACATTGCGAATACACTTCCGTTTTACAGTGTGCAAGTCGTTCCAGAACTTCCGGTAATTGAAATAGAGACATCGTTACCTCAAAGTGCTACATTTTCGAATATTCACGACAACGATTTGGTAGTTACGTCAGCTAGTTTGTCACTTTACCACGGAGAAACATCAGAATGTATCCTAACCTTAAAAAACAAAGGCAATGTCGATGTACAGTTCATAGAAGTGACAATACAGAGTGCCTTGGACACCATGACGCAAAATCAGATGTTTCAATGGTCTGATGACGTAATACAATCTCAACTTCCGGTTAAACCAAACCATTCAGCGTCCATAACCTTAAATATTTACGCTGCGACTAATTTTCTCGCGTCGGCGCATCAAAACATTGATTTAAGTAGTGGTGTGTTTAGCTCGCTAGGGGGCAGCACAGCACATAGTTTAACAGGTCCAGCTTCACTTCCGTCGCGGCTAAACTCGCCCAGTCATAGCTTGCAGCTGCCTGGTAGGAGAGGGGATACTAATAGTAGTTTCCGGTCTTCAAACAGCGGACATTCTAGCTCAGGGTGGCGCTCTCCTGCGCCACTTATGTTGCCACAAGCTGCGTCTGTTGTAGCTGATGCGCAGCTGCAGCTGCGGTACAGGTGAGTTTATTTATCAGCTGCAGGAACAAAGCTTGAAACCAGTTCAAAGTTATATTTTTAATTTTGTGTCCCTTTGTTTATGATAAATTGCTTTGATACTTTGCAAGGGTTTAAATTTGTAGCGCCATCTATCGACCTGTTGTCTCGTTTAGTATTGCTGCAGACTGTTGATCATTCCGGAATAGAGCGTATTCGTACAAAAATTGGTTGTGGTAACCTAGAAGATCTGTCATACCACCCGTCGTTTCTGATGCTAACTGACATTACTTCTGAATTTTATATTTTTATCAAATATAAAGCTTATATACCAAAAACCAACAAACTGCCGGTTTAAAACATTCAATGTACCAGCTAAAAGGTTTGTATAACATTTAGAGAGTGTTTTACATCTTTAATTCTTCATAATTAGGTAAAAAATGAAATTATGACTCATTTACAAAAGGATTTCCGTGAATGTTTAAAATAATACGCATTTTTTTGGATGCACGGATTTTGCATTAAAAGTACCATTGTAAATGAGTCATTACGGCCTTTTTTACCTAATTATGAAGAATTGAAGTTGTATAACACTCCATTAATGTTATACAAACCTTTTAGTTGGTACATAGAATGTTTTAAACCGGCAGTTTGTTGTTTTTTGGTATATTAACTTTATATTTGAAAAAAATATATAATTCAGAAGTAATGTCAGTTAGCATCTGGAGCGACGGGTGGTATGACAGATCTCCTAGGTTATCCCAACCAATTTTTATACGAATACGCTCCATTCATTCTGACAGAAGCAACAGTCCGCAAAAGCATTCTGATAGATCGAAATTCGTAAATACAAAAAGTAAAGCTAGAAAATTTATATTTTGTTTTTGTAGACAGTTTTTGTTTGTTTATGATAATTTGCTTTGATACTTTGCAAGGCCTTAAATTTGTAGCGCCATCTATGGAGAGATTGTCTGTCATTTGTCATACTACTCTTTTAGCATTGCAAACTTGAAAAAAAAAATATTTTTTGCACACTTTTATCAAATATAACGCTAATTTGTCAAAAAACAAACTGCTCTAATAAAATTTAATATAGGCCAAGATAGTAAAAAAATATAGCAATTCTTACAAATAATATATTAAAGGGGAATGTTGCGAAGCATAGAAACTGTGGTTATGTAAATTTGCTTGCCTTAAATCAACAAAAAAAAGCACTTTCTGGTCATTGCTCAGTGGGTTTATAAGAGTTAAGTTTAATTAAAAATTGTGCTTACCAGCAACATAAATAAACGTGCACAAGTTGACATATTCCAAAGGTCCACTAATAAGCGTATAAATACAGAATGTTGCCAATTAAGAAGCACCATTTTTTGCATTTTAAATTGCCAAAATTTTGTATTTAAACGCTTATTGATGGACCTTTAGAAAATGTCAACTTGTGCACGTTTATTTATGTTGCTGGTTATGTTGCAATTAATTAAAATGAACTGTTATAAACCCACTGAGCAATGACCAGAAAGTGGTGTTTTTTGTTGATTTTAGGCAAGCAATGTTACATAACCACAGTTTCTATGCTTCACGACATTCCCTGTTAGAGGTTTAAAAAGACCGATTTATAGAACGTTACTTTCACTTTACTTCGGCGTAACTTCACTTCCGCGTAACTTAACAAATTTGCTTAATTTATAGATTGTAAAGTTACGTGAAATTGGGAACAGGTATGCGCATGT
The DNA here is from genome assembly GCA_963920755.1 of Cartodere bifasciata. Taxonomy (NCBI): domain Eukaryota; kingdom Metazoa; phylum Arthropoda; class Insecta; order Coleoptera; family Latridiidae; genus Cartodere; species Cartodere bifasciata. The sequence continues at coordinate 30,075,818 of OY987194.1, read as the reverse complement.
GTCTGAACTCGCGACTTCTGACTATTTACACCTGGGCGGTAATTACGGATATCGCTTCGTACGAAACCTACATAAGAAGACCAGCAGGTTTCGTACGAAGCGATATTCCGTAATCACCATCCTTGACAATAAGGGTGAATATCTCATTTTTGCAAATTTTGCGCATGATTGGTCAAGTTTGGCTTTTGACAGTACTACTTACAGCTAAATGAATCAGCAAAGTAGCGCTAAAGTATAAATTTGTTAATACATTCCCATGTATTTTAATTAATTTTTTGTAAAGTTACGCCGAAGTAAAGCGGAAGTAAAGTGAAAGTAACGTTCTATAAATCGGCCTTTAGGTTTCTTATTAACTGTTTTATATGTAGTGGAGGACCTGGGCTAGAAAGTGAATATTGCCGTTCATGTTCTGTGTTTATCACTTTGGAAATGTTACAATCGTTACAAGTAACAAATTGGGATGTTCTACCAGCCGAAACGTTCAATCATTTTTATCTAGTTTTGGATATAGCAAATCTAACCTCTCAAGAAATGGAACTTGAATATGCCCCATCTAAAACTATGTTAATAGAAGGTCATGAAAGTTGTCGTGTACCTGTTCCCATAGAAAGATGTCCTTTGTCTAAACTCTCTGGGTTATATGACAATAAATCTGACTCTGAAGGTCATCCCAAGGTCGATTATTTGAGCAATGACATTGACTTAAATAAAATATGTTCTGAGCATATTTCTAGTCTTGTAGACCTGAAATGGCATTTATTGGGGACGGACACAAGAGGGAAAGCATCTTTAAAGGGGATTACTTTAACTGCCGCCATGTTGGATATAGTACGCATGTCACCTTTAATGTGGGGTAAGCTAAGATCGCTATAATAAAAGATAGAGACATCCCTGGGGTAAACATTTTCATCAAGAGGGCTGGGTAATTTAGTCCAATTGTCAAAAAACAAATTTTAGGTTGGGTGATATACAAATGTCATCACAAAAATTATCTGTCAGATTTGTGAGTTATGTTAAATTTACTTTTATAAAGCAAGAACAGCTACAAAACTAATATTAAACTGTTTAATTACAATCTTTACCTGTCCCAGTACCTATCCTTGTGAATTTATCAAGATTTCTCCTAAACTTCGCTTGGATTCTACGACGAAACTAATATTGAGGGCAAAGTGTTTTAATATGCCTTTTTTATCGTCCGGTGCATCCACAAGAAAAATATTCCTGTAAATGCAAGTAATGTAATTGTGATTTTTAATAATTTATTGAAATAAGGAAAGTTTTTTAATAAAAAACGTGCACACATTATGAGATTTGTAAAAATATTTTTAAACACTTACCAATTGTCAAAGTTTTACCAAAATTAACGCTTATTTTAAATAAAAAGGAATATAAAACATTCAATAAATATTGTATAACTGGTTTCGCACGTAAAGTAAGCACTGTGTTTTTATATTTTGTAAAAAAACCATTTCTTAACAGGGGTAATTGTCTGTCGCGGAATCCAAGCGGAGTTTTAAGAGAAATCCTGGTAAATTCACAAGTATGAGGTGCAGTCACAGGTAATGTTTGTAATTAAACAGTTTTATTTTAATTTTGTAGAAATTTTTGATGTATAAAAATGAAATTTATAATTTTCGCAAAAAAAATCGATTACTGGCATTTGCATCAACTGACAGATGTCTTATTTGACAGTTGGACTAAATTGCAAGGCCTACTTTGCGAAAGGCGAAGAAGTCTCCACCTCTTTGTAGCGCCTTACGGTAAGCACATAACCCACTATCGTGGACATGGAATTTAAAACGATTTTTCATCAGCCACCTTTGATTTTTTGAATTTTACTCTACTGTGAATGGGGTTTTTTTATGTCAGTTTTCGAATGTTATTTTGACAACAAATGCGTCAAATGTATATTATTAAAATAAATTATGTAAAATGTGCTGCCAGCGAGAAAAATAGTAAGAATATATTTCCTTTTTTAAATAATTTTGTTTTAGGATAACAATAAGGCTCTAATCTTCGTAAAACTAAAACATTAGAGAAATTTTCTTGTTAATGTCCACTTCGCATAAAACTTGAGATGTTTAGCCACTATTTTGACCAGATTTACAATGCAAAAATTGATTGTTTTAAATTCCATGTCCACGATAGTACTATCCATTCACAATTTAAAAAAATAGAACAGGCCAGCCATAGAGTAACAAATTTTACCCTGTATATTGTCATTAATGTCACTTGTGTTAGCTGGTTATGTAAGAAAAGTCAAAAAAATTAAAAAATGCGCGCATTTAAAAACATGTTCAGGGCATCTGAATCAAAAACAATGGTCTCAACATGCAGAAGTATTTATTTTTCTATTAATTACTTTATAATGCACTAATCATTACACCATTTAAAAGTTTACACAAAATAGGAATTATTTATGTAAGTACTCACTGTTAAGAAGCCCTTTTAGGTATCATAGGATAAATTAGCACTTTTACAAAAAATGTCTACAATTTTCTTTATAAATTCTCACATCTTAAGCAAAAATTGTTTCGTTTTTCCAATTTTTACGCCTGTTTTATGTAACTGTCTTATTATTTTTGGCATATTTAAATTTTTAATAACAGTTAATTTGAAATGTAATGTCAACTTTGAGGAAAATTCAACTGTTCAAAGAAAAATATTCTAGTTTTCATAGATGACTGTTTTTTTTTAACTGTGAATGGATAGTAACTTAAGCAAGATACAGGATGTTTCCTAATGTCGTAAAAAAGGAGGTGATTCCTAGACCTATTTTAAGAAAAAAAGTTCATATAAACATGTGTCCGATTTTGCCCCCTTAGTTAGTTACAGCCCTCTGAAAAACGCCTAAAAAATTATATTTTTTGCTTTATTTGCGAAACGAATAATTTTTACAAAAAATGTTATAGGTCCTTTTTGATGCATCTAAATATTAGAAATATTTCTTCATTTGTAAAATTTTGAAAAAAGTGTTTATAGTGGTGATTCTTGGGGGGCTGTAAGTTAAAAAAAAGTCAAAATTGGACCAAATTTTTCTTAAGACGGGGCCGATTGCTTAAGGTGGCAGCTCACTTAAATCATTTCAGATTTTAAGAATTCTGATTTTTTGTTCTAAAATGAACGAATTGTAAGTTGTCATGCACCCCGACCTTAAGCAGCCGGCCCCGTCTTAAATATGTAAAAATATAGATGCCGCAAAATATGTATTCTGTATTTGTTCTTTCATTCATTCAAAAAAGTTAAACCTGATCAATTTGGGTGTTGATTTTTAATAGATGAGCGGTTATTAGATGTATTTACGGAATGAATACTTTAAATTTAAGAAAAAAAAATTTTCGCTTTTAAAAAAAAAATATAGTAGGTTTTTGGTTTTTTCCTTATATTTTATATTTTTGATATTATTTTAAAACCCAACTTTCTGACCCCAAAGAAGGAAATATGGTCAATCTAATCCTACCATTAGATTTTAAAAATTCCGCTTGGTTTGTGAATCTTGAATGATTGAAACGAATACTCTACTGCACAACAACCTGCCGGCCCCCTCTTAATGTTTTGCTGTATTTTAGATGTAAATATTAACAAAAACGCAGTAAGACCGCAAGAGGAAATAAATTGTGAAGCTGGTGAATGCCTAGAATTATCAGTTGCAGTTTTAAATAGTTTGGAACGCCCCCTTAAGCAAATTAATCTTTTAATTCAATTTTACCAAGATTATGAAAATGGCACATGCAATTATAGACTAGAAACCCGATTAGCAGTCGCTGGAACAAATAAGTAAGTTTAAAACATTAATATCGTAAACTAAATACACACGGTCAACTCCTACGTCACAGATCACAGATCCACATTAAAAAACTGTCTGTGAAGTAGAATTTTGATTCTGTCATAATTAGCCACTTTTTAAAACAATATTTTGTGAAAATAAAAGCCTTCCCTAGAAAACCCTCGGTATAAAAATGTGCTATAATGTCTTAAGTTCGATATTTCAAGTTTAGTTCATTGTAAAACTCTATAATATACAGTTTATGTGTTAATGTTATGCACCCTCCAAGATGTGGATTTTAAACGCAAATTGCTTGAAAAAGCAACCATATCAAGAGGTCTGGTAAGTACCATTGTAAAATTAACATTTTTGTCTATTACCTAGAACAAACCATACTTCTTGATATGGTTGCTTTCTCAAGCAATTCCGCGCGTTTAAAGCTGACATCTTGGTGGCTCAACATGATCATCACATTAATAAGGGATTTTTTAATTCTTGCGATAGATTCTCGGGTAATTTTAAATTAAAATATCGTAAATAAGATATTAAGGAACATTATTACACCAATGGGACCTAAAAAACTCTCTTATTTTTCTTTAAATAATGTTTTTTTAAAATGACCAATGTTGGAAGCACAGAATAAGAAAGAAATGATTTTTTTCTTTGGTCCGTAATGTTGGTTGTCTAAAAAAATTTCACAGATAGTATTTTAAATACACTTCTGTGAACTGTGACGTAGGGCTTGACCGTGTCTATTGCAAGTGTTTATCAGATACCCAAATATTGTGCCGCAGTATTTAAATGATGCTTCATCTATTTAATTCTCTCATCATTGAAAATATTCTGCCGCAGTATTTAAATGATGCTTCATCTATTTAATTCTTTTATCATTGGTGCTTAATTTTAATCTGATTTTTTTTTCAGAATGTTTATAGATTCGTTAGATCCAAGTCAAAAAAGTAAACATGGATGTAATGTTATTTTTTTTACACCAGGAGAATATAAAATAAATATTCAATGTTCTACTCCCGAAAATGCAACAAATTTAACACAAAATATTGCTCCTATTTCACAAAATACTAGTCATTTGTGGAGATTTACACCACCTATTACTGTGATTGTTAATTAATACTTCTTTTTTTGTTAAAATATTTAGAAATAAGAAAAAAAATGCCAACATTTGATTTTTATATTATTTTTGTACAAAGAAGTTGTATCTTATGGCAACGTAATAATAAAAACTTACCTAAAACATTTGGCTTTTATTTAAAACTAACTAAAACACGATAAACACTATTTAAATCATAAAAAAACGCACAAATTAGCCAGAAAAATCAAAAAAGTTAAAACTGGCCATTTTCACTCCAAAGCCAAGGCCAATAACCAAAAGAACAAGAAAGTAGTTCAAATGCTTCAGTTTTGTTTTCCCTGCTGTTTGACATCTGTCACTTTTCTCCTGCAGCAAAAAAGCAACGAAAGCACTGCGAAAAGCGTATTTTTGGCTCCCCAGCTTGCAAAACGTAATATTTTTATTTTTTGTGTGTGAAAATAACCATGAGTGCCAAAGATGCTAGTTTTAAACTAACAAGTGGTCGCTCAATGCCGCTCGTTGGTTGTAAGTTACCGGTTTTCCCTTATGACTTATTTTCCTGTTAAAATGTATGTTTTTTAGTTGGGACTTACTTAATTCGTGGAGATAAATTAATTTATGATGTTTTGGACTATGCTTTAGGAGCTGGATACCGATCCATAGGTAAGGCTTTAGACATCATTAAAAAAACAAATTTACATTCAAAATCGTGTTTTGAACTTTTGTAGACACTGCAACTCTTTATGAAAATGAAGAATCTATTGGAAGAGCCTTACGAAAGCTTTTACCTAAGTATAAATTAAAACGAGAGGATATTTTTATTACCTCAAAGTTATGTAAGTAAAAAAACCCAATTGATAACCTGTGACCCTAATTGGTTACTTTAAATGAATTAAAATATTTAGGAACAGCCCCAATAAAACTAAATAACGTGAAAATAACTAAACAAATGCAGCGTATTCGTACAAAAATTGGTTGGGGTAACTTAGGAGATATATCATACCACCTGTCGTTTCATATGCTAACTGATATTACTTCTGAATTTTATATATATTTATCAAATATAACGCTAATATACCAAAAAACAACAAACTGACGGTTTAAAATATTCTACGTACCAGCTAAAAGGTTTGTGTAATATTTACGACGTGATTTACAACTTCAATTCTTCATAATTAGGTAAAAAAGGGCACAATGACTCATTTACAAATGTACTTTTAATGCAAAGCCCGTCCGTGCATCCAAAAAATGCGAATTATTTTACACATTCACGGAAATCCTTTTGGTAATGAGTCATAAATTCCTTTTTTTATCTAATTATAAAGAATTAAAGATGTAAAGCACTTTCTAAATGTTATACAAAGCTTTTAGATGGTAAATAGAATGTTTTAAACCGGCAGTTTGTTGTTTTTTGGTATATAAGCTTTTTATTTGATAAAATATAAAATTCAGAAGTAATTTCAGTTAACATCTGAAACGACAGATCTCCTATGTTACCCCAGCCAATTTTTTTACGAATACGCTCCATTGCATTGACATTTTGGCTTGTTTAAAATGAACCTGAACGGTGCGTTTGCCTCTCTAAGGCCTTCCTAAATAGTTCTTGACGTCAAAATAATTTTTCTAAATAGCCACAACTTTATGCTTTGCCAGTCATTTAATTCCATTTTTGAACAAACAAATAGCATCTAACAGGGACGAAAAGGCTTAAAAAATCTGCTTACGTGCAATTTATTCTAAAAATAAAGCCAAAAAGTTATTGAAGTCGCTTCAAACAAGTTGTTTTGTTTTGACATTTTGGCTTGTTTAAAATGAACCTGAACGTTTCTTTTGCTTCTATAGACCTTCTTAAATAGTTTTTGACGTGACGTAAATAAATTAAAATATTTAGGAAATGCCCCAATAACATCATAATTTGTGAAGAAAAACTATATTTTTTATAGCGCCAAGCGATCAAGGAGAAAAAGCTTACGAAGCTGTTAAAAATTCTTTACGAAAATTAGATTGCGACTACATAGATTTATATTTAATTCATTGGCCTGGAACTTTTGGTGGAGTACATTCTGTCGATATCCGAACATTACGAGAACAAAGTTGGAAAGCCCTTATTAAAGCTGTAGATAGAGGTTAGTACCTTAGTTTTAAGACTTGCGTTTCAAATTCATAAATGGTATGTTCTGTGCACTCAAAAGTCATCTCCCTGAATGACAGTTATTTTCAAAATTTCAACAAAATATGCAAGGAGTAATACATCAATAACTATGATTACAAATATTTAGGATAATGTTTGTGATACATAGAAGTGGTACTGAGTGCAAGAAATAATAAAAATATGGTAAAATAGTACTTTTGGTGTTTTTCGTTCTACATTGAAATCTTTGAACGAGCACATCTATATTAGGGAAAAACGTAAGTTGCAGTTTTAATCATTTACAAGCTTAAAAAAACAATGGTAAATTAACGTATCATGGTTTGGCACAGACCACGTAATGTATATAATCCAAAAAATGTATCCGTAGTCGAAAAAAAAAAACAAAAATATTATAATGATTCTTAAAGTCAGATGTTCGACACAAAGAAATAACTGATTTAAATGAAACCAAAGTACGTTTGTAGCCCTATTTTTATAGTTTTCAAAACTACGCTTAGTTTTAATATACGATGGGGCCCTTATGTAGATGTGCTACTTAGTAGAATTGACGGGTGCTCAACGGAGATGCCTTATACGAGCTTCTAGGAGCGCAGATTCGAAGATCTGTAAATTTGAAACCCACGTCTTAAGGCTTGGGTTTTAAATTCACAGTTTTAAAGATCTGTGCTCCTAGAAGCTCGTATAAGTCATCTCCATTGAGCTCCCGTCAATTCTACTAAATAGCACATCTACATGAGGGCCCCATCCTATATTAACACTAAATGTAGTTTTGAAAACTAGGAAAATAGGGCTACAAACGTATTATGGTTTCATTTAAATCGGTTATTTCTTTGTGTCGAAAATCTGACTTCAAAAGTCATTATACTATTTTTGTTTTTTTTTTTCGACTACCGCGGATACATTTTTTGGTTTATATACATTACGTGGTCTATGCCAAACCACAATACGTTAATTTACCATGGTTTTTTAAGCTTGTAAATGATTAAAATTGCAACTTACGTTTTTTCCTAATATAGATGTGCTCGTTCAAAGATTTCAATGTAGAAAGAAAAACACCAAAGTACTATCTTACCATATTTTTATTATATCTTACACTCAGTACCACTTCTATGTATCACAAACATTATCCTAAATATTTTGAATCATAGTTATTGATGTATTACTCCTTGCATATTTTGTTGAAATTTCGAATATAACTGACATTCAGGGAGATGAATTTTACGAACTTTTGAGTGCACAGAACATCCCATTTATGAATTTGAATCTATAGAATCTTAATTTATGTATTTACAATGGTTCAAGGTTACGTAAAGGACATTGGAGTGTCTAATTACACGGTAAAGCATTTAAAAGAGCTTATTGGAACTGGTTTAGCAAAACCAGCTTTAAATCAAGTTGAGTGTCACCCAAAATACAGACAAGTCGAGTTAAAAAAGTTCTGTGATCAAGAAGGCATTATGTTACAAGCTTATTCTAGTTTGGGGGGGACCTCAAATGAAGATTTGTTAAATAATAACATTGTTAAACATGTCGCCACTAAATTGGGCAGGAGCCCCGCACAGGTGAGTCATTTGGACATTTTTTTATTCTTTATTTTAACAAAGAATGTCCCGAAGCATAGAAACTGTGGTTATGTAATGTTGGTTGAATAAAATCAACAAAAAACAGCACTTTCTGGTCATTGCTCAGTGGGTTTATTAGAGTTAATTTTAATTAAAAATTGTGCTTACCAGCAACATAAATAAACGTGCACAAGTTGACATATTCTAAAGTTCCATCAATGAGCGTTTAAATACAGAATTTTGGCAATTTATAATGCAAAATAGTGCTTCTAAATTGCCAACATTCTGTATTTAAACGCTTATTAATAGACCTTTAGAATATGTAAACTTGTGCTGTTTATTTATGTTGCTGGTAAGCATAATTTTTAATTAAAATTAACTCTAATAAACCCACTGAGCAATGACCAGAAAGTGATGTTTTTTGTTGATTTTATGCAACCAACGTTACATAACCACAGTTTCTATGCTTTGCGACATTCTCCGTAAATTTCATAAATAATTTTGTACCTTGCAAAAAATATATAAGAGTCCAATTTTTAATGTGCGGTTAGAACATTTATTCAGGAAGCTAAATCCACAAAATGCACACTAATAAGAGTTTAGGGTTGGCGTGGTAGCCCCCCAAAAAGGCCTCCTTTAATTTGCAACATTAGATCACGATGGATCTGCACCAAAATTAACAAATAGGTGCTTAATAAGATTTTAAAATGATTTCTGCAAAAATAATTCCTCTAAAAAGATTCTTTTGCCCCCTAAATGGCCCCCAAGAGTAATATTTAATTATGTTGGATTTAAACCAAACAATAGATGCAAAAAAAAATTCAAAAAAACTTGATACTATTTTAGAAAAAAAATTCTATACTCCTCTAAGGGGCTCCCTTTTCAAATGGGATGAAGAAATATTTTTTAGAAAAAAAGTATTACATTTTTTAAAACCCTTAATTTGCATCTGTTAGCAAAGTTTGGTGCAAATCCAACATGATTGAATATTACTCTTCGGGGGCCATTAAGGGGGCAAAGGAATTTTTAAAGAAGAATAATTTTTGTAGATCTCTTTTTAAAATGTTATTTAGCACCTATTTGTAAAATTAGGTGAGGATCCATCGTGATCTAATGTTGCAAATTAAAGGGGGCTTTTTGGGGGGCTACCACGCCAACCCTAAACGCTTATTAGTTTGCATTTTGTGGATTTAACTTCCTGAATAAATGATCTAACCGCACATAAAATATCTGGCTGTTATATATTTTTAGCAAGGTAATTTTTGTTAAACAATTTTCTCTACAGGGTATCCAAAAAATGGAGCATAAACGCGATGGTACGCTCTTGGGGCATTCTCAGGGATCCCTAGAACATTATTAAAAAAAATCCATTTGTTATATTCATCGAGTGAAATGCGAACAAAGTTGCATAAGTTCGGCAACACAGTTAGTAAAATACATCTTAAAAACTCATCTAGATTCTTGAGCATACATTTTTGCATTAGATCATATTGACATTGTTGTCAGCTTCATTTCATAAAATTTGTGTAAAATTAAATTGATTATAAAAATGTAATTTGACCATTTAAAAGATAAACAAATGGTAAAATAATTTTAGATAGATTGTGTCTTTGCATTTAGCCATTTGTTTCGTTAATATGTGCTGTTATCTTCAAGATATTAGCGTTCAAAGTTTTGCACTTTGGGGCCTTATATCTCCAAGGGTATTTGAGATAGATTTTTTTTAACAATTTTCTGGTGCTCCTTAGACATGCCCCAACAACGTACCATCGCGTTTATGCGCCATTTTTTGAACATCTTGTATGCTTGCAAAAATGAAGTTTCTTGTTTTTTTAGATTTTGTTGCGATGGGCAACGCAACAAAATATTGCTATTATTCCAAAAGCGAGATCAAAACATCGTATTGAAGAAAATATAGATTTAAATTTTACAATTCCTTCTGACGATATGCAAACTATTAATAAATTGGAAATAAGTAAATATTCTTGGGACCCCGTTAATGTTATGTAATATTTTTTTTTAATTTATTGATTTTTGATATTATACGTAAAGTAATACAATATTTGATAATAACAATTATCAATCAATATGTTTTTTTTATTGTTTATATTTCTGAATTTAAATTGTACTTTTTTAAAATTGAAAAAATTGATTAATCACAATTTATTGTTAATAAGATTATAATTAAATAAATAATATATTTCAATATTTGCTAATGTTTTTTTTAATTAAAAAACTACCCTATGTTTACTTTTTACAGATAAAGGTACTATCCATTCACATTTAAAAAAAACCAGAGTCACCTATGAGAACTAGAATCTTTTTTTTTTGAAAAGTTGAATTTTCCACAAAGTTGGCATTAAATTTCAAATTTACTAACATTAAAAATTAAAAAATGCCAAAAATAATATGACAGTTACATAAAACAGGCGTAAAAATTGAAAAAACGAAACAATTTTTGCTTGAAATATGAGAATTTATAAGGAAAATTGTAGACATTTTTGTAAAAGTGCTAATTTATCCTATGATACCTAAAAGGACTTCTTAACAGTGAGTACTTACATAAATAATTCCTGTTTTGTGTAAACTTTTAAATAGTTTAATGATTAGTGCATTATAAAGTAATTTAATAAAAAAATAAATACTTCTGCATATGTTGAGACCATTGTTTTTGATTCAGATGCCTTGAACATATTTTTAAATGCATTTTTTAATTTTTATGACTTTTATTCATAACCAGCAAACACAAGTGACATTAATGACAATATACAGGATAAAATCTGTCACCCTATGGCTCGTCTACTCTGGTTTTCTTTAAATATGAATGGATAGTAATGGAGCGTATTCGTACAAAGATTGGTTAGGGTAACCTAGGAGATCTGTCATACCACCCGTCGGTTCAGATGCTAACTGACATTACTTCTGAATTTTATATTTTTATCAAATATAAAGCTAATATACCAAATAACAACAAACTGCCGGTTTAAAACATTCTACGTACCACCTAAAAGGTTTGTATAACATTAACGGAGTGTTTTATAACTTCAATTCTTCAAAATTAGGTAAAATAGGGCATAATGACTCATTTACAAATGTACTTTGAATGCAAAATCCGTATTATTTTAAACATTCACGGAAATCCTTTTGTAAATGAGTCATAATTTCCATTTTAACCTAATTATAAAGAATTAAATATGTAAAGCACTCTCTAAATGTTATACAAACCTTTTAGATGGTACATTGAATGTTTTAAACCGACAGTTTGTTGTTTTTTGGTATATTAGCTTTATATTTGATAAAAATATAAAATTCAGAAGTAATGTCAGTTAGCATCTGAAACGACGGGTGGTATGACAGATCTCCTAGGTTATCCCAACCAATTTTTGTACAAATACGCTCCCTTAAAAACTAAAAAAAAAACTTATTTTAAAACCCCTCCCACTTATAGCATATTAATCCCCCCCACAATATTAACGATACGCCCTTTATACTTTTTAGAAACGTCAACTTCAATATCCCTTTGCAAATTCTTAGTTTTCTCAATTAATAGACTAATAATCGGCTGTAATTTTAAAACCTCATTTCGGTTGTCAACAATCTTGACCTCTAGTATGACCTTGGATTGTCTAATACGCTCAATAATTGACAGTTTTTGACTTAGACTAGATGCCAAAATGTCAACGTATTTAGGCGAATGTTTAAGGTTATGTAAATGATTATTTCTTTTGTTTGTCAACTCCGTCAAAGCAAAGTGAATTGTGTCACGTAAACTTGCAATTGTTTCCACGGTTTGCATTTGGAGAATAGAGGGCGCTTCTTGCATTTGTGACATTGACAGTAAGTCAGTGTCATTTGACATTTCGTATAATCTGATTTTTAGAAATGATTCTAATTCTAAAAGGTCATTTATGAGGCCATCGCGTGTTTCTGGGTTGTCTAAGATTGTTAAGGCTTCTTGGCCTTTGGCCACGCCCCCATCTAGGCCACTATGTTCGACCACGATGCCAGATTCTTCCAAATTAATGTCATTTTCAGGGTGTTCTAATATTTCGAATTCGTCTTCTGTGGGCATGTCGCCCCAATCTATGTTACCCCCTGAAAGAAAAATAAAATAATACTAAATTTTGTAGAAGAAAATTGTTTGTGGTCATGTTAGTACAAGGTGGCCAAAATGTGCACTCTTACCCCATATTTAAAATTTTTTGAAAAAATGGATTTGCGTGAAATTTTGTTTTAGTACTAATTAAAAGCCGTAGAAAACGAATCTGCAATTGGTTTTTTTCCATGTGCTTCTGTTTTTTTGCTAGAGCTTTTCAAAGTTGGCATTTCAAAAAAGTTTTGCAAAATTTTTTTTGTCTTTGATTTTAATGAAACTTATTTTGTAGATTACGTTTTTGCTGTAGAAAACAAATCTGCTTTTTATTTTTTTCTTAATGAAATATTTAAAAAATAAGACCATTTTGAAAAAAATCGGGTGTCGCGTTAGAAGTTGTCTTTAAAAGCTCATAGCAATTAAACCAAAAGCGTTGGGACTTTTTAAGTGCCAGATTCGGTTTTAGCAGCTTGATTTACATAAGCATTAATGCCATTTATTGCTGAAAAAAATTACTTGTGGTCGTGAAAAATAAAAAACTGAGAAAATTTGGACCCTTACCCCTTGGTCAAAAATGGGGAAAATTTAAAAAAAAATCGATTTGCTTTAAAGTGTGCTTTTAGTTTTATAAGAAGGCATAAAAAACAAATCAGCAATTGGTTTTTTTCCAAGTGCTTTCGTTTTTTTGCTAGAGCTTTTCAAGGTTGGCAAAATTTCAAAAAAGCTCTGCAAATTTTTTTTTTGTCTCTGATTTTAATGAAACTTATTTTGTAGATTGATTTTTTGTTGTAGAATACGAATCTGCTTTTTAATTTTTTCCTAAAAGAAATATTTTGATAATTGGAGCATTTTGAAAAAAATCGAGTGTCGCGTTCAAAGTTGCCTTTAAAAGCTCGTAGCAAATAAACCAAAAGTGTTGGAACTTTTTAAGTTCCAGATTCGGATTTAACAGCTCGTTTTACATAAGCATTGATGGCACTTATTACTGGAAAAAATTACTTGTGGCCGTGAAAAATAAAAAACTGAGAAAATTTGGACCCTTACCCCTTGGTCAAAAATGGGGCAAATTAAAAAAAAAAACGATTTGCTTTAAACTGTGTTTTTAGCTTTATTATAAGGCATAGAAGACAAATCAGCAATCTAATTTTTTCCAAGTGCTTTCGTTATTTTTTTAGAGCTTTTCAAAGTTGGCCTAATTTCAAAAAAGCTTACCAAAAAAATTTTTTGTCTCTGATTTTAATAAAACTTATTTTGTTTATTACATTTTTGTTGTAGAATACGAATCTGCTTTTTATTTTTTTCTAAATAAAATATTTTAAAAATTAGAGCATTTTGAAAAAAATCGAGTGTTGCGTTTGAAGTTGCCTTTAAAAGCTCATAGCAAATAAACCAAAACTGTTGGAACTTTTTAAGTGCCAGATTCGAATTTAACAGGTCGTTTTACATAAGCATAAATGACACTTATAGCTGGCAAAAATTACTTGTGGTCGTGAAAAATAAAAAACTGAGAAAATTTGGACCCTTACCCCTTAGTTAAAAATGGGGCAAATTAAAAAAAATCGAATTGCTTTAAACTGTGTTTTTAGCTTTATTAGAAGTCGTAGAAAGCAAATCAGCAATTGGATTTTTTCCAAGTGCTTTCGTTTTTTTGCTAAAGCTTTTTAAAGTTGGCCTAATTTCAGAAAAGCTCTGCAAAAACTTTTTTTGTCTCTGATTTTAATGAAACTTATTTTGTAGATTGATTTTTTGTTGTAGAATACGAATCTGCTTTTTATTTTTTTCCAAAAAAAATATTTTTAAAATTGGAGCATTTTGAAAAAAATCGGGTGTTGCGTTTGAAGTTGCCTTCAAAAGCTCATAGCAATTAAACCAAAAGTGTTGGAACTTTTTAAGGGCCAGATTTGGATTTAACAGCTCGTTTTACATAGGCACTAATGGAATTTATTGCTTAAAAAAAATTACTTGTGGCCGTGAAAAATAAAAAACTAAGAATATTTGGACCCTTACCCCTTGGTTAAAAATGGGGCAAATTTAAAAAAAATCGATTTGCTTTAAACTGCGTTTTCAGCTTTATTAAAAGGCGTAGAAAACAAATCAGCAATTGGATTTTTTCCAAGTGCTTTCGTTTTTTTGCTAGCGCTTTTCAAAGTTGACCTAATTTCAAAAAAGCTAATCAAAAAAATTTTTTGTTTCTGATTTTAATGAAACTTATTTTGTAGATTGCTTTTTTGTTGTAGAATACGAATCTGCTTTTTATTCTTTTCTAAAATAAATATTTTAAAAATAGGAGCATTTTGAAAAAAATCTGGTGTTGCGTTCAAAGTTGCCTTTAAAAGCTCATAGCAATTAAACCAAAAGTGTTGGAACTTTTTAAGTGCCAGATTCTGATTAAACAGCTCGTTTTACATAAGCATTAATGGCACTTATTGCTGGAAAAAATTACTGGTGGCAGTGAAAAATAAAAAACTGAAAAAATTTGGACCCTTACCCCTTAGTTAAAAATGAGGCAAATTTTTAAAAAATCGATTTGTTTTAAACTGTGTTTTTAGCTTTATTAGAAGGTATATAAAACAAATCAGCAATCCGATTTTTTTCAAGTGCTTTCGTTTTTTTGCTGGAGATTTTCAAAGTTGGCCTAATTTCAAAAAAAGCTCATCAAATTTTTTTTTGTTTCTGATTTTAAGGAAACTTATTTTGTGGATTACATTTATGTTGTAGAATACGACACTGTATTTGAATTTTGTCTAAAAAAAAGATTTTAAAAATAAGAGCATTTTGAAAAAAATCAGGTGTTGCGTTTGAAATTGTCTTTAAAAGCTCATAGCAATTAAACCAAAAGTGTTGCAACTTTTTAATTGCCAAATTCGGATTTAACAACTCGTTTTACATAAGCATTAATGGCATTTATTGCTGGAAAAAATTACTTGCGGCCGTGAAAAATAAAAAACTGAGAAAATTTGGACCCTTACCCCTTGGTTAAAAATGGGGCAAATTTTTAAAAAATCGATTTGCTTTAAACTGTGCTTTTAGGTTTATAAGAAGGCACAAAAACAAATCAGTAATTGGTTTTTTTCCAAGTGCTTTCGTTTTTTTGCTGGAGCTTTTCAAAGTTTCCAAAATTTCAACAAAGCTCTGCAAAGTTTTTTCGTCTCTGATTTTAATGAAACTTATTTTGTAGATTAATTTTTTGTTGTAGAATACGAATCTGCTTTTTATTTTTTTCTAAATAAAATATTTTAAAAATTAGAGCATTTTGAAAAAAGTCGAGTGTTGCGTTTGAAGTTGCCTTTAAAAGCTCGTAGCAACTAAACCAAAAGTGTTGGAACTTTTTAAGAGCCAGATTCGAATTTAACACCTCGTTTTACATAAGCATTCATGGCACTTATTGCTGGAAAAAATTATTTGTGGCTGTGAAAAATATAAAACTGAGAAAATTTGGACCCTTACCCCTTGGTTAAAAATGCGGCAATTTAAAAAAAATCGATTTGCTTTGAATTGTGTTTTTAGATTAATTAGAAGGCATAGGAAACAAATCAGCAATCGGATTTTTTCCAAGTGCTTTCGTTTTTTTTGCTGGAGCTTTTCAAAGTTGGCCAAATTTCAAAAAAGTTTAGCAAAAAAAATTTTTGTCTCTGATTTTAATGAAACTTATTTTGATGATTACTTTTTTGTTGTAGAACACAAATATGCTTTTTATTTTTTTCCAAAATAAATATTTTAAAAATTGGAGCATTTTGAAAAAAATCGAGTGTCGCGTTCAAAGTTGCCTTTAAAAGCTCATAGCAATAAAACTAAAAGTGTTGGAACTTTTTAAGTGCCAGATTCGGATTAAGCACCTTGTTTTACATAAGCATTGATGGCACTTATTGCTGGAAAAAATTACTTGTGGCCGTGAAAAATAAAAAACTGAGAAAATTTGGACCCTTACCCCTTGGTTAAAAATGGGGCACATTTAAAAAAAAATCGATTTGCTTTAAACTGTGTTTTTAGGTTTATTGGAAGGCATAGACAACAAATCAGCAATCGAATTTTTTTCAAATGCTTTCGTTTTTTTGCTAGAGCTTTTCAAAGTTGGCAAAATTTCTAAATAGCTCAAAAAAAAAAATTTGTCTCTGATTTTAATGAAACTTATTTTATAGATTGTTTTTTTGTTGTAGAATAAGAATCTGCATTTAAATTTTTTCTAAACAAAATATTTTAAAAATTAAAGCATTTTGAAAAAAAAATAGGGTGACGCGTTTGAAGTTGCCTTTAAAAACATTAGAAAAAATAAGCCAAATAAAAAAAAAATAAATTTGTCTTAAACTGTGTTTTTAAACTAATTAGAAGCAGTAAAAAAGGAATCAACATTTCGAAATCTTTTCAAAACAATGAAAAAAAATAAAAAGTCAAAATAAAAAAAAAATATTTAAAGACAAAAATAAAAAAAAAAAAGTTGGAAAAATATAAAAAAAATGGTAAAAAATACCTTCAGATGGTGATGAATCCCCAAAATCAATCGAATCAATATCGCCATAATCAACACTTCCACTTCCGGTATTACTGTCTCCATTTCCAAAATCAATTTCATCGCCAACATTTTCAGAATTTTCTTCAATAAAATCGAGTTCAGGAAGCTCAACTTTTATCGGTTTTTCACCGTAAATATATTCGTACGTTGTTACATTACCATTTTGCACCAAAAACTTTAATACTGGTACAACTAGTGGCTGTTTTTTGCCTGTTAAAAACTCAGAAAACGCTTCATAGACTTCTATGGCGTTTTTTGTAATTTTTGTCTTTTCGGCGATCTTTGCGTTGATTTTTGGAAGCTCTTTTACCAAGTCAATTAACTCCTTTTTGATGTTTTTGCCTTAAACCAGGAAAGATATACAAAATAAAGCGTCAACCTCGGAATTTTTTGGAGCTGGCGGGACTTTCGTGATAAACCTTTGTTTTGATGTTATAAATGTTGTCTTAAAAGTCACCATCGATATCGTGTGAGCGTAACTTTTTACGCGGGGTCAAAGGTCATGGAAAACTGTTATTGGCCCATAATGGCTTTAATATGCTTCTAATGACTTTTGGAGTTATTACATAAAATATACATCGAAAAATTCTCTACATATTTGATCTTGGGTGGACATTTTTTAATCAACCCTTACCCACCTAAGGGCTGTAGACTGAAGTGCGTACCCCATATTTTAAACACCGCTAAAATGGTGGCATTTAATGATTAAGAGATGTCCATTCGTAAATTTATTCCTTAGGTTCTATTAAACAATTTGAGAAGGACAACTTCTTAAATTATCCCTTGGGGGCTAAAATCCACCCCCATCTTTCCAAAAATTAAACATTTTTTTATGAAACGGTTTTCAGCTACATGATTAAAAAAAGTGTAGTTTCCTATTAATTGATTATATTTAAACCCATTTTTAACAAAAACAGCCCCATTGGGCTAATATTTTATCCAGGAGGGATGATTTAAAAAAAAGTTGCATGGGGGTGAATTTTAGCCCCCAGGGGATTATTTGAGAAGTTGTCCTTTTCAATTCGTTTAATGGACCCTGAGGAATAAATTTACGAATGGACATCTCTTAATCATTAAATGCCATCATTTTAACGGTGTTTGAAATATGGGGTACGCACTTCAGTCTACAGCCCCTAGGTGGGTAAGGGTTGATTAAAAAATGTCCTCCCAAGATCAAATATGTAGAGAATTTCTCGATCTATATTTTATGTAATAACTTCAAAAGTCATTAGAAGCATATTAAAGCCATTATAGGCCAAAAACGGTTTTTCATGACCTTTGACCCCGCGTAAAAAGTTACGCTCACACGATATCGATGGTGACTTTTGAGACAACATTTATAACATCAAAACAAAGGTTTATCACGAAAGTCCCGCCAGCTCGATGATGTTTTATTTGATTGGTGTACCTGGAATGCCCAGTTGTTCGCACGCAACGTTAAATTCTTTCAAAACAGTGATTTCGTTTTTGTTGTAATCCTTAATTTTTTTCTCGGCGTCCTCTCGAGTTTGTTCCAGCTTTGCGACTTGTTTTCTAAGACTTGGGATCTCGTAATTTGCATTTCTGAGCAATAACTGAGCCGCTTCAGCCAAATACACATTATCCTTCTGGTAAAGTGCTATAATCTCTTGCCAATTCTTCATTTTCTGAGAACCATACCGCCCAAATAAGTTTTTACTATCAGCCTCAGTTTCTTTGAGTATTTCCACTATTTTCAAGCAATGGAAATAATTAATATGTTGCCCAGACAGCAGTTTAACTATCCCATCATGAGCGGGCATGTCTTGAATGGCGTTGTTTATTTTTTCACGTATTGAAATTATGTTGTTTTGCCAGTCTTTACTCACATGGCGACGGCTTATGAGCCAATCTAAGAGTTTGTTGGTGTTTATATCGATTGGGATGTCTTGCTCGTTCATTTTTAGTGCTTAATTGTTGCAATAATAACACAAAACATATGTTTTTTAGGTTTTTGCGTTTTGAGTTGTGTATACGTGTTCCTAACCTCACTTTTAGACAGGAGCGCTCATACGTTGACGTTTAAGGTGCGTTTACACTGTAGCCTAAAGCTTCGAGCTTTTTTGAGGTTTTTTAGCCTTTTTTTGTATAAATATGCAAAAAAATTATGTACTTGGTTATTTAACACAGGTTTCTTTAGTTTTGGGCTTCAATTGTGCTTAAAAAAAGGCGTTAAACTCAGTGGCGTATTTAAAATTTGTGGGGCTCCCCCGCAAAAAAATTATGTGGCCCTAAAAATGGCGCCGCAGGCAATTTTTTTTAAATGTTTACTGATTTTGAACGCTAAAACACCATTTTTGTAGTTATTTTTTCTAGTTCGGGGCCCCTAAAAAATCCTGAATGCCCGGGGCCCCCCCGCATTGCGGGGTCTGCGGGGGTACTAAATACGCCACTGGTTAAACTGTCTCAAGTCTTGAAATTGTTGATTTGAACTACGCGCAAACGCAGCTTTAGGAAAACAAAGTCGTGTGTCATGACACTCTTGATCGCTCCTAGCAAAAATTGATAAAAATGTACTCGGAAAAAGACGTCCAATGCAAAAAGTTCAACGTTTTCATCCCGTTTTAATTCTAATTTTGGATTGTTGTAGTGTAGGTGTGTAAATAAGTGTGTTTTTCATCATAAACAATTACCTGTGCTACCTAACAGTGAATAATTTCCTTCATTATTGTGCAAAATAGGTTTTATTGTATGCAGCTTAAATATTAAACAAATAGGATTATCTAGGACAGCAAAATTAAACCAAAATCGCGTGTATTACCAAGCCAAGATATTAATTAAACATTAAATAAGTGTATCAAAGTTGATAAAGCGTAAATTACCGTGATTTTTGCAACCAAAATGTCAAATGTCAAGTGATTTCACCGAGACTGCATTTTGTTGATTAACACTTAAATAAAGCCCCACAAAACGATGACGAGCACTCCTTTGGAGGAGTTTGAGCTCCTGAAAGACTCAAAGTATCGAATGTACGTAGCTGCGGTGGATAAAGCACTTAAAAACTTTGATTATACGTCTGAATGGGCAGATCTAATTTCTGCTCTTGGAAAACTGTATAAAGTAAGTTAAGCCCCCCAAAAATCAAGTTTAGGAAGTAATTGGAGTGTTTTTAAAGGTGATCTCGAATTATACTAAATTTCCGGTCATCCCTCGACGGATTAAGATCAGCAAAAGGCTGTCGCAATGTATGCACCCTGCATTACCATCTGGGGTTCATTTGAAAGCCTTAGAAATGTATGATATTATTTTTCGATGCATGGGGACCTCTAGATTGGCACAGGAACTTTTTATCTACAGTGCAGGTAAGCCTAATTATACATAGTTTGATAAATACAGGGTGTTACCAAATAACTAGGAAAAAAATCAGGGGGTAATTCCTGGACACATTTCAAGTAAAAAAGTTAATATAAACATGTGTCCGAAAATCCTTCGTTTCTGAGATACAGGGTGCCAAAGTTTCTAAAAAAAAACATTTTTTTTAACATCACCAAAAAACTAAACCAGATATTTATTTGAAACTTAGCACGGGTAATTTTCTTGCCTTAAGTGCATAAAGTGCGGTAGAAAAAAAATAAAAATTATAATTGGAAGGGGCACATTTCGGGGTACCATGGGGGTTGTTCACCCCCAACTTTTTTGTGTGTTACTTTTTTTGTATTTTAATAAAATAATTAGAAGCCCTAGAATGTGATCTTTAAAATTAATGTCTTGTTCTTTTTTCATAAAACTAACCGTTTTCGAAAAAAAAATTTATTGCATAAAGACAACAAAATTTCTTTTTTAAGTTTGGCTTTTTTATTTTAATGAAATTGAAACAATGAAGGGTTAATTAATTTCTTTTTTTTATTACTATTTTAAATAAATATCTGGTTTAGTTTCTTAGTAATCTTAAAATTAAATTTTTTTTTGAGAAACTTCGACACCCTGTATCTCAGAAACGAAGGATTTTCGGACACATGTTTATATGAACTTTTTTTCTTAAGATGTGTTCAGGAATTACCCCCTGAATTTTTTCCTAGTTATTTGGTAACACCCTGTATTTGTTATTGCAAAGGACAAGGTAACAAAAGCATTGTTATTAAATTAAGCATAACATATTGATTTTGCTGTTTTGTGTTTATGTTTTTAAAAATACTGTAAAAAAATTCATAAAATGTTGGTTGTCCCTGAAACGAGTGCATCTTTTAAAAGGGTAGATAGAGGTCAAATAGACAGATACACTACATGTCCTAGGCTAGGGGGCACCGCCACCGTTTAAAAACTACACCCCTTTAAGTCTACTTCATTACAAATACCCAATCCTAAATATCTTACAAAATGGTTTGTCGAAACATAATAATGATGGAATCATTAACAGCAATAAAAATATTTCTTTCAAACTTGTTTAGACATTTGTAGCCCTCCTAGAAATGGAGTTACCACCGCCGGTAGAGTGCATAAAGATTGTCGTAACTTTTTTGTTCTTTACAATTTTGTAATTTTGTTTATTGTTGCTGGTAGATGGGTTTAATAAGAAACTTTCTTATCACCTGAAACTTCTCGCTTAACTGTGCCGATTTTAAATAATCTGTTAACAGTTCAAAAATGCAATGCTATTTGATTGTCATGTTTATTTAATTTATTGGGAGATTCCCGCACTACAATTTATGTAATTTTTTTATCTTTTGCAATAGATAATTGATATGTAATAAAACTATAGATAACCATTTCTATTTTTAGTAGAAAAAAAATATTGCGCTCTAAACAAATAAAAAAATTTAGTTAGAAATTTTGCTATTTAGCTAAATTATTAAAAAAGAAATTTAAAAGAGGGAATTTTATTTTTTTTGCCTATTTTACAGTTAAAAAAATAGAACAGATTTTTTGTAAAATATTATTTTAATTTCCATAAAAAATTTGAAACAAAATATCTCGAAAATCATTATTGTTTAAGAATTTTTATGCTACAGTGATTTTTTACCATTTTTGGAATTATTAGTCATATTGTTCTAAATTTTATGAGTCAGAAAAAATTATTAATGAAAAAAAAATACAATATTTCTATTACAAGGTTTTTTTTTATTAAGAAATTGTTTTTTAAAGTTGAAATTGATTTTTCCTTTTTAATTGCATTTAAATTGGATTTTAATTTATAATGTTGCCTAAAGAGAATACAGGGTGTCCAATCGTTAATTTAACAATCTGAAATGTTAAATAAATAATTTTTTCTTAAAACGTCAAAAAAACATCACTTTAGCGACGTATATGACGAACATAAAGTAGCACTTTTCTGAACTGTAGCATAGAGTTTTTATTTTTACTGCCGGCGACAGTAAGTAACTTTTACTGACGCTACCAAATTTTTTTTTCTTGAAACGTCAAAAAACATCACTTTAATGACGTTTATTTTAAAATAAATAAAAGTCAACTAAAATAAGTAAATTAAATGTATTATAAAACCATTGTATTTAGAAGTTTTAAGAAAAAGTATCGTTTAGTACACAGAGTTAAAGTGGCTTTGTGTGTCGGCAGAATTGTTTGTCTCGCTTCGCTCACCAGACAATCTTTCTGCCTCGTCACACAAGGCATCACTTTAACTCTTGGTACTAAAATTTACTATTGTATCCTTACTCCAAAAAAATTGAGATAAATTTAGAAAAAATAGATTTGCCTGATTTTTAAGCACTTTTTTTCTAGAGTTTTTTAAATGTTTAAAAATGATTATTTAAGGGGTTAAAACTAAAAAACAGATTATGATGTAACACCTGCTTATTGAAGTTGTTTTTTTTTTCAATTTTTATTGAAGAAGTTCGATATTTAATTTTGTAGAAATCTAATTATTTTCCTAGACGTCTAGCTATGTACTTTTTTAAATGTCATTTTAAATGTGAACAAAATATCAATATTGATTTTTTACAGGGTTGTTTCCATTATTGGGGCATGCCGCTATGAATATTCGGCCTGCTTTACTTACAATTTACGAAACACATTTTGTCCCTTTGGGGGAAAGATTGCGACCTGCCCTTAATGGATTCCTTAGTGGGGTTCTTTTGGGGATGGAAACGGGGTCTGATCATTTTGACAGGTAATATTTTAGGAAATAGTACATTATTAACCAAGGTAGAGAAGAGGGTCATTATTGACCTAGCGCAAAGATTGTGTCCCGAGCCGCGCAGCGGCAAGGGACACAATTGCGCGTAGTCAATAATGACCTTCTCTACCGTGGTTTATATACTATTTTTTTCACTACTAGCATTTTCTTGAAAAATGTTAATTTAAAAATATGTTCAATTTTTATCAAAACCCTGTATATGATTTTTACAAAAAATTAATTGAAGTTTCCATGGAAATGACAATGACGGTACATCAATCAAAACAATAAAAAGTTCTTCGTATGAGTGTTTTTTCCAAAATAACTCATAATTTGCACGTAAATGGCGTAAATGATTTAAATAATATGATGGTCACTGATAAGGAATTTGTAAATATAATGATAATGATAGAACACTGACACAGCTACAGAAAAAAGTGCGACATGTTTACAACTGTACAATTTTTTTTTTCGTTAAAATATTTGTGCAATAAAATGTTTTCAAGTATTTTAAAGTAGTTATGTTTTCAAAATAAAAAAATATTCGTAAAAAACTCACAAAAACTGCTGTAAGTACCGTTGTATTTATGATAAAACCTTGACATATGTTTTGACATTTCATTATTGTACAGTGTACATAGACATGGAAATTATTATTGACCAAGGGAGAGAAATGTGATTTCTCTGGTCGAAGATCGGTCAAAAATTGACTTTTCTATAGGTAGTAGTGAAAAAAAGCTAATACACACGGTCAACTCCTACGTCACAGATCCACATTAAAAAACTGTCTGCGAAGTAGAATTTTAATTCTGTCAGATTTAGCCACTTTTTTAGAACAATATTTTGTGAAAATAAAAGGCTTTCTTAGGAAACCCTTGGTATAAAAATGTGCTATAATGTCTTAAATTCGATATTTCAAGTTTAGTTCATTGTAAAACTCTATAATATACAGTTTATGTGTAAATGTTGTGCACCCTCCAAGATGTGAATTTTAAACGCAAATTGCTTGAGAAAACAACCATATCAAAAGGTCTGGTAAGTACCATTGTAATATTGACATTTTTTTCTATTACCTAGAACAAACCATACTCCTTGATATGGTTGCTTTCTCAAGCAATTCGCGTTTAAAGCTGACATCTTGGTGGGTGATCATCATCATCAGATTAATAAGGGATTGTTTAATTCTTGCGGTAGATTCTCGGGTAATTTTAAATTAAAATATCGCAAATAAGATATAAAGAAACATTTTTACACCAATGAAACCTAAAAAACTCTTATTTTTCTTTAAATAATGTTTTAAAAAGACCAATGTTGGAAACACAGAATAAGAAAAAAATGAGCATTCTCTTTGGTCCGTACTGTTGGTTGCCTAAAAAAATTTCACAGATAGTATTTTAATGCACTTCTGGGAACTGTGACGTAGGGCTTGATCGTGTCTATTTCCCAAAAAAGACACATTTTTATTTTTATGGGAAAATGAAATGTTACATTTTCATTGTTAACGAAAAGTATACCTTAAAAGCTACTCTAATATTTGTTTTTTTGCTTTTATTAACATTTAAGTATATGTTTCTACGACATTTCTGTATTGATTATGGAAAAACCAACATAATTTAAATAAACATTATCACGAATACAGGGTGTCCCAGAATTGGCGCACCAACTGTATGGTACGTTGTTGGGGCATGCCCAGGGACCCCCAGAAAATTGTAAAAAAAAATCCATCTCATACACCCTCGAAGATATGAGGCCCCAAATTGCAAAACTTTAAACGCATATACCTTAAAAACAACAGCACGTATTAACGAAAAATATGGTTTAATACAAAGCTGCAGTCTATCTTAAACCATTTCACCAATTTTTCTTCTTTTAAATGGTCAAATAACATTTTTATAATCAATTTAATTTTACAAAATTTTTTTGAAATAAGCTGACAACAATGTCAATAAAATTTTAGGCAAAAGTGTATAATTAAGACTCACAGATGGAATTTTTAGATTTATTTACCTAGACTGTGTAGTATTTTCCTAGACTGTGTTGCCAAATTTATGCAACTTTGTTCGCATTTTCCTCAATGAATATAACAGATGGATTTTTTTTAACAATTTTCCTGGAATCCCCAGGAATGCCCAAACAGCATACCATACAGGTGGTGCGCCAATTCTGGGACACCCTGTATTACATTCTGAATAATTTTATCACTTAGAAAAATAAAAACTATAATTTTTGTAATGTTTACAAAATCCAGATAACAGTAATAAATATTGGAACAAACTAATTTCTAAGAATTGTTAATCAACAAAAAGTATTTGTATTATTAGCATTGTTTTAAACAACAAAAAATGTTGCAAAATAACGTCATTTATACCTAAAATATGTATATTAATATTAAATAATAAATATAACCTTGAAATAATCAATTAACTAAATGAAACGAAATATTAAGACAAAATTATTAGGTAATATTGGCAGTGATTTTTTAAATAGCTACTTTTATTTTTAAGGTGGCATTAAAATTTTAAAATGTCCTTTAAATGATTCTAAAAAATATTAAAAAAACGCCATACAAATGTTTTATTTGTTTATGCCATTTAATTTTAATCTTCTTATAAATTAAAGCTGCAAAAAAAATACATTAAGGCTTGAGATTCAAATTTAAAAATTCGAAGATCTGTGCTTCTACAGGGTGTCCAAAAAATGGCGCATAAACGCGATGGTACGCTCTTGGGACATTTTCAGGGAACCCCAGAAAATTGTAAAAAAAAATCCATCTATTGTATTCATCGAGAAAAATGCGAACAAAGTTGCATAAATTCGGCAACACAGTCTAGGAAAATACATCTAAAAATCCCATCTATGAGTCTTGATCATACACTTTTGCATTAGATTTTATTGAAATTGTTGTCAGCTTCATTTCATGAAAATTTTGTAAAATTAAATTGGTTATAAAAATGTAATTCGGCGATTTAAAAAATAACCAAATGGTGAAATGGTTTAAGATAGACAGGAGCTTTGTATTTAACCATTTCGTTGATATGTGCTGTTATATTCAAGTTATAAGCGTTTAAAATTTCGCACTTTGGGGCAACATATCTCCGAAGGTATATGAGATAGATTTTTTTAACAATTTTCCGGGGCTCCCTAGACATGCCCCAACAACGTACCATCGCGTTTATGCGCCATTTTTTGGACACCCTGTATAAGCTCGTATAAGTCATGAGCTCCCGTCAATTCTACTAAATAGCACATCTACATGAGGGCCCCATCCTATATTAACACTAAATGTAGTTTTGAAAACTACAAAAATAGGGTTACAAACGTATTATGGTTTCATTTAAATCGGTTATTTCTTTGTGTCGAAAATCTGACTTTAAAAATCATTGTAATATTTTTGTTTTTTGAAGTCATTAATTTTTTGTTGCATATTTTAGAACAAATGAGCTTTTGGAAAATATTTGCGAAGGGGTCGGATCCGAATATTTTTATTCTTGTATGTGGCAATGTGTGGCCAATAATAGTTCCGTTAGATTGGCAGCTATTAGTTTTGTATTGGCACATTACAAAAAAAAACATCCAATGGAAGATCAATTATATCTTTTAGGGCACGATATCGACCTTGTGGTAAGTCTTTACTTAAAAACGAAGAATGTCGCGAAGCATAGAAACTGTGGTTATGTAACGTTGGTAGCCTAAAATCAACAAAAAACAGCACTTTCTGGTCACCGCTCAGTGGGTTTATAAGAGTTCATTTTAATTAAAAATTGTGCTTACCAGCAACATAAATAAACAAAGCACAAGTTGACATGTTCTAAAGGTCCATCAATCAGCGTTTAAATACATAATTTTGGCAATTTAGAAGCACCTTTTTTTGCATTTTAAATTGTCAATATTCTGTATTTAAACGCTTATTGATGGACCTTTAGAATATGTCAACTTGTGCACGTTTATTTATGTTGCTGGTAAGCACAATTTTTAATTAAAATTAAGTCTTATAAACCCACTGAGCAATGACCAGAAAGTGATATTTTTTGTTGATTTTAGGCAATCAACATTACATAACCACAGTTTCTATGCTTTGCGACATTTTTCGTTAAGACAATTTTTTATTATACTCTTTGCAGATAAGTGTTAAAATAATTCATTGTATCGCTGCAAAGAGTATCTTTTGATTATTACTCGAGGGGCAAATCGGATAGGCAAATTGTGTACACTAATTCACAAATTCGAGAATTTTTTAACAAATTCCGGGACAAATTCCACAAATTCTCAACAAATTTTTGACAAATTCTACAAATTTTGCAAATTCTTAAAAAATTCTTAATAAATTCTTAAGAAATTTTACAAATTCTCAACAAATTCTACAAATTTTGCAAATTCTCAATAAATTTTTAACAAATTATACAAATTTAGCAAATTTTTAACAAATTCTTCACAAATTCTTAAGAAATTTTTCAAATTCTCAATAAATTTTTAAAAAATTCTACAAATTCTTAACAAATTCTACAAATTTTGCAAATTCTTAACAAATTCTTAACAAATTCTTAATAAATTCTTAAGAAATTTTACAAATTTTGCAAATTCTCAATAAATTCTTAACAAATTATGCAAATTTTTAACAAATTCTTCACAAATTCTCAATAAATTCTTAAGAAATTCTACAAATTCTCAATAAATTCTTAAGAAATTCTACACATTCTCAACAAATTCTTAACAAATTCTACAAATTTTGCAAATTCTCAACAAGTTCTTAAAAAATTCTACAAATTCTCAGCAAATTTATAAAAAAATGTACACTAATTCTTTCATTAAATTGTCCCTCGTTATTACTTTTATAAAAAATAATCTAACCCATTTCTTGTTTTTTTTTTCAAGTTTATTTTTTATTTTTTTGTATGTTTTTCACAGATAAGTGGTCTATGTGCGGCAGTACAGGATTTTAGTGTTCTAGTCCAAAGATCTGCTCTAGATTTATTAATAGCATGTTTTCCAATGAATAATAAACAGCTACTTTATGCAGACATGGTTCGATTAGTAACAGATGCACTTTCAACCATTTTGCGAAGAGATATGTCCCTCAACAGGTAAATATTTAGCTTAAAATTTTTTTTTACCATATTAGGGTTTTACATTTAGAAAATACACAAATCTGTGACCTTCACTGCTCGTAGAGGTCATTTTTACAGTCATTTGTATGAAAGACCACAAAATACAAGAATTGTCTTTTATATTTTGCATTAGAGATGTGCCAGTGGTATTTGACCAACATTTTGGCTAGGTATTTTTACCGTCATTTGATCACCCAAATTTAAGGAAGTTGGTCAAATTCTAAAGATTTCTTTAATCTTAAACTTTTTGCTAAATTTTTAATGTTGTTGTCTTAATTTTGCTATTTTCTTTTACATAAAATTGGCTTAGTGGGATTTATGCGTCAAAATATAGTAATTAGATGACCATAATTTAATTTTTCATATGACATCACCAAGGGTTCTCTTCAAAAGTTTTTAAGAATTTGACCAAATTTGACCGTAATTTGACCAGAAATTATGACCATACCAAAATGATTTGGTCATAAGCACATCTCTATTTTGCATAAATACAAATAGGGGGCGCCACCAACGTCACCACAAGTGCCAAACAAACCCTTCAAGTTTATTAGGACTATACCGAAAGTTTTGTTAAGATACGACAAGTGGTTTCGCCACAGTACATTTTTTAGTTAACCTCGTGAGCTGCTAGGAAACTCTTTTTGGCTTATTCTTTACATGAAACCCCCTACAAGCTTATTGTCTGTTATTTTCATTTTTTTCATGTAAATTTATGATTATTCGCGGTTTTGTATGCGATTTATGAAATTCCACTGCCGAACAGACTCAAAATTCTGGGTCACAAGTCTACTTTTGTGCCTACCTAAAAAATTAGGCTGTCCAACACAAAATAATTTTCTTCACATTCAACTGTTTATGTAAGATTCTTTGAATTGGAGTCATTTAATTGCTTTAGAATGTGTTAATCTTGCGGTGTGTCACTTGTGCATTTTCCGCGGGTTTAAACTGGCGCAAAGCATCCATGTATTTCCGGGACACTCCGCCTGTTTTTGGTAGAGCTGTCTTAGGATGGGCGCTAAGACTGGTGGCTTCATGTTTGATACTTAAGAATCAGCAGGAAATAGTGTGATGTGGTGCATCGTCGCTAAAAGTAAAAAGCAACTTTGCAAGACATTGTTGTTGAAAGTAGTCACAAATTTTCTTGACACAATTCGAAAAATATCCAACTTAAAAAAATTATTGTGGCTACAATATTTGTGGTATCTTAACAAAACTTTGGGTATAGTTGTAATAAAGTTGAAGGGTTTGTTTGGCACTTGTGGTGACGTTGGTGGCGCCCCCTATTTGTCTATATGCAAAATAAAAGACAACCCTCGTAAAAGTCTAATCGTTTAGTAAAACATTCATTGCAAATACAAAAAAGGCACAGATCTTGTGCATTTTTCTAAAAAACAAGTTGCTTAAAAAAAATGAAGATTTTTTCCTGAGGTAAATATACTATTTTTTTTCAGACGTCTCTTTTCATGGCTTTTAAACACAGAATCACATAATACTGCTCTGGCTTTAATAAAATCAAATGAAAACAACAATAACGCTTCACAAACAATAGCGTACGATTTGTTAAACGACGCCATAAAAATAATTTTAAAAGAGAGTAGCTTAAGACCGACAACGGACACAGTTATAAAACCGTACCGTTTGTTAATATCGCTTTTTGATAAGCCGCAAATCGGACCTGTAATATTAGACAGTATATTATTTGATGTTTTTCGCGCTCTATATTTGAGCTGTTTAAATAAACAAAAACAGTCCAGCGGACCAGTGAGATGTGTTTCGTTCAACGGGTCGATAGACAGTCTCAAACAAACTGATGTTTTAAATGAGAATTTCGTTACTAAAAATTGTTTAGACTTGATTAAAAACGCAAATTTATTGTTTAACACTCTACAAACGTATTATATTTGGTCCTATATTGAAAAATTATATTCTGATTGTTTGAATAATATTAATAACTTCAAAATGAGGGACAAATGTCAAGTTAATGAAATAGGAAGTGGCTGCCCACACGTTTTGGAGATTTGCATTATTACTGATTTTTTACTTGACCGTATACCGATTGAGTCGTTCGGCACAAATACGTCTGAAATTCTGCCGAACTTATTCAACAAAATAATACAAACATTGACAAAACATATTGAAGTAATGAATGCTTTGGAAATTAACGAAAGTTTAAAGTTGTGTACAAAAATATTGAGTAAAATTCAACCTATACCGATTATTGGAAATAAGAAAGTGGCTATGCAACCGCTGGATGAAGTAGTGGTGGAAAAAGTGGTCGAAAGTTCCGCTACTGTTGAGTTTAATAATGAAACGAATGATGAGAATAAAGTTTCTTTGGAAAAAAGTAAATCTGATTCGAAAATTAATGAAAATCTTAATAATGTAAGTTTATTTTATTTAATTTTTTTTTAATATTTTTACCCTGCATATTTTAACAAATTTATTATTCCCACAGCTAATTTTTATAAGACTAAAAACTGGGCACAAAATAAGCGCAAAATTGGTGCAAAATAGGTCTGAAAAAAATTTGTTTCTGATTTTAGCCCAATCATTCTAATAATGCCCCCAGAAAAAAATCCCAACCAAGATCTGCTTATGCAGGATTGTAGGCACTATCCCCAGGAACATAAAAGTGAAAAATTCCCTCAAAATTTTTGTGACGTTTAGCCCCCATCTTGCATAGATGTGAGGAGTTAGTTTTTTGTTAATACCTAAACTATTCGGCACTTTTAAAAAAAGTTTTAAAAATGTTTAGGAACATTATTTTAATAAGAATACAATCATTTTTAAAAAAATAATAAATCACCAATGTGAACGATTTTATAGCACTTTTAAAATGTGCTAATATGGTCCTACAGAGAACGCTGCAATCTATGCTTCAGGACTCTATGACTAAGATAGACGATTTTGATGAAATAAGGTGATTTTCAAAGAGCTATAATGAATCATTAATATTAGTGATTCATTATTTTTTTAAAAATGATTGTATTCTTATTATATATATATATTCGTATGATTCTTCTTAAAGTTACAAGAAAATTACAATATTCAGTTGTTCTTATTAAAATAATGGTTCTAAAAATTTTTAAAACATTTTTCAAAAGTGCCAAATAGTTTAGATATTAACAAAAAACTAACTCCTTACTTCTATGCAAGATGGGGGCTAAACGTCACGGAAATTTTGTGGGAATTTTTCACTTTTATATTCCTGGGGGTAGTGCCTACAATCCTGCATAATCAGATCTTGGTTGGGATTTTTTTCAAAGGAACCTACAAATTTTAAATAGAATGATTGGGCTATTTTAAATTTAAAGAAATATATTTTGTATAGACTATTTTTTGCTATAGAATTCGAATCTGCATTTGGTTTTTTTCGTAAATCGTTTTTTTGCCTTTTAAAGTACTTTGAAAAAAATCAGGTTACGCGTTTGAAGTTGCCTTTAAATGGTCATAGCACTAAAACTAAAAGCGCTGTAAATATTTAAGTGCCAGATTTGGATTCAGCAGCTCGTTTTACATAAGCATTAATGGCACTTATTGGTAGCAAAAATTATTTCTGGTCGTGACAATTAAAAAACTGAGAATATTTGGACCCTTAACCCTTAGGTAAAAATGAGGTAAATTTTGGAAAAATAGATTTGCCTTAAACTGTGTTTATAAGCTAATTAAAAGCCGTAGAAAACAAATCAGCAATTAAATTTTTTTTAAGTGCTTTCGTTCTTTTGCTATAGCTTTTTAAAGTTGGTCAAATTTTAAAAATTTACAAAAAAGCTCATCAAAAATAATTTTTGTCTCCGATTTTAATAAATCTTATTTTGTAAGCCTCTTTTTTGCTGTAGAATAAGAATCTACATTTAGATTTTTCCTTCAAAAAATTTTTTGGAAATTAAAGCATTTTGAAAAAAATCGGGTGTCGTGTTTAAAGTTGCCTTCAAAAGCTCATAGCAAATAAACCAAATGCGTTGAAACTTTCCAAGTGTCAGATTCGAATTCAGCAGCTTGTTTTACATAAGCAGTAATGGCATTTACTGCTGACAAAAATTACTTGTGATTGTGATAATTAAAAAACTGAGAAAATTTGGACCCTTACCCCTTAGTTCAAAATGAGGTAAATTTTGAAAAAATTGATTTGCCTGAAAGTTTGTTTTTTAAATAATTAAAAGCCGTAGAAAACAAATCAGCAATTTGGTTTTTTTCCTAGTGCTTTCGTTTTTTTTCTAGAGCTTTTTAAAAATGCGCAAAATTTAAAAAATATTAAAAAAGCCTAGCAAAAATTTTGTTTGGTTCTGATTTTAATAAAACTCATTTTGTACATTTCTTTTATGTTGTAAAATACAAAACTGCATTAAGATTTTCTCTTAGAAAAATAATTCTTTTGCCAAACAGAGTCTTATAAAAAGTTAACTGTACGCTTAAATATTTTTAGTATATCAAAATCTTCCTAAATAATAGCCCAATCATTCTAATAATGCCTCCAGAAAAAAATCCCAACCAAGATCTGCTTATGCAGGTTTGTAGCCACTACCCCCAGGAACATAAAAGTGAAAAATTCCCACAAAATTTCCGTGACGTTTAGCCCCCATCTTGCATAGAAGTAAAGAGTTAGTTTTTTGTTAATACCTAAACTATTTGGCACTTTTGAAAAAAGTTTTAAAAATGTTTATGAACTTTATTTTAATAAAAATACAATCATTTTCAAAAAAATAATGAATCACCAATGTGAACGATTTTATAGCACTTTGAAAATGTGCTAATTTGGTCCTACAGAGAACGCTGCAATCTATGCTTCAGGACTCTATGACTAAAATAGACGATTATGATGAAATAAGGTGATTTTCAAGGTGCTATAGAATCGTTAATATTAGTGATACATTATTTTTTTTAAAATGATTGTATTCTTATTAAAATAATGTTCCTAAAAATTTTTATTACTTTTTTTAAAAATGCCAAATAGTTTAGGTATTAACAAAAAACTAACTCCTCACTTCTATGCAAGATGGGGGCTAAACGTCACGGAAATTTTGTGGGAATTTTTCACTTTTATATTCCTGGGGGTAGTGCCTACAATCCTGCATAAGCAGATCTTGGTTGGGATTTTTTTCTAAGGAACCTACAAATTTTAAATAAAATGATTGGGCTATAGAATAAAAAACTGTAGGTTTTCTCTTAAGAAAATAATTCTTTTACCAAACAGAGTCTTATAAAAAATTAGCTGTACGCTTAAATTTTTTTAATTTATTAAAAAATATCCTAATTTTCCCAAATAAATCATAATTTTGGTTTTTTTAATTATTTTAGTACAACAAAGACTTATTAACAACAGACGACGAAACAACAAAAAGAGAACGTTCAAATTCAAACCAAATGCTTAAAAAAAAGGAAAAATCAAGCCCAAAAATAGAAAAAAAGTCAAAAAACAAAAAATCAAAATCCAGTTCAAAATTAAATGACATGAAAAAGGAGGACGATTTTCCCCTCGAAGGGATAGAAATCGAGAAAACAGACATTGAAAACGAAAAAATAACAATTAAAATAACACAAATTGAGAATAAATATTTTTTAAATTGTTTGCAAGAATACACGAAATTTTACGTTACATTAATATCAACTAAAATTTTACCTGATGTGAATATTGACAGCTTTTTTAAAACTTTACAATGTGATAGACAAGAACGAACAAAAAAGCTCCAAAAATTATTAGAAGACTGTCTTAATTCAGAAAATATCACAGATTTTAGTCCAATCAACCTCTATGACGTTTTTTCAAGTCCGAATCTTAAGTGCGTGGCTTCAAGCACGTCGCTGGCTAATATTTATAACGAATATGATTCCGCCATGTCAACCTCGAATAATATTTTATTAGAATTCAGCGCTTTTCCGAACTTAATTGACGTTTTTGAGGACACAAAACTAAAAGAAAATCTTCCAAAATGGTTAATTTCTATGATTGTGGCAGCGGTTTGCAAACAAAGTTCCAAAGAGATCCAACTGACGAGCATGAATACACTTCTTGAAATTTTTAGTTTAGCTAAAAATGAAGTAAATTCTTCTAAAATTGATAATAATGTTGTTATTAATGGTATTTTGGGACAGAAACATGTTGATTTTGTTGAAGAACATACCATTATTATTGAGGTATGTATTTTTTTAAGGCTAGGGATTCAAATTCACAGTTTCGTGCTCCTAGAAGCTCGTATAAGTCATGAGCTCCCGTCAATTCTACTAAATAGCACATCTACATAAGGGGCCCCATCGTATATTAAAACTAAATGTAGTTTTTAAAACTACAAAAATAGAGCTACAAACGTATTATGGTTTCATTTAAATCGGTTATTTCTTTGTGTCGAAAATCTGACTTTAAAAATCATTATACTGTTTTTGTTTTTTTTTTCGACTACCGCGGATACATTTTTTGGTTTATGTGCATTACGTGGTCTATGCCAAACCATAATACGTTAATTTACCATGGTTTTAAGCTTGTAAATGATTAAAATTGCAACCTACGTTTTTCCTTAATATAGATGTGCACGTTCAAACATTTCAATGTAGAAAGAAAAACACCAAAAGTACTATTTTACCATATTTTTATTATTTCTTGCACTCAGTACCGCTTTTATGTATCACAAACATTATCCTAAATATTTTTAATCATAGTTATTGATGTATTACTCCTTGCATATTTTGTTGAAATTTCGAAAATAACTGACATTCAGGGAGATGACTTTTACGAACTTTTGAGTGCACAGAACATCCTATTTATGAATTTGAATCTATAGCCTTATAAAAGTTTTGATTTTTTTTTAGGAAATGTCCCGAATTTTGTGGCAACATTTAGGAAATACGAATAATCAGAGTCACATTTTACAATCTGTAACTTTATTATATCAAATTCATAATATTTTCTATGATAAATTATTTGTGGATAACATTATTGGAAAATATTTGTCAAGTGAAAATTTAACATTGGATTATATCAAAAGATTTTTTTTACTGTGGCATTTGGGTAGAGATTTAAATATAAAATTACCAGCAAATAAGACGAATATACGAAATTTTGACAGGTAAGTAAAAAATGATTTTTTAGACAAGTGCTAAAAAACGCCTTATAAAACAAGTTTCCTATACTATTTTTTATATTTGCTTTATTTAATTTATTAAGAAGCATTTTTAATTTAAATTAAAAACTTAACTTAGAATTTTATTTTTATTGGATTGGTAACATTGACATTTTGAAGTAAAAAGTAAATTTAAGTCAGACATATTGAATAATGACATTTGTAAACTTTACTCACTTAATACTGAATGAATAGGCGTTTTTGAGAAAATGTATCCGTTGATATTGTTTCTCCAATTCTTCTAGTTATTCTCTTTAGTCTCTACAAACAAACTATGTCCCCCGATAGTTTATAATAGTAAAATTTGTAAATGAAAAGTACCTTGCAAGGGAAGAATTCATCTTTTTTGCATCTGGAAAATCAACCTAATAAAATAAAATTTTGGGTTTCATAATGAAGCAATTTAGCAACTTTAAAAAACCAAATTTCGGATATCATAATGTGCATATTAAAAAATGCAAATATAGAAAATTGATTTTTCTTAAAACGTCAAAAAAACATAACTTTAGTGACTAATATGACGAACATAAAGTAGCACTTTTCTGAACTGTATCATAGAGTTTTTATTTATACTGCCGGCGACAATAAAAGCAACTTTTACTGCCGCTACCAAATTTTTTTCTTCTAAAAACGTCAAATAAACATCACTTTAATGGCGTTTATTTTAAAATAAATAAAAGTCAACTAAAATAAGTAAATTAAATGTATTATAAAACCATTGTATTTAGAAGTTTTAAGAAAAAGTATCGTTTACTACACAGAGTTAAAGTGGCTTTGTGTGCCTCGACAGAATTGTCTGTCTCGCTTCGCTCACCAGACAATCTTTCTGCCTCGTCACACAAACCATCACTTTAACTCTTAGTACTATCGTGGACATGGAATTTAAAACGATTTTTTATCAGCCACCTTTGATTTTTTGAATTTACTCTATTGTGAATAGGGTTTTTTATGTCAGTTTTCGAATGTTATTTAGACAACAAATGCGTCAAATGTATTTCATTAAAATAAATTATGTAAAATGTGCTGCCGGCGAGAAAAATAGAAAGAAGATACTTCCTTTTTTAAGTAATTTTGTTTTGGGATAACAATAAGGCTCTAATCTTCGTAAAACATCAGAGTGTAGGCTTTAAATTTAAATTTCGCGCCTAGTGTGAGGTGTGTTTAAGTTTTTATGTTGGTAGCGGGGATAAGTCACCGGTTAAGAGATGTATGTCAAGTAGTTTTTGCATAGGTGCAACTTTGTTTATTTTTTTACTTATTTTTAAAATAAAACCTAAAATATTATTATGCTTCGCCCTTATTTGCCGTCCTGCAAATATCAGAAGTGGAATTCGAGTGGGATTTACTTGGAATTGTGGAATATTAGAAGATTTTAATTTGTGAAAATCTTAACCTCAAATTTGGATCATCCTATTTTGCCGACCTGCATACTTATGGACCAGGGTTGTGCACAAATACAAGCTTCAGTCAGTCAGTCTGCAAATTAGTATTTCCCATTGAAAAGGATCCGTCCTACGGTCATGTAGTTACTTCCTAAATCTGGAATGGATGGATTTTTACTTTTTAAATCGCTGCTCAACGACAAGAATCAAGTTAATATACATCCTAATGACTCTGATAGTGATTCTGAGATAATAAACATTGAACGTTTGAACAAAATGAGTCACGAAGATAATCTTACTGGTGCTGAATCTGGAATTATGATGTCTGTTGACGATATTGTTCAGAGTACTGTACGTGCACTTTTATTGCAACAAGAACAACTTAATCTTAATGCTGCTCAACGTCAGCCTCCCCGTGAACCTGCTGCAGTGCTTTCCATTTCTAACAAGCAGATTTCTGCGCTGTTTTCCGATTATGATGGTCAAACCGATGTTACTCCATGGCTACAAAGAATTGAAACGATTCAAGATACGTATCATGTTTCCGATGAAGTTATGCAACTGATCACCGTTTCTAAACTTACTGGTGCCGCGCAGAGTTGGTTTCATTCCAAAAACGAAAATATTACGCTATCATGGGTGGAGATAAAAAAGGCATTAACCAATATGTTTGCTACTCGTCTAGACAAGGTTCAAGCGATGAAAAAGTTTGAAGCACGTAGGTGGCGTCGTTCTGAAAAATTTACCCAGTATTTCCAAGAAAAAGTTGTTTTGGGTAACTTGGCCGAATTAGCAGAAGATGTTCTTATCGATTATATCATTGATGCGTTTGATCAACCAACATTACAAAGTCAAGCCAGGATGTATGAATTCAAAACATTAGAGGACCTTTTGAGAGTTATGTCTAAAATTTCTCAAAAAGACAGGTTTTCGACTTCAGGAAGTGGTGGCGCTAGATCGTCTGCATCGTCTCCGCCAGCCAATCGTAAACCGCTTCAGCCGATAAGGTGTTTTAATTGTAATGTTGCTGGACACATAGCTACAGACTGTACCAAACCAAAACGTACGCCTGGGTCATGCTTTACTTGTGGAAGTGTATCTCACCAGAAGAAGGACTGTCCTAATAGTAGACCTTCTACTTCGGGTACTACGAAAGCTAGCTCCAAGAATAATGTTCCTGATAGCACTACGAACGTGGTACAAAATGGCTCTTTGGTAAGGCCGTATCTTGCTGAAATTACTTACAGATTAGTTGAAAAAGACAATTCTACGTCAACGTTTTGTTTAAATGCATTAATCGATTCGGGAAGTCCAATAAGTCTCATTAAAAATAAGTTTGTTCCTCATTCTTGCATTTCAAACGATTTTGTCGATACTTTTAATTTTACGGGTGTTAACGGTTCTAAGTTAAACATTTTGGGTATTTTTCAAACAGAAATTTTAATTAATAACATTTCTATGATGGTAAAATTTTATGTTGTTCCTGAGGAAACTTTATCCTTCAATGCGCTCTTGGGTCGTGATTTTATATCAAATGAGTCAATAAAAATTGATTTTGGTAAGGATTTAACTATAACAAAAGCAGAACCAAACATACATTTAGATTTTGTTACGAATGAAATTTTGCAAATCGATGTTAGTTTTTCAGAAAATATCAGTTTAAACGTCGATGAATCAACACCCATCGAGATTAAAAATCGTATGGAGTCAGATTTCAATACTTTTTATTTACAACCTGAACGACCATTAAAGCCTGTTACTGAGTTAAAAATGACCATTGCGGTTGAGACAAATGAATCACCGTTTTTCTTTAGGCCGAGACGTTTAAGTTATTATGAAAAACAGGAAGTTAATAAAATTGTTAATGATCTTTTAGACCGAAATATTATTCGCAAGAGTAATTCCGAATATAGTTCTCCAATAGTTTTGGTAAAGCGTAAAACTGGTAAGCTGCGCATGTGCATTGATTATAGAACGTTGAATAAAATTACAAAACGTGATAATTATCCGATGCCTTTAATTGATGATCAAATTGATCAGTTACGTGGTAAAAGATATTTTTCTAGACTTGATTTAAAAGACGCGTTTCACCATATTACCATCGAAGAAAATTCTATTAAGTATACAAGCTTTGTAACGCCGTTAGGACAATACGAATATGTAAAAATGCCGTTTGGACTTCGGAACAGTCCTGCGATGTTCATGAGATTTGTTCACAATGCGTTTCGTGAATTATTGGACGAAGGTAAGATTGTAATTTACATCGACGACATTCTTATCGCTACTTATGACCTTGAGGAAAACCTGGCGATTTTAAGAGAAGTTTATTCGGTTAT
Organism: Cartodere bifasciata; assembly: GCA_963920755.1. Lineage (NCBI taxonomy): Eukaryota > Metazoa > Arthropoda > Insecta > Coleoptera > Latridiidae > Cartodere > Cartodere bifasciata. The sequence goes on along the minus strand of OY987194.1, from coordinate 30,036,619 downwards.
GGTTAATAATTTACTTACTGTAAGACTTGAAAAGTGTAGTTTTCTTCAGAGAAAAATCTCGTTTTTAGGTTACGTTATTGATGAGAAGGGAATAAGTCCTGGTTTAGATAATATTGAATCAATCGTTAATTATCCTATGCCGCAAAATTTTAAACAATTACGATCGTTTATAGGTTTAGCATCTTATTTTCGACGTTTCATTGCAAATTTTTCTATTATTGCAAAACCTTTACATGATTTATTGAAGAAAAATGTTGAGTTTAAAATTGGCCCAGAACAATATGAAAGTTTTGAAAAAATTAAAAAGTCTTTGGCTAATCAACCGGTTTTGGCAATTTATAATCCGCATGCACATACTCAATTGCACTGTGATGCAAGCTCCCTAGGATTTGCTTCAATTCTTTTGCAACAACAAGAAGACGGTCATTTACATCCTATTATGTTTTTTAGTAAACGTACTACTGAAACTGAATCTAGGTACCATAGTTTTGAGCTCGAAATGCTTGCAATTGTGTACTCATTACAAAGATTCCGAATTTATTTACAGGGTATTTCCTTTAAGATTATCACAGATTGTAATAGTCTTACATTAGCTATGAAAAAGAAAGATATTAATTCTAAAATTTTACGTTGGTCTCTAATATTGAGCAATTTTAATTATCAACTTGAACATAGGTCTTCTGATAGAATGCGCCATGTTGATGCTTTAAGTAGGTGCTTTAACGTTTTAGTTTTATCAGAAAATACTTTTGAACGTAATCTTTCTATAATTCAAGATAAGGATCCAGAGATAAATAAAATCCGTGATGAGTTGGAACATCAAGAACTTCCATTGTATGAATTACGTGATGGACTAGTTTATCGAAAAGTTGGTAAACATTTATTGTTTTATGTTCCCAAATTAATGCAACGTAATGTTATTCACACGTGTCATGATGATGTTGGACATATAGGTTTGGATAAAACGTTAGAAATTATTCAACGCAATTATTGGTTTCCGAATATGCGTCAAAAAGTTAAAGATTACATTTTAAATTGTCTTAAATGTATTACATATTCGCCTACATCAGGAAAGAAGGAAGGGCTTCTTCACAATATTCCTAAGGGTAATAAGCCTTTCGACACTATTCATGTTGATCATCTAGGTCCCCTAGAAAAAACCAGGTGGAAAAATAAACACATTTTAGTTGTAACAGATGGTTTTACTAAATTTACGCGTTTGTATCCTTGCAAATCAACAGGTTCGGATGAAGTTGTAAAACATCTTACAAACTATTTTACCAGTTATAGTAAACCAAATCGAATCATTTCCGACAGAGGTACCGCTTTTAGTTCCAATACTTTTGTTAAATTTCTTGAACAGTTAGGTATACAACAAATTTTGGTAGCTACAGCAGCGCCTCGTGCAAATGGTCAAGCTGAAATTATGAATAAGATATATGTACCTATGTTAGCTAAACTTAGTCCTGCACCTAACAAATGGGATGAAGTTTTAAATCAGGTTGAATTTGCTATGAATAATTCCTTTTCTCGTTCTACTAAAACTTGCCCATCAATATTGTTGTTTGGTGTGTATCAAAAGGGAAACGATAACGATGATTTAAAAGATTTCCTAGAAAGTCATGTTGAAATACATCGCGAAAATATAGAAGAGATTCGTAATAAGGCTTCTGAGAATATAAATAAACTCCAAATTTATAATAAATCAGCATACGATAAAAAGCATAAGATAGCTCGTAAATATGAAATTGGAGATTATGTTGTTATTATAAACACCGATGTAACCGCGAACGTTAACAAGAAACTTATTCCAAAATATAAAGGTCCTTACGTAATTAAGAAAATTTTGCCAAACGATAGATATGTTGTTACTGATTTAGAGGGATTTCAAGTAACTCAAATGCCCTATAATGGTGTATTAGATGCTTCTCGAATTAAACCTTGGGTTCAGACACCAAATTCTTCGGAAAGTAATAATGAGGAAGATTCTGATTAGTTTTAAGTTAAAAGTGTTTGTTTATTTTTAAATCTTTATTTTATGTTCAATTTCTTACATTACATTATGTTATGTGTTAAAATATGATAAGTCATATTATTATGTTATGTGTTTTAAAATATGATAAGTCATATTATTATGTTATGAAGTATGAAACATTTATGATAAGCCATAATGTTTAAAATACGTTTATGTTCTTATGTGATAAGTCATATTATTATGTTATGAAGTATGAAACATTTATGATAAGCCATAATGTTTAAAATACGTTTATGTTCTTATGTGTTGATTTTGTAAGATCGTGGTCGATCTTCAGTCAGGAATGGCCGAATTGTAGGCTTTAAATTTAAATTTCGCGCCTAGTGTGAGGTGTGTTTAAGTTTTTATGTTGGTAGCGGGGATAAGTCACCGGTTAAGAGATGTATGTCAAGTAGTTTTTGCATAGGTGCAACTTTGTTTATTTTTTTACTTATTTTTAAAATAAAACCTAAAATATTATTATGCTTCGCCCTTATTTGCCGTCCTGCAAGAGAAATGTTAAGGGCGATTTATACCACGTAACTTTTACTTTACTTCGGCGTAACTTCACTTCCACTTAACTTTACAAATTTGCCTAATTTACAGATTGCAAAGTTACGTGAAATTGGGATCAGTAAAGCGCATGCGTCTGAACTCGCGACTTCTGACAATTTATACCTGGGCTGTAATAACGGAATATCGCTTTGTAAAACCTACATAAGAAGACCTAACAGGTATCGTATACGAAGCGATATTCCAGAATCACTACCCTTGACAATAAGGGCGAATATCTCATTTTTGCAAATTTTGCGCATGATGGCCAAGCTCGGGTCTCGAGTTAGTACGACTTTATACGACTTTAAGCTAAATGAATCAGAAAAGTAGCACTAAAGTGAACTATAAATTTGCCAATACATTCCCATGTATTTTATTTAATTTTCAATTAAGTTACGCCGAAGTAAAGCGGAAGTAAAGTGAAAGTTACGTGGTATAAATCGGCCTTTAGAAAGCTATAATAGCTACTATTTTGACCATATTTAAAATGCAAAAATTGATCGTTTTAAATTCCATGTCCACGATAGTACATCAACACAATTCCTGGTAGGGCCGCCTTTTTTATATGATGTAACTGGATGTCCAAAGAGTAAAACCCCAAATTGGCGTATATCTACCTATTGCAGAAACGGAGTTATGTCCCCCCAAAGGGCCCCCTTTAATTCACCACGGTGGAACTGCAACAAATTTAAAAAAAAAGATATCAAATGAGGTTTTAAAAAGATTTTTATAAAAAAAAAATCTCGAAAAAAATTCCTTAGCCCCCTAAATAGCCCCCAAAGAGTAATATCCAATCACGTTGGATTTACACCAAATTTTGCAGATAGATGCATAATAAGATGCTTAAAAATATTTCCTTATAACTTTTTTTCAAAAAATAATTCCTTCGCCTCATAAACAAAGGGGACTTTTAAGGGGGGCATAAGATTTTAACAAATATTTGTTAGCATCTCATTTTACATCTATCTGCAAAATTTGGTGTAAATCCAACGTGATTGGTTATTACTCTTTGGGGGCTATTTAAGGGGTGAAGGAATTTTTTTGGAGGTTTTTATTTTATAAAAATCTTTTTAAAACCTTATTTGACATCTATTTTCAAAATTTTGTGCAGTTTCACAGTGATGAATTAAAGGGGGCCCTTTGGGGGGCCATAACTCTGTTTCTGCAATAGGTAGATATACGCCAATTTGGGGTTTTACTCTTTGGACATCCAGTTACATCATATAAAAAAGGCGGCCCTACCAGGAATTTTGTTGATGTGCCCTCGTTATTTAGGACAGATTGACTGTAGTAAATGTTTTGCAGATGTCTACTTAAAATCTTAGACAACTTACAGTACAACGAAAAGGCTAATCTTAAACTCTTATCAGAAACTTTTTTAACGCATTGTCTCCTACATAATGATATTCCACGGATCCTAAATCCAATGTTAACCAAACTTTTGGCACATAATACTGCCCGAGTTGCAATTCGACATGTTAATATCCAAGACAGTGATTGTCAAAGTGAGGGGACAACTCAAAACGATTTAGAAACTACAGTATCCCAACCTAAAATTGTATACGCCGTGAGTAACATTAACGGGAATATAATGTATCATATGACAGATGGGCCTAGTAGTCCAAAACCACAGAAAAAAAAATGGTTTACTTTTACAAGAACAAGCAAAAAATTTGAGCCTTCTGTGGTTAACATGACCACAAGTGTCAATGAGGATTCTATGATCGTCACGAAGAAAAATAGAGATTTTAAGGTAAGTGTACAGGGTGTCCCACGTAAGATGACCCAACCCCTTATCTCAGGGGTTGCTAGCAATTTTTTTTTTCGCAGGATTGTTTGTAATGAACCAATTTGTATTTTTAGTAATGTTTTACTATACAGAGTGTACCATTTACTTGGAACACACATCCACTTATTTATTTTAAATAGAACACCCTATATTGTTTAACATTTTTAAAATATTCTCAAAATGAGGATTATTTTGTTAAAAGTCCAAAATCTCCAACTTTTTTAGTTTTTGCAAAAAAATTTTTTTTGAAATTCTTGCCTGTTGCAGCAGTTTTTTAAAAAAATCATTGCGCTTTTTATGGCTGATATTTTTGCATGAAATTTAAACAACGTATAACTAAGATGCTAAAAAAACATTTCCATCTAAAATTTGACCGAAAATCGTAACCGGAAGTGAAAAATCCGCCATTAGTTATCGATACATAAAAACCGTTTTATTTCTGAAAAATTATATGCAAGGTCATTTTCATTTGGCCCATTAAATTTGCTATTTAATTTCTTTTCATTTGATACCCCACTTCCCCATACCTATCTCCAACCCTTTTGGAGATACTCAATAAGGGTGTTTTTAGGAACCGTTTTTACCCCAATTATGTTTTATTTAAATTCAATTTAAAAAAGGCTAAGACAAGTCGATTATCTTTTAAAAGGGGACGTGTAAGTGATATATTTTTTGTAATTGGGGTAAAAACTATTCGTAAAACTACCCTTATCGAATATCTCTAAAAGGGTTGGTGATAGGTATAGGGAAGTGGGGTATCAAATGAAAGGAAATTAAAAAATAAATTTAATGGGCCAAAAAAAATAAAGCTTTGCATTTAATTTTTCAGAAATAAAACGGTTTTAATGTATCGATATTCAATGGCGGATTTTTCACTTCCGGTTACGATTTTTGGTCAAATTTTAGATGAAAATGTCTTAATTTAACGCAATATTTATTATCTAGGTTAACCTATCTCCCAAATTGGAAAAACTAGCAAAAGGGAATGTAAAGCTCTTTATAAATCCGTTAAGCAACAAAGAAATTTACCCTGACGGTATTGACGGCTCTTATTCTAAAATAAACAATGCTACACCGGAAGGGTCAAGTTCTTCCGGTTCCTCCACTACCGGAAGTAATGACAACACACCTACTAATGGCTCACCTGTCAAAACAAATTATTATCAAACCGATGAACAGTCAAATCACGATTCAGGTTATGATTCTCTTATGCGCAGTAGAACTACCGATCTAACTTCACTTAATTCTAACCTTGCGCCAAGGTCAGCTGATGTGACGTCACTCAACTATAGGTAAGCAAAAAATGGTATTAGCCCAATCATTCTAATAATGCCCCCAGAAAAAAATCCCAACCAAGATCTGCTTATGCAGGTTTGTAGGCACTACCCCCAGGAACATAAAAGTGAAAAATTCCCACAAAATTTCCGTGACGTTTAGCCCCCATCTTGCATAGAAGTGAGGAGTTAGTTTTTTGTTAATACCTAAACTATTCGGCACTTTTAAAAAAAGTTTTAAATATTTTTGGGAACATTATTTTAATAAGAATACAATCATTTTTAAAAAAATAATAAATCACCAATGTGAACGATTTTATAGCACTTTGAAAATGTGCTAATTTGGTCCTACAGAGAACGCTGCAATCTATGCTTCAGGGCTCTATGACTAGGATAGACGATTATGATGAAATAAGGTGATTTTCAAAGAGCTATATAATCGTTAATATTAGTGATACATTATTTTTTTAAAAATGATTGTATTCTTATTAAAATAATGTTCCTAAAAATTTTTAAAACTTTTTTCAAAAGTGCCGAATTGTTTAGGTATTAACAAAAAACTAACTCCTCACTTTTATGCAAGATGGGGGCTAAACGTCACGGAAATTTTGTGGGAATTTTTCACTTTTATATTCCTGGGGATAGTGCCTACAATCCTGCATAAGGAGGTAGTTTTAAAAACTACAAAAATGGGGCAACAAACGTATTATGGTTTCATATAAATCGGTTATTTCTTTGTATCGAAAATTTGACTTTAAAAATCATTATACTATTTTTGATTTTTTTTTCGACTACGGATACATTTTTTGGTGTATATACATTACGTGGTCTATGCCAAACCATAATACGTTTATTTACCATGGTTTTTTGAAACTTGTAGATGTGCTCGTTCGAAGATTTAAATGTACAATGAAAAACACCAAAAGTACTATTTTACCATATTTTTATTATTTTTTGCACTCAGTACCACTTCTATGTATCACAAACATTATCCTACATATTTTTAATCATAGTTACTGGTGTATTACTCCGTATTTTTACATATTTTGTTGAAATTTCGAAAATAACTGACGTTTAGGAAGATGACTTTTTACGAACTTTTGAGTGCACAGAACATCCCAATTATGAATTTGAAACGCCCGTCTTAAGGGAAGTGATACAATATTTTTTTTTAGGTCTGCAGATTTAGCTTCATTAAATGACACATCAAGAAAACTTTTAGAACATATAGAACCGATAGAGGATGGCATAAAATCTGATAAACAGGATTTTGTTCTTATTCCAAAAAGTCAAAGTTTTGATGAAAATGCTCATCATACGAAAATAGGAAATGAGCTTTCGCTAGTTCATAGTTGGTCGTACTGTATTTCAGATTCAGACAATTTAAATGCTGAACTTGAATTAAGTACGACTGCTGAAGATTTTTTTAAAGATGGCACTGAAAAATCTATTATAAAAGATATTTTGGATGATATCATTTTAAAAGTTTGTCATTCTTTGGATGAATACACTGTAAGTATTTTTGTAAAATTACTGAGTAAAAATTATTTCTGGAAGTTTGCTTAAAATATTTTTGGACGTGTCTTAAAAAAAATTTAAAATATTTGGACCTTTACCCCTTACAAAAAAATTAGAGAAATTTTGAAAAAATAGATCTGCTTGAACTTGTGTTTTATAATTTTAAAAAGTCGTAAAAAACAAATCAGCAATTAGATTTTTTCCAAGTGCTTTCGTTTTTTTGCTAAAGCTTTTTAAATTTTGTAAATTTTTTTAAAAATGCTCAACAAAATTGTTTATCTCTGATTTTAATGAAACTTACTTTGCAAATCCCTTTTTTGCTCAAGAATATCAATCTGCATTTTGATTTTTCGTAAAGAATCTTTTTTGCTGATTAGGGCACTTAAAAAAAATCATGTTGCGCGTTTAAAGTTGCTTTTAAAAGCTCATAGCACTAAAAATAAATGAGCTGTAAATAGTGATGTTAATTTACCGGTCAAAAACGTAGTTAGCATAATTGACCGGTTTTTTTTACCGGTAAAAAAACCGGTCAAAAATGATTTATTTTTTTATTTCAAAAATGGATGTATTTTGCCTAGGGGATTCTAAAATGACCAAATACTTTTTTTTTTTTTGCCCACATTTACCAAAATTTGTAAAAAACCTTAAAAAATCAAAATGTTGCTATACATTTGTCTGCATTGGTAATTACATATAAAACTAAGATAACCTTCGCAAACTAATTTCAATAACTTAATTTCTCATTCGTCGATTTTTTTATTATTTTTATTTTAGGTTTTTAAACAAATAAAAGTATAACTCACAGAACCCCCCTTAAAAAAAATCAAAAATTGACATTTGACAGCCATTTCTTCTTCTTCTTACAATTGTTTTAGCTTTAGAATCATTTTTAGCATAATTGACCGGTTAAAATCATTTTTGACCGGTAAAAAAACCGGTAATAAAACCAGTAAATAAACGGGTAAAAAAACCTTCTCACAACACTAGCTGTAAATATTTAAGTGTCAGATTCGGATTCAGTAGAGTGCCTTGATCATTTTGACAATTATTGTCGCCTTATAGAGTGACGACATGCATCATTCTTTCTCTGTCATACAGATAACGTCATCAACGTTACAGCCAAAGTGACAACAATTACAACTTACAATCACAATTAATGACGTTATCTGTATGACAGAGAAAGAATGATGCATGTCGCCCCTCTATAAGGCGACAATAACTGTCAAAATTATCAAGGCACTCTAGGATTCAGCAGCTCGTTTTACATAAGCATTAATGGCACTCATTGGTGGCAAAAATTATTTGTGGACATGCCAATAAAAATAGTAAAAATATTTGGACTCTTACCCCTTAGTTAAAAATGAGGTAAATTTTGAAAATAGATTTGTCTAAAACTATGTTTTTTTACTAATTGAATGCTGTAGAAAACAAATCAGTAATCAGATTTTTTCCAAGAGCTGTCGTTTTTTTACTAGAACTTTTCAAAGTTAGACAATTTTTTAGAATTTAAGACATTTTTAATAATGCTTTGCACAAAAATGTTTTTGTCTGATTTTAATAAGACTTTTTTTTTAAATTTCTTTTAGACTACAGAATGCAAATAAGTGCTTTGGTTTTCTTGCTATAGTTTTCCGAAGTTAGACAAATTTTTGAAATTAAAAAACATTTTTAAAAATTCGTATGTCTTTGATTTTAAAGAAACTAAGTTTATAAACGTCTTTTTTGCTTTAAAATTCCAAAATGCATTTTGATTTTTAATTATACAAATTTTTTGCCTCCAAGAGCACTTAACAAAAATTGGGTTGCTCGTTTTAAGTTGCCTTTAAAAGCTCATAGCAACAAAACTAAAAGCTTTGAAATTATTTAGGTGCCATAGGCATTGATGTCACTCATTATTGGCCATGCCATTTAAAAAACTGAGATTATCGTATTTGCAAAAGCAAAACTGATAAAAAAAAATTGGCACTAATCTATTTTAAAATATATCGAATGTTTCCTATATCGTGAAAATACTACAGAGAGTGATTGTTGGACCCTTTAAAAAAAAAGTTTCTATAAACACGTGTCCGATTTTGCCCCCTTAGTTAGTTACAGCCCTCTGAAAAAAACCTAAAAAATTATTTTTCTTGCTTTATTTCCAAAGCGAATAATTTTTTCAAAAAATGTTATAGTACCTTTTTGGTGCATCTAAATACTAGAAATATTTCTTCATTTGTAAAATTTTGGAAAAAATGTTTATAGTGGTGTTCTTTGGGGGCTGTAAGTTAAAAAAAGTCAAAATTAGACACAAGTTTATATGAACTTTCTTTCTTAAAATAGGTCCAGGAATCACCTCCTGATTTTTTTAACGACATTAGAAAACACCCTGTATATATTACAATGTTTTTTTGTTTTAGCCAAACCGCCCACATGATTTGGACCTAAAACCCCGCTTAAATTCAAGCCAACCAACTTCAAAAAACACAGTTTTATACCCGATTCATTCACATATCTGTTTATATTACGATGTTTTCGATTCAAATCAAGTTTTTTACGCTTTACAAACATTAAAAAACTGCATTTTAAGCAATTCACAACTTTTCATAAAGTGTTTAGCCACTAGCGGGATTAAAAACATGAAAAACAGCGACGTTTTGTACCTTTTAGCGAGACATCGGAAGTCATTTTTAGGATTTTGTTTTAACGGCGATTTGGGGTCTGAATATTTAAACTTTTATCGGGGATACATGTTTTTAGACGTGATAGTATTAATATGCCTTAATTACGCTAGAACATTTTACCCTTGTCTGGATGACCTTCACTTGACCTCCGAGGAAGTTGACAATAACTTTAGAATACAACTTGAAAGTTTAGAGATTTTGGACATCATAATCAAGACTCTTACAACTTTAGTTAAAGAAAATTCGAAAGGGTTTTCGAGTTATATAGCCGATATGTTGGTTAAGTGTAAATTCCAGAATATTCTCCTGCATTCGCTTTTGACTTGTGTACGAGATTTTGACGAAGATATGACTTTTGCCGAAGAGGTGCTTTTTTTTAATAATTTTAATCTTTATGATACTTCATCTAATATTGGAGAACATGTTGAGGCGTTTCAGATCCAAATTTTACGTCTGATTCATAGTTTAATTGTGCTGGAGTATAATGTGTTTACGGTAAGTTACTTTCTTTTTTAAATTGTGAAAAAACCTTGTAAATGATACTTAGCAAATAAAAAATGTTTGCCTCTGATTTTAGTTACATTTATCTTTCTTACTGATTTCTTTTTTGCTGTTGCGTTTTGATTTTTTGTATTAAACATTTTTTTGTCTATTAAAAATAAGGTTGCGCGTTTAAAGTTGCCTTTAAAAGCTCATAGTACTTAAACTAAAAGCGCTGTAATGTTTAAGTTCCAAATTTAAATTTAGCAGCTCGTTTTACATAGGCTTGCAAGTTTTTATTTATGGCAAAAATTGTTTGTGGTCGTGGCAATAAAAAAATTGAAAATATTTGCACCCTTACTCCTTACAAAAAAATGTGGTAAATTTTGAAAAAAAATAGATTTGTTAGAAACTGTGTTTTTGTACTAATTAAAAGTCGTAAAAAACGAATGAGCAATCGTTTTTTTTTTAGGTGCTTTCGTTTTTCTGTTATAATTTTTCAAAATTAGCCAAATTTTAAAAATTTCCCAAAATGCTTTTTAAAAAATAAGAAATATTCTGAAAAAATAGATTTGCATTAAACTCTGTTTTTAAACTAATTAAAAACCGTAAGAAACAAATCGGCAATTAGTTTGTTTTTAAGTGCTTTCGTCTTTCTGTAAAAGTTTTTTAAAATAAGCCAAATTTTAAAAAAATTTCAAAATGCTCTTAAAAAAATAAAAATATTTTGTAAAATAGATTTGCATTAAACTCTGTTTTTACACTAATTAACATCGTAAAAAACGAATCAGTAATCAGATTTTTTCCAAGTGCTTTCGTTTTTTTGCTAGAGCTTTTCAAAGTTGGCCACATTTTAAAAAATTTCAAAAAAGGTTTTAGAAAATAGTTTTTGTCTTTGATTTTAATGAAACTTATTTTGTAGCTTGCTTTTTTTGTTTTAGAATAAGAATCTGCATTTAGATTTATTCTAAAAAAAATATTTTTAAAAATTAGATCATTTTGAAAAAAACTTAGGTGTTGCATTAGAAGTTGCGTTTAAAAGCTCATAGCAATTAAACCAAAAGTGTTGGAACTTTTTAAGTGTCAGATTCGGATTTAACAGCTCGTTTTACATAACCATTGATGGCACTTATTGCTGGAAAAAATTACTTGTGGCCGTGAAAAATAAAAAACTGAGAAAATTTGGACCCTTACCCCTTGGTCAAAAATGAGGCAAATTTAAAAAAAATCGATTTGCTTTAAAGTGTGGTTTTAGGTTTATTAAAAGGCATAGAAAACAAATCAGCAATCCGATTTTTTCGAAGTGCTTTCGCTTTTTTGCTAGAGCTTTTTAAATTGGGCCACAGTTTTAAAAATTTTAAAAATTTCAAGAAAAGTTTCAAAAAAATTTTTTGTTTTTGATTTTAATGAGACTTATTTTGTAGATTGCTTTTTTGTTGTAGAATAAAAATCTGGATTTAGATTTTTTCTAAATAAAATATTTTAAGAATTAGAGCACTTTGAAAAAAATAGGAATACGCGTTTAAAGTTGCATTTAAAAGCTCATAGCACTAAAACTAAAAAGGATGTAAATATTTAAGTGCCAGATTCGGATTCAGTAGCTTGTTCTACATAAGCATGCAAGATTCCATTTATGTCAAAAATTATTTGTGGCCGTGACAATAAAAAAACTGAAAATATTTGGACCCTTACCCCTTAGTTAAAAATGAGGTAAATTATAAACAAATAGATTTGCCTGAAACTGTGTTTTTATACTTAGTAGAAGCCGTAGAAAACAAATCAGCAATCGGATTTTTTTCAAGTGCATTCGCTTTTTTGCTAGAGCTATTCAAAGTTGGCCCAAATCTTAAAAATTTTCAAAAATGCTCAGCAATTTTTTTTTTATTGATTATAATAAAACCTAGTTTTTGGATTTCTTTTTTGCAGTTAAATGCAATCGACATTTTTATTGGCAGTCAAAAATGTGTCGATTAAAGATTAAAGCTCAAAAAAAAATCAGTTTGCGTATTTGAAGTTGCCTTTGAAGGCTAATAGCAATAAAACTAAATTCTGCATAAATTCATATTTTTAATTTGTTGTAGTGTCCCCCAAATGGCAAAAACACGACAATTGGAGATGCTACGCCCTCTACCGGTCCGGAAATAAATCCAACAGTCTTAATACCTAGTCAACAAATATTTTTATCAGCTGTAATGTCAGCCTTACGTCATAAAAACATGAAAAGTTTACAAGAAAAATGGTTAAATATGATTACCTGTTGTCTACCTTATTTTGGAGACAATTTAAAGCAAATTTCAATATCTGTTGTACACCAAATTTGTAATAATATTGAAGATATTGCATTGTTTTATAATAATGCAGAAGTTGGCGATGAATTTTCACCAGATTATGCGGTCAGTCAGCTGGAATCTTTGACAGTTATCTGTCATTATTGTCTTTTGGATTCTTCACAAACGTACTGTAAGTATATTTAGTCTGTTTTAGATTCAAAAAAATCAAATTTTTTTTGTTAAAAAAAAATTAACTTTGTTAATTGAGCGTATTCGTACAAAAATTGGTTGGGATAACCTAGGATATCTGCCATACCACCCGTCGTCTCAGATGCTAACTGACATTACTTCTTAATTTTATATTTTTATCAAATATAAAGCTTATATACCAAAAAACAACAAACTGCCGGTTTAAAACATTCAATGTACCATCTAAAAGGTTTGTATAACATTTAGAGAGTGCTTTACATCTTTAATTCTTTATAATTAGGTAAAAATGAAAATTATGACTCATTTACAAAAGGATTTCCGTGAATGCTAAAATAATTCTCATTTTTTGGATGCACAGACTTTGCATTAAAAGTACATTTGTAAATGAGTCATTATGCCCCTTCTTTACCTAATTATAAAGAATTGAAGTTGTAAAACACTCCGTAAATGTTATACAAACCTTTAAGCTGGTACGTAGAATGTTTTAAACCGGCAGTTTGTTATTTTTTGGTATATTAGCCTGATATTTGATAAAAATATAAAAAAGAGAAGTAATGTCAGTTAGCATCTGAACCGACGGGTGGTATGACAGATCTCCTAAATTACTCCAACCAATAGAGTCCTGGACTAGGTAAGAAGTTAGTAATTTTTTATTTTTTTTCTAATTCCTTGGGTTGTTGGGAGCATTAATTTCAAACTCTCAATTTTTTAAAAAAATTCTAGGCCGAATAATAAATTAATTACGAAAAATTATTTTTCAAATACGCGGGCATGCGCAGTTTAAAACTAGCTGAATTTTTAAAGACGTAAGGCCAAAATATTAAAAAAGAAGAAGAAAACTCCGTGAAATTGTTTGACATATGTCAACTATAAATAAAAATAAATTACAGAAACAGAGAAACAAGTTGCAGAATTAGAAATATTGTTCTGCTTGTGCACATATACAAATGTAAGTTTAAAAAATTATTATTATTATCTAATGTCGTGTTAATAATTTAGGCTGGCACATTTTAAGCCCCGTGTGATGATTTTTCTTGTCACAAAGTTACACGACAGTACACAAAGCCATTCGCTACTGTTTCTTTGGTATTAGAAAACAAGCTTGCAAATGCACACATTTTACCGAACAAAACTGTTTACAATTAAAAATTTAAACGAAAACTCTAGCTTGTAAAGAAATAAGGTTACAAATTGAAAATTCTGACATATGACGTATGCCAGAAACTCAGAAACACGAACTTTATTACAGAGATCTTTGATCAAATTATGACCGTTTATCACGGATATATTTCTGCGCATGTCGGCGCTCTTTATAAAAATCCAAATCTCTTTTATTTTTTAATAAAAAAAATAAAAGCGAAAAAGCCCATACGACTTTACCTACCCATTTTTTAGCCAATTTTCTAATAAATAATCAAGTTTTTGAAAATTAGTCCAGGACTCTAATAGAGTTGTACGAATACGCTCCATTTGTAAATTTTTTGCAGTGACAATAAATCAAACCGGCTCCAATATAAACCAATCAACAACACCACCGATAACAGCACCTAGCGAGCTAATCAACAACCTCTTCAATGTATTTTTCTCCCCGCTGGTAGATGGCACCACTCCACAAAAACAAACTGACCAGTACCAAGCAGCGCGTAAAACTATCCTGTCTCACATGCCGCGTATTATAACCAGTGTTGCCAAACTGTGGCAAACAGTAGTAGATAAAGAAAGTGTGGATAGTGTCTATGGACATTCTAAGGTTGTTAAACAGCAGTTGTTGGAGTTTTTAAGTCCTATAGCGGTGCATCATAGTGGTAGTTTTATTGCCGCTGTCGCGGTTGCTTGGTATGAAAGGAGAAATGTTTTTAGTAGTGTAAAAACGGTAAGTTGTATTTTAGCCCAATCATTCTAATAATGCCCCCAGAAAAAAATCCCAACCAAGATCTGCTTATGCAGGTTTGTAGGCACTACCCCCAGGAACATAAAAGTGAAAAATTCCCACAAAAATTCCGTGACGTTTAGCCCCCATCTTGCATAGAAGTAAGGAGTTACATTTTTGTTAATACCCAAACTATTCGGCACTTTTGAAAAAAGTTTTAAAAAATTTTAGGAACATTATTTTAATAAGAATACAATCATTTTTAAAAAAATAATAAATCACCAATATTAACGATTTTATAGCACTTTGAAAATGTGCTAATTTGGTCCTACAGAACGCTGCAATCTATGCTTCAGGACTCTATGACTAAGATATACGATTATGATGAAATAAGGTGATTTTCAATGAGCTATAGAATCGTTAATATTGGTGATTTATTATTTTTTTAAAAATGATTGTATTCTTGTTAAAATAATGTCCCTAAAAATTTTTAAAACTTTTTTTAAAAGTACCGAATAGTTTAGGTATTAACAAAAAACTAACTCCTCACTTCTATGCAAGATGGGGGCTAAACGTCACGGAAATTTTGTGGGAATTTTTCACTTTTATATTCCTGGGGGTAGTGCCTACAATCCTGCATAAGAGGATCTTGGTTGGGATTTTTTTCTACGACACCCTAAAAAAAAACAAACTAAACGCGTGTATGTAAACTATTCTGGGCTGCACAAAATAGTCCCAAATAGTCTTACATTTGACCAAGAAATTTTTCGGGCAGCACAATTTATGTGGGAAAATGTAGTATTTGATATCTAGAAACATAATTAGCATGTGCGCACTCATGCGCATATTAGCATTTTGTGATAGAGCCTTCCAAAGAGCCCCCTTTCATTCGTAATACTAGATCATGGTAGATCTAGACCAAATTTTGGAAAAGACTAAACAAGGTTCTAAAATGATTTTCATAAAAAAAAATTCTCTTAAAAAAAATCCTTCTCTCCTTAAGTAGCCCCAAAATGAGAAGTGTTTATTATGTTTTACATGTTTTATTTAGACCAAATGCAAGCAGATGCAAAATTAGGTTTTAAAAAACCTATTTCTGAAATTTTTCCCAGAAATTTTTTTTTGTTCTTTAAGGGGCTATTTTTCTTAAACAATAAAAAAAAATTTTAGAGAATTTTTCTTTTTAAAATGTTCTTTAAAACATTATTATGAATCTATTTGCAAAATTTGGTGTAAATCCAACATGATAAATATTACTTTTAACAAAAAATTTTTTACAAGACAGTTTTTTACGAAAATCTTTTTAGAACCCTGTTTGGTGTCTATTTCCAAAATTTGGTGTAGATCCACCATGATCTAGTATTACGAATGAAAGGGGGCTCTTTGGGGGCACTAGCACAAAATGCTAATATGCGCATGAGTGCACACATGCTAATTATGTTTCTAGGTATCAAATACTACATTTTCCCACAAAAATTGTGCTGCCAGAAAAATTTCTGATAAACAAGGATTTTCTGTAAGATTTTCTTAGACTAAAATAAAATATTTCAGGTGATTCCCGAAGCAAATTCAGGACAAAACAATCTAGTATATTTAATATCAGCAATACGTGTTATTCCATTGGATAATCTAGTTCAAACTGTTACTTCTGTAATAAAAAATCCTCCAGCTACAGAAGGACTAAGCGCAGATATTAATTTAGAAGTAGCCATTTTGGAACTATTTTACTGGTATATGAGGAATTCTTCTGTTCAACAATTACACGAAGCATGGAATTCTTTATTGGTGTTGTTTAAAGAAGTCTTAAGTTTGAGTCCGCCAGCACAATTTTTATTGGTAGCTGTTCTTTTTGAAATCATGATTAAATGTTGCCCATTAGATGAAAGAAAAGACCAGAAGGATTTGCAGGATGTAACCAGTAAGGTAAGTTTATATTCTGTCGACTAAAGTAAGATTTTTTTAAATACTATCCATTCACAATTAAAAAAAAGAACAGGTGAGCCATAGGGTGACAGATTTTACCCTGTATATTTTCGTTAATGTCACTTGTGTTTGCTGATTATGTAAGAAAAGTCAAAAAAAATTAAAAAATGCATTTAAAAACATGTTCAGGGCATCTGAATCAAAAACAATGGTCTCAACATATACAGAAGTAGTTATTTTTTTATTAATTACTTTATAATGCACTAATCATCAAATCATTTAAATGTTAACACAAAATAGGAATTATTTATGTACTTACTGTTAAGAAGTCCTTTTAGGTATTATAGGATAAAGTAGCACTTTTACAAAGATGTCTACAATTTTCTTTATAAATTCTCACATCTCAAACGAAAATTGTTTCGGTTTTCCAATTTTTACGCCTGTTTTATGTAACTGTTATATTATTTTTATATTTGCGTTCTATAATATGCACATTATGAAACGCGAAATTTGGTTTTTTAAAGTTTCTGAATTGCTTCATTATTAAACCCAAAATTTTATTTTATTGGTTGGTTTTCCTGATGCAAAAAGATAAATTCTTTTCTTGCAAGGTACTTTTTCTTTACAAATTTTACTATTATAATCAATCGGGGGACATTTTTTTTGTAGAGGGAATAACTAGAAGAATTGGAGAAACGATATCAATGGTTACATTTTCTCAAAAACGCCTATTCATTCAGTATTAAATGAGTAAAGTTTACAAATGCCATTATTCAATATGTCTAACTTAAATTTATTTTTTACTTCAAAATGTCAATGTTATGCTATAAGGTTGGTCATAAAACCAAAATTTCATCTTAAGTTTTTAATTCAAATTAAAAATGCTTTTTAATGAATTAAATGAAGCAAATATAAAAAATAGTATAAAAAACTCGTTTTATAAGGCGATTTTTATCACTTGTCCATTGGAAAACTCGCCGCTGCGCGGCTCTTTTTCCAAACCTGGACGCGTGCTAAAAAACGTTCCTTATAAAACTCAATGTTTTAATATACTATTTTGGCATTTTTCAATTTTTAATGACAGTAAATTTGAAATGAAATGCCAACTTTGTGGAAAATTTAACTTTTCAAAGAAAAAGATTCAATTTAGTTTTCATAGCTATTTTTTAAATGTGAATGGATAGTAGAAAAAAAGTTTGGGAATATTTTTTAAAAATACATCTTTGAGAAAATATCATTTTGTCTCTAATTTTAATGAAACTTATTATGTAGATTGCTTTTTTGCTGTAGAATACAAATCTGCATTTTATTTTTTTGTGAACAAATTTTTTTGTCGGTTAGAGCACTTAATAAAAATTTGGTTTTGTGCCATTTAAAAAATTGTAAATATTTAGACTCTTACCCTTTAGTTAAAAATGCGGTAAATTAAAAAAAAATAGATTTGTCTGGAACTATGCTTTTATGCTAAATAAAAAGCGTAGAAAACAAATCAGCAATCAAATTTTTTTCAAGTGCTTTGCTTTTTTTGCTAGAGCTTTTTAAAGTTGGAAAAATTTTGATAATTTTCAAAAATGTTTGGCATTTTTTTTTGTCTCTGATTTTAATGAAACTTATTTTGTAATTCATTATTGCTGTAGAATTCGAATCTGCATTTTGATTCTTTGTAAACAACTTTTTTTGTCGATTAGTCCACTTTTAAAAAAATAGGTTGTGCGTTTGAAGTTGCCTTTAAAAGCTCGCAGCTTAAAAACTAAAAGCACTGTAAATATTTAAGTGCCATATTCGGATTCAGCAGCTCGTTTTACATAAGCATTAATGGCACTTATTAGTGGCAAAAATTTTTTGTGGACATGCCATTTAAAAAACTGGAAATATTTGGACCCTTACCCATTAGTTAAAAATGGGGTAAATTTTGAAAAAAATCGTTTGTCTGAAACTGTGTTTTTATGCTTATTAAAAAGCTTAGAAGACAAATCAGCAATCCGATTTTTTTCAAGTGCTTTTGATTTTTTGGTAGAGCTTTTTAAAGTTGGCCAAATATTAATAATTTTTAAAAATGTTTAGCAAATAATTTTTGTCTTTAATTTAAATGAAACTTATTTTGTAGATTGTTCTTTTTGAGGTGGAATACAAGTCTGCATTTTAATTTTGTAAAGAAATATTTTTTTCCAATTAGAGGCTCAAACTGCACATTTAAAGTTGCCTTTGAAAGCCCAAAGCATTAAAACCAATTCTGTATTTTACTGTTGTGTTTTTTACAGTTAATAGAATCTGTATCACAAATTTGCGGTTCATGTCTTGAACAAACAACATGGTTAAGAAGAAATTTAGCTGTCAAAGAACAAGAAGAACAAAACCCGACTGAAATTTTGACAAGTACACATTCTGACGTATTGACAGGAGGTGGTCATAGTGTACAGGCTCAATTGGTAAGTCTATGCCTAAATGTCCATATTTAAACAAAAAATGGTTGAGATTTCCAAGGATATGTGCGGTCATACCTGCACCCTATGTTCAAGATGGTGACATAACGTCATTACTTTCATACTTTTATCAAACATAACGCTAATATACCAAACAACAACAAGCAGCCGCTTTAAAACATTCAATGTACCACCTTAAAGGTGCACTATAACATTTACCCACTGTTTTACATCCTCAAATTTGGTTAATTAGGTTAAAAAAATGCATTATGACTCATGCAAAGGAACTTCCGTGAATGTGTAAAATAATCCGCATTTTGTTTTATGCACCACGGACTTTGCATTAAGTTTCTTTGTAAATGAGGCACTTTTTGGACTAATTATCTAAAATTGAGGATATAAAACAGTGGGTAAATGTTATAGTGCACCTTTAAGGTGGTACATTGAATGTTTTAAAGCGGCTGCTTGTTGTTGTTTGGTATATTAGCGTTATGTTTGATAAAAGTATGAAAGTAATGACGTTATGTCACCATCTTGAACATAGGATGCAGGTATGACACATATTCTTGGAAAGCACAACCAATTTGTGATCAATTTTGATACTACTTTATCAACAAACAAAAAAAGTTGGTATTTTTTCTGCAACTGTTTTTTAACAATTCTTAAAAATAAAGAAAACATTTTTTTGTACTTTTTTCAGGTTCTGGCAGATTATTTGTCTCTTATTCTTGACATATGTTTCGGTTCCTCAGAAAAGGACAAAGTGAACACAATTTTAACATCTTTAATGTACAACATTGTCCCATATTTAAAAACTCATACTGTAAAAAATATGCCAAGTTTTCAAGCATGTTCAAAATTACTTGCAAGTCTTAGTAGCTACCAGTACACAAGAAAAGCTTGGAAAAAAGATGTATTCGATCTTTTATTTGATAACGCATTTTTTCAAATCGATCACATTTGTCTTAAGCATTGGAAAAGTGTCGTTGATAATTTAATGACGTATGATACTGCAACTTTTCGGGAATTAATGAGTAAGTTTTACAACATCGCATTGTTAAAATAAAGATATTACCATTGATAAAGTATACATAGATAAGCAAAACAGTGGTTTTATTGGGTGCGGTTTTTTAATCACAGAAGGACTAAGAAATGTTAAAAAATATATTATCCTTTAATTTTGAAGGTTCTATCTGTGGCAAATAGGAAAAAGGGTATAAGTGTTTTTGACATATTAAAAAATGAGTTTTTTAATTAAAGAATTCTAATAATAATATTCATATACAGGGTGTCCAAAAAATGGCGCATAAACGCGATGGTACGCTCTTGGGGCATTCTCAGGGATCTCTACAAAATTGTCAAAAAAAGTCCATCTGTTATATTCATCGAGAAAAATGCGAGAAAGTTGCATAAATTCGGCAACATAGTCTAGGAAAATACATCTAAAAATCCAATCTATAAGTCTAAAAATCCCATTTATGAGTCTTGATCATACACTTTTGCACTAGATTTTATTAACGTTGTTGTCAGCTTCATTTCATGAAAATTTTGTAAAATCAAATTGATTATAATAATGTAATTCGACAATTTAATAAATAAAAGAATGGTTGAATAGTTTAAGATATACTGTAGCTTTGTATTAAACCATTTGTTTCGTTAATATGTGCTGTTATATTCAAGATATAAGAAGTTTCGCACTTTGGGGCCTCATATCTCCGAGGGTATATGAGATAGATTTTTTTTTAACAATTTTCTGGGGCTCCCTAGACATGTTCCAACAACGTACCATCGCGTTTATGCGCCATTTTTTGGACACCCTGTATAACAGGAGTTATTTTGCAAAATTTTAATCACGATGGTCACGCTCTGCAGAATTCAATGATATTTTGCACCTTACTCTTATATTTACATAAAATAGGTACGCAATTTTGTAACCAAATTTAAAGGTGGTTACTTTTAGGCAATTGAAATAATTGAATGCTACTATTTTTCCTGAAACTACTTCTACAACCACGGCGGTATTGGCATACATTGCCACTTTTCAACATCATATCAAATATTTTAATTTTATATCTGACACAAAAATACTGTCATACATAAAACAGTTAAAAATGGGTTATTTTATAATTCTTGGAAACGCAGGTTTTCTTTGAGATAGGCTCCTTTTTGCGCACCCAATAACACTCTGTTTCTGGACATCTGTATGTATTTTATCTATGGTTTTACGTAAAAGATATTTTGAGATTTTATTTTTTATGAGTAAAATTACTAATATTTTTTTAGATCGAGTGTCAATGACACAAAGTGGATCTCTCAGTTTATTTACATCTCGTGAACAAGAATATGAACAAAAATCTCAACTTTTAAAACGTCTGGCTTATGTTATTTATTGCAGTGATGTTGACCAGTATGCTAAATATATGCCTGACATTCAAGGTAAGTTTTTAAAAAAGTGCCAAATTGTATAGGTGAAAAAAAAACGCCTTATAAAACGAGTTTGATATACTATTTTTTATATTTGCTTTGTTTAATTTATTAAAAAGCATTTTTAATTTCAATTAAAAACTTAACTTAAAGTTTTATTTTTATTGGATTGGCAACATTGACATTTGGAAGTAAAAAGTAAATTTAGATCAGACATATTGAATAATAACATTTGTAAACTTTACTCACTTAATACTGAATAAATAGGCATTTTTGAGAAAATGTAACCGCGGTTGATATCGTTTCTCCAATTCTTCTAGTTATTCTCTTTAATCTCTACAAATAAACTATGTCCCTCGATAGTTTATAATAGTAATATTTGTAAATAAGAAGTACCTTGCAAGGGAAGAATTTATCTTTTTGTATCTGGAAAACCAACCTAATAAAATAAAATTTTGGGTTTAATGATGAAGCAATTCAGCAACTTTAAAAAACCAAATTTCGTGTTCCATAATGTGCTTATTATAGTTATAGTTGCGTTATATATAACGCAAATATAAAAAATGTTTTTTTTTTTTCAGAACAATTAACGTCCAGTTTAAGGCTAAACGCAACAAATGTCCAGGCGCAAGTTTTTCTATGTTTTCGAGTCATTTTAGTGAGAATGAGTTCGATTCATGTTACTTCTCTATGGCCTATTATTATAACGGAAATGTTACAAGTTTTACTGCAAATTGAAACTGAATTATCTAATGACTCCGAAGAATTCAGGTAAAAAAAAAAGCACTTTTATTTTAAATATTAAAAATAAAACATTTTTTGGATTTGGTGATTTAAACGAGTAATATTATTAAGACCTAAACATTATTTCGTTAATTTTAAACAGTCAATTTTACATAATTAGATAAGCCACATTTTACAAAAAAAATTTAAACAAAAATTGCGAAAATTTTAAGTCTTAGTAATATTACTCCAAAAAGCATTATGCATTATTTGGTAGATTTTGTTCACTAATTAACAATAATTTGTTTTGTGTTTTTGCTGGGATGTGCTGTACAGGACAAATAACAGGTAATTTTAATGTCAATTTTACATAAAAACCTAATTTGTGTTTGCTTTTTGCATATTTTTTTCTTGCCTTTTCAAATTTACTTACCTACTTAATTGCTTTTTTTACTAATATTTTTTCGTTTTATGTTACTGACTTGTTTAAATTTCTTTATGTATACATGTTGTAATCTTATGTCGTAAAAAAAAATCAGTAGGTGATTCCTGGACCCACTTTGAGAAAAAAAGTTCATATAAACTTGTGTCCAATTTTGATTTTTTTTAACTTACAGCCCCCCAAGGATTACCACTTGAACACTTTTCCAAAATTTGACAAATGAAGAAACGTTTCTAGTATTTAGATGCATCAAAAAGGTCCTATAACATTTTCTGAAAAAATTATTCGTTTTGGAAATAAAACGAAAAAAAAATTTTTTTAGGGGTTTTTCAGAGGGCTGTAACTAACTAAGGGGGCAAAATCGGACACATGTTTATATGAACGTTTTTTCTTAAAATGGGTCCAGGAATCACCCTTTGCATTCTTTCACGACATTAGAAAACACCGCGTATTTTTGGTAACTAACATTTTTGAATTTAGTGCACATATCAAACTTTTGGCAACATTGGATGCTAGTTGGGCTCAAAACACGAATAATGGTCTTCAAGCTTTTGGAAATCCCAATTGGTTAAAATTGCAATTGGCTACAGCTAAACTTCTAGATCTGGCACTTCTTTTACCAGCGATAACTTTGCCACAATTTCAAATGTAAGTAAAATATAAAACGATCAATTTTTGCATTGTAAATATGGTCAAAATAGTGGCTTAAACATCTCAAGTTTTATGCGAAGTGGACATTAACAAGAAACATTTCTCTGATGTTTTACGAAAATTAGAGCCTTATTGCTATACTAAAACAAAATTATTCAAAAAAGGAAATATCTTCTTACTATTTTCTTCGTCGGCAGCACATTTTACATAATTTATTTTAATAAAATACATTTGACGCATTTGTTGTCAAAATAACATTCGAAAACTGACATAAAAAAACCCCATTCACAATAGAGTAAAATTCTAAAAATCAAAAGTGGCTGATAAAAAATCGTTTTAAATTTCATGTCGACGATAGTACATTGGGTAAACAAATATATCTTGGCCCCAAACAATGAATTTTAATACCTTCTCTATTGTAAATATATAATCTCTTTGGATTTAACCCATTCATTGAACTAACCCGCTCTTGATTCAACAGGTACAGATGGGCTTTTGTGACAGACGATTTGGGGAGAAGCTCCAAAAACTCCCCAACGTCAACATTTACTCCCCATGTCGTTCGAATAGCCGAGCAAATGGATTTGCGGTTCCCGGATTCGCAAATCGAGACTTTACCAATGAAGCAAAATGAACTACTTTTAACAATGCCAACTATTACACAATTAAAACAATTGCATTCATTTTTTAAAACATTGAGTCTATGTTCTAATCGTCATAGAACAGAGTGTAGCAGGGCAGTGACTTCGGAATATCCAACCAGAGAAACTGACAAAAAATTAGGGAATATTTTAGAAAGAATAGACAAAGTTTTAGAGATTGATTTTCTGGACAAAATTCCTAGGTAAATTTGAATTTTACGCGTTTAGGCTAATAGGAAATTTAAAACAGGTATTTTTCTGAAAATGCTAAAAATAACTAGGAAAAAATTCAGGGGGTCCATTTTAAGAAAAAAAGTTTATATAAAGATGTGTCCGAAAATTCTTCGTTTCAGAGATACAGTTTCTCAAAAAATATTTTTATCTTAAGATTACTAAGAAACTAAACCAGATATTTATTTGAAATAATAATAAAAAAAGAAGCAAATTAACCCTTCATAGTTAACTATGTTTTATATTTATTCAAATAAAAAAGCCAAACTTAAAAAAGAAATTTTGTTGCCTTTGGGCAATGAATTTTTTTCTCGAAAACGGTTAGTTTTATGAAAAAAAAACAAGACATTAATTTTAAAGATCATATTCTAGGGCTTCTAATTATTTCATGAAAATACCAAAAAAGTAACACACAAAAAAGTTGGGGGTGAAAAACCCCAATGATACCCCCAAATGTGCCCCTTCCAATTATAATTTTTATTTTTTTTCTACTGCACTTTATGCCTTAAGGCAAGAAAATTACCTGTGCTAAGTTTCAAATAAATATCTGGTTAAGTTTCTTGGTAGTCTTAAAAAAAAAGATTTTTTTTTTAGAAACTTTAGCACCCTGTATCTCAGAAACGAAGGATTTTCGGTCACATGTTTATATGAACTTTTTTTCTTAAAATGTGTTTAGAAATTACCCCCTGAATTTTTTCCTAGTTATTTGGTAACACCCTGTATTCTAACAAAAATTGGTTAGTGTTTCCAAGGATATGTGCGGTCATACTTGCACCCTATGTTCAAGATGGTGACATAACGTCATTACTTTCATACTTTTATCAAACATAACGCTAATATACCAAACAACAACAAGCAGCCGCTTTAAAACATTCAATGTACCACCTTAAAGGTGCACTATAACATTTACCCACTGTTTTACATCCTTAATTTTAGATAATTAGGCAAAAAAGTGCCTCATTTACAAAGAAACATAATGCAAAGTCCGCGGTGCATAAAACAAAATGCGGATTATTTTACACATCTATAAAAGTTTTTTTGCATGAGTCATAATATGCATTTTTTGGACTAATTATCTAAAATTGAGGATGTAAAACAGTGGGTAAATGTTATAGTGCACCTTTAAGGTGGTACATTGAATGTTTTAAAGCGGCTGCTTGTTGTTGTTTGGTATATTAGCGTTATATTTGATAAAAGTATGAAAGTAATGACGTTATGTCACCATCTTGAACATAGGGTGCAGGTATGACCGCACATATCCTTGGAAACCCCAACCTATTTTTGTTTTGATATGGTCCATTTAAGCTATAAAAGCAGAAAAAAAATATATGCATTGTGTTATGTTTTTGGAAATTGTTTTTATTTAATTTGACCTATATCTTTGGAATTTTTTTTGAAACAACCTCTATAAGAACAAATATCAAAATTTTAATTCTTGTTTTTTTAAACTTGGCGTCAAGATTGTAAAATTAATTTTATTTTTATGACAGAACCAGTATTAAAAAAACCTATTGCATTTTGCCCCTTTTCCCTATTTTTTTTTTCGATTTATAGAACTTGTTGTTATATTTTTATTATTTATTGTCTATTATTATTTATTTTAAAGTAAAACGATTGATTTTTATGTCTGTAAATGTATTGTAGACTGTTTATATAAGTGCAATTTTTATTATTAAATATTTATACATTAAAAATCTAACATTATGATGTGATTTTATAAATTGTGATTTATCTACCTGAGAATGGGGCCTTTATAGGCCCAATTGTTGTAATTATTTGTAATAATCGTTTATGTAACACATTTTGCTACAATAATAATGTTAAATAAAAAAAAACACCTTGGTTTTTTCATTTTATACAAAAGTTAACCTTACTTTTTCACTTCACTAGCCTTTTTTAATTAAATCAAAGTTGGCTACCCCACAAAAGGACGCCACCAAAAAACAAAAGCCGCCTGTTAAGTCTTAAGTTAGCTTCTCCAACTTCTCAACAAGCGAATTTCCAAAAGAACACGTATACAAAGGGCTAATCTTATTCAACAAGCTGTAAGGCGTCTCAAAATATTCCTCAGACTCTGCAGAATCGTCATCATATGCATTTCCAACAATCCGCAGCCCCAAACTGGACAATTCAAGGCAAAAAGAGCGCCCTTCTAAAGTCGTCATGTTTATCAACACGGCCTTGGACGTTGCATTTGGTGATTTTTTCGATATTAAAATGTCTTGAACGTGAGTTTTTATGTCGTTAATTATAGCTGAGGCTTCGTAGTTCCAGTCTATTTGCTGTTTCATGTTTTATTTATGCGGATTCACTTTCTATTTTGTTGCTTTGCAAAGAATTTTGTAAAAATGAGGTTATTGACCTTAGGTTCTGACGTTTAGTAGTTCGTTTGCGCTTTAAATAACCAATCAGGTTGCGGGGTTTTGGACTAGAGGCTAACTTCATGTTGGGGTTTATAACCTCACTTTAAGATAATTTGTGTTATTTAAGAAGTTTTGTGTGTTTTTTCTTGATAATGTGGATTAATTTGATGATGTTGCATGTTGTATTGCATTGGAATTAAGGTGCAAAGGTCGTGGATTAAGGTCAAGCAGTCTTTTGCATTGTTTTGTTGTTTTTTTACACAGAATTGTACCATTTCCAGTATTTTGTTATTGCACATATCAAGGTGAAAGTCTAACTAGTTTCAAACTGGATTATAAACTGTATATTAATATTTTATTGTTACCAAGTAATTATGTGTTTTTAAACGTTAAAACAAGTTTTCGTTGCTTAAACTAGTAGAACAACAGCTTCAAGTAAAGATGCCTCAAATTCACAGTAAACTTGCTCTGACCTCCCCAATTTTAACACCCTGTATAGAATATGTACATCCATGGACTGATAGCTGTTTACAAGCCATAAGTGGTCTTTATCTGTACTCAATGTATGATTCAATGCGAATATATGGGACTGTCTATTTTGTAAGTATTTAAACTTTTATTACCATTTAGGTAAATAATTATTTACGACACTCTTTTGATAATGATCATGTCAAGAAATAAACATTTTAAGTGTGGGTAATTAATTATTTAATTGCCAGAAATTGTGTAAAAAGATATGACACTTCTTTGGACATGTTCTTTCGTAAAGGATGGTTTTAAAAAAATGTTTACTTAAAAGATATTTTGTGACAAATACACACGGTCAACTCCTACGTCACAGATCCACATTAATAAACTGTCTGTGAAGTAGAATTTTGATTCTGTCGGATTAAGCCCCTTCTTTTGAACAATATTTCATGAAAATAAAAGGCTTTCTTAGGGAACCCTTGGTATAAAAATGTGCTATAATGTCTTAAATTCGATATTTTAAGTTTAGTTCATTGTAAAACTCTATAATATACAGTTTATGTGTTAATGTTGTGCACCCTCCAAGATGTGAATTTTAAACGCAAATTACTTGAGAAAGCAACTATATCAAGAGGTCTCGTAAGTACCATTGCAAAATTAACATTTTAAAACAAACCATACCTCTTGATATGGTTGCGTTCTCAATCAATTCGCTTTTAAAGCTGACATCTTGGTGGGTGATCATCATCATCAGATTAATAAGGGATTTTTTAATTTTTGCGGTAGATTCTCGGATAATTTTAAATTAAAATATCGTTAATAAGATATTAAGGAACATTTTTACACCAATGGGACCTAAAAAACTCTCCTATTTTTCTTTAAATAATGTTTTAAAAAGACCAATGTTTGAAACACAGAATAAGAAAAAAATTAGCATTTTCTTTGGTCCGTAATGTTGGTTGCCTAAAAAAATTTCACAGATAGTATTTTAATGCACTTCTGTGAACTGTGACGTAGGACTTGACGGTGTCTATATCTGTCTTGGTCTTTTAAATGGGTTTTTAGGTAACACTCTGTATAAAGGAGTAATTATAGTTTTTAGAAATGAGTTATATATTTTTTTAATGTGTTTTGTATTTAATGTTAATGGAAAATACCTATAGGGCCCCCTACCTATTTCTAAAATCATATTGTAATTAGTTAATTACAACAAAATTCCTAGTAGGTGATTTTTTAAATTCTTTTTTTTGTATGTAAACACATACATTTTGCCCCCTTCCCAAATAATTATTGTACATCCTTATGAAATAAATTAAATTTTAGTAAGAGTCTATAATTTTTCCTTTGGTAAAGTGCATGTTATTAATTGTGTTTTTTTTTTAATTTATTGTTATTAAAAAAAAAAGTAAATATGGTGCAAGTGATAAGCAAATTTAGTTCTTTACCACTTTCGTGCATAGAATATCATCATTCATTTGAAAAAAACTGCACCGATTATTGGGCAGGCGTTCTTCTAGCTTGCATGTTTGATTCCTTAAAGTTATATTCTTCGGTTTATCTATCTGCAAAGTTGGTTAGTGATTTTTTAATGCAGACAAATTGTTAACAGGGAATGTCGCGAAGCATAGAAACTGTGGTTATGTAACGTTGCTTGCCTAAAATCAACAAAAAACACCACTTTCTGGTCATTGCTCAGTGGGTTTATAAGAGTTCATTTTAATTAAAAATGATGCTTACCAGCAACATAAATAAACAAAGCACGAGTTGACATATTCTAAAGGTCCATCAATAAGCGTTTAAATACAAAATTTTGGTAGTTTAAAATGCAAAAAAATAGTGCTTCTAAATTGCCAAAATTCTGTATTTTAACGCTAATTTATGGACCTTTAGAATATGTCAACTTGTGCTTTCTTTATTTATGTTGCTGGTAAGCACAATTTCTAATTAAAGACACGGTCAAGTCCTACGTCACAGTTCACAGAAGTGCATTAAAATACATCTGTGAAATTTTTTTAGGCAACCAACATTACGGACCAAAGAAAATGGTCATTTTTTTCTTATTCTGTGTTTCCAACATTGGTCTTTTTAAAACAATATTTAAAGAAAAAAAAATGTTTAGGTCCCATTGGTGTAAAAATGTTCCTTTATATCTCATTTACGATATTTTAATTTAAAATTATCCGAGAATCTGCCGCATGAATTAAAAAATCCCTTATTAATCTGATAATGATGATCACCCACCAAGATGTCAGCTTTAAACGCGAATTGCTTGAGAAAGCAACCATATCTAGGGGTATGATTTGTTCTAGGTAATTGAAAAAAATGTTAATTTTACAATGGTACTTACCAGACCTTTTGATATGGTTGCTTTCTCAAGCAATGTGCGTTTAAAATTTAAATCTTGGAGGGTGCACAACCTTAACACATAAACTGTATATTATAGAGTTTTACAATTAACTAAACTTGAAATATCGAATTTAAGACATTATAGCACATTTTTATACCAAGGGTTCCCTAAGAAAACCTTTTATTTTTACAAAATATTGTTCTAAAAAAGTGGCTAAATCTGACAGAATCAAAATTCTACTTCACAGACAGTTTTTTAATGTGGATCTGTGACGTAGGAGTTGACCGTGTTTATTTTCTAGGGATTCCTGAGAATGCCCCAAGTGCGTACCATCACGTTTATGCGCCATTTTTTGGACACCTTGTAAAAAACAAATGGTTAATATTAGTTTTACAAAAAAATAACCTTACCTATGAAAATAAAGACTGTATTTTTATTTATTAGAACAAGCATTTTATAAATTTTTTGAACCATTCAGAAAAAAAAAATTCATTGCTTTAAGTACACATTCACGATTCTTATGAAAACGGGCTACCAAATAATATTGGAATAGGTACTAATGTATAAAAAAAAAATTACAATTTTTAAAGGTTGTTTTAAAAGCCTCATTACGTAAAGTAATAGAAGGCCTCGTAAAAAACAATTAGTTATCAATCCATTTGTTATTAACAATTATTAATTAACGAGTTACTCTACTTACTACTATGTGTTCTAGTTAAGTAAAATACACAAGTTTACTTTATTCAGAAATTTATTATTGTTACTTACTAACTTATACACACAAATTCGATTAAGTTACATAATTATAATATTACATATTAACCTAATACGCAAATATGTATTATTTAAATTAAGTGAATATTTGGCATTGTTTAAAAAAACGAATTAAAATTATATCCACGTGTTAAATTTTTAAACTAGGAAAAAGTTTTTGTGAAAAAAGTGTAAAATGCATGTTTTAAGTAAATTACCAGTTTTAAATTTAGAATGTACTGATTTTCACCATCAATTTGAGAAAAATTGTGATAAATTTATGCTGGATACTTTTGCTGTGACATATGTGCAATCTTTTAAAATATATTTAAGCGTATATTTGGTAAATATTAATTCTTTTATGACCCCCCTTTTTCTCAGTTTTTTAAAAGCTATTGAAACATTTTAAAAACTCAATTTTTGTGTAACTTATAAATTTTTAATTTTCAAAGAAATCCAAATTCTGGGCGTCAAAAAAATGGCGCATAAACGTGATGGTACGCTCCTGGGGCATTCTCAGGAATCCCTAAAAAATTGTCAAAAAAATTCCATCTTTTATATTCATCGAGAAAAATGCCAACATAGATGCATAAGTTCGGCAACACAGTTTGTAAAATACATCTTAAAAACTCATCTAGATTCTTAAGCATACATTTTTGCATTAGATTATACTGATATTGTTGACAGCTTCATTTCATAAAATTTTAGTAAAATTAAATTGATTATAAAAATGTAATTTGACCATTTAAAAGATAAGCAAATGGTAAAATAATTTTGGATAGATCGTGTTTTTGTATTTGGCAATTTCTTTCGTTAATATGTGCTGTTATCTTTAACTTATAAGTGTTTAAAGTTTCGCACATTGGGGCCTCATGTCTCCGAGGGTTGTGAGATTTTTTTTAACAATTTTCTGAGGCTCCCTAGACATGCCCCAAAAACGTACCATCGCGTTTATGTGCCATTTATTGGCCCTAAATATACAGATTGTTTGTGTATATTTTTTAAATGAAACTCTTATTTCTCATTTATTAGAAAGTCCGAGAAATTCTGCATACAGAACACCCCTTTATTTTTGTTTAGTATAAAAATAATCATAATATAGGCATCTAAATTTTTGAATTTTTAACCAAAATTATGATGACTTTGTAGTTTTTTGACATTAAGTTAGCATAAAGTTTGGATTAAATGTTATAAAAAAAGTCAGGTAATTCTATTATCTGTGGATATTCTACAGAGTGACCATGATTTGCATTAAATTAGTATTTAAAATTTTTTGCTCTTTTCAAATTTTATTACAACCATAACAAATTTTACTGTTTTGTTTTTCTAAAATATGTTTTTTTTTTTAGTTAACTCTATTAACAAAAGGACGTATACCCACAAAAAAAGATCTGAAAAAAACTGTCTATGGAATTTTGCAATCTACAGCGTTTTTGAGTGGGACAGCTTTTGGTTATTCATTTTTTTTATGTTCTCTAAGGTATGTAAACAATTAAATTTTAAATATTATTTATACATAAAATAAAAAAAATGTGCACTGGTCTTGCAAATAATAATGCATTTGATTATTACTGCAATAGGCCAAAATAGATAGATTCTTACCTTGCAAAAAATATACAACAGCCAGATTTTTTATATGTGCGGTTAGAACATCTATTCAGGAAGCTAAATCCACAAAATGCACACTAATAAGAGTTTAGGGTTGGCGTGGTAGCCCTCAAAAAGCCCCCTTTAATTTGCACATTAGATCACGATGGAACTGCACCAAATTTTACAAATAGGTGCTAAATAAGATTTTAAAATGATTCTGCAAAAATTATTCCTTTAAAAAAATTCCTTTGTCTCCTAAATGGCCCCCGAAGAGTAATATTTAATCATGTTGAACTTACAAAAAACCTTGCAAACTGCTGCAAATTAAATTTCTAAAAAACTTACTTAAATGTCTATATTCCTCTAATAAAAAAAAAAATAATTTAAAAAAAAAGTGTAAAGTATAAGTTTTTTGGCCTCTTATTTTGCATAATTTTACAAAGTTTGGTGTAAATCCAACATGATTAAATATTACTCTTTGGGGACCATTTAGGGGGAGAAGGAATTTTTTTAAAGGAATAATTTTTGCAGAAATCATTTTAAAAACTTATAGCATCTATTTGTAAATTTGGTGCAGATCCATCGTGATCTAATGTTGCAAATTAAAGGAGGCTTTTTGGGGGCTACCACACCAACCCTAAACTCTTATTAGTGTGCATTTTGTGGATTTAGCTTCCTGAATAGATGTTCTAACCGCACATATAAAAAATCTGGCTGTTGTATATTTTTTGCAAGGTAAAAAAGTATCTTTTTTATTAAAACGTCAAAAAAACATCACTTTAGTGACGTATATGGCGAACATAAAGTAGCACTTTTCTGAATTGTATCATAGAGTTTTTATTTTTACTGCCACCGACAGTAAAAGTAACTTTTACTGACGCTACCAATTTTTTTTTTCTTAAAACGTCAAATAAACATTACTTTAATGACGTTTATTTTAAAATGAATAAATGTCAACTAAAATTAGTAAATTAAATGTAGTGTTGTGAGAAGGTTTTTTTACCGGTTTTTTTACTGGTTTTTTTACCGGTTTCTTTACCGGTCAAAAATGATTTTGACCGGTCAATTATGCTAAAAATGATTCTAAGGCTAAAATAATGGTAAGAAGAAGAAGAAATGGCTGTCACCTGTCAATTTTTGATTCGTTTTAAGGGGGGTTCTGTGAGTTATTCTTTTATTTCTTTAAAAAACTAAAATAAAAATAATAAACAAATCGACAATGAGAAATTAAGTTATTGAAATTAATTTGCGAAGTTCATCTTAGTTTTATATGTAATTACCAATGCAGACAAATGAATAGCAACATTTTGATGTTTTAAGATTTTTTACGAATTTTGGTAAATGTGGGCAAAAAAATTACACGTATTTGGTCATTTTAGAATCCCCTAGGCAAAATACATCCATTTTTTAAATGAAAAAATAAATCATTTTTGACCGGTTTTTTTACAGGTAAATAAACCTGTCAATTATGCTAACTACGTTTTTGACCGGTAAATTAACATCACTAATTAAATGTATTATAAAACCATTGTATTTAGAAGTTTTAAGAAAAAGTATCGTTTACTAAACAGAGTTAAAGTGGCTTTGTGTGCCTCGGCAGAATTGTCTGTCTCGCTTCGCTCACCAGACAATCTTTCTGCCTCGTCACACAAACCATCACTTTAACTCTTAGTACTAAAATCTACTAATTTTTGTTTTCTTTTTAGGAAAGCTCTAGGAGGTTTTAATATTTTAACAGTGTCAGCTTTACCAGCATTTTTATCATGCGTTTTTTCTATTTTAATAGAACGCCCCTCACGAAGAACGCTTCTTTCTTTATACGTTAGTAATGTGGCTACTGAAAGCGTCTGGAATATGCTACTATCTAGAAATTACGTAAAAAACATTCCTTATGGCGATGTTGCCATATTTGGCAGCAGTATGGCTCTCTTACTTTTATATTTTAAAGCAGGTTATCACAAGGTTGATAACGAAAAGATGGACTCTATGTTTGGTGTGCTAAGGTAAATAAATAATGCGCAAAAACATTTCATCGAGGCTTGTCTTTTACATTTAGCATATAGACAAATAGGGGGCGCCACCAACGTCACCACAAGTGCCAAACAAACCCTTTAAGTTTATTAGAACTATACCAAAAGTTTTGTTAAGATACCACAAGTATTTTTGCCACAATAATTTTTTTAAGTTTGTGCCGAGAAAATTTTTGACTACTTTCAAAGAAAATTATATCAACAAAAATGCCGAGTTGATTTTTACTTTTGGCGACGCTGCACCACATCAATAAACTATTTCCTGCTGCTTCTTGAGTATCAAACATGGACCCACCAGTCTTAGCGCCCATCCTAAGACAGCTCTACCAAAAACAGGCGGAGTGTCCCGGAAATACATGGATGCTTTGCGCCAGTTAAAACCCGCGGAAAATGCACAAGTGACACACTGCAAGATTAAGACAGTCTTAGGCAATTAAATGACTCCAATTTAAAGAATTTTACATAAACACAGTTGAATGTAAAAATAGTATATTACTACCGTGGGTGGAAAGGGTTTCATTTCTGTCGAGAGAAAAAGATGGTTTACCAAGGCGCGTAGCGCCGCGGTAAACCATTTCTCGAGACAGAAAGGAAATTTCCACCGAGGTTAGTATACTATTTTATTTACAACTGCTTACATTTATCTTTAAATTTAAAAAGCTTTAATTTTGCAAATTAATATTATTCATTTTTAACATCTTAGTTAACATGATTATTTTTTTTTAATTTATTACCTTGGTTACATTACAATTGCTTGACATTGAAGTAAAAAAATAATTATTTTTAATTTTCAAAAAACGTCATTTCTCGCATTATTTTAAAGTCTTAAACCAACTAATATTAAAAAAAACATAATGTCGGATAGTGATGATGAATGTACAGAATTGAAAGAGTGTGCTCAAAAGGCCGAAGAGGATTTGCTCCCTCAAAAGAGTTAAATTCGACTTGTTTTCATTACCCAGGCGGAAAGTAGTTACTTTCCGCCCGGGTGGAAAGTGACAGCTTAATAAAACCAATAAAGTGACATTTTCTAACTTTTAAAGAGTCAGAAATGTCATCATTTCATATGCAGTTGTAAATAAAAAATATTTTTGGACAGGGTAATTTTTAAAGGAGACACAAAAGTAGACTGGCTTAATTAATGACCCCGAATTTTGAGTCTGTTCGGCAGTGGAATTTCATAAATTGTGTACAAAACCGCGACCAATCATCAATATACATAAAAAAATTCGAAAATTCGACAAGGGGTTTCGCCACAGTACATTTTTTAGTTAATCTCGCGAGCTGCAAGGAAACGTATACCTTTTTTGGCTTTTTCTTTACATGATACCCCCTACAAGCTTATTGTCGATTATTTTTAATTTTTTTTATGTTAATTCATGATTGGTCGCGGTTTTGTATGCGATTTATGAAATTCCACTGCCAAACAGACTCAAAATTCTGGATCACTTAGTCTACTTTTGTGCCTCCCTAAAAAATTAGGCTGTCCAACAGAAAATAATTTTTTTCACATTTACCTGTTTATGTTAGATTCCTTAAATTGGAGTCATTTAATTGGAATGTGGAAGAATATGTTAATCTTGCGGTGTGTCACTTGTGCATTTTCCGCGGGTTTTAACTGGCGCAAAGCATCCATGTATTTCCGGGACACTCCGCCTGTTTTTTGTAGAGCTGTCTTAGGATGGGCGCTAAGACTGGTGGGTCCATGATTGATACTCAAGAATCAGCAGGAAATAGTATTGATGTGGTGCGTCGCCAAAAGTAAAAATCAACTTGGCAAGACATTGTTGAAATAATTTTTTTTGAAAGTTGTCAGAAATTGTTTTTTTCTCAACACAACTTTAAAAAAATTATTGTGGCTAAAATAATTGTCGTATCTTACGTTGGTGGCGCCCCCTATTTGTCTATATGCTAAATATAAAAGACAACCCTCGTACCACTATAAAATTAATTTCTTTTTCTAGATTTATCGTAGGTCCTTACGAAGAAAAGGACTATAGTGTAAGATCAAGTCAGGCTTCTAATTTTTACAGACAACAAGTACATAATGTGCCAACGACAGCCCCAAATGGGGGCTCTGGGGGGCGCTGGAGATCGGGCTCAAGCTCCCCAAAAAATACGATGTATCGAATAATAATCCAAGCCTTAAGGGCTTATAAAAAAATAATTAACTATATCAAATGCTGTGATAGACACTTTTCGTGTCCGCACCCTTTTAGTTGTGTCTTTTATACTCTTCAGGTGAGTTTCTTAGATGAGCCTCTCAATAAAAAAATTTGTAAAATTAATGGAGCGTATTCGTACAAAAATTGGTTGGGGTAACCTAGGCGATCTGTCATACCACCCGTCGTTCCAGATGCTAACTGACATTACTTCTAAATTTTATATTTTTATCAAATATAAAGCTAATATACCAAAAAACAACAAACTGCCGGTTTAAAACATTTTACGTACCAGCTTAAAGGTTTATATAACATTTACGGAGTGATTTACAACTTCAATTCTTCATAATTAGGTAAAATAGGGCATAATGACTCATTTACAAATGTACTTTTAATGCAAATTCCGTGCATCCAAAAAATGCGGATTATTTTAAACATTCACGGAAATCCTTTTGTAAATGAGTCGTAATTTTCTTTTTTTACCTAATTATGAAGAATTAAAGATGTAAAGCACTCTCCAAATGTTATACAAACCTTTTAGATGGTACATAGAATGTTTTAAACCGGCAGTTTGTTGTTTTTTGGTATATTAGCGTTATATTTAATATAAATATAATATTTAGAAGTAATATCAGTTAGCATCTGAAACGACGGGTGGTATGACAGATCTCCTAGGTTACCCCAACCAATTTTTGTACAAATACGCTCCATTAAAAAGTTTTAAATTTATTCAAAATTTTACATTTTGCCATAAATCACCTTTCCTAACCATTGTTTACGTTAAAAAAAACTAGATTCATTTAAGGAAAATTGCTAGGAATTTGAAAGAATTGAGAAGTTTAAGGACAGCCTTATTGACAAAGAGAGACTTATTTCATTACAAGATGAAAAACGTAAAGAAAATAATATTTGGGATAGAGATTTTGATTTTTCTCCTTAAGGGACTAAATTTGTAGTCACAACTATAACCGTCACTTTTACATTTTTGGCAGATCGAAGTTTTATTAAAAAAATTCTTATTTTGCAGATAAAAAAAATAAGCAGAGACAGTGCACCAAAATTCACGTTTTAAAGTCAATGTATTTTAAGTAAAAAGATACAAGGGACAACATCATATTAAGTTCATCAAAAAAAAAACTTTAAAAATGGACATTAAAGTTATTCTAAAGAAACCTAAAGAAGCGAATTTTTTAACAACCATATCACCTTGAAACTTATACTTTACGGAATAAAAGTGCATTTTTAACAACATATTAGATAATTTATATTTTTAATTTTACATACTTTATTGAAAAGAAAAGCGCGCCGACCCCCCCAAACGCTTGCGTGTGAGTCCAACGCTCTACCATCACATTTTTTTTTATTTAAATTTGCGTAATTATGCTATTTTAGATCATGATTTTCAAAAAATCAGATGCTTAATTCCAAAAGGGACGAATGTTAACGAAATCTTAAAGCAAACGTCCCGTACGTACATGCGCAGACCAAACTATTATATCTGTTAAAATTAGTCCTTTTTTATTCTTTTAAGATAGTTCACACATAAGTCCATAAGGTAAAATTGTCTTTCTAATAAGGGAAAACGAAAACTGTAAAAATAAATTGCACTGCAGGCTGAGTTGAGTTCAGCTTAGGTTTTTAACTTTTTCGAGTATTTTCAGATGTTGCATTGTAAAAAATATTACGTGTAGGATCACTTTTTATATTTTTATCGATTTAAAGATACTTTTCACATCGAAAATGTATGCATTTTACTATTTCATGAGTTTGGATATAACACAAATTCTTTTGAAGTAGAGTTGACATATCTATTCAATATTTGATAAAATTTCCAGTACGTCAACAGTCTATTCTTCAGTAAATTTTTGAATTTTTTTTAAATTTCAATTGACTTAATCTGAAAAAGTTGGGCATGGATATGAAAAAATATGGTACCATTGTGATTGTATTTAAAATGCCCAGACCCGAGTACATTTTGTTTTTCGATAAATTTATTAGTTGGTTCATGATAAGCAAAAATATAATCGTCTCCCAAAAAAACGATCATATTTTTGCTTATTACGAACCAACTAATAAATTTATCGAAAAACAAAATGTACTCGGGTCTGGGCATTTTAAATACAATCACAATGGTACCATATTTTTTCATATCCATGCCCAACTTTTTCAGATTAAGTCAATTGAATGATGTGAAACAGGGCTTTCAAGAAGGTCATTTTTATTACACAATTACTCTTTAACGAATAATATTTCGGTTATTTGTTAAGTACCCCCAAAATGTTTATTAATTGGAGAATTCAATTCGATATCAAAAAACATTGTACATGCCCCACATATTTCTGCAGACTTAAATGAACTAGAAGCTGCATTGCGGGAATGAGATGCAAACATATCGCTTTCCTTTGTAGAATAACGCTGTCCTTAAAGGAATTTGAGAAAATTTACTTTATTTTGGTGTACATATTTTCATAACCGGTTTACCCCTAATTTTTAACCATTTCTAGTAAACGTTTTTTTCAGGGAGCTGCCAAAATGTTTAGTGTAGGATTAGGAATACAACTTACAATAAAACTAATTCTGAATTCAAAACGAATATTTAATTCCCCTAAAAATTTGCAATCCATTTTACTTAAAAAGGATACACTGAATTTAGCGACATTTTTGGGAGGATTTTGCGGAATTTTTAGGGTAAGTTTTTAAATATTTTTTGCCTTGGATGCCGTTTTTATTATTAAGCATTTTTTAAAACTATATTTGCCTTAATGTAATTCTAAAATATGGGGCTCCAAAAATTACTTTTTTTGTGTGTGATTATTTAAGCCCCATATTTTTTTTAAATTGGGGCCATTTAGCACCACCATTTTTGACAAATATAATTTAAATATATCATAACTCTAACACAGCTTTATTTTGTAGTTTTCCATGTGTTTAATGCGAAGAGTGACCGGAAAAGATGACCCTTCACATGCGTTAATTGCAGGACTATTGGCTGGAATTGCATTTAAAAAATACCCTGACACGACTGTTTCTTTGTATGTTTTGTGGAAAGTAGCCCAGGTAAAATAAATAATATCTTTTTTTTGTAAAAGAAAAGTTTAACCGTTTACTAAAAATGTCTTATTTTCTTATTCGTCTTTTAATTATTTAATGGAGCGTATTCGTACAAAAATCGTACAAAAACCTATCCTAGAAGATGTGTCATACCACCCGTCGTTTTAGATGCTAACTGACATTTCTTCTGAATTTTATATTTTTATCAAATATAAAGCTTATATACCAAAAAACAACAAACTGCCGCCGGTTTAAAACATTCTACGTACCAGCTAAAAGGTTTGTATAACATTTAAAGAGTGCTTTACATCCTTAATTCTTTATAATTAGGTAAAAAAAGGAAATTATGACTCATTTACAAAAGGATTTCCGCGAATGTTTAAAATAATACGAATTTTTTTGGATGCACGGATTTTGCATTAAAATTACCATTGTAAATGAGTCATTATGCCCTATTTTACCTAATTATGAAGAATTGAAGTTGTATAACATTTCGTTAATGTTATACAAACATTTTAGCTGATACCTAGAATGTTTTAAACCGGCAGTTTGTTGTTTTTTTGGTATATTAGCTTTGTATTTGATAAAAATATAAGATTCAGAAGTAATGTCAGTTAGCATCTGAAACGACGGGTGGTATGACAGATCTCCTAGGTAAACCCCAACCAATTTTTGTACGAATACGCTCGATTTATAAGATATTTTTTTAGATAACGTACAATATGGGAATAAAAAAAGGATATTTACCAAAAGTGCCAGGCTTTACAGAATTTCTGTATTGCTTTAGCACTGCTATTTTATTCCATGCTGCTATTTTAGAACCAACAAATTTAAGGCCTAGTTACTGGAAATTCTTACATTCTAACTCAGGAGGAAGGTAAATAATAAATATGAAAATTTTCGTCGACACATTGAATAAATTTTAAAAGGGTTTTTTTTACACAAAAAATTAAAACCCAATTTTAAACAATTACAAATTTTTTTTTAGAATTGCGTGTATGAACCGTTTGCCCTTAGACGTTTGGGGGCTAAAAACATCAGAATCTCTAGCCAACGTACTTGCCTCAACTAAAACTGTAGCTAAAGTTTATTTTTAGGATTATTTATTATGTTTTTATAATGACAAACTTCCAATATATACCAAAAATAAAAATATATTTTCATTTGGTGATTGAATTAATTTTAAGTAAGTTAGAACAATTTGTAAATATTTTCTCGTTTATTTTAAGCAACTTATACATATTTGTTTTGTTATTGTTAACCGTAAAATATTCTTTATTTTTTGTAGGCAGTTTTTTATAATTTAATATCTCTTTAACCGCTGTAAGAAAATATTTATTTTGAAATTTAAAAAAAAACAACCTGTATACAGGTCCAAAGCTGTCCAAAAGCTGGTCGATCATTCGAATTTTCGTAGTTATAAGCTAGTCAAAAGTGGTGTTATACGTATTTTTAATTTTTTGTTAATCATAATAGGTATTTTATAAATATTTATATATTTTCTTGATTTTTCTCAAAAAAATAAAAATTAAAAAGCAATCTTAATATTTTTTTAATTCAATAAAAATTACATCTTAATTATTTTTAATTATTACAACAAGTAACGTCATTAAATAATGC
Source organism: Cartodere bifasciata (assembly GCA_963920755.1). NCBI lineage: Eukaryota > Metazoa > Arthropoda > Insecta > Coleoptera > Latridiidae > Cartodere > Cartodere bifasciata. The sequence goes on along the minus strand of OY987194.1, from coordinate 29,996,137 downwards.
TTTAACAATAAAGCAAAGAATTTTTAATAATAAATTATTAAAAACAATCACGAGGCAAATAAAATTGGATTTCTTTTACAATTCTTTTGATGAGGAAGCACTCCAATTGGACATTGTTCAAAAATTGATGTATCTAAAACATTTAACCTTTTTTATTTAAATAAAAGAAAAAAATTTTTTTTTCAAAAAGGCAAAAAGATGCATTTTTTTTCTACCTCTTTTTTTGTAACAACCTTTTTTACAAAAAGAAATGTTCACATACCTTCAATTCTTCTGAATTTTTTTGGCCGTTCATCATAAAAATTGTTTTCTATTTCCTTCATTTTTATACTTTTGTCATCTTCCAACATTTTTTCTAAATCTTGCAACGTAAAAATATAATTATGCTTTTCATGTTGATTACTGTCATCTTTTAAATGAAATAATTCAATCATTCTATAAATATTATTAATTTCACTTAAATCACAATTATTATAGGTCATTAATCTACAAAAAAAAAACAAATTGAGTTTTTGCAAAAATCCGTAAATTTTTTAATGTTGTGAATAAATTTAGGGGATGATTCCTGAACCCATTTTAAGAAAAAAAGTTCATATAAACATGTGTCCGATTTTGCCCCCTTAGTTAGTTACAGCCCTCAGAAAAACCCCTAAAAAATAATTTTTTTCGCTTTATTTCCGAAACGAATAATTTTTTCAAAAAATGTTATAGGACCTTTTTGATGCATCTAAATACTAGAAATATTTCTTCATTTGTTAAATTTTGGAAAAGTGTCCAAGTGGTGATTCTTTGGGGGCTGTAAGTTAAAAAAAAGTCAAAATTGGACACATGTTTATATGAAGTTTTTTTCTTAAAATGAGTTCAGGAATTACCCTCTGAATTTTTTCTACCACATTAGGAAACACCCTGTATAAAAAAGGGTTTTTTAAGGACATACTTACTCTTTAATAAAAATTAGGGTGTAGCAATTTGGGGTAAATAAAACGTCTCTTTGAAATTGTTGCATATCTTGAGTAATTTCCAAATTATCAAAATTTGGGCAAGAAAATTCAAGAACGTCTTTTTCCAAAAATGATTCGCTTTCTCCATTATTTTGCGGGTTATTTTTGGCACTATTTAATCCATTAATTATTTCATAAATCCAGAAACTAGCAACCTCTTTAAAACCACTAGGATTACAATTATTTGTATATTCAAACAATTTTTTCAATAAATTTGGCAACAAATTATTTTGGTACAAGATATTTAAAATAAAACCCCAAATATCTCGAAAGTTCTTTGGTATACGCCTTTTTATATCTAAAATTTGTTTTATTAATATACGAGGGTTGTCTTTTATATTTAGCATATAGACAAATAGGGGGCGCCACCAACGTCACCACAAGTGCCAAACAAACCCTTCAAGTTTATTACAACTATACTAAAGACACTAGAAAGAAAGACTGGACAATACGCTACCGCTTTTGATTGGTCGCCCATTCCTGAGGCGGCTAGATACTTTACATTATAATGACATAATTTTTTGAATTTGTCAAAAAAATTAAAAATATAATTTTACTGGCAAAAATATTTTAAAGCGTAAGTATTGTGATTTTTCTTCATTATATAATACAATTTCAGGCTTCCAATTGTAGAAATTAATATTATAATAATTAGTCTATTGAATTTTTACAAATTAATATCATTTTTGAAATGTTTGGTTGCGGAAGTGCTAAATGGAAGAACCCGGCGGCAAAGGATTTTAAAATGTTCTTCATTCCAAAGAATAATTTAGAAAGAAACTTGTGAATGAAAAAAACAGGCAAGTAGCAAAATTTAAACAGGCAAAAAGAAAAATGTAAAGGATTTAAAAATTAGAAAGTAGTTTTTTTAACTTTTATTTATCATAAAGGTAAAGTATCTATAATTTTTATACATTTTAGGAGCCAGGCGTAACAGAATTTAATAAAACTATTAATTAGAGAATTTATAAAACTAAAATCAAAGGCAAACCGAACGATAATTTCCTGATAGCAGTATTTATTTGTGCTTTTCCTACTATTTATTTTTTTGGTATTTATTGAAGCTTGCTTCAAATCTAAAAATAAATTTAATGTTTTAACAAAACGGTTAATTTAAATAAAAAGTATAAAAAAATTAAAGCATGCTTACTTGCTAAATAAATAAAATCTATGTTTGACCACAAATAAAAATTTAAAAAGTCTTTTGGATCCTCCTATGGAATGGGCGGCAGTTCTATGAATTTTGATAATACCATAGAATAACATCAAACTGGCTAATCTTTTATTCTAGTGTCTTTAAACTATACCAAAGGTTTTGTTAAGATACGACAAGTATTTTAGCCACAATAATTTTTTAAAGTAGGAGAGTTTTCGAATTGTGCTAAGAAAATTTTTAACTACTTTCAAAGAAAATTATCTCAACAACAATGTCTTGCCAAGTTGATTTTTACTTTTGGCAACAATGCACCACATCAATAGACTATTTCCTGCTGATTCTTGAGTATCAAACATGGACCGCCCATCAGTCTTAGCGCCCATCCTAAGACAGCTCTACCAAAAACAGGCAGAGTGTCCCGGAAATACATGGATGCTTTGCGCCAGTTAAAACCCGCGGAAAATGCACAAGTAACACACCGCAAGATTAACACATTCTACGGCGATTAAATAACTCCAATTCAAAGATTCTTACATTAACAGTTGAATGTGAAAAAAATATTTGGTGTTGGACAGTACAATTTTTTAGAGAGGCACAAAAGTAGACTTGTGACCCAGAATTTTAAGTCTGTTCGGCAGTGGAATTTTATAAATCGCATACAATACCGCGACCAATCATGAATTTACATAAATAAAATTGAAAATAAACGACAATAAGCTTGTAGGGGGTTTCATGTAAAAAATAAGCCAAAAAAGAGTTTCCTAGCAGCTCGCGAGGTTAACTAAAAAATTAACTGTGTCAAAACCACTTGTCGTATCTTAACAAAACTTTTGGTATAGTCGTAATAAACTTGAAGGGTTTGTTTGGCACTTGTGGTGACGTTGGTGGCGCAGTCTATTTGTCTACAGGGTGTCCAAAAAATGGCCCATAAACGCGATGTTAAGCTTTTGGGGCATTCTCGGGATCCCTAGAAAATTGTCAAAAAAAATCCATCTGTTATATTCATCGAGAAAAATGCGAACAAAGTTGCATAAATTCGGCAACACAGTCTAGAAAATACATCTAAAAATCCAATCTATAAGTCTAAAAATCCCATTTATAAGTCTTGCCATACACTTTTGCACTAGATTTTATTGACGTTGTTGTCAGCTTCATTTCATGAAAATTTTGTAAAATTAAATTGATTTTAAAAATGTAATTCGACCATTTAATAAATAAACAAATGGCTGAATGGTTTAAGATATACTGTAGCTTTGTATTAAACTATGTTTCGTTAATATGTGCTGTTATATTCAAGATATAAACAATTAAAGTTTCGCACTTTGGGGCAACATATCTACGAGGGTATATGAGATTTTTTTTAACAATTTTCTGGGGCTTCCTAGACATGCCCCAACAACGTACCATCGCGTTTATGCGCCATTTTTTGGACACCCTGTATATGCAAGATATAAAAGACAACCCTTGTAATTTATTCTTACCATTAGTCAGTTTAATAAAAAACAGAATTTTGTCATCAACTAACGTGTTTAGGATAATTTCAGACATATTTTTAAACTCTTCATCAAAGGTATTTTCATTTAGAATATCTGTAGTAAAATTGTACACAAAATTCACATTTCTGGCCTTTTTTATATACTTCCTGGGCAGAACGTTTTTCAAAGCTACTTCAAAATCGTTCGAATGAAAAAAATCCATATCTAATTTGTGATATTTACACAAAGTTAAAAAAATATTAACCAACATAACATCTTGCAGATTTTTCGTTTGTTTGCTTTTTATAACAAAATCGTTTATTTGTGCCCCTTGTGTGCGCCAGTATTTATCTCTTATCCAATTAAGCGACACTTTTAAAGCTAAATTAAGAATGTTTTTAGATGGAACTTTTGAATCATGAGCTATTTCATGTCGTAGAGTAATTAACCATTTTGGCAAGTTATTTTTCATAGCTGTTTTGTAAAAAGTGCCCTGGCGCTCGTTTGAAGCAGCACAAATGTTTAAAAATCTACAAACCCGCACTTAAATGCCTTAAACTATTTAAAAAAGCAGAAAACCTACCTTATTACAGCAGTAGAGTAAATTTGGCAAATTTCGAATTCAGACAGCTTTTCTTGGTCTACTAGAAGCGCTTCGAGTAATATAAGCGTTCCCTCCACACCTACCGACAATAAAGGCGTCCTTAATTTCCATATTTTCATCACTTCAGCCCCTTTTTGCCATGATTCTTGCGATTCTTGTAGAACTAAGCCAGAAACGTAGCTCCATTCATCTCTAAAATTACGTTTTTTAAGCATCTTTTTGGGTCTTTTCGCGGTTTTTAAGCGTCTTACTTGTTAAACCATGGGACTAGAGCCTTTCCTGAGTGTTTTTGCGACAGTGCCATTGCAAAAAAACGTGTTTTTGGGGCCACAAGACTTGTTTGTTGATTTTTGGAAGCGACGCGTTCTAACCTTACTTTGATCACGTTGGCGTAACGTGACGTCACGCTATGTTGCCAGTTTTCAATTTAACTAGTAGCGTCTAATGAATACAGGATGTTACCAAATAACTAGGAAAAAATTCAGGGGGTAATTCCTGAACCCATTTTAAGAAAAAAAGTTCATATAAACTAAAGACACTAGAAAGAAAGACTGGACAATACGCTACCGCTTTTGATTGGTCGCCCATTCCTGAGGCGGCTAGATACTTTCACATTATAATGACATAATTTTTTGAATTTGTCAATGAATTTGTCAAAAAAATTAAAAATATAATTTTACTGGCAAAAATATTTTAAAGCGTAAGTATTGTGATTTTTCTTCATTATATAATACAATTTCAGGCTTCCAATTGTACAAATTAATATTATAATTATTAGTCTATTGGATTTTTACAAATTAATATCATTTTTGAAATGTTGGTTGCGCTTGGGTGCTAAATGGAAGAACCCGGCGGCAAAGGATTTTAAAATGTTCTTCATTCCAAAGAATTATTCAGAAAGAAACTTGTGAATGAAAAAAACAGGCAAAAAACTAAATTTAAACAGGCAAAAAGAAAAATGTAAAAGATTTAAAAATTAAAAAGTAGTTTTTTTAACTTTTATTTATCATAAAGGTAAAGTATCTATAATTTTTAGGAGCCAGGCGTAACAGAAATTAATAAAACTATTAATTAGAGAATTTATGAAACTAAAATCAAAGGCAAACCGAACGATAATTTCCTGATAGCAGTATTTATTTGTGCTTTTCCTTTTCCTACTATTAATTTTTTGTGTATTTATTGAAGCTTGCTTCAAATCTAAAAATTAATTTAATGTTTTAACGAAACGGTTAATTTATTTTCTCATTTTATTATTAAAAAAAAGTACACAAAAATTAAAGCATGCTTACTTGCTAAATGCTAAATAAATAAAATCTATGTTTGACCACAAATAAAAATTTAAAAAGTCTTTTGGGTCCTCCTATGGAATGGGCGGCAGTTCTATGAATTTTTATGATACCATAGAATAAGATCAAACTGGCTAGTCTTTTATTCTAGTGTCTTTAATATAAACATGTGTCCAAAAATCCTTCGTTTCTGAGATACAGAGTGTCAAAGTTTTTAAAAAAAAAATTTTAATCTTAAGATTACTAAAAAGCTAAACCAGATATTTATTTGAAATAACTAGAATGGGTAGAAGTCGGGATGGGTAGAAGTCGAAACGCGTAGAAGTTACTCTTCGCAAATAAGTAGCTCGAGTAGAATACGGAATCGGTAGAAGTGTAGTTTTATATTTTGTAAATCAAAGCTAAATCATTTTTTTATATAATTGCTACACATTCTATGGGATACTCTTCGCGAGAAAATTATTATAGGATATAAATAAAATCTGCGAAGAGTGCAAACTATTAACAGAAAACACGAAGAATTTAGTTAACGAAGAGGATAAACGTCAGTTCTGACGTTTAAGATATTTGAGGTTATTTGTTCTGACAGCTGGCTTTGTTTCTTTGTTTGAAATATTTTTGGCATGGCCACCTTGACCAACGCGTTACGCGTTTTGGACTTAGAAGTTTTTTGCTACTGAAATCTTTTAGTTTTTGTTTTTTTAACCCTACTAGCTAACTTTACAAAAAATGAAGCAACATTTTTAATAGGAAATTAAATTTTTATTTATTTTGTAATGAATATTTTTTTTTGTAGATTGAATAATAACGGAGATAGAAGGTTTTTTGGTGCAGGGGGGTAATTGGGGGGTCGGAAAAAAAAACTAAAGAATACTTTTTGATGAAGAATTAAATTGTCTATATTTTATGTCGAATAATTTTTTTTGTAAATTTAATAATAGTCGAGCTACGATTTTTTTTTCATTTGGGGGGCTGAAAAGGGGGCTTTGTAGTATTCGGATTCTTATCAAAAACAATAGGGATCTTCCTTTTATAGAGATCGATTTTTCCTTAAAATTTGAATTGGATTGGAATTTTGGTTCTTAAGATAGCGTGTTTACAAGAAACGTGACATACATACACACCGACCGACCGACGGACGGACAAAAAATGAAAATCTTAAAAAGTCATGAAACGCACGAATCTGCAAGAATTTTTGCTCTACGATGAAAATTGACGATTTTACGATTCTCGTATCGATTGCAATATACTCTTCGGACCTAGTCTTGCGAAGAGTATAATAATAAAAAAAAAAAATAAATTAACCCTTCATTGTGAATCATGTTTTATTTTCATTAGCATAAAAAAGCCAAACTTAGAAAAGAAATTTTGTTGCCTTTGGGCAATGAATTTTTTTCTCGAAAACGATTAGTTTTATAAAAAAAGAACAAGACATTAATTTTAAAGATCATATTCTAGGGCTTCTAATTATTTTATGAAAATACCAAAAAAGTAACACACAAAAAAGTTGGGGGTGAACAACCCCCATGGTACCCCCAAATGTGCCCCTTCCAATTATAATTTTTATCTCTTTTCTACCGCACTTTATGCCTAATGGTGAGAAAATTACCCGTGCTAAGTTTTAAATAAATATCTGGTTTAGTTTCTTGGTAATCTTAAAAAAAAAGTTTTTTTTTAGAAACTTTGGCACCCTGTATCTCAGAAAAGAAGGATTTTCGGACACATGTTTATATAAACTTTTTTACTTAAAATGTGTCCAGGAATTACCCCCTGTATCCTAGTTATTTGGTAACACCCTGTATAAAAAAAGTGTTTTTAGTCGAAAATTAACGTTTATTTGTTGTTTTTACAAGAATATTGGATATAAACTGAAGAAATATGTACTTAGACACGTAAGTAACATGAATTGAACAGGAATTAGGGCTTAATTTAAAAGTTTGGGCCTATTTTTTGTTTTTTTGTACTTTACGAGTTTTGGCCTTTTTTAGTTTAGTTTTCTCTTTTCGGGTCTTTCGCGTGATTTTTCTGGGGTGTAGCCAAACGGGGTATGATCCATTTTTGTCGCGTAATGTTTTTGTGTTGAATTTTTTTGGATTATCATCTTCTTCCATATTGCAATCAAGGCCTTCTTGTTCGTCTTTCACTTCAGGTTCAATTGTTTTGCCTGCATCGAATTCAATTGTTTTTAGTTCATTAGCGTCGGTAATATTTGCGATTTCGGAAATATCAATTGCTGATTTGTCTTCACTCTGTTCCGTGGAAATTCCAAGAGTTTTCTTTAGTCTGTCTAGTTCTTTTTTGCCGTAACGTACTCGTTTAACTGCACGGCATTTGCGCTTCCATTTGCTTCGCATACTTTTAGCCATTTTTGTTGTTTATTTCTAGAAATGATGCTATACGTTAGTTTTATGTTAATTCTGGTTTAAAACGTGCATTATTACCTTAAAATCTGTTGAAAATGGGGTTTTCTTTTGTAGTAAAGGTGTTATTTAAAAACTGCGTCGTTAGATTTTAACAAAAACACGTTTTTTGGAATTCTAACCTCAAACTTTGACAGTAGTCCATAAAATAGTTCGAGTAGTTCAAATGCATTATTATCATGGAGTCGTAAATTATGGATACAAAAATCCATGAAGTTTGAAATAAAGTATGGATATTGCAAAAATGTACCTTTTTGAGGCTTCTTGTACTTTTTATTAAAAAAAAACACATTAAATAAGTTCTAAAATATATTTATTTGTTAGGTAGGCCTTAAATTTAAATTACCTAAATAAATAACAGTTTATCTTTGGGAAAAATGCTATAAAAAGTCTATTTTAAAAGCATCACAACCAAAAATGGCACTTAAAAATTACAAATTATTAAAAAAAAACATTTTTATTGTATTGTAAGCTGATTAAGAAATTAAATATCACATTATGTATTTATTAATATTTTTTTACATGTGTTGCGTTTTTAAGATACGTATCTACAGAGTGTTTTTTTTTTTTGACAAATAAACCATATTTGTATGAAAATAAAGGACTATCTCAGGAAACCCTTGGTATAAAAACGTTCCAAAATGTTTTATGTACGATATTTCAAGTTTAATCCATTTCAAAAGTCCAAAAATTACATTTTAACTGTAAATGTTGCTGACCCTAACAAGATTTAAACTTTAAGGCTAAAAATTCAAATTCTCAGATTCGAAGATCTGTGCTCCTAGAAGCTCGTATAAGTCATCTCCGTTGAGCTCCCGTCAATTCTACTAAATAGCACATCTACATGAGGGCCCCACCCTATATTAAAACTAAATGTAGTTTTAAAAACTAGAAAAATAGGGCTACAAACGTATTATGGTTTTATTTAAATCGGTTATTTCGAGAATCTAACAAAAAACAAAAACATTTTAATGATTTTTGAAGTCAGACTTTCGACACAAAGAAATAAGCGATTTAAATGAAACCATAATACGTTTGTAGCCCTATTTTTGTAGTTTCAAAACTACATTTAGTTTTAATTTAGGATGGGGCCCTCATGTAGATGTGCTATTTAGTAGAATTGACGGGAGCTCAACGGAGATGACTTATACGAGCTTCTAGGAGCACAGATCTTCGAAACTGTTAATTTGAATCTACAGGGTGTTACCAAATAACTAGGAAAAAATTCAGGGGGTAATTGCTGAACCCATTTTAAGAAAAACAGTTCATATAAACATGTGTCCGAAAATCCTGCGTTTCTGAGATACAGGGTGTCGAAGTTTCTCAAAAAAAATTTTAATCTTAAGATTACTAAGAAACTAAACCAGATATTTATTTGAAATAATAATAAAAAAATGAAATAAATTAAACCTTCATTGTTAACTATGTTTTATTTTCATTAAAATTAAAAAGCCAAATTTAAAAAAGAAATTTTGTTGCCTTTGGGCAATGAATTTTTTTCTCGAAAACGGTTAGTTTTGTAAAAAAAGAACAGGACATTAATTTTAAAGATCATATTCTAGGGCTTCTAATTATTTTATGAAAATACCAAAAAAGTAACACACAAAAAAGTTGGGGGTGAACAACCCCCATGGTACCCCCAAATGTGCCCCTTCCAATTATAATTTTTATTTTTCTTCTACCGCACTTTATGCCTTAAGGCTAGAAAATTACCCGTGCTAAGTTTTAAATAAATATCTGGTTTAATTTCTTGGTAATCTTAAAAAAAAAACGTTTTTTTTAGAAACTTTGGTATCTTGTATCTCAGAAACGAAGGATTTTCGGACACATGTTTATATGACCTTTTTTTCTTAAAATGGGTTCAGGAATTACCCCCTTAAGTTTTTTCCTAGTTATTTGGTAACACCCTGTATAGCCTTAAAAAGTCCAGAAAAAAAAAACACTCTGTATCTTTTTTTTATTACTTTTAAATGACTTGAATGCTGGTCCAGGAAGGATTTTTTTTATCAACATGGACTTTTATGTCAGCTTCTACGTCAGTTCGATGTATTCTACAATTTTGCAAGAAAACTGCCATTGAATGATAATAACCTGGTAAGGTCCAAGTTTCGTTGTGTGTCCCTGTAGGAAGTTGTAATAACTGTTTTCGAATACTGCCACATCTAGAATGTAGCTCAGACATCATTCTAGGGGGCACTAAAGTATCCGATAGACCTGAGATAAATAAAGCGGGGACTCGAAGTTTGGAGATTTTTAAGTTTGACATAAACTGAAAATAAAAAACAAGAGCGGGTTAGATCAGTGAGAGGGATAGATCATTTAAAAAGTTAAACTTCGCAGATAGCTCATTTTTTATGACTATTTTTTTCATTTTTATATAATTGTAACACATTCTATATGATACTCTTCGCAGTAGATGATTAAAAAGGTGCATTTTTTATTTTATTGAAAACAACGTAAAACTTATTTTTTTTGTAAACGGGTGGGGATACAAAAAAATTACCAGATGCTTTTTTAAAGGGAAAAATACAATCTTTAATTTTATTAGGAATATTTTTTTTCGTAAAGTTGATATTAACGAAAATATGAATTTTTTTCTACTTTGGGGATGTTTTTAACCCTGTATTTGTTACTTGATTTTTTCCAAAAACAATAGGGCTCTTCCTTTAAATGGGATTGATTTTTGTGTTAAATGTCAAGTCGATCCGATGAACCGTTCTTGAATTATGGTAATCCCAAATTTCGTTACAGACAGACGGACAAAAAATAAAAGTCTTAAAAAGTCATGAAACGAACGAATATGTAAAAATGTTTGCTCTAGGACGAATATTAACGATTTTAGAGAAGGTCCGAGTAATCGCAATATACTCTTTTGCGAAGAGTATAATAACACTTAAGAATTAATCATACGAGGATTGTCTTTTATATCTTGCATATAGACAAATAGGGGGCGCCACCAACGTCACCACAAGTGCCAAACAAACCCTTCAAGTTTATTAGGACTATTCCGAAAGTTTTGTTAAGATACGACAAGTGGTTTCGCCACAATACATTTTTCGGTTAATCTCGAGAGCTGCTAGGAAACTTTTTTTGGCTTATTCTTTACATGAAACCCCCTACAAGCTTATTGTCAATTATTTATAATTTTTTTTATGTAAATTCACGATTGGTCGTGGTTTTGTATGCGATTTATGAAACTCCACTGCGGAACAGACTCAAAATTCTGGGTCACAAGTCTACTTTTGTGCCTTCCTGAAAAATGGTGCTGTCCAACAAAAAATAATTTTTTTCACATTCAACTTTTCATGTAAGATTCTTTAAATTGGAGTCATTTAATTGCCTTTCATGTGTTAATCTTGCAGTGTGTCACTTGTGCATTTTCCGCGGGTTTTAACTGGCGCAAAGCATCCATGTATTTCCGGGACACTCCGCCTGTTTTTGGTAGAGCTGTCTTAGGATGGGCGCTAAGACTGGTGGGCGGTCCATGTTTAATACTCAAGAAGCAGCAGGAAATAGAATGATGTGGTGCAACGCCAAAAGTAAAAATCAACTCGGTTAGACATTGTAGTTGAGATAATTTTCTTTCTCGACACAATTAAAAAAATGTCCAACTGAAAAAAATTATTGTGGCTAAAGTACTTGTCGTATCCTAACAAAACTTTCAGTGTAGTTGTAATAAACTTGAAGGGTTTGTTTGGCACTTGTGATGCCGTTGGTGGCGCCCCCTATTTGTCTATACGCATCGTATAAGTTAAAAACTAACCTTATTCTTGTAACACGCCAATGGTAAATACTGGAGCATTTTCCAACCAAAAAACACCTTAGCCATGTCCGGAATACTAGTAAAAGTATTCTCAACAATCAGGCACCAAATTCTGTTCGTCAGCTCGCCTTTTGAAGCCAAATCTATCGCGACAGCCCCCCCTAAAGACCTGCCAAACACTATTATTTCACCGTGGTTTATATCACTCCGCGAATATAAATAGTCCAGACTCGCCCGTGCGTCTAAATATAAACCGTCTTCACTTGCGCCCCCTTCCGAGAGACCATAACCTCGGTATTCCACCAACAAAATATTGCAGTGGAGATTGTGGTACAACCCTACACAGTTTTGAAGTCTGTGCCCCATATTTCCAGCGTTACCGTGCAGAAAAATGATCGTGGGCGATTTTCGCTGGCGCTCCTTGGGCTGGTGAATGAAATACATGTGTATTAGGGTCCCGTCTACCCCTCTAGTCTGTATGCTTTCGTACAAAAGCCCAAACATTGAAGGAATAGGGACATAAACCCTTGAATGCGATGGTATCTCAGGGTTAAAAATTAAGTTGTCTTGTACATGATATAACATTCCTACGAGGTTTAATTTAGACAAAATACGTTAAACTGGGGTGTTACTTACCTGAAATAGCAAACGAGAACAGTATAAACGCAAAAAGCCCCCCGTAAAAGTAATACAAAAGAAAACAGAACACCAAAACTAACCCCGAGTAAGCCCATACTTTCATGATTATTTTAAGCAATATGCTCAGCACTACGGATATTTGGACGTAACCCCCCATTTTAGGGACTATTAAGGCTTGTCTCAGCTAAAAATCATAATATTTGGGGCAGAATTACACATTTAAACACATATTATTGCTTTGGGTGTTTGTTCTTGGTAAACAAATTTTTGTGCAATTGGCGACACTGCGACTTCTGGTGGGCACAAGTCATACTGCTCATTTTATAGAAACGAGGCGTTTGAACTACGACGCATAAAACAGCTGATTAATGTCATTGGTTGATCTGTCAGCGTATGAGTCAACTTTTTAATAAATTTTATTGATTACAAATAAAATTGAATCTAATTTTGTTTAAATTACGCTAAAGTTTCATATTTTGGAGTGGCAAGTCTTACATTTTGTGCCTGCTCCTAGTTTTGTGTACAAAACCTACTTTTTGAAACTTTTTTGTGTGGACAGAGCAAACATTTTTGTAGTGTTTTCCTGTTGATTTTTGTACAAGATGGAAAGCGGGAACACCTACCAAAATGGGGGCAGTAAAGACTTCCAAAAGATTGCCCAGACGGTCGCAAGCAGCATACAGAAAATCACCCAAAATGGTATGTAAATAGTGCATGTTTTTTGTAATTTAGAGGGGCTTTTTAAAACGTTTTTCTGCAGTTTCTGCACTTCAGAGGATGGTTAACCAAATGGGGAGCCATCAGGATACTCCAGAGTTGCGAAAGAAGCTGTAAGTTACCCCAAAAGTGCCCCAAAAATGACAAAAAATAACTCTTTCTTAAAGATAACATTTTTATGTTTTTTTTTGTTTAGGCATTCTTTACAGCATTATACGCAACAATTGGTGAAAGATACGAATGGATGTTTAAAAGATTTGTGTAATTTTCCTCCTTCATTGTCGCATTCCGAACAGCGAGAACGCAGAATGCAAAGAGAGAGGCTTCAAGATGAATTTACATCGATTTTAAATATGGTGCAAAATGCCCAAAGAAATATTGTTCATAAGGAAAAAGAACAGATTAATAAGACACGAGCTAATAACTTATCCGATCCATTTTTAGGTAAGCTTGGTTTTTAATTAAGGTTAGAGAAAACTTAATAAAACAGAAAAATTTAAAAAACAAAAAAGCATATTTTTGGGGTCATCATTTTTTTATTATGTTTTTAGAAGGATTTGATAACGATTCACAATTAATTCAGTTACAAGATAATCAAGTTTCACAGCAAAGACAACTTCAAGAAGAAGCAGATTTAAGGGCACTTCAGGAACAGGAACAATCTGTCCGAGAATTAGAGGTAAGGTTCCAAATTTTTTCAGTTTTTTAATTGGCACGGCCACAAATAATTTTTTCCACCAATAAATGCCATTAATGCTTATGTAAAACTAGTTGCTGAATCCGAATCTGGCACTTAAATATTTGCAACGCTTTTAGTTTTAAAACTATGAGCATTTAAAGGCAACTTCAACGCGACACCCGATTTTTTTTAAAATGTTCTAATTTTCATAATATGTTTTTAAGAAAAGATCTAAATGCAGATTATTATTCTACAGCAGAAAAGTAGCCTACAAAATATGTTTTATTAAAATCGAAGACAAAAATTATTTTTGATGAGCTTTTTTGGAATTTTTTAAATTTTGTAGTGTACTTTGAAAAGCTCTAACAAGGAAACGAAAAAATCCATTAGCAAAATTGTTTTCTACGGCTTTTAATTAGTATAAAAACACAGTTTCAGACAATTTTTTCAAAATTTACCTCATTTTGTAGCAAGGGTAGCAAGGGTGATACTTAAAAAACTGAGAAAATTTGATCTCAGTTTTTTAAGTATCACAAACACAAGTAATTTTTCTCAGCAATACATGTCATTAATGTTTATGTAAAACGAGCTGGTTAATTCGAATCTGGCACTTAAAAAGTTTCAATGATTTTGGTTTAATTGCTTTTGAAGGCAACTTTAAATGCGATACCTGATTTTTTTTCAAAATGCTCTAGTTTTAAAAATATTCTTAAAAAAAAAAATCTAAATGCAGATTCTTATTTTACAGCAAAATTTTTAATAAGCTTCTTGAAATGCTCTAGCGAAAAAACGAAAGCACTTGGAAAAAATCCATTTGCAGATTTGTTAGTAACGGCTTTTCATTAGCTAATAAACACAGTTTCAAACAAATCTTTTTTTTTTTTTTTAAATTTTCCTGATTTTTTTGGAGTAAGGGTCCAAATTTTCTCAGTTCTTTATTTATCACGACCACAAGTAATTTTTTTAGCAATGAATGCCATTAATGCTTATGTAAAACGAGCTGCTGAACCCGTATTTAGCACTTAAAAATTTCTAGCGCTTTTGGTTTAATTGCTGTGAGCTTTCAAAGGCAACTTCAAACGCGACACCCGTTTTTTTTTTTCAAAAAGCCCAAATTTTAAAAACATTTTTTTGAGAAAAAACCAAAATGCAAATTCTTATTATACAGCAAATAAGTAGTCTACAAAATAAGTTTTATTAAAATCGTAGACAAAAATTATTTTTGATAAGCTTTTTTGGAAATTTTTAAAATTAGGCCAAGTTTGAAAAGCTTTAGCAAAAAAACGAAAGCACTGGGAAAAAATCCAATTGCTGATTTGTCTTCTACGACTTTTAATTACTATAAAAACACAAGGTATTGTTTTTTTCAGAGGGATATAAATGACGTTAACCAGATTTTTAAAGAACTGGGAGTTTTAGTCCACGAACAGGGAGAAATGGTGGACAGTATCGAGGCAAATATTGAAAGAACTGAATCCAGTGTACGACAGGGGGCTATTCAACTTGGGGAAGCAAGCACTTTTAAAAACAAGATACGAAGAAAGAAATTATATTTGGCTATTATTGCAGCGGTTATTTTAACTGTGGTTATTTTGATTATTGTTTATTCCGTCAAAAACTAAATAAAAGCATGGGCCCCGCATCTTTTAAATTTAACTATGAATGTCGCGAAGCATATAAACTGTGGTTGCCTAAAATCAACAAAAAACACCACTTTCTGGTCATTGCTCAGTGGGTTTATAAAAGTTCATTTTAATTAAAAATTGTGCTTACCAGCAACATAAATAAACAGCACAAGTTGACATATTCTAAAGGTCCATCAACAAGCGTTTAAATAATGAATTTTGGCAATTTAAAATGCAAAAAAAATGGTGCTTCTAAATTGCAAACTTCTGTATTTAAACGCTTATTGACGGACCTTTAAAATGTCTCAACTTGTGCACGTTTATTTATGTTGCTGGTAAGCACAATTTTAAATGTAAATTAACTATATAAACCCACTGAGTAATGACCAGAAAGTGGTGTTTTTTGTTGATTTTAGGCAACCAACATTACATAGACACAGTTTCTATGCTTCGCGACATTCCCCTTTAATTCCTTGGGTAAAGATTTAATTCTTTCTTGCTAATATCACGTACTTTTTTATTTATAAAGAAATAATATACTGTATATTTTTATTTACCTTCTTGTATTTTTATTGTAATTTGTAAATAATATATTATTTATCTACTCATAATATTTTCATATTTTTTAAAATAAGAAAAAAGAAAGTTTTAGGTTATACAAATTTTAGAGATTATAATCTTTAGCTATATAAGTTAAAAATTAAGTTAAGTTGTATATTTATTTAATAAACGTTAAAAATAAATGCCCTGGAATGGATTTTGTACCAAAAACTAAAAGTGGTTAACCGACAAGAAATAATTTATACTCATCGCAAATTTGTAGATTATTCTAGTTTTTTTATAATATTTATAAGAAACTGTTTGCATAGATTAAAAATTAAATGTAGACTTGGGCACTAAAAATCTGTTGTCTATCTAGTGGCTGGTTTGGGTGTTCTAGCCCTACAAATTTTTAACTTTTATTTACTTCCCTATTTTGTGGAATTTCCCTTCCACCCACTTCCACTATTCTAAACTGTAGCACATTGCTTAGCAACATACAAATGTAATCTTTTCTATGTTTCTTAAGTCAACCCGCACGCTTAGTGACAGATTGCCTAATATATGGAATACTTTTATCTTTATTTTGATTTATTTATCGTGGCGTTAATAAAAAATAGTTAAAATGTAAAGCAATAAGTAATGAAAAAAGTAGGCGGTAATGTCACTTTGACAATGAAGTAAAGGTATAGATTCAAGAAGGTGGAAGGGAAAAAAATGGCTGTTAAAGCTTGTCCTTCAAATTTTATTTATTTTTTTGTATTAAAAAAAAGAAACTTGTGTGATTCAAAAATTTGTAAAACATCATGGTTTAACAAGAGGAATCGATTAAGCAAATAAAAATTTCATTGATTGATCAAATAAGTCTAAAAAGGTCCTTATTCCATTATGACCTTGACCAAGGTCAAATGTGTTAAAACTTGTATTTTTGCGATTCTTTTACTTTCTATTGGTGTTCATTTACACAAAAAAGCCAAAAAAAACAAAACAAATATCGGTATAATGTCTTTATTAGTAAAGTCTGTTCATAGAAAAGAACCTCTTTTTCTTTTCTATGCTCTGATACATTTATCCAATAATAAACCAGTTATATTTTATTATAATCAACAAATATTGGGCTAATGCTTTTTGTTTGTTTGATAAATAATTGTATATTTAACATTAATAAGTTGTAAAGTAAGTAAATTTGAAAGATAATGTTGGTAGATATATTTTTGTGAGCTGCTCATTGTTTTTTTGTGTCTCCTTGTTTTGTTTTTCTCTATTTTTTTTTGTAATTTACGTAAGATCGTCATCATCAGATTCATCATTTTCATCGATATCTGCATCGTTGAGTACTTCCGGTCGGATATTATTAAGTAAGTGTCGCATTGCACCGACTAAAGATGCAACGCTTCTATGTAATTCTCCGCCGTCATTTGCGTTTCCGGCTAAATCCGGAAGTGCAGCGGCAGCTGCGTCCATTGCTCCGTCATCCAAACCCCTTAAGAATAAACAAAAAATGAACCATATTCGAACACAAATTGGTTGAGGTTTCCAAGAATATGTGTCATACCTGCACCTAATGTTCAAGATGGTGACATAACGTCATTACTTTCATACTTTTATCAAACATAACGCTAATATACCAAACAACAACAAGCAGCCGCTTTAAAACATTCAATGTACCACCTTAAAGGTGCACTATAACATTTACCCACTGTTTTACATCCTCAATTTTATATAATTAGACAAAAAAGTGCCTCATTTACAAAGGAACTTTCATAAATGTATAAAATAATCCGCATTTTGTTTTATGCACAGCGGACTTTACATTAAGTTTCTTTGTAAATGAGGCACTTTTTTAGCTAATTATCTAAAATTGAGGAGGTAAAACAGTGGGTGTTATAGTGCACCTTTAAGGTGGTACATTGAATGTTTTACAGCGGCTGCTTGTTGTTGTTTGGTATATTAGCGTTATGTTTGATAAAAGTATGAAAGTAATGACGTTATGTCACCATCTTGAACATAGGGTGCAGGTATGACCGCACATATCCTTGGAAACCCCTACCAATTTTTGTTCTAATATGGTACAAGAATTGATTGAATTACCAAATTGCATAAAATACTTACGCTTCAGCTAAGTTAGGTAGAGCATTTGGGTTGAAATTAGGTAAAATAGATCTGAAGAATAATGCTAATGGTGAGGAACTACTGCTTCCGGTCAAATTTAATCTTTTTGGTCGAACGTAAATATTTATAGAATCTTTGGGAGGTAGCGGGTCAAATGTCATTATGGCCCCTGTTGACATCTACAAGAAAAAATATGCTAAAAATCTTTTAATTTTTTGGTTAAAAATAAAAAAAAGTAGACTTGGGCATGAGTTTTCACTAAAAATCTCTTGTTTATCTAGTGGCTGGTTTAGGTGTTCTAGCGCTACAAATTTTAAATTTTTATGCCACTTCCTTTATTTTGGACATTCCCCTTCCGGCCACTTCCACTATTCTAAGGTGTAGCACATTGCTTAGCAACATACAAATGTATTCTATTCTATGTTTCTTAAGTCAACCCGCGCGCTTAGTCACAGATTGCCTAAAATATGGAATATGTTTATCTTTATTTTGATTTATTTATCGTGGCGTTAATAAAGGATGCCTAAATAGTGGCGTCAAACTAGCATGAAAAACCTTAAAATCTCTAACTTTGGGGAAACTCAATGGATTGATTTCATTTTTTTTGTAAAACGTTTAGAATTAAATATAAATCACTAATAAAAACTAAAATAGCGCCGCTAGTCCTTCCTGATTTTTTTATACTCTTCGCAAACTATATCTCGCTTATTATTAAGTCCACAAAAAAAATCATTCTTATGAAAATTAAAGAGAATAAAATTTTGTAAAAAAAAAAATATTGCCCGCCCCCCTCCGAGCTCTGTCCCCTTATAACCCCCCAAATTTTAAGTAATTTTTTTTTATGCTTATTTTTTAAGGAACAAAATCAACATTCATTATTTACCAAATTAAAAAAAAAAATTGATATAAATGTTTAATAATAAGCGAGATACAAATTTTTTCAAGTTGGGGGGGATAGTGGCGGAGCATTTTTTTTTTAATTTAGTAAATAATGAACGGTTTTTTCTGTTTCTTAAAAAATAAGCATGAAAAAAAAATATTTAAAATTTGGGGGACTATAAGGGGGCGGAGCTCGGAGGGGGGCGGGCAATTTTTTTTTTATTACAAAATTTTATTCTCTTTAATTTTCATAAGAATGATTTTTTCTGTAGATTTAATAATAAGCAAGTTACAGTTTGCGAAGAGTATAAAAAATTCAGGCAGGACTAGCGGCGCAATATTAGTTTTTATTAGTGATTTAAATTTATTTCTGAATGTTTTGCAAAAAAAAATGAAGTCAATCCATTGAGTTTCCCCAAAGTTAGAGGTGAAAAGCTAGTTTGACGCGACTAAAAATGTAACTAAAGAAATAAATTGAGTAAAAATGAATAGGTGGTAATGTCACTTTGACTATGAAGTAAATGTATAGATTCAGGAAGGTGGAAGGGGAAAAGTGGCCGTTAAAGCTGGTCCAATTTAGAGCAATTTTCAAAATTATTATTGACTGATTTAAAAATTTGCAAAACACCATAGTTTAATAAGAGAAACGGATTAAAAAAATTAAAGTTTTTGCGTATACACATAATTTTTAACTTCTAACAATTAACAACAAAATTGTTTTAAAAAAACTTACCTCAGGTGTTGCGGTAACTCCTTTAATGTCAGAAAGAATAACATGCCTTGTAATATTCGTGGGTACAGGCCCTTGATATCGGAGGTTTCTCTTATTTTCATAATCTTTAACTATGGAGTCTTTTCTATCTACTCTGTCTAAAACTTCGTGAACATTTTTTTCCAACCATGGCAAAAGATCACTGTCTTTCCAAATGTGGTAACTTCTATTTACGTATAATTGGACTAGGACCGCTAATGCTGGAGACTGCCTAAAAAAAATGTCACTGCTTACTGACTACTTTCAAAGAAAATTATTTCAACAACAATGTCTTTCCGAGTTGATTTTTCTTTTGGCAACGATGCACCACATCAATAGACTATTCTCTGCTGCTTCTTGAGTATCAAACATGGACCTACCAGTCTTAGCGCCCATCCTAAGACAGCTCTACCAAAAACAGGCGGAGTATCGCGGAAATACATGGATGCTTTGCGCTAGTTAAAACCCGCGGAAAATGCACAAGTGACACACCGCAAGATTAACACATTCTAAGCCAATTAAATGACTCCAATTTAAGGAATCTTACATACAGTTGAATGTGGAAAAAAATATTTTCTGTTGGACTGCCCAATTTTTTAAAAAGGCACAAAAGTAGACTTATGACCCAGAATCTTAATTCTGTTCGGCAGTGGAATGGTTAGAGAAGGTGTTTTATGGCAAAATTTAAAATAATGAATGATTTTGAACTTTTTAAGGGCAAAATTGTGAAATTTTGGTATTGTTATTGGCGCGAAATTTAAAACTAGAAGGTTATTACTTTTGACGAGTTTTTTAAATGTTAATTTTTTGTCGCAATGTTTAAAATTTCTTACATTTTGGTGCAAAATTCAAAAAACACTGACATTACCATTTTTTCTGCATTAAAATATTTTGTCAAAATATTAAAAATAACTATTTTAGCCAGAAAATGTATCAGAAAATGAGTCAAACTTTTAGCACGTCTAAGACAAGCTTTTTACCATTAAACGAAGAATAAAACCTGCAGTGGACAAAAACAAGTCACCTTATTGACACAAGACCAATGTTCGCTTTAAGTTATCAAAATTACTTTACTTTTCGCAACAACATTCCGTAATTCTTCAAATAAATTCAGCTAAACTGCCTTTAAATTCCTTAAATTGGCTCAAATTCCTTAAATTCTTTCACATTCCTTCAAATTCAACTATATCCAGATGCACAAAAGGGTTTTTTCGAAAAATAAAGAGTAGCAAATCAAATTCTTATCCACTAAGAGTACACCTTTTATAGATTTAATTCAGAATGTACCATTTCAATTTCAGAATGCATTAGCTGTATTTCAAAAACTTTTAATTAAATTTCAGAAAACACCAATTGTAATTCAGAAACCGTCAATTTAATTCCCAAAAAAAAAAAGAAAACAATCAAAGACGGTTGAATTTTTTCGAAATTAACTTGTTTCTTTCTGAAATAAATTCAATGTTTGCTAAATTACAATTGTTGTTTTCTGAACCACAATTAATGCCTGTTAAAATAAAAACGCTACATTCTGAATTACATCCACAAAAGATGCACTAATTCCCAATAATTCTGTACTTACTTTTGCTCCTCACTAAAGTACACATGATTCCCAACCCGATTATCAATCTGCACGCTACACTTCTCCAAGAGCGGTCTTAGCACCGTAGGGAACATCATAAGTGCATGTTGCAACAAGTCATCACTATGCTGCGTGTCCCCACTACTCATGTAGAAGTGCGCAACCGCAGTAGAGAACGCAAAGTTAGGTAGCTGGGATAGGTTCTTGCCTGTCTCCCACTCCACCGCGAACTCCTTTAACCATGCGTACTCGCGGGCACGTAGTGTGTAGAAGATAAATAAATCGTCTTAAATTTCCCAAATTTGCTTTATATTTCCTTACAATTCCTCTTTAATTTGTGTAGTTTTTTAAACGTAAACAATGATTAGGGAAGGTGTTTTATGGCAAAATTTAAAATGATGAATGGTTTTTGAACTTTTTAAGGGCAAAATTGTGAAATTTTGGTATTGTTATTCGCGCGTTTTTTAAAACTAGATAGGTATTACTTACGCGTTTTTTAAATCGTTAATTTTTTGTCGCAATGTTTAAAATTTCTTACATTTTGGCGCAAAATTCAAACAACACCAACATTACCATTTTTTCTGCATTAAAATATTGTGTCAAAATATTAAAAATAACCTTTTTAGAAAGAAAATGTATCAGAAAATGAGTCAAACTTTAAGCACGTGTCAGACAAGCTTTTTACCATTAAACGAAGAATAAAACCTGCAGTAAACAAAAACAAGTAACCTCACTGACCCAAGACAGTGTACGCTTTAAGTTATCAAAATTACTTTACTTTTCGCAACAAATTTCCTTAATTCTTCAAATAAATTCTCCTAAAACTCCCTTTAAATTCCTTAAATTGGCTCAAATTCCTTTAATTCTCTCACATTCCTTCAAATTCAACTGTATCCAGATGCACAAAAGGGTTGTTTCGAAAAATAAAGAGTAGCAAATCAAATTCTTATCCACTAAGAGTACACCTTTTGTAGATTTAATTCAGAATGTACCATTTCAATTTCAGAATGCATTAGCTGTATTTCAGAAACTTTTAATTGAATTTCAGAAAACACCAATTGTAATTCAGAAACCGTCAATTTAATTCCCGAAAAAAAAGAAAACAATCAAAGACAGTTGAATTTTTTCGAAATTAGATTGCTTCTTTCTGAAATTAAGTCAATGTTTCCTGAATTAAAATTCTTGTTTTCTGAACCCCAATTAATGCCTGTTGAAATAAAAACGCTACATTCTGAACTAAATCCACAAAAGCTGCAATAATACCCTATATTCTTGTACTTACTTTTGCTCCTCACTAAAATACACATGATTCCCAACCCGATTATCAATCTGCACGCTACACTTCTCCAAGAGCGGTCTTAACACCGTAGGGAACATCATAAGCGCATGTTGCAACAAGTCATCACTATGCTGCGTGTCCCCACTACTCATGTAGAAGTGCGCAACCGCAGTAGAGAAGGCAAAGTTAGGTAGCTGGGATAGGTTCTTGCCTGTCTCCCACTCCACCGCGAACTCCTTCAACCATGCGTACTCGCGGGCACGTAGTGCGTAGAAGTCTAATTAATCGACTTAAATTTCCCAAAATTTGCTTTTTATTTCCTTAAAATTTCCCTTTAATTTGTGTAGTTTTTTAAACGTAAACAATGATTAGGGAAGGTGTTTTATGGCAAAATTTAAAATGACGAATGGTTTTTAAACTTTTTAAGGGCAAAATTGTGAAATTTTGGTATTGTTATTGGCGCGACATTTAAAACTAGAAAGGTATTACTTTTGACGAGTTTTTTAAATGTTAATTTTTTGTTGCAAAGTTTAAAATTTCTAACATTTTGGCGTACAATTTAAACAACACCAACATTACCATTTTTTCTGCATTAAAACATTTTGTCAAAATATTAAAAATAACTATTTTAGCCAGAAAATGTATCAGAAAATGAGTCAAACTTTTAGCACGTCTCAAACAAGCTTTTTACCATTAAACGAAGAATAAAACCTGCAGTAAACGAAAACAAGTAACCTCACTGACCTAAGACCACTGTACGCTTTAAGTTACTTACTTTTCGCAACAAATTTCCTTAATTCTTCAAATAAATTCTCCTAAAACTCCCTTTAAAATCCTTAAATTGGCTCAAATTCCTTAAATTCTCTCACATTCCTTTAAATTTAACTGTATCCAGATGCACAAGAGCGTTTTTTTTTTAAATAAAGAGTAGCAAATCAAATTCTTATCCACTAAGAGTACATCTTTTGTAGATTTAATTTAGAAAGTACCATTTTAATTTCAGAATGCATTAGCTGTATTTCAGAAACTTTTAATTGAATTTCAGAAAACACCAATTGTAATTCAGAAAGCGTTAATTTAATTTCAGAAAAAGGACAATTAAATACAGTAGAATTTGTCTGAAATTAAAATGGTTCTTTCTGACATTAATTTAATGTTTCCTGAATTACAATTGTTGTTTTCTGAACCACAATTAATGCCTTCTGAAATAAAAACACTACATTCTGAAATAAATCCACAAAATATACAATAATCCCTAATATTTGTGTACTTACTTTTGCTCCTCACTGAAATACACATGATTCCCAACCCGATTATCAATCTGCACGCTACACTTCTCCAAGAGCGGTCTTAACACCGTAGGGAACATCATAAGCGCATGTTGCAACAAGTCATCACTATGCTGCGTGTCCCCACTACTCATGTAGAAGTGCGCAACCGCAGTAGAGAACGCAAAGTTAGGTAGCTGGGATAGGTTCTTGCCTGTCTCCCACTCCACCGCAAACTCCTTCAGCCATGCGTACTCGCGGGCACGTAGTGCGTAGAAGTCTATGGCTAAGACAACGGCTAATGGGTCACCGTCTGGGTCCATAGAGAGGATTAGCTTGCAGAATTCAAGGGCAGTGCGCCAACAAGCGCGGCCGCCGATGAATATTAGGTGTTTGAATGCTGTTATGTATAGAGCTCTGTAAGAAATTGATTTTTCTTATGTAAAAGTAGCGTAACATAAAAAAAAGTTGCAAATAAAGGACCATTGAGAACAAAGTTAACATTTTTACTTTTACTGGAATAAAAGACCTTGTCAAATGCATATCAATAAAAGCGTTTGCATAAAAAAAAACACAAAATTAGGCTCTTACTTTTCTAAATAGAACTAGAAATTTTTATGTATTTTTCTAAAGATAGTGTTTTAATCCAAGATTTTTACCTTACAAAAAATATACATTTTTATAATTAATTTAATTTTACAAAATTTTCATGAAATGAAGCTGACAACAACGTCAATAAAATCTAGTGCAAAAGTGTATGATCAAGACTCATTCGTGGGATTTTTAGACTTATAGATGGGATTTTAAGATGTATTTTCCTAGACTGTGTTGCCGAATTTATGCAACTTTGTTCGCATTTTTCTCGATGAATATAATAGATAGATTTTTTTTGACAACTTTCTAGGGATCCCTGAGAATGCCCCAAGAGCGTACCATCGCGTTTATGCGCCATTTTTTGGACACCCTGTATAGAGTGTTTTCTAATGTCGTGAAAATAATTTAGAGGGTGATTCCTGGATCCATTTTAATATAATGTATAGGGCTTTGTAAGAAATTGTTTTTTGATTATGTAAAAGTAGCGTAACATAAAAAAAATGGCAAATAAAGGTCCATTGAGATAAAAATTAAAAGTTTTACTTTTAGTGGAATTAAAGACCTTGACAAATGCATATCAATAAAAGCGTTTGAATAAAAAAAAAACCAAAATTAGGCTCTTAATTTTCTAAATGGAACAATACTATTTTTGTAAAAGATACTGTCTTAGTCCAAGATAGATAGATTTTTATCTTGCAAAAAATATATACCAGCCAGATTTTTTATGTGCGGTTAGAACATTTATTCAGGAAGCTAAATCCACAAAATGCACACTAATAAGAGTTTAGGGTTGGCGTGGTAGCCCCCAAAAAGCCTCCTTTAATTTGCAACATTAGATCACGGTGGATCTGCATCAAATTTTACAAATAGGTGCTAAATAAGATTAAAAATTATTTTTGGAAAAATTGTTTCTTTAAAAAAATTCTTCTTCGCCCCCCAAATGACCCCCAAAGAGTAATATTCAATCATGTTGGATTTACACCAAACTTTAAAAATAGATGCAAAACAATACTCTTATGGCCGGTTGCACAGCAAGTTTTAAATCATTGAATAAATTTAAGTGACTGTTTATAGAAATCATAATTTTAGACAATGTCTGGTGGTTGTTAAACTCTGTTTATGGTAAAATGTCAGTTTAACTTTAAGGAACAGTTAAGAATTTGCGGAGAAAATAAATATAATTTTTTCTTAAATGCAACTTTCTAAGAAAATGTAATTTTTTGTATCTTGGCCTTCTGGTACTTTTCTTTTAAAGTTTAATAATTTCACTTTCCGAAACTATTTATGCTTTTGAACTTTTGCTAAAAATCATGTGCATACTGAATTTACAACCAAAATAATTTCTTGCAAATCATTATTTCTCAAAATATTTTACATTGAACTTTGACCAAAAAAAAAAGTTTCCTTAGGAAATTTGACCAACTTTGAAAAGCTTTAGAAAAAAAACGAAAGCAACAAAAAACCATATACAAAATAATTTTCATTTAAATCAGAGAGAAAATATTTTAGGGAGCTTTTTTAAAATTTTCGCCAACTTTAAAAAGCTCTAAAAAAAGAACGAAAGCACTTAGAAAAATTCCGATTGCTGATTTGTTTTTTACGGCTTTAAATTTATGTAAAAGCTCAGTTTTAGACTAATCTATTTCTTTAAAATTTACCCCACTTTTTAAGGAAAAAAAATATAAAAGCAGATTCTTATTCTACAACAAACAAGGTGTTTTCTAATGTTGTAAAAAAAAATCAGGGGGTGATTCCTAAACCCATTTAAAAAAAAACTTCATACATATAATTTTTTTTTTAACTTACAGCCCCCCAAGGATCTATAAACACCATTTCCAAAATGTTACAAAAAAAGAAATATTTCTAGTATTTAGATGCATTAAAAAGATCCTATAACTTAAAAAAAATTATTCGTTTAGGAAATAAAGCGAAAAAAACTTTGTGGTTTTTCAGAGGGCTGTAACTAACTAAGGGGGCAATCTCGGACACATGTTTATATAAACTTTTATTCTTAAAATGGGTCTAGCAATCACCCTGAATTTTTTCTACAACATTAGGAAACACCCTAAATTTTCAATTTTAATCAAATATTAATTCTTAAAACTTACCGATTTTCCTGTCTTCGATAATCCAGTCTACAATTCCCCATTGCAACATTAAACAAAGGATGAAAAGCACATTCCAAATAATAAAGAGCTCTTTCAACCAATTCAGCAGCCATTGCTAAATCCTCACTTAGTTTACACAAATCAGACAATTGCAATAAAGCATCAACGTGATAAGGATGCTCATTGATAATAGCAACGATATTATCAGGATTTAGACTTTCAACTGCCTCGAAAAACTTATTTTGTGTCTGTCTATAAGTCTGACTGTGCTCGTATGCAAAATATTGAATACCAAGTTTAGTTTCCAATAAATTCATTGATAAACCCGATTTCCCAACTTGAGGCCAATTTTCTTTGCAATTAGTCATCCATGTTGACTTAACGTGTCCACGACCACGATTTTTCTTCTTACTGCGTGAAAAAAATTAGAAATGGATAGAAGTCGAAACGATAAAATTTATACTCTTCGTAGATTTGTCAATTTTTTATAAAATCTTTTTTAACTCTTCGCAGTAATAAGCAAACAAATAGTTTTGTTTTTCTGATTAATATTACAAACATCTGCGAAAGATGCAAACTATTAACATAAGAACAAAAGAGAATGATTACATTTTTAATACTTTTTTATTACTGAAATCTAGGATATTATTATACTCTTCACAAGAGTATATTGCAATCGATCAGAAAATCCTAAAATCGTCAATTTTCGTCGTAGAGCAAAAATTTTTGCAGATTCGTGCGTTTTATGACTTTTTAAGATTTTCATTTTTTGTCCGTCCGTCGGTCGGTCGGTCGGTCTGTGGGATGTCACGTTTCTTGTAAACACGCTATCTTAAGAACCAAACTTCCAATCCTATTCAAATTTTAAGGAAAAATCGATCCCTATAAGAGGAAGAACCCTATTGTTTTTGGCAAGAATCCGAGCACTATAAAGCCCCCTTTTCAGCCCCCCAAGTGAAAAAAAATTGTAACTCGATTATTATTAAATTTACGAAAAAAATTATTCGACATAAAACATAGAAAATTTAATTCTCTACAAAAAAGTATTCGTTGGTTTTTTTTGTCAGACCCCCCCGTTACCCCCCACCACAAAAAAACCTCCTATCTTCGTTATTATTCAATTAACAAAAAATATCTTTTTTCACAAAATTAATGAAAATTTAATTTTTTATTAAAAATGTTGGTTCGTTTTTTGTAAAGATAGCCAGTAAGGTTAAAAAAACAAAAACTAAAAGATTTCAGTAGCAAAAAACTTCTAAGTCCAAATAGGGTCACGCGTCGGTCAAGAAGGCCATGTCAAAAATATTTCAAACAAAGAAACAAAGCCAGCTGTCAGAACAAATAACCTCAAATATCTTAAACGTCAGAACTGACGTTTATTCTCTTCGTTAACGAAATTTTTCGTGTTTTCTGTTAATAGTTTGCACTCTTCGCAGGTTTTATTTACATAATTTTTTTTAAAAGAGACTATTAATTATCCTGTAATAGTTTTCTTGCGAAGAGTATAGCATAGAATGTGTAGCAATTATATAAAAAATTGATTAAGCTTTGATTAATAAAATTTAAAATACACTTCTACCGATTCCGAATTCTACTCGAGCTACTTATCTGTATATATATATTCGTATGATTATTAATAAACATTACAAGTCATAGTAGGTATAAGGGTTGGTATGTGACAAATATGAACATTCAAGAATATAATAAAGTTGTAAATAATATAAAAAAGTACAAATAATGTTCTTATCTGTGAAGAGTAACTACTACGCGTTTCGACTTCTACTTATTTCTTATTTTTTTTATTAAAGAGTAAATGACCACAAAAACTCATGATACTTTTTTGTCAAGAAAATAATAACCATTTATTCTGTAAAACTAAAATTTCTATAAATTTGATAATAAACGAGATATGAATTTTTTAAAAGTTGGGAAGCCCAGGTACCCCCTTTGTAATTATCCGATTTTTTTCAAAAACAATAGGATTTTTTCTTTTAGAGCAACCGATATTTCCTGAAAATTTTAACTTGTTTGGAATTATGGTTCTTAAGATATCGTGCAAACAAAAATCGTGACATACACCAGACGGACGGACAAAAAATGAAAACTTTAAAAAGTCATGAAACGCACAAATCTGCAAAAATTTGACGATTTTAGAATTTATAAAACTCATCTACTTTGTCTGCGAAGAGTATAATTATGTATTTACCAGAGCTGTCTTTATATTTGCATATAGACAAATAGGGGGCGCCACCAACGTCTCCACAAGTGCCAAACAAACCCTTCAAGTTTATTAGGACTATACCGAAAGTTTTGCTAAGATACCACAAGTATTTTAGCCACAATAATTTTTCACGTTGGAGAATTTTTTTTGTGCCGAAACATTTTTAACTGCTTTTAAAGAAAATTATCTCAACAACAATGTCTTGCCGAGTTGATTTTTACTTTTTGCGATGCACCACATCAACACTATTTCCTGCTGATTCTTGAGTATCAAACATGGACCCACCAGTCTTAGCGCCCATCCTAAGACAGCTCTACCAAACACAGGCGGAGTGTCCCGGAAATACATGGATGCTTTGCGCCAGTTAAAACCCGCGGAAAATGCACAAGTGACACACCGCTAGATTAACACATTCTAAGCTAATTTAATGACTTCAATTTAAAGAATCTTATATAAACAGTTGAATGTGAAAAAAATTATTTTCTGTTGGACAGCCTAATTTTTTAGGTAGGCACAAAAGTAGACTTGTGACCCAGAATTTTGAGTCTGTTCGGCAGTGGAATTTAATAAATCGCATACAAAACCGCGACCAATCATAAATTTACATAAAAAAAAATGAAAATAACCGACAATAAGCTTGTAGGGGGTTTCATGTAAAGAATAAGCCAAAAAGAGGTATACGTTTCCTTGCAGCTCGCGAGGTTAACTAAGAAATTAACTGTGACGAAACCACTTGTCGTATCTTAACAAGACTTTCGGTATAGTTTTAATAAACTTAAAGGGTTTGTTTGGCACTTGTGGAGCCGTTGGAGGCGCCCCATATTTGTCCATATGCAAAATATAAAAGACAACTCTCGTAGCCCCAAAAACTAACTTTACCAACAAATATAGTAAAGCGAACACTTTAATTAAATAAAGAATGTACTTACTGCTCTGCCTGTATGATTTTGGACCCAAAAATCCTCTTTAACTCATTATTTGGGTTCAAATGCTTATGCTGGACCGAAAGTATACTTTTAAAGCTTCTATGCGTCTTTTTATCACCTTTTACGTTAACGTGGGATGCCACATTTGGTGTGTAGGACTCACCAAGCAAACGATTCACCTCACGAACTGATCTTTCCACTTCATCTAGCTAAAATAACCCCCAAAAGGCAAACATAAACTTAGAAAATATAACTTTTAGGTTATGTGACGCGTCCTAAAGGCAAAGCCGCCTTGATAACAGTTGTATAAAGTCAAGATCAAGAAAGCCATGGAAGTGAGTTTTAAAAAAACTTACCCCGTTTGTGTCAGCGTTATCTTCACTGCTTCTTTGGGGGTAGTTTTGCTTTCCAGCCTTCCTTTTCTTCTTCTTACGCTTACGTTTAACCGCTTCGTGGTCTTCACACGATTTGGGGGCCTCAGTTTCATTGTCGTCCTCTTTAACCTCACTTTCTGAGTGCGACTGCAAGTTGAGCTGCAAAAACACATAAAATCACCTTCTTGCACCCCAAAATAGGTTGTTTTCATACCAAATCGTAGCGGTTTAAGTTAAGTTGCTTCCGTCGGGCACCCCCTGTTACTGGGACATCGGTTTCTGTATCTGATATCTCATCTATTAATTCTTTGTCTTTATCGCCTTGTAGCTTACGTAGGACTCTTGAGGACATGGTAAAACTCTTTGAGGAACGTTTTCTTAACGTTTTCACTTGGAAAATTTAACAATATTGGCTGAAACGAAACAAATTGGATCTGTTTTGACGTTTACATATGTTTTTGACAAACAGCCACGTGAAGCTAGCGACACATGTTGGCATCCCTGTTTCTAATTTCGGAAAACAATTAATTTTCGCATTAAAACACAAACACAAGCAAAAATACTTATTAAAATAGTTATAAAAGCTTAGAATTAACACAATTTGAGCAAAATGCGCGCAAATCAAGGTGTTTTTGTCGTGTTTTCAAGTTTTAGCAATGCTGTGAAGCTAGCGTTAAGACTTGATTGTGTTGGCCAGCCTACCAAACCAAACAATTCAAGACGAAGAAGAAGCTAAATTCGCGTTTTAGTGGTTATGTTTTTATAAAACCTTTTTTTTGTTAAAAAAATTAACAATAATTTTTTATAATGAATCGACCAGTGTTAAAAGCAAAGCGTACTTTTGGCCTACACCAAAATTACCCGCATAAATCCAACTCAAACCATCCTAATACAGAAAAACCAACTCAGGGACAAAAGCGTACTTACACAAACAACAACTTTGAGGAGCCCCAGAACAACAAGAAGTCAATGAAAATAAACGAAACACCAGAATGCTACTCAAGGTACGTGCCGCAGTCTAAAAAATCAATGGCGAACGACCGTTTAAAAAAATTGCGGGAAAACCTTAACACACCAGATTTAAATTCAAATAGCCCCCACGTGGGGCCCCCAACGTTCACAACCACACCTACGAGCATCCGCGTTACTAAAAACTTCACTAACGACACCAAAATCGTGCAATGTAACACATACAACAGCCAAAATGATAAAAAACGCCAAGAAAATGGGGCCTACGCAAAATACCCGACTTCTAGGCCTAGTATAAGCCCCAAAGATGTCTTGCCTAGTCCTAAATATACAGAAAACAAGCCTGGCGCTAATAATAGGCTTCAAAACTTGCGACGCAGTTTAGAAAATGAAAAAACCCCAAAAGAACGGGTCCCAACTAGTACATCGGTAAGCGACAGGTCCCCATTAGTAAGTAGCTCGGATACCACAAACGACAGCTTCAAAACAGCTAAAACAAACGGTTTTACATACAGCCCGGCTAGTACTTATGATTTTTCTTCGGGCAGCGATACTTTAAAAAATATTTTTCAAACCGTGCATAACACAAAGCTTAATTGTGCTTCAACGAGTACCCCAACTCATGGGGGCACTAAGGGGGCTTCTCAGGAATTCAGTTTTCTTGCAAAACCTAGCGAAACATCGAGCTATCAGAGTAAGGTTAATAGAAATTTGTTTAAACGTAAAAGTCCGAAATATAAGCCTTATAAGTTAAAAAATGGGGCCCCCTCAGACATTTCAATGACCAGTGGGGACAATTATGAAAGCAGAAGTTCCTCTGATACTGCCACCCCCCAAAAAGTACACGAAACTACCCCAAAAGTTTCTGAAAACTCAAAAAACGTAAAAGTTTTAGAGCAGTTTATTTTTTCGCAAAATGAAACGCCAAAAAGGGTTGTCTCGAAGTTACCCCCTCAGAAAATGGGCACGGATGAAAATGGGGGGCTTAATTTGACCGAGAATGGGGTACAAAGTCAAGCTAGTCCATTTTTGGAGAACAATTCTAGTTTTACGCCAAATAATATTTCTTGTGATAATTTGAAGTGTTTTGAAAATTTGGATGTTTCGTTGCCCCAAAATGGGGGCCTAGATAGTAATGATGTTATTGGGGATGTTGAGCAGATGGAATGGACTGAAATAGTAAGTTTTGAGCCCTTTAAAAAAGTACAAACTTTTAGAAAAAAAAAATTTTTAAGAATAATATTTATTTTTTTTAAGTGATTTTTTTAATTTAGTTATAGTATAGGATGATCAACATGAAAATCCACATCATTAACGGTGTCATGATTTTTACATATTACATAATATTTAATATTACTTTTCTAAATCCAACAAAATGGCAGGCCAAACAGGTAGCTTTTTTTTAAGATAAAAACATAAGTGGGATCGTTTTCTTCGTACAACAGAATTGATTTTTGCACCTTCGAGCTATAACCCTGTCAACCCTTTATGATGGGTTAATCGCTTTTCAAATGAGCTTTCCAAGGACAGAAAACCCTGTAATAAAAATTTCTTATTTTACGCATAAAAGTCTACAGATTACACAAAATTAAAAAAATTTACTGCATAAATGGTTGGCAGTGTTGAGGCTCATATTTGCACATATTATTTTATTTCTTCAAAAAAAAATATCTTACTTATGATGTTTATAAACGCTCCCTGTTAGCCCTAAAAGTGTATTGGACAAAAGTTGAGAAATATTAAATATAATGCAATGCACAAAAAATCATGACAACGTTCGATGATGTGTGTTTTTGGTTGCCAGCTCTCGTACTATTAGTTACCTAGGTTCTTTTTTTTAGGACGAACTGTTAAAGAATTTGGACAATAAGAATTGTTCTTGCCAAAAAAATGAGACTTGTGAAGAACGGGTTAATTTGCAATATAATCAAAAGACTGAATATGATCAAGAAAAAAAGGCTTCTAACAAAAATGAAAAACAAAAAGTTATATGCATTGTAGTGGACACTAATATTTTTATCTCAAATTTGCCTATTTTGAGAGAAATTGCTTCTGCATCTGCAGATAGTAAGTATAATTTAGTGACTGACAAAGTCTAATGTATTTTTTTAGCCCAATCATTCTATTTAAAATTTGTAGGATCCTTAGAAAAAAATCCCAACCAAGATCTGATTATGCAGGATTGTAGACACTACCCCCAGGAATATAAAAGTAAAAAATTCCCACAAAATTACCGTGACGTTTAGCCCCCATCTTGTATAGAAGTGAGGAGTTAGTTTTTTGTTAATACCTAAACTATTTGGCACTTTTAAAAAAAGTTTTAAAAATTTTTTTTAATAAGAATACAATTATTTTTAAAAAAAATAATGTATCACTAATATTAACGATTCTATAGCTCTTTGAAAATCACCTTCGTCATCATGATCGTTTATCTTAGTCATAGAGTCCTGAAGCATAGATTGCAGCGTTCTCTGTAGGACCAAATTAGCACATTTTCAAAGTGCTATAAAATCGTTTACATAGGTGATACATTATTTTTTTAAAACTTTTTTAAAAGTGCCGAATAGTTTAGTTATTAACAAAAAACTAACTTCTCACTTCTATGCAAGATGGGGGCTAAACGTCACGGTAATTTTGTGACAATTTTTCACTTTTATGTTTCTGGGGGTAGTGACTACAAACGTGCATTACCAGATCTTGGTTGGGACTTTTTTCTGGGGGCATTATTAGAATGATTGGGCTATTTTGTAAATAAATGTTTTAACTCAATAAAAATTAAAAAAAAATGTTATTTTGAATTTTAGAAATAATTTTTTTTCTTTAGTTTTACAAATAATTTTTTTTGCAGCAATAATGCCCCCAATTATTTACATTCCGTGGATGGTTATAAATGAATTAGACTACATAAAAGATGATAAAAAATCTGCAAATGGTCTCAAATCTAAAGCACAAAATGCCATAAAGTTTATGAATAATATGCTCATAAATGAACCGGACAAAGTTATTGGTAAGAATTTTATTTTTATAGGATTATAAACTTTAAATATTCAAAAGCTTCTATTAGAAAATTAACATTTTACCAGAAAAAAAAAAACAAATTAAAAACCTAACTTAAGATTTAATTTTTATTAGATTGGCAACATTAACATTTTGAAGTAAAAAGTAAATTTAGGTCAGACATATTGAATAACGACATTTGCAAAGTTTACTCACTTAATGCTGAATGAATAGACGTTTTTAAGAAAATGTAACCGTTGATATCGTTTCTCCAATTCTTCTAGTTATTCTCTTTAGTCTCTACAAAAAAACTATGTCCCCCGATAGTTTATAATAGTAAAATTTGTAAATAAAAAGTAACTTGCAAGGGAAGAATTCATCTTTTTGCATCTGGAAAACCAACCTAATAAAATAAAATTTTGGGTTTAATAATGAAGCAATTCAGCAACCTTTAAAAAACCAAATTTCGGGTTTTATAATGTGCTTATTATAACACGCAAATATAAACAGTTTCTTTTTGTTTAGGTCAAAACGTTTTTGACATGGACACCCAAAAACACATTAGTAAAAGCCCTGATGACAAAATTTTATCCACCTGTATACAAGCCTTGAACAAATACGAATCTGTGGTAAGTTTTCACCTTTTTTTAAGGCTAGAGATTCAAATTCACAGGTTTAAAGATCTGTGTTCCTAGAAGCTCGTATAAGTCATGAGCTCCCGTCAATTCTACTAAATAGCACATCTACATGAGGGCCCCATCCTATATTCAAACTAAATGTAGTTTTAAAAACTACAAAAATAGGGCTACAAACGTATTATGGTTTTATTTAAATCGGTTATTTCTTTGTGTCGAAAATCTTACTTCAAGAATCATTGTACTATTTTTTTTTTTTCGACTACCGCGGATACATTTTTTGGTTTATATACATAACGTGGTCTATGCCAAACCATAATACGTTAATTTGCCATGGTTTTTTAAGCTTGTAAATGATTAAAATTGCAACTTACGTTTTTCCCTAATATAGATGTGCTCGTTCAAAGATTTCAATGTTCTGAAAAACACCAAGTACTATTTAAGCATATTTTTATTATTTCTTGCACTCAGTACCACTTCTATGTATCACAAACATTATCCTCAATATTTGTAATCATAGTTATTGATGTATTACTCCTTGCATATTTTGTTGAAATTTCGAAAATAACTGACATTCAGGGAGATGACTTTTACGAACTTTTGAGTGCACAGAACATCACATTTATGAATTTGAATCTATAGCCTTAAAATGATAATAATTTTCAGATATTACTTTCTAATGACATGAATCTTAAGAATAAGGCACTGATTAATAAAATAGGGATTGCATCCCCTAATGATATAATGCGAAAAATAACAGCTAAAGATAAAAAAATAAAGAAAATTTTAAACACCATGAGTTTATGCTGTTCTTTCATTATTTGCGAATGTTCGAAAGAGGCCTATGGAAATGTTTGGTCAAAAATGGATTTATTACAATCACCCCCTTGGTCTTTGGAAGGGTGCATTACCAGATTTAAAAAATATTGGACTGCAGTATTTTCTGAAAAATTGTTAAAACAGTTTTTGAAGAATTTAGATGACTTAACTCTGATTTTAAATAAAATGGGTAAGCTTTTTTAAAAAGAGTAAAATAAATACTATCCATTCACAGTTTAAAAAAACATGGTCACCTATGAAAACTAGAATCATTTTCTTTGAAATGTTGAATTTTCCTCAAAGTTGGCATTACATTTTAAATTTACTGTCATTAAAAATTAAAAAATGCCAAAAATAATATGACATATACATAAAACAGACGCAAAAATTGAAAAAAAAACAATTTTTGCTTGAGATGTAAGAATTTATAAAGAAAATTGTAGACCTTTTTGTAAAAGTGCTAATTTATCCTATGATACCTAAAGGACTTCTTAACAGTGAGTACTTACATAAATAATTCCTATTTTGTGTAAACTTTTAAATGGTTTAATGATTATTGCATTATTAAGTAATTTAATAAAAAGATAAATACTTCTGTATATGTTGAGACCATTGTTTTTGATTCAGATGCCCTGAATATGTTTTTAAATGCATTTTTTAATTTTTTTGACTTTTCTTACATAACCAGCAAACAGAATTTAAAAAAAAAACAGAGCAGGCGAGTCATAGGGTGGCAGATTGTACCCTGTATATTGTCATTAATGTCACTTGTGTTTGCTGGTTATTTAAGAAAAGTCAAATAAATTAAAAAATGCATTTAAAAACATGTTCAGGGCATCTGAATCAAAAACAATGGTCTCAACATATACAGAAGTATTTATTCTTTTATTAAATTACTTTATTATGCACTAATCATTAAACCATTTATAAGTTTACACAAAATAGAAATTATTTATGTAAGTACTCACTGTTAAGAAGTCCTTTTAGGTATCATAGGATAAATTAGCACTTTTACAAAAATGTCTACAATTTTCCTTATAAATTCTTACATCTCAAGCAAAAATTGTTTCGTTTTTCCAATTTTTACGCGTGTTTTATGTAACTATCATATTATTTTTGGCATTTTTCAATTTTTAATGACAGTAAATTTAAAATGTAATGCCAACTTTGTGGAAAATTCAACTTTTCAAAGAAAAAGGTTCTAGTTTTCATTGACGATGTTTTTTTTGCACTGTATGAATTTTTTTTTCTAGGATTTCGGGACGGTTCGTCCGATTTTGAAAAATTTGTGAACCAGTGTATGTCCGTTTGTGTTTTTTTAAAAGACATTGACCAATATAAAGCCACAGTAGAAAGAACCATTCGTGATATTATGGAAATAAAAAGTTCATGAAATTTGGATTTGTATCATTTTTTTATTATCTATTTTTTTATTTTTTTTAGAATAATTTAGTTTTTCACTTTTTCTTTTGTTAAATTATTTAAAACTGTTTTTTAATTAGGACCTAAAATGCTTGTATCCTATTAGTACAGTCAGTCCGTATGTGGACATCGACAAAATTCCTGGTAGGGCCGCCTTTTTGATATGATGTAACTGGATGTCCAAAGAGTAAAACCCTAAATTGGCGTATATCTACCTATTGCAGAAACGGAGTTATGGCCCCCCAAAGGGCCCCCTTTAATTCATCACGCTGGAACTGCACCAAATTTTGCAAATAGATGTCAAATAAGGTTTCAAAAAAAAATTTATGAAATAAAAATCTCCAAAAAATTTCCTTCACCCCCTAAATAGCCCCCAAAGAGTAATAACCAATCACGTTGGATTTACACCAAATTTTGCAGATAGATGTAAAATGAGATGCTAAAAAATATTTGTTAATAACTTTTTAAAAAAAAAAATTAAATGCCCCCTTTAAAAGCTTCCTTCGTTTATGGGGCGAAGGAAATACTTTTTAAAAAAAAGTTATAGGGAAATATTTTTAAGCATCTTATTATGCATCTATCTGCAAAATTTGGTGTAAATCCAACGTGATTGGTTATTACTCTTTGGGGGCTATTTAGGGGGCGAAGGAATTTTTTTAGAGATTTTTATTTTATAAAAATCTTTTTAAAACCGTATTTGACATGTATTTGCAAAATTTGGTGCAGTTCCACCGTGATGAATTAAAGGGGGCCCTTTGGGGGGCCATAACTCCGTTTCTGCAATAGTTAGATATACGCCAATTTGGGGTTTTACTCTTTGGACATCCAGTTTCATCATATAAAAATGGCGGCCCTACCAGGAATTTTGTCGATGTACCCCCCTTATTTAGGACAGATTGACTGTAGTATATGGATTATTTTAGAAAAATTACCAAAGTCTTGTTTTCTTTTTTGCAATAAAAAAAGGTACAAAACTTTTATGTAGGCATTCACAGTGGTAAAAAAATAGTATTAAAATGTTAAATTTACCAAATTTTCAATAAAATCAAATATTTTCTCAGAAAGTCAAAAAAAAGCAGCACATTTTTTATGATTAGTTTTTTTTATTTTGTCACCTTATAAATTTTACCACTGTGTTTATAGTTTATCTTCTAAATATGAACCTCATTTAAAATATGTACATTATTGTTTTTATGAGTTAAATTTAAAAATGTTTAGTAATTTTAAGCAATTATTATTACTTATTAGTTCAAGTTTTTTGTTAATTTTTTTACTAAAAAAAAATTCTAGATGAATAAATGGATTTCTATTTTTGCAAAAATTGTTTTTATTCAGTGACAAATAAAATATGGTTTTATAAGGAACGTTTTTTAGGAGAGTTTTCCAATGGACAAGTGCTAAAAAACGCCTTATAAAACGAGTTTTTTATACTATTTTTTATATTTGCTTCATTTAATTCATTAAAAAGCATTTTTTAATTTGAATTAAAAACTTAACTTGCAATTTTATTTTTATTGGATTGGCAACATTGATATTTTGAAGTAAAAACCAAATTTAGGTCAAACATATTGAATAATGACATTTGTAAACTTTACTCACTTAATACTGAATGAATAGGCGTTTTTGAGAAAATGTAACCGTTGATATCGTTTCTCCAATTCTTCTAGTTATTCTCTTTAGTCTCTACAAAAAAACTATGTCCCCCGATAGTTTATAATAGTAAAATTTGTAAATA
This sequence comes from Cartodere bifasciata, assembly GCA_963920755.1. NCBI lineage: Eukaryota > Metazoa > Arthropoda > Insecta > Coleoptera > Latridiidae > Cartodere > Cartodere bifasciata. The sequence goes on along the minus strand of OY987194.1, from coordinate 29,957,564 downwards.
GAAGTACCTTGCAGTAGAATTCATTTTTTTGCATCTGAAAAACCAACCTAATAAAATAAAATTTTGGGTTTAATAATGAAGCAATTCAGCAACTTTAAAAAACCAAATTTTGGGTTTCATAATGTGTTTGTTATAGAACGCAAATATAAAAAAAACACATTTTGTATTCTTACAATATAATTTTATTTATAAGACCAGCTGCTATAGTTACCCCTCCAATTCTTAGCATAACCCGCCCTAATTCTTTACATTCACTGTATAATTCTAACCCGATTGGTTTTGATAAAGAAATTTCAACTATTGCACTTGTATTGTTTCCCAAAAATCTTGGATGTTTTTTCAAAAGGTCGCCCGAACTTTTGTTTAATTGAGAAATAAGTTTGGTAATAACGGCTGGTTCAACTAAAGATTGATGATGAAGAACAACCTAAAAAAAAAAAATACATGTCATACGAGGGTTGTCTCTTATATTTTGCATATAGACAAATAGGGGGCGCCACCAACGTCATCACAACTGCCAAACAAACCCTTCAACTTTATTAGGACTATACTGAAAGTTTTGTTACGATACCACAAGTACTTTCGCCACAGTACTATTTTGAGGTAATCTCGCGAGCTGCTAGGAAACGTATACCTCTTTTTGGTTTATTCTTTACATGAAACTCCCTACAAGCTTATTGTCGTTTATTTTTGATTTTTTTTTTATGTAAATTTGATTGGTCGCGGTTTTGTATGCGATTTATGAAATTCCACTACCGAACAGGCACAAAATTCTGTCACTAATTAAAGCCAGTCTAATTTTGTGTCTCCCTAAAAAATTGTGCTGTACAAAGGAAATAATTTTTTTCACATCAACTGTTTATGTAAGATTCTTTAAATTGGAGTCATTTAATTGTCTTAGAATGTGTTAATCTTGCGGTGTGTCACTTGTGCATTTTCCGCGGGTTTTAACTGGCGCAAAGCATCCATGTATTTCCGGGACACTCCGCCTGTTTTTGGTAGAGCTGTCTTAGGATGGGCGCTAAGACTGGTGGGTCCATGTTTGATACTCAAGAAGCAGCAGGAAATGGTTTATTAATGTGGTGCATCGTCGCCAAGAGTAAAAATCAACTCGGCAAGACATTGTTGTTGAGATAATTTTTTTTAAGTAGTTAAAAATTTTCTTGACACAATTCCATTTTTTTGAAAACTTTCCAACTTAAAAAAATTATTGTGGCTAAAATACTTGTCGTATCTTAACAAAACTTTCAGTATAGTCCTAATGAACTTGAAGGGTTTGTTTGGCACTTGTGGTGACGTTGGTGGCGCCCCCTATTTGTCTATATGCGAGATATAAAAGACAACCCTCGTAAATCATAAAAACTTACACTGAATCCTTTTGTAATCGGAACTTTAACATTAAATACAACAATTCGTGCTTCGAACTTGCTAGCAACGGGAACTGGGAACATAGGATCGCAGATTATGTTTCCAACGGATACGTTTTGCATTTCTATGCCGGATAAAGTAACTGTGGCTTGGTCTCCAGCAAAAACTATGTTTTGGGGAAGTTCCTCAAGTGCTACTGATTTTACGGTTGCGAATTCTCGATTTGGGCATATTAAAACTTTGTCACCGATGCTGATAGTGCCTGTTTCAACTCTACCTGAGATGCAAAAGTTGGACCCAATGCCCTGAAAAAAAATTAACTTTAAATATTAAGGCTAGAGATTCAAATTTACAGTTTCGAAGATCTATGCTTCTAGAAGCTCGTATAAGTCATCTCCGTTAAGCTCCCGTCAATTTTACTAAGTAGCACATCTACATGAGGGCCCCATCCTATATTAACACTAAATGTAGTTTTGAAAACTACAAAAATAGGGCTACAAACGTTTTATGGTTTCATTTAAATCGGTTATTTTTTTGTGTCGAAAATCTGGCTTCAAAAATCATTACAATATTGTTGTTTTTTAAAGCCAGATTTTCGACACAAAGAAACGGATTTAAAAGAAACCATAATACGTTTGTAGGCCTATTTTTGTAGTTTTCAAAAGTACATTTAGTTTTAATATAGAATGGGGCCCTCATGTAGATGTGCTATTTATAGCACAGTCCCTTGGTATTTTGACCCAGACATTTTGGTGCCAGGGCTAAATTTTTGCATAGGGATAGATTTTATATTCCTGAATAACATACCAAAAGTCCCCAGCTCAAATCCGATTGCTTCTTTGGGGATTTTGAAAATAGTGGACAGGTAACATAACAAAGCCAAAGCGTTTGCAAAATGACAAGTTTTAGATCAAAACAAGTTTTAGTTCGTGTGATACGCATCTAACTAGTTACTTGTTTTTACAGAATCAGAGAGTCACTGTGAAAATAAGATGCTAGTTGGATTCATATCATATGAACTAACCTATCTAACTAGCACGAGGACTAACAACTAATTTGCAGAGAAGTTCAATGATTCTGTGTTAGTAAGTTGTTAGCAAGGGGAATTAGTTGTGCTAGTCTATGTAATATGTATCTTACTAACAACTGAATATCACAGAAACTTTTTGATTCTGTGAAAACAAGTAACTAGTTAGATGCGTATCACACGAACTAAAACTTTTTTTGATGTAAAACCTGTCATTTTGAAAACGCTTTGGCTTTGTCATCTTACCTGACCACTATTTTTAAAATCCCCAAAGAAGCAAGCGGATTTGAGCTGGGGACTTTTGGTATGTTATTCAGGAATATAAAATCTATCCCTATGCAAAAATTTAGCCCTGGCACCAAAATGTCCGGGTAAGGCCCTCTATTTTAACCAGATGACTGGGCTATTAGTAGAATTGACGGAAGCTCAACGAAGATGACTTTTACGAGCTTCTAAGAGCACAGTACTTTGAATCTGTGAATTTGAATCTCTAGCCTTAACGTTTATTTTTAATAAATACAACACTAAAAAAAATAATTTTCGCGTTTAAAATTGCCTTAGAAGGCTTATAGCAATAAAACTAGAAGCGCTGTCAGATTCGGATTTAACAGCTCATTTTACATAAGCATGGCACTTATTCGTAGAAAAAAATATTTGTGAATGTGCCAATTCAAAAACTGAAAATATTTGGACCCCTACCTCTATACAAATTTAAAGTCAAGTCGTAAGGGGAGTCTTTATTTTTGGTTAGAGCTTTATAAAGTTGGTTAAATTTTAAAAATGCTTGTTTGATTTTAATAAAATTAGTTTTGTAAATTCCATTTATGATGTATGTAAGTATGTATCATTTTAATTTTTTGCAAATTTTTCTTCCTAATTGCAGCATTTTAAAAAATCGAGTGTCGCGTTTTAAGTTGCATTTAAAAGCTCATATAGGGTTTGTCTGATTTACGTACATTTTTATATAGTTCAGTAAGAATAAGATTAAAATTAGGTATGTATCGAAAACTTTTCGGAAAACTTTCTTACCTTAAAAACGTCGTTAATAGAAAGCCTAAATGGCTTGGCAACTGGCCTTTGGGGAGGTCTAAAACCATCTAAAAAAAATAAATAAAATCAAAATATGCATCAGGATTAAACCAGTTTTAAAACTTGTATTTGTAAATATGAGTAAAAAAAGTGTTTGTGGTTATAAAGATTTAAAAATGTTATTTTTCTGCAAAAGAATTTTTTTTATCAAATGACATAAAATAGGAGCTCACCAATGACATCAAGAAGACATTGTCCATTATACCAAACAAGCAACTCATTTTCAGTGGGTTTAGCAATCATATTTTGTCCTGTTAAGCCACTACATGGCACAAAAGTAACGTCATTTTCTCTAAAACCAGCCTGTTTTAAAAAACTCTTTAATTTATCAACGATGTGGTCAAAACGCTCCTTAGACCAAGACACCTAACAAAAAAAATACCAGATAATTTAAGAAAAAAATTTACGTCTAAAACAGAGGATGTCCCGTTGATTCAATAATAAATTTTTTGTTTATTTTGGTCCAAGGAATATGTGGTTAAATCAGTGTTTTAAATTATATCAACGGGACAACCTGCATATTTATTTGAGTCAATAGACACCGTCAAGCCCTAAGTCACAGTTCACAAAAGTGCATTTAAATACTATCTGTGAAATTTTTTAGATAACCAACATTACGGACCAAAGAAAGTGGCCATTTTTTTCTTCAGTGTTTCCAACATTATTCTTTTTAAAACATTATTTAAAGAAAAATATGAGAGTTTTTAAGGTCCCATTGGTGTAAAAATGTTCCTTTATATCTTATTTACGATATTTTAATTTAAAATTACCCGAGCATCAACCGCAAGAATTATAAAATCCCTTATTAATATGATGATGATGAGCCACCAAGATGTTAGCTTTAAACGCAAATTGCTTGAGAAAGCAACCATATCAAGGGGTATGGTTTGTTCTAGGTAATAGAAAAAAATGTTAATTTTACAATGGTACTTGTACTAGACCTCTTGATATGGTTGCTTTCTCTAGCCATTTGCGTTTAAAATTCACATCTTGGAGGGTGCACAACATTAACACTTAAACCAAATATTATAGAGTTTTACAATAAACTAAACCTGAAGTATCGAATTTAAGACATTATAGCACATTTTTATACCAAGGGTTCCCTAAGAATGCCTTTTAATTTTACAAAATATTGTTCTAAAAAAGTGGCTATAGTTCATTTTTTTTATAGAGAGAAACTCCGACCACACGATAAATGTGTTTTTTGGGTTGCCTATTAGGGGTTTGTTCAGTAATTTTACTCTTTTTTGTTGTATTTTCGAACAAAGCTCAAAATCTAACGTTTGTCAAAACTGAAAGATTTAAACAAATCTGTCACAAAAAACTAAAATTCAAAACAAATTCAATGTTTTTGTCCATATACACCTATTTCTTAAGGAGTAACAAGTTGTTAAAGTGTCTTGTGTGTTGGGTAACGGTCATAGAGGCCATAAAGGGGATTCTCAATCATCTTGGAGGTATTAGTTATGTAGAAGCATTAAAGGGGCAAAAAATTATATATAAACGTGAAATGAGAAGCCAAAAAGCACCCTTTTAATTCAATGCAATTGTGCCACACCGATTCATACTGCAGCAGGATATTTTGGCCATTTTGCAGAAACATCAGACAGCAAAATAAACAGCTTTAAGAACAAGCCATTTTGGAAATAAAACAATTTGAGTGTAGCGCAAAAAATATTTAACTTGCAGTGAAAGACTTTTTAGAATATTTGTAAATTATAATATTAGATTCTCAAAGGTTGTAGTTACATAAAATAAATTTTAATGAAATAAAATAAATAATTGTTTAGTGGCACAACTTAGAAGAATCGATGGATTATTGTAAACTATTCAATCGGCAAACTTATAAAATTGCAGAACAGATAAGCTCCGTTTAAGCACTATTAAAACAGCGTCATCCGCAAAAATCACCACTTATTAAAACCCCGCTTGTGAAGCATAATGTATACAAAATTTGGCCGCCTTTTTTGCGAAGGGACTTTAGTTTAGATCCTGAGAGTTTTCGCATAAACAAATTCTGCAGTTTCTGTTCATGGTTCAAATTCCAGTCCCCCTTTCGGTCCCATGCTCTTAATTTATTTAAAAGATTCTTAAAGCAGGATCTTCTGAAGCAGCCTAGCTATTAAACACAGGTTTACAATGCACAATCCACATTAACAGCAATTCCAGAAAAATAATCTTTTTGGTAAAGAGGATTTAAAATTTGTTTATGGTGTTATAAAACTAACATTTTCTTTTATAAAAATTTTAACTGGCATGTTGACGTGACAAGATATTGACATTTAAAAAAAAATTCAACTGTTCATGTTTTGTTTTGATTGTTATAGTGACACTATAGAAGTTGACGTTAAGCATAACCAAAGTTTTTTTTATGCCAAAAAAAACATATGTTTTGCTGCGGCCATTTTGAATTTTTCTAGTGTAAATTCACGGAGCATGCAACCAATCACAGTAACTAATTTTTTTAAGGTAAAGGTAAAAAATTCTCTCTATAAAAAAAATATACTATAAATCTGACAGAATCAAAATTCTACTTCACAGGCAGTTTTTTAAAATGGATCTGTGATCTGTGACGTAGGAGTTGACCGTGTGTATAAGCAAATGATCAATGAATCATAATTACTTTTGATAATGTTGTGTACTAACCGTATCTAGTTTGTTTATGGCCACAGCTAATTGAGAAACCCCAAGAGATCTGACAAGTAAAGCATGTTCTCGGGTTTGCCCGCCAAAATCGAAACCTGTCTCAAATTCACCTCGGGTAGCATCGACGACTAAAAGGGCTACATCTGCTTGAGTAGCTCCTGATATCATATTTGGGATGAAATCCTTATGCCCTGGTGCATCCAATAATGTCACCTAACAAACAAAAATAAAAATACAGTTCCCGAAACGAGTGCATCTTTTTAGAGGGTAGATAGAGGTCAAATAGACAGATACACGGGACATGTCCTAGGCTAAGGGGCACCACCCGCACCGTTTAAAAACTACACCCCTTTAAGTCTACTTCACTACAAATACCCAATCCTAAATATCTTACTAATGGTTTGTTGAAACATGATAAAATTGATGGAATCATTAACGGCAATAAAAACATTCCTTTCAAACTTGTTTAGACATTTGTAGCCCCCCTAGAAATGGAGTTACCACCGCCGGTAGAGTGCATAAAGATTGTCGTTACTTTCTTGTTCCTAACAATTTTGTAGTTTTATTTATTGTTGCTGGTAGATGGGTTTAATGAGAAAATTTCTTATCACTTGAAATTTCTCGGTCTAAAAAAATATACCTTTTTTGTTGGGGTTTCAAATTGATATCTGCCAACATCCATGGTAATTCCTCTATTTCTCTCTTCGCCAGTTTCGTCCAAAACCCAAGCATACATGAAACTTTGTTTGCCCAATTTTCGACTTTCTTGTTCGTATTTGTGCATTGTCTTTTGATTCACCTGCAAATTGCAAAAAAATTGTTTTATAAAAAAATTTGTCTACCAATTTTAATAATCACCAATAATTTGATTTGCTTTTGATATTTGCTAAAACTTTTTAGTTGGCCAAATTTTAGAAAAAAGAATAGATCTGCAAACATTATTATTGTTCCAAATTTTAACAGAAAACTTATTTTGTAAATTGTTTTATTGCTACAGAAAACGAATCTGCATTTTGATTTTTTGTTAAACAAATGTTTATCGATTAAAGCATTTTAAAAAAAAATCAAGTTGCACGTTTGAAGTTGCCTTAAAAAGTTCATGGCACTAAAAATAATAGCTAATATTTAAGTGCCAGATTTGAAAAAAGGCTAGAGTTTCAAATTCAAAATTTTGAAGATCTGTGCTCCTAGAAGCTCGTATAAGTCATCTACGTTGAGCTCCCGTCAATTCTACTAAATAGCACATCTACATGAGGGCCCCATCCTATATTCAAACTAAATGTTGTTTTGGAAATTACAAAATAGGGTTGAAAACGTATTATGGTTTAATTCAAATCGGTTATTTTTTTGTGTCCAAAATCTGACTTCAAAAATCATTACACTATTTTTGTGTTTTTTTTTTTCGACTACGTATACATTTTTTGATTTATATACATTACGTGGTCTATGCCAAACCATAATACTTTAAGTTACCATGGTTTATTTAAGCTTGTAAATGATTAAAATTGCAACTAACGTTTTTCCCTAATATAGATGTGCTCGTTCAAAGATTTCAATGCAGAAAGAAAAACACCAAAAGTACTATTTTACCATATTTTTATTATTTCTTGCACTCAGTACCACTTCTATGTATCACAAACATTATCCTAAATATATGTAATCATAGTTATTGATGTATTACTCCTTGCATATTTTGTTGAAATTTGGAAAATAACTGACATTCAGGGAGATGACTTTTACGAACTTTTGAGTGCACATAACATCTCATTTATGGATTTGAATCTATAGCCTTAAAAAAAATGGCTTACCTGTCCTAGAGCGCACAAAAGATGCCCCATAAGGGTAGATTTCCCTGCATCTACATGTCCAATAACAACCATATATAAATGTTCCTTATCATTCAATCTTTCCTTCTTATAAAGTTCTTCAGCCTCTTTATTATCTCGTTTTCTGATACACTTAAATTCATCTCCAGAAAATCCCCCTTCTACATTACTTAAGGGGGCTGTTTGGGGGGCAAATACAGGCGTACCCCTTCCACTGGCTGGGGACTGAGACCTAGGGGTTAAACTCACCCCCAAAGATGCTCCAATGGGGACATTTTTAAAACCAACGTCAAAACCTTTTGTAATGTTGGTTGTATTTTTTCCTGCTTCAATTATTTTAGGGGGCTCTATTTCTTTAACTGGGGTGCTTTTTTGGGGTGTTGGCTGTTGAATAACTTTAAAAAGGGGTAGTTTTATTTATTCGGATTTACAAATTAATTTTTGTTAAATTATTTTCTTGGTTATTTTATTATTAAAAAATTAATACAAATACATAAGTGGTAATAATTATGTCAAAATACTAACAATAAAAAATAATTTTGCTTTTTAATTCTTGCAAAAAAATTTAAAACAATATCGTTTATCTAAAAGTTATGAAATTTTGCATACGGATATCATAAAAATTGTTGTCCTAACGATTTTAAAACTTTGATAGTGCTATTAGAAATTACAACTATTAAAAATCATAAAAAATTAAAAACTAAAATAATTAGTTTAATAAAAAAATATAGGTAATCAAAATATTGTACTTGAACCTTTAAAATTTTAATTAAATATACAAAAAAAACTTTTGTGCTTTTTCTTAAAGCCCACTTTTTAGCGAAACATAAAATTAATATTATTATAATTATTTTAAGAGATTTTTGTGTAACACAAGTATTGTAAGTTTTTACGAGGGTTGTCTTTTATATTGCATATAGACAAATAGGGGGCGCCACCAACGTCACCACAAGTGCCAAACAAACCCTTCAAGTTTATTAGGACTATACCGAAAGTTTTGTTAAGATACCACGTGGTTTCGCCACAGTACATTTTTTAGTTAATCTCGCGAGCTGCAAGGAAACTTATACCGATTTTGGCTTATTGGTACATGAAACCCCCTACAAGCTTATTGTCGGTTTTTTTTAAATTTTGTTATGTTAAATCATGATTTGTCGTAATTTTGTATGCGATTTATAAAATTCACTCCCGAACAGACTCAAAATTCTGGGTCACTAAGTCTACTTTTGTACCTCCCTAAAAAATTGGACTGTCCAACAGAAAATAATTTTTCCACATTCAACTGTTTATGTAAGATTCTTTAAATTGTAGTCATTTAGAATGTGTTAATCTTGCGGTGTGTCACTTGTGCATTTTCCGCGGGTTTTAACTGGTGCAAAGCATCCATGTATTTCCGGGACACTCCGCCTGTTTTTGGTAGAGCTGTCTTAGGATGGGCGCTAAGACTGGTGGCTCCATGTTTGATACTCAAGAAACAGCAGGAAATAGTGTTGATGTGGTGCATTGTTGCCAAAAGTAAAAATCAACTCGGCAAGACATTGTTGTTGAGATAATTTTCTTTGAAAGTACTCTAAAATTATCTCGACCCAATTTGAAAAGTCTCGAACTTAAAAAAATTATTGTGGCTAAAATACTTGTCGTATCTTAACAAAACTTTGGGTATAGTCCTAATAAACTTGAAGGGTTTGTTTGGCACTTGTGGTGACATTGGTGGCGCCCCCTATTTGTCTATATGCAAGATATAAAAGACAACCCTCGTACAGCATAATTATCGGTACAATTTCTTTCTAATTTGCTCATCGGGCGACAATGTGGCAAAATCAAAAACTTTAAATTTTCTCCCAGTATTTAAAACATTTTTTGGTCGTATTTTTGCGTAGGGGACACTTGAGGGCCATTTTAAATTACAACAAATGGCTTGCCCTAACCTGGAAGGGCGTTTTTTGTTTTTAATTTTCTGTTTTAGAACATTACTAATGTCAAAAGTACAATTTAACAAATTATCTGAATCTGGGAGTTCAAAAAAAGGCACTTGGAATTTTTCAACTTTTTTTTTAAGGGTTGCTTTTTCTAAGGGTTGAAAATTGGTGTCTTTTAAAGCGTTAGAAAGATCGATTTGCCAACTGTTAGGTTTTAATACCATTTCGTTAATTTCTAAGTCCGAAATTCTGGCAGTTATTTTGTCGCAATTTTTTTCAATAAGGGTTGTACTTTTTGATTTAAATGGAGAAGGGGTTAAAAAATTGGTTTTTGGTAATGTTGTTTTGCTTAGGTGGTTTGTAATTAACGAATTAAGACTTGAACCCAAAGAAGAATTGCTTTTTTCTAAAATATTAGTCTCCCTTTCGAAATTTTGTTTCTCCCTTTCAGAAAAATGTTGCTCCCTTTCTAAAATGTTTTTCTCTATTTCACAACTAGTATTTCCCGTTTTTAATACCCCATTGTCTGAAATACTGTTTTCTGTAGGCCTAAAACTTAATTTTGGAATATCAGGACTGCTTTTTTGCGAAATATTAAATTTTGGAATCGTAAATGAATTTTTTGGACCACTATTAAGACCAAATTTTGGTATTACAAATTTCGAACCATTTGGCCCGTTTTGAGCATTTATCGTACTATTATTTAAATTAATTAAAATGGGTTTGTCATCTTACCTTGCGAAATTTCCAGAAGTGAAAGAAAATATGAAAAAAAAAAAGAAAAATAAAGTTAGTTTTAAATTCGTAAAAAAAAACATTTCTACTACAGTCAATCTGTCCTAAATAATAAGGGTACATCGACAAAATTCCTGGTAGGGCCGCCTTTTTTATATGATGTAACTGGATGTCCAAAGAGTAAAACCCCCAATTGGCGTATATCTACCTATTGCAGAAACGGAGTTATGGCCCCCCCAAAAGACCCCCTTTAATTCATCACGGTGGAACTGCAACAAATTTTGCAAATAGATGTCAAATAAGGTTTTAAATAGATTTTTATTAAAAAAAAATTTCTAAAAAAATTCCTTCACCCCCTAAATAGCCCCCAAAGAGTAATAACCAATCACCTTGGATTTACACTAAATTTTGCAGATAGATGCATAATAAGACGCTTAAAAATATTTTCTTATAACTTTTTTTCAAAAAATAATTCCTTCGCCCCATAAACGAAGGGGGCTTTTAAGGGGGCATAGAATTTTTTTTTCAAAAAAAGTGATTAATAAACATTTTTTAGCATCTCATTTTACATCTATCTGCAAAATTTGGTGTAAATCCAATGTAATTGGTTATTATTCTTTGGGGGCTATTTAGGGGGTAAAGGATTTTTTTTTAGAGATTTTTTTTTCATAAAAATATTTTTAAAACCTCATTTGATATCTATTACCAAAATTTGGTGCAGTTCCACCGTGATGAATTAAATGGGGGCCCTTTGGGGGGCCATAACTCCGTTTCTGCAATAGGTAGATATACGCCAATTTGGGGTTTTACTCTTTGGACATCCAGTTACATCATATAAACTAGAATGGGTAGAAGTCGAAAATGCGTAGAAATTACTCTTCACAAATGAGAAGCTTAAGTAGAACTCGGATTCGGTTGAAATGTAATTTTATATTTTTTAAATCAAAGCTAAATCAATATTTTATATAATGGCTACACATTCTATAGAATACTCTTCGCAAGAAGACCAACAAAATTATTGTAGAATAATTATTTTTGTTTAATAAAACTAATTTTATTTAAAAAAAAATCTGCGAAGAGTGCAAACTATTAACAGAAAACACGAAGATTTTCTTTAACGAAGAGGATAAACGTCAGTTCTGACGTTTAACATGTGTGAGGTTCTGAGAGCTGCTTTTGTTTTGTTGGTTGAAATGTTTTTGGCATGGCCTTCTTGACCGACTCATGACGCAATTCGGACTTACAAGTTTTTTGCTACTGAAATCGTTTATTTTTTGTTTTTTTAACCTTACTGGTTAACTTTACAAAAAATAAAACAACATTTTAAATAGAAAATTAAATTTTCATTAAATTTGTAGAGAATATTTTTTTTGTAGATTGAATATTAACGGAGATAGGAGGTTTTTTTTATGGTGGGGGGTAACGGGGGGGGTCTGACAAAAAAACAAACGAATACTTTTTTGTAGAGAATTAAATTTCCTATGTTTTATGTCAGATAATTTTTTTTGTAAATTTAATAATAGTCGAGCTACGATTTTTTTTTCATTTGGGGGGCCCAGAAGGGGGCTTTGCAGTACTCGGATTCTCGTCAAAAACAATAGGGTTCTTCCTCTTATAGGGATCGATTTTTCCCTAAAATTTGAATTGGATAGGAGTTTTGGTTCTTAAGATAGCGTGTTTACAAGAAACGTGACATACACCAGACCGACCGACCGACCGACCGACCGACGGACGGACAAAAAATGAAAATCTTAAAAAGTCATGAAACGCACGAATCTGCAAAAATTTTTGCTCTACGACGAAAATTGACGATTTTAGGATTTTCTGATCGATTGCAATATACTCTTGTGAAGAGTATAAAAAGGCGGCCCTACCAGGAATTTTGTCGATGTCCACATACGGATTGACTGTACTATTCTACAAATTTTATAAGACAAGTCGTGTTTTTATGTGGTAAAATAATAAAAAATGTACCTTTTTCCACAATTTTGTCCTTGAAATTCAAGGTCGAATCATTTTTTTTCTGCAAGAGAGCATCCGTTGATTTTTCAATGGAAAAATCATTTTGTAAAATCGCTTGTACAATATCGTTTCGGGTGAAATTAGTAGATCCGAGTATTTTTCTTATTTCTTCTAGAGCTGATTCAAGTTTTGCCTTGTCCAAATCAGACAATTTGGCTTCCTGAAAAGCGTTTACAAGTTAAGAAAAGCTCAATTCATACTTGGGCATTTTTAGAATGTTTTTTGTTAGAAAATTAGCACAAAATGTGGATTTATTTGGTTAAAACTTGTATGACTATGAACTAAAGAATGTGCTGAAGCAAGATAATTAAACCAGGAAAGATATACAAAATAAAGCGTCAACCTCGGAATTTTTTGGAGCTGGCGGGACTTTCGTGATAAACCTTTGTTTTGATGTTATAAATGTTGTCTCAAAAGTCACCATCGATATCGTGTAAGCGTAACTTTTTACGCGGGGTTAAAGGTCATGGAAAACCGTTTTTGGCCCATAATGGCTTTAATATGCTTCTAATGACTTTTGGAGTTATTATATAAAATATAGATCGAGAAATTCTCTACATATTTGATCTTGAGTGGACATTTTTTAATCAACCCTGGCTGTAGACTGAAGTGCGTACCCCATATTTCAAACACCGCTAAAATGGTGGCATTTAATGATTAAGAGATGTCCATTCGTAAATTTAGTCCTTAGGTTCCATTAAACAATTTGACAACTTTTCAAATAATTCCCTGGGGGCTAAAATACACCCCCATCTTTCCAAAAATTAAATTTTTTTTTATGAAACGGTTTTCAGCTACATGTTTAAAAAAAGTGTCGATTCCTATTAATTAATTATATTTAAACCCATTTTTAACAAAATCAGCCCCATTGGGCTAATATTTTATCCAGGAGGGATGATTTAAAAAAAAGTTGCATGGGGGTGAATTTTAGCCCCCAGGGGATTATTTGAGAAGTTGTCCTTCTCAAATTGTTTAATGGAACCTAAGGACTCAATTTACGAATGGACATCTCTTAATCATTAAATGCCACCATTTTAGCGGTGTTTGAAATATGGGGCACGCACTTCAGTCTACAGTCCCTAGGTGGGTAAGGGTTGATTAAAAAATGTCCACCCAAGATCAAATATGTAGAGAATTTCTCGATCTATATTTTATGTAATAACTCCAAAAGTCATTAGAAGCATATTAAAGCCATTATGGGCCAAAAACGGTTTTCCATGACCTTTAACCCCGCGTAAAAAGTTACGCTCACACGATATCGATGGTGACTTTTGAGACAACATTTATAACATCAAAGCAAAGGTTTATCACGAAAGTCCCGCCAGCTCCAAAAAATTCCGAGGTTGATGTTTTATTTGTTTGGTGTAAATGTGTTTTTTTAATGTTTTATAAGCGTTTTATTTAACATTTACCTCAGGAAGGTTTTCATCTTCTTCAAGAATACCTTGTTCGTTACTTATAGAGTGAGAAGTCTCTCTATTGTACAAAAACGCCTTATTACTAGGCGATATAAAGTAATCGTCATCCACAGAGTGTCCATATACATCATCATAACCATCGTAATCTTAAAAAATGAAAAAATACAACGCAAATTACACAAATAAGTTATTGAACTTAAAAAACTCCTTACCGTCAGAATAGTCCATATTTCTCACATCTCGATGTCTCGCCATGTTTATTGTATGTTTTTTTGTACTAAATTACAAATTAATAAATAAAAGTGCAATTAGGTCATGCCATACGCTTTAATTAATCCAAAAATGATAAAAAATTAAAAAATCACAACAATTCGCATATTTTTGACAAGCGTTACGTTGAATCACAAATAATGGACACTGCGCATACAACGCCAACTTCACGCTGTTTCATACATGCGCATTAAACATACAGCGCACGCAAAAAATAGAATTTAATGCATTTGAACTACTAACCTCTAAAATTAACGGTTTTGTCACGGTTTTGTGTATTTTTGGTGTTTTTTTACAAAAATAAACATGCCTCAAGGCAAAAGAAGGACTCCTTTTAGTGGAAAAGCCAAAAAAGAGCAGCTTAAAGCCAAAAAACAAGGCAAACCTGGTAAAACAAGCCCAATAATCATGCTTAAGTTAAAAATATCATATTTTTAGTGGTGCACTCGAACAGGCCAAATTTTCTTCTTAAACACCCTGAAGAAGATGGTGAGTCGTCGAGTAACATCCAAAAACTCAATTACCAGCCCCAGAAAAGCGGAAGAGCAATGCCAAACCGCTACGCGCTTCAGTTTTTCCAACAAACCAAAGAAGAAATAGCTCAAAAAAAAGAATTAGCGTATCATACTTTAGTGCCTGTTTCTGAGCAAAATTTGGAAATAGATGTTGAAAAATACTTTGTTTCTGAGCTGGATTTTCCTAAAAGGCCCCCTTGGTCGTTTGAAATGGATAAAAGTACGCTTGAGCTAAAAGAGCAAACTTATTTTCAAGAATATGTAAGCAACATTGAAAAAAAGTTTGATTTAAAGGAGTTGGGTTTTTTTGAATTAAATTTGGAGACTTGGAGGCAACTTTGGAGGGTTTTGGAGATGTCGGATATTGTTTTGTTTATTGCCGACATCAGATATTGCGTAAGTTTTTTTTTAATTAGAAAAAAATGCTTTTTTCAAATGATTTTTTTTCCTTGTTTAAATGAGTAATTTTTTATTTTTCTTAAAGGGACTTATGTTTCCCCCACAACTGTACGAGTACGTTACAAAAACTTTAAAAAAAGATTTTATTCTGGTCTTAAATAAGATCGATTTGGCTCCTGCTCCTGTTGTAGTGGCTTGGAAAAATTATTTTGAAGAAAAATATCCTGAACTTTATATTATTTTGTTCACTACATGTCCTGGATATAATTTATTTGGAAAACAATCTGATAAAGCAGGTAATTTTAATAATAGCCCAATCATTCTATTAATGCCCCCAGAAAAAAATCCCAACCAAGATCTGCTTATGCAGGTTTGTAGCCACTACCCCCAGGAACATAAAAGTGAAAAATTCCCACAAAATTTCCGTAACGTTTAGCCCCCATCTTGCATAGAAGTGAGGAGTTAGTTTTTTGTTAATACCTAAACTATTTGGCACTTTTGAAAAAAGTTTTAAACATTTTTAGGAACATTATTTTAATAAGAATACATCATTTTTAAAAAAAATAATAAATCATCAATATGAACGATTTTATAGCACTTTGAAAATCTGCTATTTTGATCTTACAGAGAACGCTGCAATCTATGCTTTAGGACTCTATGACTAAGATAGACGATTATGATGAAATAAGGTGGTTTTCATAGAGCTATAGAATCGTAAATATTGGTGATTTATTATTTTTTTAAAAATGATTGTATTCTTATTAAAATAATGTTCCTAAAAATTTTTAAAACTTTTTTCAGAAGTGCCGAATAGTTAAAGTATTAACAAAAAAACTAACTTCTAACTTCTATGCAAGATAGGGGCTAAACGTCACGGAAATTTTGTGGGAATTTTTCATTTTTATATTGCTGGGGATAGTGCCTACAATCCTGCATAAGCAGATCTTGGTTGGGATTTTTTCTAAGGAACCTCAAAATTTTAATTAGAATAATTGGGCTATAACACAACTGTAAGTTTGATTTTTTTACATTTTCTTAGAGAAAATTTCGAAAATGTAGGTATCGCGAAAAAAAAATTCTCTCTTTTAATAAAACTCGAGATGAAACTTATTTTGTAGGCTACTTTTTTGCTGTAGAATAAGAATCTGCATTTCAATTTTTTGCCATAAAATATTTTGGAAATTAGAGCATTTTGAAAAAAGTCATGTGTCGCGTTCCAAGTTGCCTTCGATATAATAATGAGCTTTTTAAAAAAGCTCATCAAAAATAATTTTTGTCTTCGATTTTAATAAAACGTATTTTGTTGTGATTTTTTTTCAAGTGCTTTCGTTTTTTTTGTTAGAGCTTTTAAAAATTAACCAAATATTTTAAGGCTAGAGTTCCAAATTCACAGTTTCGAATGCAATTCTACTAAATAGCACATCTACATGAGGGCCCCATCCTATATTCAAACTAAGCGTTGTTTTGAAAACTAGGAAAATAGGGCTACAAACGTGTTATGGTTTCATTTAAATCGGTTATTTCTTTGTGTCAACAATCTGACTTCAAAAAACAAATATATTATAATGATTTTTAAAGACAGAATTTCGACACAAATAAGCGATTTAAATGAAACCATAATACGTTTGTAGCCCTATTTTTGTAGTTTTGGAAACTACATTTAGTGTTAATATAGGATGGGGCCCTCATGTAGATGTGCTACTTAGTAGAATTGACGGAAGCTCATGACTTACGAGCTTCTAGGAGCACAGATCTTCAAATCAGTGACTTTAAAACTCAAAATTCTCAGGTTTACAAGTGCGCAGGCGCAAAGGCAAACTGCGCATGTCTGTCGAAGGCGCTCTACAAATCTACGAAGTATGCAAAACCATAGTTGGCTCTGAGGTAGATTTAACCAGCTGGGAACAAAAAATAAATGAAGAATTAAATGTCATAACAGATGATTCTGAGACAAAACTAGAAATCGAAGCTAGCCATGAACTAAAAACAGTTGATACGGCATTTTACGAACATAACAAATTTCAAAATGGCGTCTTGACAGTTGGATGTATAGGTCAACCAAATGTTGGCAAGTCTTCTCTAATGAATGCTTTAAAAGGAAAAAAAGTAGTGAGTGTCTCAAAAACGCCAGGGCATACTAAACATTTCCAAACAATATTTTTAACTCCAAATGTCCGATTGTGTGATTGCCCCGGTTTGGTTTTTCCTTCAAAAGTTGATAAAGTTTTACAAGTTTTAATGGGAAGTTTTCCTATCGCGCAGCTTCGTGAACCGTTTACCACTGTTAAATATCTTGGTAAGTAAATTACGAGTGTTGTTTTTTATATCTTGCATATAGACAAATAGGGGGCGCCACCAACGTCACCACAAGTTCCAAACAAACCCTTCAAGTTTATTAGAACTATACCTAAAGTTTTGTTAGGATACTACAAGTATTTTAGCCACAATAATTTTTTAAGTTGATAGTTTTCGAAATTTTTATACTGTTTTCAAAGAAAATTATCTCAACAACAATGTCTTGCCGAGTTGGTTTTTACTTTTGGCAACGATGCACCACATCAGACTATTTCCTGCTGATTCTTGAGTATCAAACATGGACCGCCCATCAGTCTTAGCGCCCATCCTAAGACAGCTCTACCAAAAACAGGCGGAGTGTCCCGGAAATACATGGATGCTTTGCGCCAGTTAAAACCCGCGGAAAATGCACAAGTGACACACCGCAAGATTAACACATTCTAAGGCAATTAAATGACTCCAATTCAAAGAATCTTACATAAACAGTTGATGTGAAACAAACTATTTTCTGTTGGACAGGCTAATTTTTTAGAGAGGCACAAAAGTAGATTTGTGACCCAGAATTTTGAGTCTGTTTGGCAGTGGAATTTCATAAATAACATACAAAACCGTGACCAATCATGAACTTACATACAAAAAATTAGAAAATAAACAACAATAAGCTTGTAGGGGGTTTCATGTACCAATAAGGGGAAAATAATGTTTCCTAGCAGCTCGCGAGATTAACTAAAAAATGTACTGTGGCAAAACCACTTGTCGTATCTTAACAAAACTTTCTGTATAGTTGTAATAAACTTGAAGGTTTTGTTTGGCACTTGTGGTGACGTTGGTGGCGCCCCCTATTTGTCTATATGCAAAATATAAAAGACAACTAAAATTGAGCCTCATTTGTGCCTTACTGAATTTAAAACAATGTAAAAATGTGTTTAAAAATCATTTTCTGAAGTAAATTCAATTTTTTTAGCGGAAAGACTAGATTTACCAAAATTATTAAGAATAAATCATCCTGAAAATGATGATTCATGGTCCGCAATGGATATTTGCGATGGGTGGGCTAAAAAAAGAGGATATTTGACTGCTAAAGCAGCAAGATTAGATTCTTATAGGTCAGCGAATAGTCTCTTACGAATGGCCTTAGACGGAAAAATATGCCTTTGTTTAAGACCCCCTGGATATGCTGACAAAAAAGGTAAATTTTAGAAGACACTTATACATACGTGGTGTCCAAAAAATGGCGCATAAACGCGATGGTACGTTGTTGGGGAATGTCTAGGAAGCCCCAGAAAATTTAAAAAAAAATCTATCTCATATACCCTCGGAGATATGAGGCTCCAAAGTGCGAAACTTTAAACGCTTATTTCTTGAAGATAACAGCACATATTTACGAAAGAAATTACCAAATACAAAGGCACAATCTAATTGAAATTATTTTACCATTTGTTTATCTTGTAAATAGTCAAATTACATTTTTATAATCAATTCAATTTTACAAAAATTTTATGAAATGAAGCTGACAACAATGTCAATATGATCTAATGCAAAAAAGTATGCTTAAGAGTCTAAATAAGTTTTTAAGATGTACTTTACAAACAGTGTTGCCGAATTTATGCAACTTTGTTTGCATTTTTCTTGATGAATATGACAGATGGATTTTTTTTAACAATTTTCTACGGATCCATGAAAATGCCCCAAGAGCGTATCATCGCGGTTATGCCCCATTTTTTGGACACCCTGTATAATACTAATCTAGTTTTACATTTCGCACCAATAATAATACCAAAATTTGAAAATTTCACAAATTTAAATTCTGCCGCCTTAAAAAGTTAAAGTCATTCAAAATTTCAAGTTTTGTCATAAATCATATTCCCTAACCAGTGTTTACCTTTAAAAACTAGATAAATTAAAGGGGAATTAAAGGAGAATTTGGAAAAATCTGAAAGAATTTGAAGGAATTGGGAGCAATTTAAAGGAATTTATTTCATTTTGGGGATTTGGTGCACAGATTTTGACCATTGGTTTACCCCTCGTATTTTTCTAAACAGTGTTGCCGGTTGCCAAACTTCACCGTAATTTTCTTGAAAATTAAAAAAGATAGATTTCTTTTAATAATTCTTTTAGAAACCTTTTATTTAATTCATGTTAATTCAATAAATTATTTTTCGTTTTTAAAAAAAATTATAATTATGTTTTTAATTAGATTTTTGGGCAAGCCACCCTGAGGTCCGAAAAGTAAAACTAATTCAAGCACAAGAAGATTTGGAGGAAGAAAAACATTTTGAACAAATCGAATTTTCGAGTTCTGATGACGAAGAAATTTTTGCTTCTGGTGATGATAAAAATTTAAAAAATGAAGAATTATCATCCAATAGCGAAAATGACTCTTGTGAAGAAGAAGAAGAAGAAGAAAAAGTGGCCCTAAATAAATTTTCAGTCCTTCAAGATGAATAAAAACGTAAGTTTTAATTTTTTGTAATGGAGCGTATTCGTACAAAAATTGGTTGGGGTTACCTAGGAGATCTGTCATACCACCCGTCGTTCCAGATTCTAACTGACATTACTTCTGAATTTTATATTTTTATCAAATATAAAGCTAATATACCAAAAAACAACAAACTTCTGCTTTAAAACATTCTATGTACCATCTAAAAGGTTTGTATAACATTTGCGGAGTGTCTTACAACTTTAATTCTTCATAATTAGGTAAAATAGGGCATAATGACTCATTTACAAATGTACTTTTAAAGCAAAATCCGTGAATCCAAAAAAATCCGTATTATTTTAAACATTCACTGAAATCCTTTTGTAAATGAGTCATAATTTCCTTCTTTACCTAATTATAAAGAATTAAAGATGTAAAACACTCTCTCAATGTTATACAAACCTTTTAGATGGTACATTGAATATTTTAAACTGGCAGTTTGTTATTTTTTGGTATATTAGCGTAATATTTGATAAAAATATAAAATTCAGAAGTAATGTCAGTTAGCATCTGGAACGACGGGTGGTATGACAGATCTCCTAGGTTACCCCAACCAATTTTTGTACGACCAGTCTCCATTTTATTTAAATGCGGTATTTTATGATGTTAATAATTTTATTTTTTAAAGTTTGAAAATAAAATACAAGTATACAATATTTTTCAAAGTTCTTACAAAAGTTTATGAATATTTTTTTCCACCTTTCTCAATTTTATTTCTTGAACTTTTTCTTCGTTTTGTTGGCCGGTGCCGAAGCCGGTGCCATATCATCACTTTTGGTGTTTTGATCAACCAATTCTTGGCTTTGCTTTTTAATATCTTCCCTAGTCGGTACATTTGTTATTTCTAACGATAATCCTTCGATCAATGCTAAAAAAAAACATTTTAATTTAGCTCAAGTCTTAGACAGGATGTCTTTGAAACGAGTGCATCTTTTTAGAGGGTAGATAGAGGTCAAATAGACAGATACACTACATGTCCAAGGCTAGGGGACACCGCCGCCGTTTAAAAACTACACCCCTTTAAGTCTACTTCACTACAAATACCCAATCCTAAATATCTTACAAATGGCTTGTCCAAACATTATAATGATGGAATCATTAACGGGAACAGACACATTCAATTTAAACTTGTTTAGACATTTGTAGCCCCCCTAGAAATTGAGTTACCACCGGTAGAGTGCATAAAGATTTTTGTAACTTTTTTGTTCCTTACAATTTTGTGGTTATATTTATTGTTGCTGGTAGATGGGTTCAATAAGAAACTTTCTTATCACTTGAAACTTCTCGCTTAACTATACCAATTTGGAATAATTAATTAAAAATGGTCTTATTGTACTTTCTATCTTGCTTAAAACTAGACAAAAAACCTACTTTAGTTGAGTGACAGTAGACAGTGACCAGAAAAAATGCTAGTTTTGTGCTAGATAGTGATTACAATAAACCCTTTTTTAATTAATTATTCCAAATTGGTACAGTTAAGCGAGAAGTTTCAAGTCATAAGAAAGTTTCTTATTAAACCCATCTACCAGCAACAATAAATAAAACTACAAAATTGTTAGGAACAAAAAAGGCACGACAATCTTTATGCACTCTACCGGTGGTAACTCCATTTCTAGGGGGGCTACAAATGTCAAAACAAGTTTGAAAGGAATTTTTTTATTGCCGTTAATGATTCCTTTAATTTTATTATGTTTAACAAACCATTAGTAAGATATTTAGGATTGGGTATTTGTAGAGAAGTAGACTTAAAGGGGTGTAGTTTTTAAACGGCTAGCCTAGGACATGTCCCGTGTATCTGTCTATTTGACCTCTATCTACCCTCTAAAAAGATGCACTCGTTTCAAGCGGGACACCAATTGTATTTAAGAT
Organism: Cartodere bifasciata; assembly: GCA_963920755.1. Taxonomy (NCBI): domain Eukaryota; kingdom Metazoa; phylum Arthropoda; class Insecta; order Coleoptera; family Latridiidae; genus Cartodere; species Cartodere bifasciata. The sequence continues at coordinate 29,935,687 of OY987194.1, read as the reverse complement.
AAATGAGAAAAATAGGGGGTTAATTTATTCTGGGTTGCATTGTACTTACATTCATCGCTGACTTTTTTCAATAAGGGGACTAATCTGCATTTTTCAACGATCATAGTTTCGTAATTTTTAATTTCATCTTCACGTGAAATTTGTGGGTCAGCCGCTGATTTATCTTGGGACATTAATCTCTTTAGTTTAACTTCTAATTCTTGAATCATTAGAACACCATCTATTTCGTCCGTATCTGGTTTACGAACCGTCTCATCATCTTCATCATGAAATCTAGACAAAAATACTCTTAAGGCTATAGATTCAAATTCATAAATGAGATGTTCTGTGCACTCAAAAGTTCGTAAAAGTCATCTCCCTGAATGTCAGTTATTTTGGAAATTTCAACAAAATATGCAAGGAGTAATACATCAATAACTATGATTACAAATATTTAGGATAATGTTTGTGATACATAGAAGTGGTACTGAGTGCAAGAAATAATAAAAATATGGTAAAATAGTACTTTTGGTGTTTTTCTTTCTACATTGAAATCTTTGAACGAGCACATCTACATTAGGGAAAAACGTAAGTTGCAACTTTAATCATTTACAAGCTTACAAACCATGGTAAATTAACGTATTATGGTTTGGCATAGACCACGTCATGTATACAGGGTAGGGTGTCCAAAAAATGGCGCATAAACGCGATGGTACGCTCTTGGGGCATTCTCAGGGATCCCTAGAAAATTGTCAAAAAAAATCCATCTGTTATATTCATCGAGAAAAATGCGAACAAAGTTGCATAAATTCGGCAACACAGTCTAGGAAAATACATCTTAAAATCCCATCTATAAGTCTAAAAATCCCATTTATGAGTCTTGATCTTACACTTTTGCACTAGATTTTATTGACGTTGTTGTCAGCTTCATTTAATAAAAATTTTGTAAAATTAAATTGATTATAAAACCGTAATTCGACCATTTAAAAAATAACCAAATGGTGGAATGGTTTAAGGTAGACTGTAGCTTTGTATTAAACCATTTTTTTCGTTAATATATGCTGTTATATTCAAGATATAAGCATTTAAAGTTTCGCACTTTGGGGCAACACATCTACGAGGGTATATGAGATTTTTTTTAACAATTTTCTGGGGCTCCCTAGACATGCCCCAACAACGTACCATCGCGTTTATGCGCCATTTTTTGGACACCCTGTATAAACCAAAAAATGTATCCGTAGTCGAAAAACAAAAATATTATAAATAGGTATAATGATTTTTCGACACAAAGAAATAACCGATTTAAACGAAACCATAATACGTTTGTAGCCCTATTTTTCTAGTTTTCAAAACTACATTTAGTTTAAATATAGGATGGGGCCCTCATGTAGATGTGCTATTTAGTAGAATTGACTGGAGCTCATGACTTATACGAGCTTCCAGGAGCACAGATTAGAAGATCTGTGAATTTGATACCTTGAACTAATATGTTTTTCTCCTTCGGCTCTTATCAGTTTTGACATTTGTTGAAGTTGTCTCAATGATAAACGAACTTTAGCAAGTAAATCTGTTTTATTTTTTAATAGATCGTTGGCTTTTCTCTTTTTTTCTTGTTCTGAATCTATGGTTTCCAAAAGATTCTTTTTTTCTTCTTTGTATCTGAAAAAATTTAAAAATATTTCTTTTACCAAAAATATTTCAACTCTGTGGTAAATAGACAAAAGGGGATAAGTATAAAACTGTCATTTGTACATGTCACTCTAAAAATGATTTTCTTGCAAATATTAAACAATATTAATGCAATAGTGAAAAGCTAGCTGAAAAAATAGGTTTCAAAGTACGTATATGGCTGATCCAAATTGTAAATATCTAAATGTTTCTATTAAAATTCGGTGTCCGAAAAACACATTTTTTTCAATGTCAAAAATACTTATCCCGTTTTGCCTCCCTACCACAGAAATAGTACATTTTTTGTTCTAATTTAATCCCAAAAATTGAAGGCTTACTCAAAAGTTGTCTCCACCATTGAATTTCTCAAAACATCTCGCATAACTTCTGCATGATTGGCTTTTTTTAGTAAAATATCTCGACTTTCTTCGCATTTGTGAGCTAGTTCAGTTAGCCTATGGCTATTTGTCATCTGAGCCTTGAAACTAAACAAAAAACAAGAGCGGGTTAGATCAGTAAATGGGTTAAAAGATACTGTTTGAAAAGGTTAATTTTTTTGGGTTTTTTTATAAAAGTAAACATTTTATAAGATACTCTTTGCAGTAAAAATCCAATGCATTATTATTTGCAAGATAGATGCGCATTTTTAATTTTAGTAAAAATAGTTAAAATACGATTTTTTTCCAAACGGATGGGGTTATAAAAAATTGTAAAATGCATTTTGATAGATAAAAATAAAGTCTTAAATTTGATAAAAAATATTTTTTTATAAAATTAACATTAGCCGAATTATGATTTTTTTTTAACTTTAGGGGTGCTTTTTACCCACTATTTATTGTTCGATTTATTTCAAAAACAGTAGGTCTTGTCCCCTAAATGAGATTAATTTTTGTATGAAATTTTAAGTCGACCCGATAAACCGTTCTTGAGATATTGGGGTAACAAATTTCGTTGCAGAAAGACAGACAGACAAATTTGGGGACATTCTGTATTTTTACTCACCATGGATAAATACTTTCATAATCAGCCACATAAGTATTGGTTTTTAATTCTTTTAAAGTATCTTCGATTTTTTCCAAGTCTGTTTTTAGTTCAATTTCACTATCGGTTTTTTCTATTTTTACAAAACCTAAATTTATATCACTCTAAAAAAAAACCAGTTGTTTCATATATTTTTTATTCGGAAAATTTCCTAATGTCGTAAAAAATTTTAAGAAAAAAAGTTCATATAAACATGTGTTCAAAAATCCTTTGTTTGTGAGATACAGGGTGCAAAAGTTTCTAAAAAAAATTTTCTTTTTAAGATTACCAAGAAACTAAACCAGATATTTATTTAAAACTTAGCACGGGTATTTTTCTTACCATTAGGCTAAAGTACGGTAGAAAAAAAATAAAAATTATAATTGGAAGGGGCACATTTGGGGGTACCATGGGGGTTGTCCAGCCCCAACTTTTTTGTTTGTAACTTTTTTGGTATTTTTATATAATAATTAGAAGCCCTAGAATATAATCCTTAAAATTAATGTCTTGTTCTTTTTTCATAAAACCAACCGTTTTCGAGAAAAAAATTCATTGCCCAAAGGCAACAAAATTTCTCTTTTAAGTTTGGCTTTTTTATTTTAATGAAAATAAAACATAGTTAACGATGAAGGGTCAGCTTATTTATTTTTTTTATTATTATTTCAAATAAATATCTGGTTTAGTTTCTTAGTAATCTTAAGTTTAAATTTTTTTTTGAGGAACTTTAACACCATGTATCTTAGAAACGAAGGATTTTCGACACATGTTTATATGAACTTGTTTTCTTAAAATGGGTCCAGGAATCACCCCCTGAATTTTTTGTACAAAAACACCCTGTATAACTTACATCTCGTCGAATTAATTGTTTGATGTTAGCAGCCGCGTTTTGTATTTTTTGTTGCATTAAGGTAAGGTCACGCTTTCTCATTTGCATATCTTTTTTGACAGCTTTTTCAAGTGTCTTGTACTCTTTTCTCCTGTCATCTAAATACTCAGTTGCAAGTTGTCCCAGCTTGGTGGCGCTGATCATACAAGTCCCTTGATTATCGAAATCGCAACGTAGTGTCATTAAAATTGCGTCAAAATATAACGCATCCTGAAAAAAGAAAATTAAAAAATCGTTATGTAATAATTAGTGCAAAAAAACAATGAACCGTATTCGAACAAAAATTGATTGAGATTTCCAAGAATATGTGCGGTCATACCTGCACCCTATGTTCAAGATGGTGACATAACGTCATTACTTTCATACTTTAATCAAACATAACGCTAATATACCAAACAACAACAAGCAGCCGCTTTAAAACATTCAATGTACCACCTTAAAGGTGCAGTATAACATTTACCCACTGTTTTACATCCTCAATTTTAGATAATTAGACAAAACAGTGCCTCATTTGCAAAGAAACTTAATGCAAAGTCCGCGGTGCATAAAACAAAATGCGGATTATTTTACACTTCTATGGAAGTTTCTTTGTAAATGAGGCACTGTTTTACCTAATTATCTAAAATTGAGGATGTAAAACAGTGGGTAAATGTTATAGTGCACCTTTAAGGTGGTACATTGAATGTTTTAAAGCGGCTGCTTGTTGTTGTTTGGTATATTAGCGTTATGTTTGATAAAAGTATGAAAGTAATGACGTTATGTCACCATCTTGAACATAGGGTGTAGGTATGACACATATCCTTGGAAAACACAACCAATTTTTGTTTGAAGATGGTCCATTTAATTCTAAATTTTAAATTTGGTTTGTAATAGATTTTCTTACCTTTTTCATGATATCAATGATTTGTATAAAAGTATGTTTTATTGCAAGGGCGGCTTCTTTTTTCAAGATGGCGTCTTGTACCTTTCCGGTTATAATTGCGCATGATTTTTCTATGGGGATTTCTCCGGGCCCCTCGTATTTTACTCTGTCTTCTAATTCTGCCAGTTCTAACTACAAAAAAATGTAATTTTTTTTGATAATTGTGTTTTTAAAAAATTTTACTCAAATTTTAATTTTTTTTACCTTTAAAGCAATTAATTTTTCATTTTTCTTATTCATGCAATATTCCAATCGGTCTAATTCTTTTCGTTTGTTGAAATTAATTTGATGTATGTTTTCTATGACTTTCTAAAAAGTAATGGAGCGTATTCGTACAAAAATTGGTTGGGGTAACCTAGAATATCTGTCATACCACCCGTCGTTTCAGATGCTAACTGACATTACTTCTGAATTTTATATTTTTATCAAATATAACGCTAATATACCAAAAAACAACAAACTGCCGGTTTAAAATATTCTACGTACCATCTAAAAGGTTTGTATAACATTTACGTAGTGTTTTACAACTTTAATTCTTCATAATTAGGTTAAAAAGGGCATAATGACTCATTTACAAGTGTACTTTTGCAATGCAAGTCCGTGCATCCAAAAAATGCGGATTATTTTAAACATTTACGGAAATCCTATTTTAAATGAGTCATAATTTCCTTTTTTTTTAACTAATTATACAGAATTAAAGATGTAAAGCACTCTCTAAATGTTATACAAACCTTTTAGATGGTACGTAGAATGTTTTAAACAGGCAGTTTGTTGTTTGTTGGTATATTAGCTTTATATTTGATAAAAATATAAAATTCGGAAGTAATGTCAGTTAGCATCTGAAACGACGGGTGGTATGACAGATCTCCTAGGTTACCCCAACTAATTTTTGTACGAATACGCTTCATTGCAAAATAAACTATATTTTTGTCTTTTTTTACCTTCGGTGGGGAATTTTGATAAGCCAACTGCATTTCTCTATGTTCTGCCAGAGTATTTCTTAATTGTTGCTTGTCCCCCCGAATTGCGTTATCTAATTCAGATCGATTATTTTCAATGTCCTTTTGTAATTCCTTTAATTGTTTGGCCTGCTTTTTCTTGTTAACATTTGTGTCCATGTCGATAATTTTTCTGTCCCGCTCTAGAATAAGAATTTGAGTTTTTGTGACCATGCCAATTAAAAAACTGCAAATATTTGGACCCTTACCCCTTAGTTAAAAATAAGGTAAATTTTGAAAAAATAGATTTGTCTGAAACTGTGTTTTTTTTACTAATTAAAAGCCGTAGAAAACAAATCAGCAATTATATTTTTTCCAAGTGCTTTGGTTTTTTTGCTACATCTTTTCAAACTTGTCTAAATTTTGTAAATTTTTAAAAATGTTTAGCAAAAAATTTTCTTGTCTCTGATTTTAATAAAATGCTTTGTAGCTTTCTTTTTTGCTGTACAATACAAATCTGCATTTTGATTTTTTGTTCATACATTTTTTTCTCGGCTGGAGCACTTTGAAAAAAATTGGGTTGCGAGTTTGAAGTCGTCTTTAAAAGCTCGTAGCAATAAAACTAAAAGCGTTGGAACTATTTAAGTGTCAGATTCGGATTCAGCAGCTCGTTTTACATAAGCTTTTATGGCACTCATTGGTGGCAAAAATTATTTGCGGCCATGACAATTAAAAAACCGCAAATATTTGTACCCTTACCCCTTACAATAAATAGGGTAAATTTTTAAAAAAATAGATTTGCCTGAAACTGTGTTTTTATACTAATTAATAGCCGTAGAAAACAAATCAGCAATCAGATTTTTTTCAAGTACTTTCGTTTATTTTCTAGAGCTTTTCAAAGTTAGCCAAATTTTGTAAATTTTCATAAAAGCTCAGCAAAAAATGTTTGTCTTTGATTTTAATAAAACTCATTTTGTGGACTACTTTTTTGGTGTATGATACAAATCTGCATTATAATTTTTTTGTAAATACATTTTTTTGCCATAAGAGCACTTTGAAAAATGGGATTTTGCGTTTAATGTAGAATGTCGCGAAGCATAGAAACTGTAGTTATGTAATGTTGGTTGCCTAAAATCAACAAAAAACACCACTTTCTGGTCATTTCTCAGTGGGTTTATTAGAGTTCATTTTAATTAAAAACTGTGCATACTAGCAACATAAATAAACAATGCACAAGTTGACATATTCTAAAGGTCCATTAATAAGCGTTTAAATACAGAATTTTGGCAATTTAAAATGCAAAAAATTGCCAAATTTCTTTATTTAAACGCTTATTGATGGCCCTTCAGAATAAGTCAACTTGTGCTTTGTTTATTTATGTTGCTGGTAAGCACAATTTTTAATTAAAATTAACTGTTATAAACCCACTGAGCAATGACCAGAAAGTGCTGTTTTTTGTTGATTTTAGTCAACCAACATTACATAACCACAGTTTCTATGCTTCGCGACATTCCTCTTTAAAGTTATACTTACTGTAAAGATTGATGAGCCCCTTATATTGGGTTATTTTATCTTTAGTGGTCCATTTATCTGACGTCATCCCATGGAGCTTCACCTTCTTCGCGGATAACATATTACACATTTTATTCATTTTGGGTTCTATTTTGAACTTTTTTAAAAAGAAAAATTAGTTGATTTTTTGAAACCAAATGAGAGCTGTCAAAAATTTGATATAAAATGTCGCTTTGAAATGACTTTTGGAAACTACTTGATTTTTTTATTAATATATTCAAATATTAGCGAAAAATTTGAGTATCTTAGAAGTTACTCTTCGCATTTTATTTAATATTAATAATTTTTGTAATTTTTTTGTTTTAGTATATTAAAACAAAGTGTTTCATAAGGAGCCTTATAAAACGAGTTTTTTATACTGTTTTTTATATTTGCTACATTTAATTTATTAAAAAGCATTTTTAATTCGAATTAAAAACATAACTTAAAATTTTATTTTCATTAGATTGTCAACACTGACATTTTGAAGTAAAAACCAAATTTAGGTCACACATATTGAATAATGACATTTGTAAACTTTACTCACTTAATACTGAATGAATAGGCGTTTTTGAGAAAATGTAACCGTTGATATCGTTTCTCCAATTCTTCTAGTTATTCTCTTTAGTCTCTACAAAAAAACTATGTCCACGGATAGTTTATAATAGTAAAATTTGTAAATAAAAAGTACCTTGCAAGGGAAGAATTCAAATTTTTGCATCTGGAAAACCAACCTAATAAAATAAAATGTTGGGTTTAATAATGAAGCAATTCAGCAACCTTTAAAAGCAAATTTCGGGTTTTATAATGTGCTTATTATAGATCGCAAATATGTACTAAAACAATTTTAATAAAACCAAGGGGACAAGAAATTAAAATATTTATTTAATAAAATAATACAAAAACAATTTTTAGTAATCTATAACTAAAATTAACTTAAAAAAAAAAGTTCTAAATAATAATATTTAGTTGTCCACTGCAAGAATATATTCTTCAATAAAATGCTCCACATTTTGGAAGATCTCTAATGTCGTTGTAACTATTTTATTCTCATTCGGAAGTTCGCTTAAAATTAAATTTATTTGTTCCAATACTGATTTCTCTTGCAAACTGGTTGATAATTCTTTAGAATTCATTGCCAAACTAAAAAAAAATGGTGGTACAATAAGCTCTTTTAATTTTTTTAAGTTAAAGACTTTTCGAAAAAGTGGTACCCCGAAAATTTTTAACTACTTTCAAAGAAAATTATCTCAACAACAATGTCTAGCCGAGTTGATTTTTACTTTTGGCGACGATGCACCACATCAACAGACTATTTCCTGCTGATTCTTGAGTATCAAACATGGACCCACCAGTCTTAGCGCCCATCCTAAGACAGCTCTACCAAAAACAGGCGGAGTGTCCCGGAAATACATGGATGCTTTGCGCCAGTTAAAACCCGCGGAAAATGCACAAGTGACACACCGCAAGATTAACACATTCTAAGCCAATTAAATGACTACAATTTAGAGAATTTTACATAAACAGTTTAATTTGAAAAAAATTATTTTCTGTTGGATAGGACAATTTTTTAGGGAGGCACAAAAGTAGACTAGTGACCCAGAATTTTGAGTCTGTTCGGCAGTGGAATTTCATAAATCGCATACAAAACAGCGACCAATCATGAATTTACATAAAAAAAATTGAAAATAACCGACAATAAGCTTGTAGGGGGTTTCATGTATAGAATAAGCCAAAATAGGTTTCCTAGCAGCTCGCGAGATCAACTAAAAAATGTACTGTGGCAAAACCACTTGTCGTATCTTAACAAAACTTTCGGTATAGTTCTAATAAACTTGAAGGGTTTGTTTGGCACTTGTGGTGTCGTTGGTGGCGCCCCCTATTTGTCTATATGCAAGATATAAAAGACAATCACAATACTTACATATTTAAAAGTGTTAAAGCCAGATAATTCCAAAAAAGCGGTTTAAAAACAATATTATTTGCAGTTAAATGAAATGTTTTCACTAATTCTTGCATATCGGCTAATATTTCAATGGAGTTTATATCCAAATCTAGATCTTTTAAAAGTTGACCAACACTACAAAAAAAAATAATTAAAACCTGCAAAAAAAATTAAAAAAACACTTCTTCATTTTTGCCCCCTTAGTTATAGCCCTGTGAAAAATCTCTAAAAAATATTTTTTTCATTTAATTTCCGAAACGAATAATTTTTTCAAAAAAGGTTATTAGTACAGTCAATCCGCATGTGGACATCGACAAAATTCCTGGTAGGGCCGCCTTTTTTATATTATGTAACTGGATGTCCAAAGAGTAAAACCCCAAATTGGCGTATATCTACCTATTGCAGAAACGGAGTTATAGCCCCCCAAAGGGCCCCCTTTAATTCATCACGAAGGAACTGCACCAAATTTTGCAAATAAATGTCAAATGAGGTTTTAGAAAAAATTTTATAAAAAAAAACCTTCACCGCCTAAATAATCTCCAAAGAGTAATAACCAATCACGTTGAATTTACACCAAATTTTGCAGATCGATGCAAAATAAGATGCTTAAAAATATTTCCTTATAACTTTTTTTTTAAAAAATAATTCCTTCGCCCCATAAACGAAGGGAGCTTTTAAGGGGGGTATTGAATTTTTTTTTCAAAAAAAGTTTTAAATAAATATTTTGTAGCATCTCATTTTACATCTATCTGCAAAATTTGGTGTAAATCCAACTTAATTGGTTATTACTCTTTGGGAGCTATTTATGGGGTGCAGGAATTTTTTTAGAGATTTTTTTTTATAAAAATCTTCTTAAAACCTTATTTGACATCTTTTTGCAAAATTAGGTGCAGTTCCACCGCGATAAAATAAAGGGGGTCCTTTGGGGGGCCATAACTCCGTTTCTGCAATTGGTAGATATACGCCAATTTGGGGTTTTACTCTTTGGACATCCAGTTACATCATATAAAAAAGGAGGCTCTACCAGGAATTTTGTTGATGTCCACATACGGATTGACTGTACTATGTATAAAAACTTACGATTTGTTGACAGAATTCAAGAAAATCTTTCGTCTCATTGCGTTTTTTGAATGATAATCAGCCAAAGGGAGAACAGCTGGTGCTTCAGCAGAATTTTCCTCTGGATTTTCCTGTATTTTTTTCATTGGAAAATTCGTATCATCCGCCTCGTAAAGTACCCCCCCATAAAAAGATTTAACTTTTACATCCATATCTTTACCATCTTCTTTTAATTGTTGAAAATCAGGCAAAGATTTCAAACTATTTTGGCTTACACTACAAAAAAGCTACTCTTAAGGCTATGGATTCAAATTCATAAATGAGATGTTCTGTACACTCAAAAGTTTGTAAAAGTCATCATCCCTGAATGTCAGTTATTTTCGAAATTTCAACAAAATATGTAAGGAGTAATACATCAATAACTATGATTAAAAATATTTAGGTCAATGTTTGTGATACATAGAAGTGGTACTGAGTGCAAGATATAATAAAAATATGGTAAAATAGTACTTTTGGTGTTTTTCTTTCTACATTGAAATCATTGAACGAGCACATCTATATTAGGGAAAATCGTAAGTTGCAATTTTAATCATTTACCAGCTTAAAAAACCATGGTAAATTAACGTATTATGGTTTGGCATAGATCAGGTAATGTATATAAACCAAAAAATGTATCCGCGGTAGTCGAAAAAAAAAAACAAAAATAGTATAATGATTTCTGAAGTCAGATTTTACACAAAGAAATAACCGATTTAAATGAAACCATAATACGTTTGTAGCTCAATTTTTGTAGTTTTCAAAACTACATTTAGTTTTAATATAGGATGGGGTCCTCATGTAGATGTGCTATTTAGTAGAATTGACAGGAGCTCATGACTTATACGAGCTTCTAGGAGCACAGATTTTCAAAACTGTGAATTTGAAACTCTAGCCTTAATACTTACAGATTTTCGAATTTTTCTTCGGCCATTTCACGGAGATGCAATTTTTTACATAAATCCATGTATTTTTGTTGGACTTGGCGTTCTTTTTCTGCTATTTTAAGATTCTCAAAGTAATCACTTAATTTTTTTTCACTCAAAATAGCATTTATTTTATTTTCTCCTTTGATGAAAATTAGAGTTTCTAAGGTAATCCAACTTTTTATCGAAGAAATTAAATAGTTTTCGGTGTCCACATCAATTTTTGATTTTGGTTTTTCATCTGATTTATTTGGGGTTAATATGGGGTTAATTTTCGGTTCATTAAAAACCGGAACGGGGTTAATACATTTGATTTTTGACACTTTTGAATTATCTTTTATTTTTTGAGCAAGACTTTTGAGTTTTTGGTCCAGAGATTCTTTAGAATTTGTGCTGAAAAAATAATACACACGGTCAACTCCTACGTCACAGATTCACATTAAAAAACTGTCTGTGAAGTAGAATTTTGATTCTGTCAGATTAAGCCATTTTTTAGAACAATATTTTGTGAAAATAAAAGGCTTTCTTAGGGAACCCTTGGTATAAAAATGTGCTATAATGTCTTAAATTTGATATTTCAAGTTTAGTTCATTGTAAAACTCTATAATATACAGTTTATGTGTTAATGTTGTGCACCCTCCAAGATGTGAATTTTAAACGCAAATTGCTTGAGAAAGCAATCATATCAAGAGGTCTGGTAAGTACCATTGTAAAATTAAGATTTTTTTCTATTATCTAGAACAAACCATACCGCTTGATATGGTTGCTTTCTCAAGCAATTCGCGTTTAAAGCTGACATCTTGGTGGGTGATCATCATTATCAGATTAATAAGGGATTTTTTTAATTCTTGCGGTAGAGTCTTGGGTAATTTTAAATTAAAATATCGTAAATAAGGTATAAAGGAACATTTTTACACCAATAGGACCTAAAAAACTCTCATATTTGGCTTTAAATAATGTTTTTAAAAGAACAATGTTGGAAACACAGAATAGGAAAAAAATGACCATTTTCCTTGGTCCGTAATGTTGGCTGCCTAAATAAAATTTACAGATAGTATTTTAATGCACTTCTGTGAACTGTGACGTAGGGCTTGACGGTGTCTATTAATCAAAAACTAGGTTTTTTTGATCCATTCAACTAACCCATTGTTTTAAAGTCGTGCGAGTGTCATTTTTAATTCTAAAGGACGATTTATAGAACGTTACTTTCACTTTACTTCGGCGTAACTTCACTTCCGCGTAACTTAACAAATTTGCTTAATTTATAGATTGTAAAGTTACGTGAAATTGGGAACAAGTATGCGCATGTGTCTGAACTCGCGACTTCTGACTATTTACACCTGGGCCGTAATTACGGAATATAGCTTCGTACGAAACCTACATAAGAAGACCAGCAGGTTTCATACGAAGCGATATTCCGTAATCACTACCCTTGACAATAAGGGTGAATATCTCATTTTTGCAAAATTTGCGCATGATCGGCCAAGCTCGGCTTTTGACAGTACTACTTACAGCTAAATGAATCAGCAAAGTAGCGCTAAAGTGAAGTATACATTTGCTAATACATTCCCATGTATTTTATTTAATTTTCTGTAAAGTTACGCCGAAGTAAAGCGGAAGTAAAGTGAAAGTAACGTTCTACAGGGTATCCCAGAATTGGCGCACCACCTGTATGGTACGCTGTTAGGACATGCCTGGGGATTCCAGGAAAATTGTTAAAAAAAATCCATCTGTTATATTCATCGAGAAAAATGCGAACAAAGTTGCATAAATTCGGCAACACAGTCTAGGAAAAATACATCTAAAAATCCCATCTATAAGTCTAAAAATCCCATTTATGAGTCTTGATCATACACTTTTGCACTAGATTTTATTGACGTTGTTGTCAGCTTCATTTCATGAAAATTTTGTAAAATTAAACTGATTATAAAAATGTAATTCGACCATTTAATAAATAAACAAATGGTTGAATGGTTTAAAATATACTCTAGCTTTGTATTTAACCATTTGTTTCGTTAATATGTGCTGTTATATTCAAGATATAAGCTTTTAAAGTTTCGCATTTTGGGGCCACATATCTACGAGGGTATATGAGATAGATTTTTTTTAACAATTTTCTGAGGCTCCCTAGACATGCCCCAACAATGTACCATCGCGTTTATGCGCCATTTTTTGGACACTCTGTATAAATCGGCTTTTAAGGTGGACGTAGAAATATTTACTCACAGTTTTGAAGTTGTTTCGATATTTTTTGTTGCTTCCTCGTTTTCAAAAATTGGCGCCATTTTTGATGTGGTGTTTACTGATTTTCTTCGTACTGGTTTTTTTTTAATACTTGGCGATTCGCTGTCGTCAGAACTAGATTCATCAGATTCCGAAATGGGATTCATTCTTGGTTTTGATTTTTTATTTTTGCCAGATTTATTACCATTTAATTCATATTCAATCATTTCATCTAATGATACCTCAGTAAAGGAGGATATTGAGGTAAAATCTGTGTCATTATCATCTTCGGGGGGCTTAACGGGGCCCTGATCTACAAGCTCCCCCATTAACCCGCTAAAATAAAAAAAAATCCAAATTTTTTTTTATATTTGCGTTCTACAGGGTGTCCAAAAAATGGCGCATAAACGCGATGGTACGTTGTTGGGGCATGTCTAGAAAGCCCCAGAAAATTGTTAAAAAAAATCTATCTCATATACCCTCGTAGATATGTTGCCCCAAAGTGCGATACTTTAAATGCTTATACCTTGAATATAACAGCACATATTAACGAAACAAATGGTTTAATACAAAGCTAAAGTATATCTTTAACCATTTAACCATTTGTTTATTTATTAAATGGTCGAATTACATTTTTACAATCAATTTAATTTTACAAAATTTTCATGAAATGAAGCTGACAACAACGTCAATAAAATCTAGTGCAAAAGCGTATGATCAAGACTCATGAATGGGATTTTTAGACTTATAGATTGGATTTTTAGATGTATTTTCCTAGACTGTGTTGCCGAATTTATGCAACTTTGTTCGCATTTTTCTCGATAAATATAACAGATGGATTTTTTTTGACAATTTTCTAGGGATCCCTGAGAATGCCCCAAGAGCGTACCATCGAGTTTATGCGCCATTTTTTGGACACCCTGTATAATAAGCACATCATGAAACCCGAAATTTGGTTTTTTAAGGTTGCTAAATTGCTTCATTATTAAACCCAACATTTTATTTTATTAGGTTGGTTTTCCTGATGCAAAAAGATGAATTCTTCCCTTGCGAGGTACTTTTTATTTACAAATTTTACTATTATAAACTATCGAGGGACATAGTTTTTTTGTAGAGACTAAAGAGAATAACTAGAAGAACTACAGAAACGATGTCAACGGTTACATATTCTCAAAAACGCCTATTCATTCAGTATTAAGTGAGTAAAGTTTACAAATGTCATTATTCAATATGTCTGACCTAAATTTTGTTTTTACTTCGAAATGTCAATGTCGCCAATTCAATACAAATAAAATTTTGGGTAAAGTTTCTAATTTAAATTAAAAATGCTTTTTAGGTTTGCCATTTTTGATTTTTTTTTTCATTTTTGTCCAAAGACGCCTATCGAAATAATTTTAAAGGGGGCTTCAGTAAATATTTTTTAAAAAGTAAACTAAAGCTCTCATGATAAAACTGATTGCGGATTTGTTTTAAACCCTATTTAATAAGCTCAGAAACAAATTTTGGTATAAGTGCAGCGATTTTGACTTTTTTTATTTTTTTCCATTTCCCTTAGAAAAATTGTCAAAAATGGCGATTTTTAGGAAAATTATTTTTTGAGCTAATTTTAAGTGGAACTACCCCATTCAAATTAAATTCATGTTATTTAGTAGAAATTATAAAATATTTGCACGTTTTCGTATTTGCAAAGTAAAAAAAATCAAAAATGGGTAATAAATTACAATTTTTTTTTATGTAAAACACCCTTTAAAAATTGGTAATATTAAAAAAAAAAATATCACCTGATTTTAATAAAACTTATTTTGTTATAACTTACTTTTCTTTTTACTGTATGATTAAAATTTGCATTTAGATATTACGTAAAAAAAAACATTTTGACAATAAGAGCACTTAATAAAAAATAAGGTTGTGCGTTTGGAGTTGCCTTTAAAAGCTCATAGCAATAAAACTAAAAGCGCTACAAATATTTAAGTGCCAGATTCGGATTCAGCAGCTCGTTTTACATAAGCAGTGATGGCACTTATTGGTGGTAAAAATTATTTGTGGCCATGCCAATTAAAAAACTGCAAATATTTGGACCCTTACCCCTTATAAAAAATTGAGATTTTTGAAAAAATAGATTGACCTGATTTTATACTTTTAAAAGGCTATTAAAATTAATTAAACAATAAGTTTTTTAAGGACTTTCGCTTTTAACCAGAATTTTAAAAATTGGCCAAATTAAAAAAATTTCAAAATTCAGCAAAAAAATTTATTATCTGAAAATTAGAAAATCCTACCTATTTTTATCTTCCAATAATTCATATTGAGGCATTTGCTCAAAACTTCTCATCCATAAAGGACTAGCATCAATTTGATTTTTAACGAATATACTTGCTTTGTAACAAAAATTGCTGCAATAATTCTAAAAGGAAGAAACGAAATTAAATCATTTTTTTAAGACTTGCGTTTCAAACTAATAAATGAGATGTTCTGTGCACTCAAAAGTTCGTAAAAAGTCATCTCCCTGAATGTCAGTTATTTTCAAAATTTCAACCAAATATGCAAGGAGTAATACATTAATAACTATGATTAAAAATATTTAGGATAATGTTTGTGATACATAGAAGTGGTACTGAGTGCAAGAAATAATAAAAATATGGTAAAATAGTACTTTTGGTGTTTTTCTTTCTACATTAAAATCTTTGAACGAGCACATCTATATTAGGGAAAAACGTAAGTTGTAATTTTAATAATTTACAAGCTTAAAAAAAACATGGTAAATTAACGTATTATGGTTTGGCATAGACCACGTAATGTATATAAACCAAAAAATGTATCCGCGGTAGTCGAAAAAACAAAAACAAAAAGAGTATAATGATTTTTGAAGTCAGATTTTCGACACAAAGAAATAACCGATTTAAATGAAAGCATAATACGTTTGTAGCACTATTTTTTTAGTTTTTAAAACTACATTTAGTGTTAATATAGGATGGGGCCCTCATGTAGATGTGCTACTTAGTAGAATTGACGGGAGCTCATGACTTATACGAGCTTCTAGGAGCAAAAGATTCGAAGATTTGTGAAATTGAAACGCAAGTCTTAAAGTGGGTCATTATCAAAATTACCTTTCTCTCCGTTATATCATAGACTTTGTTCTCTTTCGTAGAGATTAAATATTGTTTCTTGGGTATTATTGAGAGCTTTTTTCCACACAGTGGGTAACCGCAAAGCCGAATAATAGCTCTTTCTTCGACAATATCTTGATAATACGTCTGATTCAAAAAACACAGCTAAAACGCATTAAATTTACAAACAACGCACTTTCTAGCCACAAACTTTAATTCTTACACATTTCAAAAACACTTCTGGTCTCAATTTACCCTCAATCGAAAACTCAACGATCTTCAACGCTCTTTCTTCGCAGTTTTTCTTTCTTTGAGCCGCCAGCAAAATATCATGACTGCAAACACAAAACAACGTTTTTTAGCCTTTATCCCAGCTTCAGCAACAAATTTACCTGTTGTATTCGACGACCGGCTTCCCACTGCTCTTAGAAATCCGAATATAATCATTAAGCGAGTCCTGCATTTTGAAATAATCCAAAAAAACCACGAAATTAAACAGAAATCACTATAACGCCATTAAGTCCATGGCTAATTTGATTTGACGTTTCACTACTAATGGGAGTCAGCTGTTTCAACCATGTGGTAGAACGCGCAAAAGGTAGAATGCGTAGTTCAAATGCTCGTAGCGGCAACACCGCACTTAGCCTACTTGTGAAAAATGGAAGCACATGTTGCGTGGCGTCTGCGTAATTTTTGATAATTTTGTTATTTTTACGGCTTTTTTGAAAATAAAAAGGCTTGATTTGGGCACTCAAGACTTGTCTTTTTGGTGCTTTTGTTAATTCTACTAGTTTCAGTAAAAATGGACGTGAATTTAAGCAAATTAGTCAAAAACGCTGAGTAAGTACAATTTCGTTTGTGTTACCGGCCAAAATTGGGGTTTTTTGCCCAAAATAACGATTGATTTTGCAGTTACAGTGGACGAATTAAGTATGGGTACTTGGACGAACTGATTGCAGAAGGTGGTAAGTGAATTTTCATTAATAAAAGCTTAGTTTTCGTGATTTAAAAACACGCTGCAAAAATTAACGCAACAAGTGTTTAAAGTGGTTTATTACATAAAACAAGGTGTAAATAATGCTTTTTCTGGTATTTTTTTAGATGACGAAGGTAGTGAAAACGAGGATCACGTAATGTACACGGAAAAATGGTACTTTTCCTTATGCTGTGAAAATGAATTTGATGCATTTCGGATGTATTTCAAAGAAATCAAGTA
Organism: Cartodere bifasciata; assembly: GCA_963920755.1. Taxonomy (NCBI): domain Eukaryota; kingdom Metazoa; phylum Arthropoda; class Insecta; order Coleoptera; family Latridiidae; genus Cartodere; species Cartodere bifasciata. The sequence goes on along the minus strand of OY987194.1, from coordinate 29,918,211 downwards.
AGCTCAGCAAACAAAACACTTCTTTTAGCGTTCTTTGTCCAATTGTCCAAAGCTATCTTGGATAATTATTTAGTGTAACGCGTTAGTTCACTTTTTTAGACTTTGCTGCTTCAAAATAGGGCCCCAAAATTGTGTTTTTTAGTTTTAAAAGTGGTTTTTTCTAGGCGTAATCGTAAACTATCGGACATAATAGTTGAAGTGAATGGACAAAGCGTAATTAAGTGGAATTGTGCTCTTTTTAACAGTGTTAATACTAGTTTTTACGAAAGTTTGGAAGTCAATTATATTCCACCTGAGCTTTCTAAAGTAAATCAACATGAAAAAATACTTGGGGCTTCAAAATCTGTCAGTATTGGGTATGTAACACTCGTTTTAATTTATAATTTTCTACCAACACTCAAAAATTAGCTGAAATTCTATTTTTTTTAAGGACAATAAAAATACCTAACCTATTTCTTGTTTTTGAGACTTTTCCAGCATTTTCTTTGGTTTTTCATTGTGTTTAACTTGTTTTATATCTATTTTAAGGCATAGTAAGGCAAAAGGTCGATATTTGTATGCATCACAAAATATAGGAATAAATAAAATTGTTATTAGAGAAAAAGCAACAATTTTGTTAAACAAACCAACTTGTACTTTTATTGGATCCCCCGAAATATCATTTTATCGATGTCATCATTGTGCTAAAGCCGTTAATACATTTTTTATGTAAGCATTTTTCGTTTTAAATACAGTTAGACCAAGATTCATAATTTTTTACCTTGCACAAAATATACAATAGCCAGATTTTTTATATGTGCGGTTAGAACATCTATTCAGGAAGCTAAATCCACAAAATCCACACTAATAAGAGTTTAGGGTTGGCGTGGTAGCCCCCCAAAAAGCACCCTTTAATTTGCAATTTTAGATCACGATGGATCTGCACCAAATTTTACAAATAGGTGCTAAATATGATTTTAAAATGATTTTTGGAATAATTGTTCCTTCAAAAAAAATTCTGTGCCCCCTAAATGCCCCCTGAAAAGTATTATTTATGTTGGATTTACACCAAACTTTGCAAATAGATGCAAAAATAAAGTTTTAAAAAACTTAAACTTAATAATTTTTTTTAAATGTCTGCACCCCTCTAAGGGCCCCCTTCTTAAATGAAATAAAGGAGAAATTAATTTTTATAGAAAAAAACTTTAAGTATAAGTTTTTTAGAACCTTATATTGCATTTATTTGCAAAGTTTGGTGTAAATCCAACATGATTGAATATTACTCTTCAGGGGCCATTTAGGGGGGGAAGGAATTTTTTTAGAGGAATAATTTTTTGTTTTAAAATCTTATTTGGCACCTATTTGTAAAATTATGTGCAGATCCATCGTGATCTAATGTTGCAAATTAAAGGGGGCTTTTAGGGGGCTACCACGCCAACCCTAAACTCTTATTTGTGTGCATTTTGTGGATTTAGTTTCCTGAATAGATGTTCTAACCACACATATAAAAAATCTGCCTGTTGTATATTTTTTGCAAGATAAAAAATTGTCTTGCCCTAATTTTAGCCGTTTTTTTTAAGATGTCAAAATTGTAAAATTTCGGTTTTTTGTACTAAAAATTGCCAAACGGAGGCTTATAATGAGTACCATCGATGGGAATGTGAAGGGGTCAAACATCATTTTTGGAATTCTTCCGAAGATTACAGTCATACTGCTTTACGAATGGTTTTATATGGACTTAGTAAAGAATTTGATATCTCACCCTCTGAAAATAATTCTGATTCAGAAAATTATGGTAACGAAACAAATAATTATAAAGCAATTTTTGACTTGGTCTACCATTTTAAAGTAATGTCTGATAGAGAACTGGACCGTGCTTTATTCGTAAGTTTTTTAATCTTGCAAAAAGTACAGAGTGTCCCCAAACGAGTGCATCTTTTACAAGGATAGATAGAGGTCAAATAGACAGATACACTACATGTCCTAGGCTAGGGGGCACCGCCGCCGTTTAAAAACTACACCCCTTTAAGTCTACTTCACTACAAATACCCAATCCTAAATATCTTACAAATGGTTTGTCGAAACATTATATAATTAATGGAATCATTAACGGCAATAAAAACATTCCTTTCAAACTTGTTTTGACATTTGTAGCCCCCCTAGAAATTGAGTTACCACCGGTAGAGTGCATAAAGATTGTCGTAACTTTTTTGTTCCTAATAATTTTGTAATTTTATTTATTGTTGCTGGTAGATGGGTTCAATAGGAAACTTTCTTATCACTTAAAACTTCTCGCTTAATTGTACCGATTTAGAATAATTAATTAAAAAGGGGTTTATTGTATTCACTATCTTACACAAAACTAGCATTTTTTTTGGTAACTGTGTATTGTCACTCAACTAAAGTAAGTTCTTTTTATCTAGTTTTAAAAGCAAGACAGGAAGTACAATAAGACCATTTTTGATTAATTATTCCAAATCGGTACAGTTAAGCGACAAGTTTCAGGTGATAAGAAAGTTTCTCATTAAACCCATCTACCAGCAACAACAAACAAAATCACAAAATTGTTAGGAACAAAAAAATTACGACAATCTTTATGCTCTACCGGTAGTAACTTCATTTCTAGGGGGGCTACAAATGTCTAAACAAGTTTGAAAGGAATGTTTCTATTACCGTTAACAATTCCATCATTATTATGTTTCAAAAAACCATTTGTAAGATATTTAGGATTGGGTATTTGTAGTGAAGTAGACTTAAAGGGGTGTAGTTTTTAAACGGCGGCGGTGCTCCCTAGCCTAGGACATGTAGTGTATCTCTCTGTTTTTGACCTCTATCTAACCTTTTAAAAGATGCACTCGTTTCGGGCGGGACACCTGTGTTAGTATAGGAGCTATCAACATGAAAATCCACATTATTAACGGTGTCATGATTTTTTGATATTACATAATATTTAATATTACTATTCTTAATCCAACAAACTGGCAGGCCAAACAGGTAGCGTTTTTTTTAATAGGTAAAAACGTCATAAGTTTTCTTCGTATTACAAAATTGATTTTTGCACCTTCGAGCTATAACCCTGCCAACCCTTCATGATGGGTTAATCGCTTTTCAAATGTGCTTTCCAAGGGCAGAAAACCCTGTAATAAAAATTTCTTATTTTACGCATAAAAGTTTACAAATTACACAAAATTAAAAATGTTCACTGCTTAAACGGTTGGCGTGTTAAGGCTCATATTTGCACATATTATTATACTCTTCACAAGAGTATATTGCAATCGATCAGAAAATCCTAAAATCGTCAATTTTCGTCGTAGAGCAAAAATTTTTGCAGATTCGTGCGTTTCGTGACTTTTTAAGATTTTCATTTTTTGTCCGTCCGTCTGTCTGTCTGTCACGTTTCTTGTGGTCACGCTATCTCAAAAACCAAAAGCGATATCAAACTCAAATTTTAAGGAAAAATCGATCCCTATAAGAGGAAGAACCCTATTGTCTTTGGCAAGAATCTGATTACTACAAAGCCCCCTTTTAAGCCCCCCAAATGAAAAAAAAATTGTAGCTTAACTATAATTAAATTTACAAAAAAAATTATTCGACATAAAATACAGGAAATTTAATTCTTTACAAAAAAGTATTCGTTTGTTTTTTTGTCCGACCCCCCAATTACACCCCAGCACAAAAAAACCTCCTATGTCCGTTATTATCCAATCTACAAAAAAAATTTTTTTTTACAAAATTAATGAAAATTTAATTTTCTATTAAAAATGTTTCTTTGTTTTTTGTAAATGTAGACAGTGAGGTTAAAAAAACAAAAAATTAATGATTTTAGTAGCAAAAAACTTCTAAGTCCAAATTGGGTCACGATTCAGTCAAGAAGGCCATGCCAAAAATATTTCAACTAAAGAAACAAAAGCAGCTGTCAAAACAAATAACCTCAAATATGTTAAACGTCAAAACTGACGTTTATCCTCTTCGTTAACGAAATTCTTCGTGTTTTCTGTTAATAGTTTGTACTCTTCGCAGATAAATAAAAAAGAAGTTGTTTTATTTTAAAAACTATTATCTTATAATTGTTTCTTGCGAAGAGTATTCTATAGAATGTGTAGCAATTATATAACAAACTAATTTAGCTTTGATTTAAAAAATATAAAATCTCACTTTCACCGAATCCGAGTTCTACTCGAGCTACTCATTTGCGAAGAGTAACTTCTACGCGTTTCGACTTCTACCCATTCCGACTTCTGCCCATCCTAGTTTTATTTCTTAAAAAAAAATACTCCACTTATGATGTTTAAAAAAAACGCTCCCTGTTAGCGCTGAAAGTGTATTGGACAAAAGTTAAGAAATATTAAATATAGTGCAATGCACAAAAAATCATGACAACGTTCGATGATGTGTGTTTTTGGTTGCCAGCTCTTGTACTATATTGAACATTTTTTTTTGATCTTTTAAGCATGTGACAAAGACAATAGTTTACCTCGCAGAAAGAACGAATTTTTTTCCACACATTCAAAAGCAATTTCAAACAACTTCAATGTACAACGTTTTAATACGTATTGGAGGGTTAATGTTACGTCATTATTTACAAGCACAAGTAAATAACGTAATTGTTGATATGCCCAATCCTGTGACTAATTCCATTTTAAGCCATATTCAGTACCGGACTAGGGGTATTTACCCTACTGTTGCATTGATTAACCATTCTTGTGAACCTAATGTAGCTCTTATGTAAGTATTTTGCGTAAAGTTGTCTTTAAAAGCTCGTAGCAATAAAACCAAAAGCGTTAGGAATATTTAAGTGCCAGATTCGGATTCAGCAGCTTGTTTTACATAAGCATTGATGGCATTTATTGGTGGTAAAAATTATTCGGGTCATGACATTTAAAAAGGTGAAAATATTTGGACCCTTACCCCTTAGTTGAAAATAAGGTGAATTTTGAAAAAATTGATTTGCCTGAAACTGTGTTTTTATACTAATTAAAAGGCGTAAAAGGCAAATTAGCGGTTGGATTTTTTCCAAATGCTTTCGTTTTTTTGCTAGAGCTTTGAAAAGTTGTCAGTTTGTCAAAAAAGTTTTAAAATTTTTTTTTGTTTTCCAAAGATGAAACTTGTTTTTTAAATTGCTTTTTTGCTGGAGACAATAAATCTGCATTTCGATTTTTTGTGAAAATATATTTTTATAAATTAAAGGATTTTAAAAAAATCGAATTGGGCGTTTGAAGTTGTCTTTTAAAGCTCACAGCACTAGAAAAATTAGACAAATAAAAAAAATAGATTAGCCTAACTAAAACTGCGTTTTTATGTTAATAAAAAGCCGTGTAAAATCAATCAGTAATCGGATTTTTTTACACGTCTTTAGTTTTTTTGCTAAAGCTTTTCAAAGCTGGTCAAATTTTGAAAATTTTCAAAAAATTTATTGGGACTTATTTTACAAATTAATTTGTGTGTTTGCTTTAAAAAACAAACTTGCAATTTAACTTTATTCTGAAGAAAATGCATGCTGAGTAATTCAAGTATTTTGCTAAAGCTTTTCAAAGTTAGCCAAAAATTAATAAAATGAAAATACAAAAAAAAATAGGATTTCTTTTTTTTAGTGTGGCTAATAATTATGTGATAATAAAATCAATAAGGGCGATAAAAGCTGGCGAAGAAATTTGTTTAGCTTACCGAGAAATAGACCCTTTATTAGAAATGGACGACCGTCAACTTATTTGTGAAAATCTTTTTTATTTTAAATGTCGATGCCCGAGATGTCTTTTTCAAGAAACTCACGTAAGTTTTTTATTTTCTACCCTTCTCTTACAATTAAAAATGTTATTAAAAAAAAATTAGACATTTTTTAAATTGGTACTTTTATTAATTTTCAAGTATATTATAATTTTTAGTTTGACAATGCGTATAACTGTTTTAAATGTAAGAATGGATGGGGAGAGGATTATTTGGATGAAGGAGTGCCTAAATGGTTTTGTACAGGGTGTAAATATATTGAAACTTTGGATTATTATACTCATTGCATGGCTGAAGTCAAATATTGCACTAATAAATGTAAGTATGTACAGAGTGTGTCTAAAATGAGTGCGCTTTTTTGCCTTGTTTTTTTTCAGCCATTTTAAAGTGAATAAAAAAATATCATTTATACCGGATGTCTTTTAATGTCATAGAACAGGGGGTGATTCTTGGACTCATTTTCAGACAAAAGTTCCTTGTGTCAAATTTTGACTATCTTTTAACTTATAGCCCCTAAGAATCACCACTATAAACACTTGGTCCAAAATTTTACAAATGAAGAAATATTTCTAGTATTTAGATTCATCAAAAAGATTCTACAGTGCGAGGCAAAAGTCCGCCCCCCCCACCTTAACGTTTGAACGGTTTGAGATATTGATTTAAAAATTTTTTTTGACGAATTAGCACTAAAAAAACTACCTTTTGACGAAATTGGTTTCTCAAAAAATAATAACCCCCACATAGGGGGACTAGCTACTTAATTTTTTTAAATGTAAAGAGGAGTCAAGTGACCCCTCATTTGAAAGCTATTTTTATTTCCAAGACAATGACGTTTACGAATTTTAGATTGATTCAGTAGTTCTACTGTACTGTGCGTTTTAAAATAAAGCACAAAAATCCTGTTTTACCTAATAAATGCAACAATAAAAGACTTAAGTGACTTCAAAGTAAGTAGGGGTGTATGGTTTCTTTTTATTTAAAAATATAAATAATTTTTTTTTGTTAGTATGTTTTATAACAAATGTTTTAAAATAGCCTACCAAAATTATTTTTTTTTCAAAAAAACGAAGTAAAATAGCGTTAAAAAATATAATTAATTAAAAAAAAAATATTTAGAAGCATAAGGTTTTGATTTTTTGGATTTTATGTTGGGACACAGGGTATAACACATTTTAACAAAAAAATATTACATATTTTTTTTAATTAAAGAAAAACATGCACCCTTACCTAATTCTAAATAGTTTTATTTTTTTACTGTTGCATTTATTAAGGAAATCGTTCTTTTTATTGAGAAGCTCCTAGCCAAAAAAATAATAAATATATCTTAAATTGGTGAACACCATTGTGTTAGAAATAAAAATCCCTTTCAAATGAGGGGTCACTTGATCCCTCTTTACATTAAAAAAAACTAAGTTCATAGTCCCCCCATCTGGGGGTTATTATTTTTTAATAATCCAAATTTGTCAAAAGGTAGTTTTTTTTGTGTAGATTTACCTAAAAATTTTTGGAAATAAATATCTCGAACCGTTCAAAAGTTAAGGCCAGGGGGGGGGACTTTTGCCTCTCACTGTATAACATTTCTTAAAAAATATATTCTTTTTGAAAATAAAGAATTTTTTAGAGAGCTGTAACTAACTAAGGGGGCAAAATCAGACACATGTTTATTGTTTATACAGGGTGTCCAAAAAAGGGCACATAAAGGCAATGGTACGTTGTTGGGGCATGTCTAGGGAGCCCCAGAAAATTTTTAAAAAAATCCATTTCATATACCCTCAGAGATATAAGGCCACAAAGTGCAAAATTTTAAACGCTTATTTCTTAAAAATAACAGCACATATTAACGAAAAAATGGATTAATACAAAGCTACAGTCTATCTTAAACCATTCCACCATTTGTTTGCTTTTTAAATGGTCGAATTTAATTTTTATAATCAATTTAATTTTACAAAATTTTTATGAAATGAAGTTGACAACAACGTCAATAGAATCTTATGCAAAAGTGTATAATCAAGACTTATAGATGGGATTTTTAGATGTATTTTCCTAGACTGTGTTGCCGAATTTATGCAACTTTGTTCGCATTTTTCTCAATGAATATAACAGATGGATTTTTGTCGACAATTTTTTAGGGATCCCTAAGAATGCCCCAAGAGCGTACCATCGCGTTTATGCGCCATTTTTTGGAAACCCTTTATAAACTTTCAGTTTCAGGAATCACCCCCTGAATTTTTCGCACTCTGTTTTTAATTATGTAAATAATTTGCTTTAAAAATATTCTGTTTTTCTTGCAGATCACGAAACTTTTAACATGGAACAATTAGAATGTGCTGCTAAATATTGTGAAATGATTTACCACAGACATTCTATTAAACTTTATAATGTTTATACGGATTTGACACTAACTTATGTTGCTACGGATGCCAATAAATGTAAGTATTTTCCACTTTAAAACAATACTTAATATTCTTTTAATAAGATATTACTTTTTCTTCAAAAATGTCCGACCTCTTTTTAAGAAGACAGTTTTATAAACATTGAGTGTCCTATCTCTAGTATTTTTACTACCCCTATTTAAAAAAAATAGTAAAAAATTGAAAATATTTTTTTTTGTGTTATTTTTTTAGCTTATCCTTTTCATATTTTAAATTATGGTCTTCGAGCAATAAATATTATGGAAAGAGCTTTTGCACCTGGATTTTTTCCACTTTTATTGCTGCAAATTGAGTTTTTTCTACATTTTTTGAAAAGCAAAGATATTTTGGAATGGTTTCAGGGAAAATTAAGCAAACGAGACCTGTAAGTATTTTCATTTTATTTTCTTTTTAAAAGATAAATAAAAGAAAAAAAGATTTTTAAAAATTAAAAATAAGATTTTTAAAAATTAAAAATATGTTTTTTAAAAATTAAAAAATAACATTATGATTTTTAAATTAAATTTAAAAATATGGAACATCAAACCATTGGTATTCTTTTTCTTTAGATTCGTCAAATTCGTATTCCAAACACTTTTTAACCCTAAAAAATAATTATTGTTAACACAATTTTCATTTTTTTTTTCGTAATTTAAGGCTAGAGTTTCAAATTCACAGATTCGAAGATCTGTGCTCCTAGAAGCTCGTATAATAAGTCATGAGCTCTCGTCAATTCTACTAAGTAGCACATCTACATGAGGGCCACATCCTATATTAACACTAAATGTAGTTTTAAAAACTAGAAAAATAGGACTACCAACGTATTATGGTTTCATTTAAATCGGTTATTTCTTTGTGTAAAATCTGACTTCAAAAAACAAAGATATTTTAATGATTTTTGAAGTCAGATTTTCGACACAAAGAAATAACCGATTTAAATGAAATCATAATAGATTTGTAGCCCTATTTTTGTAGTTTTCAAAACTGCATTTAGTTTGAATATAGGATGGGGCCCTCATGTAGATGTGCTATTTAGTAGAATTGACGGGAGCTCAACGGAGATGACTTATACGAGCTTCTAGAAGCACAGATCTTTGAATCTGTGAATTTGAATCTTGTACTATCGTGGACATGGAATTTAAAAAGATTTTTCATCAGCCACCTTTGATTTTTTGAATTTTCCTCTATTGTGAATGGGATTTTTTATGTCAGTTTTCGAATGTTATTTTGACAACAAATGCGTCAAATGTATTTTATTAAAATAAATTATGTAAAATGTGCTGCCGGCGAGAAAAATAGTAAGAAGATATTTCCTTTTTTCAATAATCTTGTTTTAGGATAACAATAAGGCTCTAATCTTCGTAAAACATCAGAGAAATGTTTCTTGTTAATGTCCACTTCGCATAAAACTTAAGATGTTTAAGCCACTATTTTGATCATATTTACAATGCAAAAATTGATCGTTTTAAATTCCATGTCCACGATAGTACTTACGGAAAGTGTGACATTTCTTTGCAAGTCGCTGGGTACTCTTCTTTGAAACATTTTTGTTGCAAAAGTGTAAAATATATTTGTCCAATAGATTCAGACGCTTCATCATTTACGGATTTTAGACATTTTCTAAATTCGTCATCACAATGACAAACTAGTCTTGTAAAAAAATTAGGATTTGTTAGGTTATGTTTGGTGTCATGGGCCTCTATGATGTCTGGACAAAAATCATGATTTCTGCAACATTTATCTGTGTTTCGTAAAATGCCAAAATCTGTGTCATTTTCTGCTATGTTGCCAGCACCACACCATTTTGTTCCTAAAAAAAAAAACATTTTTAAAAAATGTTATCCAAAATTTTTTTTGCCTCTGATTTTAATGAAACTTATCTTGTAGATTGCTTTTTTTTTTGCTGTAAAATACGAAACTGCACTCTAATTAAATAAAAAAAATCTTGCCTATTAGAGCTCTTTGAAAAAAAATTAGGTTGCGCGTTTAAAATTGCCTTTAAAAGTTCATAACAGCAAAACTAAAAGTGTTACAAATACACGGTGTCTAAAAAATGGCGCATAAACGCGATGGTACGATGTTGGGGCATGTTTAGAAAGCCCCAGAAAATTGTTACAAAAATCAATCTCATATACCCTCGGAGATATGAGGCCCCAAAGTGCAAAACTTTGAACGCTCATACCTTGAAGATAACAGCACACATTAACGAAAGAAATGGCTAAATACAAAGGAACAATCTATAAATTATTATTATTATTATTAAAATTATTTTACCATTTGTTTATTTTTTAAATGGTCAACTTACATTTTTATAATCAATTTAATTTTACAAAAAAATTATGAAATGATAAGCTGACAACAATGTCAATATGATCTAAATGCAAAATGTATGCTTAAGAATTTAGATGAATTTTTAAGATGTATTTTACAAACTGTGTTGCCGAACTTATGCAACTTTGTTCACATTTTACTCGATGAATATAACAGATGGATTTTTATTGATAATTTTCTAGGGATCCCTGAGAATGCCCCAAGAGCGTACCATCGCGTTTATGCGCCATTTTTTGGACATCTTGTTTTTAAGTGCAATTTCGGATTCAGCAGCTCGTTTTAAATAAGCATTAATGACACTCATTGTTGGCAAAAATTATTTGTGGTTTTGCCATTTAAAAAACTGCAAATATTTGGACCCTTTTACCCCTTTAGTTAAAAATAAGGTAAATTTTGAAAAAATAGATTTGCCTGAAACTATTTTTTTAGAGTTATTAAAAGTCTTTAAAAAACAAATCAGCAATCGGATTTTTTCAAAGTGTTTTCGTTTTTTCGCTACAGCTTTTCAAAGTTAATCAAATTTTTTAAAATTTGACCAACTTTAAAAAGCTTCAAAAATTTTAAGCCTAAAAAACCACATAAGTATTTTTTAAATGCTTAATATGATGTAAAGTACAAATATGCATTTTATTGAATTTTTAAATTCTTACCAGGATAAATGAAAAACCAATTTGGAAGTCGAATAAATTCATTTCGTAATAATTCATCATTAATTTCGTTAAAATTAATTGTAGGGGCGGAATTATCCCATATTACGGTTCTACTTTGAACAAAAATAATACTGCTTGTTATAAAAAAAAGTTTGTACAAAATTTTACAAGTTAACATTTTGTTAAAAAATATTTAAAATTTTATAGTAACTTTTTTATATGGTAAAAAAATGGGCTAATGATATGCTTTTTGATTATTTTTCAAATCAATTTCCTTCTTTAAATTGTAGTTTTGATAGATTAAATTGCTATCTTTAATTTATTTACATTTTTATTAACAAAAAAAACTTTTTTTTAAAAACAATTTTTTTTTTTCATTTTGATTTATTTTTTAAAAATTCTTACCAAAAAAAATAAGTGACCAATTTGAATGTAAAACATCACTTATTTCTTTAATTAAACTGAATCTAGAAGCAGATTTATTCCATTTAACGGTTTCACTTTGAACAAAAATAACACTAAGGGAAAAAATTCCAAAAAAAAATTTGCAATTCAACATTTTAAAATATGTACCTCAGTTATTCTTTTTAATTTTTTTTTATATACCATAAAAATAAGGTAATTAAACGATATTTTAATTAATAATGCGTCATTGTTATCAAAAACTAGAATGGGTAGAAGTCGGAATGGGTAGAAGTCGAAACGCGTAGAAGTTACTCTTCGCAAATGAGTAGCTCGAGTAGAATTCGGAATCGGTAGAAGTGTAGTTTTATATTTTGTAAATCAAAGCTAAATCAATTTTTTTATATAATTGCTACACATTCTATGGTATACTCTTCGCAAGAAAACCATTATAGGATAATTAATAATTTCTTAAAGCATAAATTATGTAAATAAAATCTGCGAAGAGTGCAAACTATTAACAGAAAACACGAAGAATTTTATTAACGAAGAGGATAAACGTCAGTTCTGACGTTTAAGATATTTGAGGTTATTTGTTCTGACAGCTGGCTTTGTTTCTTTGTTTGAAATATTTTTGGCATGGCCTTCTTGACCGACGCGTGACGCGTTTTGGACTTAGAAGTTTTTTGCTACTGAAATCTTTTAGTTTTTGTTTTTTAACCTTACTAGCTAACTTTACAAAAAATGAACTTTTATTAATTTTGTAAAAAATATTTTTTTTTGTAGATTGAATAATAACGAAGATAGGAGGTTTTTTTATGGTGGGGGGTAATTGGGGGGTCGGACAAAAAAAACTAAGGAATACTTTTTGATGAGAAATTAATTTGTCTATATTTTATGTCGAATATTTTTTTTGTAAATTTAATAATAGTCGAGCTACGATTTTTTTTTCATTTGGGGTGCTGAAAAGGGGGCTTTGCAGTACCCGGATTTTCGTCAAAAACAATAGAGTTCTTCCTCTTATAAGGATCGATTTTTCCTTAAAATTTGAATTGGATTGGAGTGTTGGTTCTTAAGATAGCGTGTTTACAAGAAACGTGACATACACCAGACCGACCTACCGACCGACCGACCGACCGACCGACGGATGGATTTTTTCAAAGTTGTTCAAAATTCTATGAAAAACACGAATCTGCAAGAATTTTTGCTCTAGGATGAAAATTGACGATTTTAAATTTTTCGTATCGATTGCAATATACTCTTCGGACCTGGTCTTGCGAAGAGTATAATAACTTTTAATGTACCAAAAATTTTTACGGCATAAGATACCGTTTTTTCAGATTACTAAATTTAAAAAAAAGCACGACAAAAGATTCTTTCAAACATAACGTCATTACTTTAATACTTTTATCAAACATAACGCTAATATACCAAACAACAACAAGCAGCCGCTTTAAAACATTCAATGTACCATCTTAAAGGTGCACTATAACATTTACCCACTGTTTTACCTCCTCAATTTTAGATAATTAGCCAAAAAAGTGCCTAATTTACAAAGAAACTTAATGCAAAGTCCGCGGTGCATAAAACAAAATGCGGATTATTTTACACATCCACGGAATTTCCTTTGCATGAGCATTTTTTTTACCTAATTATCCAAAATTAAGGATGTAAAACAGTGGGTAAATGTTATAGTGCACCTTTAAGGTGGTACATTGAATGTTTTAAAGCGGCTGCTTGTTGTTGTTTGGTATATTAGCGTTATGTTTGATAAAAGTATGAAAGTAATGACGTTATGTCACCATCTTGAACATAGGGTGCAGGTATGACCGCACATATCCTTGGAAACCCCAACCAATTTTTTGTACGAATATGTGGTTTTTTTTCAGAGCAAATTTGGACCTTGTTATAAGAAAAATAGGGAATCTGAGAAGTAACCTGAAATATTACGTACCAAAATCAAAAATACGTATGCTAACCAAAATGCAAAAACGATTAAAAAGTTACATGGAATTTATAGAATAAAAAAATGTGTAACTTTTAAGTTTATTTTTGATATTATTATAAGTATTGCCATATTCCCAAAGAAAATCTTTTTTTAAGTTTAATTATTATATTTTTTTCGTTTTTTTAATTAGAATAAGTTTTAAATTTTAATTCACAGTATTAAACCAAAAAAAAGTCTTAATAACATTTTTTTTTGGTTAAAAGCATTTTTGAATGACTCACCCTGTATATAGACGCTTAGATTTTCAACTGTTCTCAAAGCTGCCTTTGATATTCAATTTTTAAGTTTTAGTTTTTTTTAGCATTTTTTCGTTTTTTTACTACCTCATAGCATAGTTTTAGTTTTTTTACCGTTTTTATACTATTTTTTGTTAATAAAAGTTTAAAATTTCATAATTGTGTTGTTATTTAAGCGCATTAGAGCGCATGTGCGTAAAAAAGAGCCCGGAAAAAATCCTAACCTAAAAAAAAGCTACAATATCGGCTTGGCAAGAATTTGTGCTTTATTTTCGTAATAATTTGCAAAAAAACAGTAAAATTAAGTGATATTACATTAAATTAGGTCCAGAAGACGTTAAAATCTCCTAAAAACACACAAAAAAGACATTTTTACCAGTAAAAATGGATGAAATCAAAATAATAATGAACTCGTACAATGACGAGATAAAAAGCATAAACGGTACGATTTTCGATGTTTTTGGCGAGTTTTACAACAAAAAGGACGAAACGTAAGTACTACCCAGGTTCTACCGTTTAAAAACTTCCAAATCATTCACTTTAAGAAGCTTTTTTTAAGTTCTTAAATTTCATTATAGAACGCTTCTATTTTTGGAAGTTTCTTCATTTAAAATGAATGATATTTTAGTTCACCAATTCATACATGGTTGGAGAAACAACTAGAGCATAAAGTTGTTAAAAATAACGACCTTTCGACATCGTTTCGACAAAAAGGGAATAAATTATTTGGTCAACAGGATCTTTTAGGGAGTTTTGAATTTTATACAAAAGGCGTTTGCTATGCCGTTCCCTTGAGTAAAGAATATTCTTTAGCAATTGCTAATAGGTCTGCTGTTACCTTTGAGATGAAGAAGTATAAGGTAATTCAAGAAAAAACTTAATTTGTAAGATAAAGATAATTTTTTACCTTGCAAAAAATAAACAACAGCCACATTTTTTATATGCGCGGTTAGAAAATCTATTCAGAAAGCTAAATCCCCAAAATGCACACTAATAAGAGTTTAGGGTTGGCATGGTAACCCCCCAAAAAGCCCCCTTTAATTTGCAACATTAGATCACGATGAATCTGCACCATTTTACAAATAGGTGCTAAATAAGATTTTAAAATATTTCTGGAAAAATAATTCCTCCAAAAAAATTTTTTCGTCCCTTAAATGACCCCCGAAGAGTAATATTCAATAATGTTGGATTTACAACAAACTTTGCAAATAGATGCAAAACAAAGGCTCTAAAAAACTTTTTTTTTTAAAAATGTGTACCTCTCTAAGGGCCCCCTTCTCAAATGGGATGAAGGAATTTTTTTTAGAAAAAAAATATGATTTATAAGTTTTTTAGAACCTTATTTTGCATCTGTTTACAAAGTTTGGTGTAAATACAACATGATTGAATATTACTCTTCGGGGGCCATTTAGGGGGCGAAGAAATTGTTTTAGAAGAATAATTTTTCCAATAATCATTTTAAAATCTTATTTAGCACCAATTTGTAAAATTTGGTGCAGATCCATCGTGATCTAATGTTGCAAATTAAACCCTAAACTCTTATTAGTGTGCATTTTGTGGATTTAGCTTTCTGAATAGATGTTCTAACCGCACATATAAAAAACTGGCTGTTGTGTATTTTTTACAAGGTAAAGAATCTATCTATCTTGACCTTTTTACATTTGAAATAATTTTTTTTTTTTTACTTTAGGATTGTTTAAAGGATATTGATTTGTGTTTAGAAGGAAAATATCCTAAAGAACTAAAGCCCAAGATCATTATTAGAAAAACAGAATGTTTATTAAACGAAAAACAGCCAGAAAAAATAAAAAGTTACATAGACGAAATCATGGATTCCATACAAAATGATGATACAATGTGCTCCAAAGAAAAAGGTAACCCAAATGGAGCGTATTCGTACAAAAATTGGTTGGGGTAACCTAGGAGATCTGTCATACCATCCGTCGTTTCAGATGCTAACTGACATTACTTCTCAATTTTATATTTTTATCAAATATAAAGCTTTCATTCCAAAAAAACAGCAAACTGCCGGTTTAAAACATTCTACGTACCATCCAAAAGGTTTGTATAACATTAACGGAGTGTTATACAACTTCAATTCTTCATAATTAGGTAAAATAGGGCATAATGACTCATTTACAATGGTACTTTTAATGCAAAATCCGTGCATCCAAAAAAATCCGTATTATTTTAAACATTCACGGAAATCCTTTTGTAAATGAGTCATAATTTCCTTTTTTACCTAATCATGAAGAATTAAAGATGTAAACCACTTTCTAAATGTTATACAAACCTTTTAGATCGTACCTTGAATGTTTTAAAACGGCAGTTTGTTGTTTTTTGGTATATTTGCGTTATATTTGATAGAAATATAAAATTCAGAAGTAATGTCAGTTAGCATCTGAAAAGACGGGTGGTATGACAGTTCTCCTAGGTTACCCCAACCAATTTTTGTACGAATACGCTCCATTAATATTTTTCTACGTTAAAATGCATTTCTTACAGAGAAATATTTGTACAAATTCAGACTTATGAAAAAAGTGGCATTCATAATGATTCCTAAAAATGTAGAATCAAGTGAAAATTTATACGAATTACCTAGTTTATCAGAAGGAGAGAATAAAAATTTTGCATTTGCTTCGTCAAAACTAAAAATTGGGTACGTACTTATTTTTAAAAAGAAAAAAAAATAATTATTTATTCCACACTTTTTTCATTTTTTTTAGTTATGATAAAGCCAAAGGTCGACATGTACTTGCAAATAAAAATATAAAAAGAGGAGACACTTTATTTATCGAAAAAGCATTTAGTTTTACTCCAGTTTTCAAAAAAAGCATGGATTTTCCCCAATCAAAATGTTACAACTGTCTCAAAGATATACTCAGTAGTTTACCGTAAGTTTATCATACTCTTCGCAGACAAAGTCGAAGAGTATATTGCGATTGGTCGGACCTTCTCTAAAATCGTTAATATTCATCCTAGAGCAAACATTTTTACATATTCGTTCGTTTCATGACTTTTTAAGACTTATTTTTTTGTCCGTCTGTCTGTAACGAAATTTGTGACCACCATAACTCAAGAACGGTTTATCGGATCGACTTGAGATTTAACACAAAAATCAATCCCATTTAGAGGAAGAGCCCTATTGTTTTTGGAAAAAACAAATAATAAATAGAGGGTTAAAAACACCCCAAAAGTAGAAAAAAATTTATATTTTCGTTAATATCAACGTTACGAAAAAAAATATTCTTAATAAAATTAAAGATTGTATTTTTTCCTATAAAAAAGCATCTCGTAATTTTTTTGTATCCCCACCAGTTTACAAAAAAATAAAGTTTTACGTTTCTTTCAATAAAATAAAAAATGCATCTTTTTAGTCATCTACTGCGAAGAGTATCATATAGAATGTGTAACAATTATATAAAAATAAAAAAATAGTCATAAAAGAAGGCCTGCGATGTTTAACTTTTTAAATGATCTATCCCACTCACTAATCTAACCCATTCATTGATCTAACCCGTTCTTGTTCAATGATCATTTTAGATGTGAATACTGTGTCTATTGCATTTATTGTGACACAAAATGTCGGTCGGAATCGTGGGAAGAATCACATAAATGGGAATGCCCAGGAATGCAAGGAAATATTTGGCATTATTTGGGAATAGCTTTTCCCGCATTTAGGACCCTTTTAAAAGGTGTCCCCCTTGGTTTAACAATCAAAGAAGGGGGCCCCATGGACGATGTATTAAAATTTGGGGACCCTAACAATAATTATCAGTATTTTAATAGACTTCTGTCTAATATTTATAAAGGAAAAAATCTGTCTTCGTTAATCGTGGTAAGAAAAAAAGTTATCTTTTATAAAAAAAACATTTGGACTCTCACCCTTTACAAAAAAAATTTTTTTTGGCCTGTTCTAAAACTATAGTCAGATTTTTTTTAAGGAGAATGTCGCGAAGCATAGAAACTGTAGTTATGTAATGTTGGTTGCCTAAAATCAACAAAAAATACCACTTTCTGGTAATTGCTCAGTGAGTTTATAAGAGTTAATTTTAATTAAAAATTGTGCTTACCAGCAACATAAATAAACGTGCACAAGTTGCGATTTTCTAAAGGTCCATCAATAAGCGTTTAAATACAGAATTTTAACAATTTAGAAGCAAAAAGATGTGCTTCTAAATTGCCAAATTCTGAATTTAAACGGCTATTGATGGACCGTTAGAATATGTCAACTTGTGCACGTTCATTTATGTTGCTGGGAAGCACACTTTTTAATTAAAATTAAGTCTTATAAACCCACTGAGCAATGACCAGAAATTGGTGTTTTTTGTTGATTTTAGGCAGCCAACATTACATAACCACAGTTTATATGCTTCGCGACATTCTCCATTAATTAATTTTTTCTGCTTTGCAAACAAGCTTAACAAATAATTTGT
The DNA here is from genome assembly GCA_963920755.1 of Cartodere bifasciata. Taxonomy (NCBI): domain Eukaryota; kingdom Metazoa; phylum Arthropoda; class Insecta; order Coleoptera; family Latridiidae; genus Cartodere; species Cartodere bifasciata. The sequence continues at coordinate 29,900,034 of OY987194.1, read as the reverse complement.
TTAAGAAAACTTATCTTTAAAAATGCCTTTTTGCTGTAGAATATAAATCAGCATTTTATTTAAAAAAAAAAATATTTTTGCCGATTAGGGCAAAAAAATTGAGTTGCCTTTAAAAGCTCATAGCATTAAAACTAAAAGCGCTATAAATATTTAAGTGCCAGATTCGGATTCAGCAGCTCGTTTTACATAAGCATTAATGGCACTTATTGGTGACAAAAATTATTTGTGGCCGTGCCAATTAAAAAACTAAAAATATTTGGGGCCTTACCCTTTAGTTAAAAATGAGGTAAATTTTTGCAAAAATAGATTTGCCTGAAACTTTATTTTTGGGCTCATTAAAAGTCGTAAGAAACAAAACTGCAATCAGATATTTTTAAAGGGCTTTCGTTTTTTTAGTAAAATTTTTTTAAAGTGTGCCTTATATTCAAAAATCTTAAGCAAACATTTTCAGGCTCCGATTTTAATAAAAACTGTTTGTAGATTGTTTTTTTTTTGCTGTAAAATACAAATTTGCATTTTAATTAAAACTAAAAATGTTTGGGACCTTACCCCTTAGTTAAAATTAAAAATAAGCTAAATTTTGAAATAAGCTAAATTTGTCTGAAATTGTGTTTTTGAGCTTATTAAAAGTCATAAAAAACAAAACTGCAATCTGATATTTTTAAAGGGCATTCGTTTTTTTAGTAAATTTCTTTAAAGTGTTCCTTATTTTCAAAAATATTAAGCAAACATTTTCAAGTTCTGATTTTAATATAAACTGTTTGTAGATTATTTTTTTTGCTGTAAAATACAAATCTACATTTTGATTTTTTGTAAAAATACAAATTGTCCAATAGGAAACTAAAGAAAAAAGATTATCGCGTTTTTACATTTTTCGGCAAGACAATTTCTTATTCTTTCTTTTAGTTATCATCAATAGTAGTATGTTATTTACAAAAATACACAAATTTCTTTACATGGTTTTTACAACAACCAAATTGCCCAAAAAAAGAAGAAAAAGATCTAATAACTTTTATTGGTGGTTCAATAACTAAACATATTGGCCAATTAGCATGTAACTCCAGCATTATTGAACATTTTACTCTTACCGAACATGAAGACCAAATTCCAGATGTTAACGAGTCCATAGCTTGTGGAATATTTCCATCTGTTAGCATTATGAATCATTCTTGTAAAGCTAACGTCACAAATTAGTAAGTTTATTAAATACGAGAGTTGTCTTTTATATCTTGCATATAGACAAATAGGGGGCGCCACCAACGGCACCACAAGTGCCAAACAAACCCTTCAAGTTTATTAGGACTATACCGAAAGTTTTGTTAAAATACGACAAGTGGTTTCGTCACAGTACATTTGTTAGTTAACCTCGCGAGCTGCTAGGAAACTTTTTTTGGCTTATTGGTACATGAAACCCCCTACAAGCTTATTGTTGGTTATTTTTAAATTTTTTTGGGTACATTCATTATTTGCGGTTTTGTGTGCGATTTATGAAATTCCACTGCCGAACAGACTTAAAATTCTGGGTCACAAGTCTACTTTTGTGCCTCCCTCAAAAATTGGACTGTCCAACAGAAAATAATTTTTTCACATTCAACTATTTATGTAAGATTCTTTAAATTGGAGTCATTTAATTGCGTTAGAATGTGTTAATCTTGCGATGTGTCACTTGTGCATTTTCCGCGGGTTTTAACTGGCGCAAAGCATCCATGTATTTCCGGGACACTCCGCCTGTTTTTGGTAGAGCTGTCTTAGGATGGGCGCTAAGACTGGTGGGTCCATGTTTGATACTCAAGAATCAGCAGGAAATAGTCTGATGTGGTGCATCGTCGCCAAAAGTAAAAATCAACTCGGCTAGACCTTGTTGTTGGGGTAATTATCTTTGAAAGTAGTCAAAAATTTTATCGACACAATTTGAAAAGTCTCAAACTTAAATAAATTATTGTGTCTAAAATAATTGTGGTATCTTAACAAAACTTTCGGTATAGTTGTAATAAACTTAAAGGGTTTTTTTGGCACTTGTGGTAACGTTGGTGGCGCCCTCTATTTGTCTATATGCTAGATATAAGAGACAATCCTTTTAAGTCGATAATTTTTGTAGTTTTGTATGTGATACAATAGTGGTAAAAGCACTAGAAGATATAAATGAAAACCAAGAAATCTTTAATAGTTACGGAGTAGATTACATATCAATGGGAAGGCCAGAACGACAAAATGAATGTAAAAGTTTATATTATTTTGACTGCAATTGTGAAATTTGCAGCAATCCTGCCAAAGAAATGGTAAGACAAGTGCTAAAAAACGCCTTATAAAACTAGTTTTCCATACTATTTTTTATATTTGCTTCATTTAATTTATTAAAAAGCATTTTTAATTTGAATTAAAAACTTTACTTAAAATTTTATTTTTATTGGATTGACAACATTGACATTTTGAAGTAAAAACCAAATTTAAGTCAGACATATTGAATAATGACATTTGTAAACTTTACTCACTTAATACTGAATGAATAGGCGTTTTTGGGAAAATGTAACCGTTGATATCGTTTCTCCAATTCGTCTAGTTATTCTCTTTAGTCTCTACAAAAAAACTATGTCCCTTGATAGTTTATAATAGTAAATTTGTAAATAAAAAGTACCTCGCAAGGAAAGTATTCATCTTTTTGCATCTGGAAAACCAAGCTAATAAAATAAAATTTTGGGTTTAAGAATGAAGCAATTCAGTAACCTTACAAAACCAAATTTCGGGTTATATAATGTGCTTATTAAAGAATGCAAATATAAAAAAGTACTTCTTCTCCAAACTATTACATAAATCTTTTATTTTTTTAGGAACTATTTGATAGTTTCTTGTGTCCAAATTGCCAAGGTTCAATTCCGGATTATGAAATTTTTACGGATGTTAATTGTTTAAACTGCAAAAAAGAATTCTCTTTAGGACCTTTTAGAACTGCCAATAAGAAAATTGAACAACTTCTAGAAGGTAACTTTTAATGTAAACAAATTTGGTTAATTTCACTTTTGGCCCATTCCATGTATAATCGACCAAAATTCGGATTTCGAGTTGCTGCATGATTTTAAATCCTTTTGAGGTTTGGTCCAGTGCTTACTCCTGGTAACTTCTTTTTAATAAAAAATTAGCAGCTGCATATTTGCCCTCCTTCCCTAATAGTTAGCCCCTTCAACTATGTAAAATGACCAAATTTGGACCTAAAAAAAGCTATGTGGGAGTGAGTAAACTTTTTTTATTTTTAGGTTAAAATGTTACCAAGGACATAGTAAACAATAAAAAAAATAAACGGTCTTGTGATTCGATTTTGTGTAAATGTAGCATATTAAAACCGTTTGTTTCTGAACGAAGTTAAATCACAAACCAAATTTTTTTTTCATGCGTCTCTATTACCCCTACAACATTTTAAAATAAAAAATTTAACCAGTCCCACATAACTTTTTTTAGTGCCATATTTGGTCATTTTCCATAGCTGCCTGATAGATAAGGAGTGCAAATATACGGTTCATATTTTTTTTATAAGAAGATGTGTCCTTTATCAACTAAAAACTAGTACTAATTTTAATCTTCCAAGAATTTTAAATATGATTTGATCTTGTTTAAATTTAACGTACTCGGTAACATTTTAAAAGCATTGCTGGTTCTAAACGAAGTTAAATCACAAAAAAAATATTTTTTTTTATGAATCTCCATTAGCACATTAACATTTTAAAGTTATCAAAAAAAAAATTTACCCAGTCCCACATAGCTTTTTTTAGACCTAAACTTGATCATTTTCAATAGTTTGAGGTACTTAATAGTAGAGAAGAAGTGCAAATATGCACCTCCTGATTTTTTAATAAAAATAAGTGTCTATTGTCAACTTAAAATTACTACCAATTTTAATCTTCCAATATCGCAAAATCGGAAAATTCAATTTTTAATCTAAGCCAAGAAAAATTATGAAAATTCAAAAAAAACAAAAAATTTCCACCTTCACCATAGGTAAGGATTGTACCCACCAAATATAAACCAAATCAAATCAAATCAAATCAATTTATTAGGCCATAAAAGCACACGTCACAAAGTTTAAAATAGTTAATAAAAATACACATAAATATAAAAAGGCAAATCACAGAAAAGATCAATAAATTAGAAACAATTAGGTAAGGAACTTATAACTAACTTAGTCTTCAAAATATTCGTTTATTGAATAATAACACTTCTGCGCAAGAAAGTCTTTAAGTTTTACTTTGAAGATTTTAAGGGAAGCTGCATTTTTAATATCGGCAGGTAAGCAGTTATAAATCTTAGGCAACATGCACAGGGGACTTTTTGCCGATTTTGCGAGTCTAGCACCTGGTACATACAGATTGTTGGCGTTTCTGGTTGAATATTTATTTACATCCCCACACTTTTGGAACATGTTCTTATTTTTAAATCAAATAATAGCTACTATGATTGGTCGATTTTATATGGAATGTCTCTTTTACCAACAAAATGATTCCTAATAAACACATTTTTTCTAACGAAATAATGTTTTTTTAGAATATCTGGATCTAGAAAAACCTCAAAGACCAAAAGTAACAGAAAAAAACCTTTTGAAGGCTTTAGAAGTACGACAAAAAATTCTTAGCAAATTTCATAAAGATATGAAGTTCACTTATCAGCTTTTGTATATGCACTATATTTTAGTTGGTAAGTTTTTCTTTTTTTGATAGACTCGGTCAAGTTTTAGGTCACAGTTCACAGAAGTGCATCAAAATACTGTCTGTAAATTTTTCTTAGGCAACCAACATTACGGACCAAAGAACAATCTCATTTTTTTCTTATTCTATGTTTACAACATTGGTCTTTTTAAAACATTATTTAAATAAAAATAGAAGACTTTTTTGGGTACCATTGGTTTAAAAATGTTCCTTAAAATCTTATTTACCATATTTTAAGATTTTCAGCATAAATTTTTCACTGAAAGTATTTAAAAATAACTTATTATTTGAAGATAATGATGACCCACCAAGATGTCAGCTTTAAACGAAAATTGCTTGAGAAAGCAACCATATCAAATGGTATGGTTTATTCTAGATAATAGAAAAAATGTTAATTTTGCAGTGGTACTTACCAGACCTCTTGATATGGTTGTTTTCTCAAGCAATTTGTGTTTAAAGTTCGCATATGGATGGGTGCGCAACATTAACAAATATACTGTGATTTTTAAAGTTTTACAATGAACTAAACTTGAAATATCGAATTTAAGACTTTATAGCACATTTTAATACCAAGGGTTCCCTAAGAAATCCTTTTATTTTCATAAAATATTGTCTTGAAAAAGTGGTTAATCTGACAGAATCAAAATTCTAATTTCACAGACAGTTTTCAATGTGGATCTGTGATCTGTGACGTAGCACTTGACCGTCTCTATTATCTATATTTTATTTTCTTTGCAGAAAAGTTCAAAATTGATTTTTTCTCTATAAAAAGGCTTTTCACAATTTTTTGTATAGCTACATTTTTAAGATACATTTTTTTTCTCTTTTATTTTAGAAAAGCCCGATTTAATCTACAAATATTTTGAACGTTATATTGAAATTGCCAAAATAAGGCATGGTGAAAATTCAAAAGTAGTAGGACTTAAAACTTATGATGTTGCCGTAAATATTCTTCGTATTTTAAACAATGGGGGCCCAAATAATTCTCTTAACTTAAGGTAAGTTTTAAATTTAAGTTAGAAATCAAAAATGAAATTAAAAAAATCAATGTTTTAGGAACTTTTTACCAAACATTGACAAAATGTTAAAAGAAGCAAAGCTAATTTTGTTTTTGTATTACCCACCCAGTTTTCAATCTAGGTTAGGGGAATTACTAAAATAAATAAATGGAAAATAAATGTTTACAAAAAAAAAAATGATTTTGGATATTTTTAAACTCTTTTGTCTTGATTTTGAGAAATAATTCATAAGTAAGTACTTTTATTTTTTTATCAAATGTAATACCACGAATGATGAGAGGATTGCCGGTAATACTAAATTTTATACGAAAACTTCGTTGCGTAGCAATTTTTACGAGTCAAATTGCCAATGTCAATTTGACGAGTACAAAATTGCTTCACGCAACGAAGTTTGAGTAAATTAAAAATTAGTATTACCGTGCAATACTCGATTCATGAGTGGTACTCGAAAGATTATTTCCTGACAGAATTTAACTTACTTGCAGTTTTTTTTAATTATGATAAGAAACATTCCAAATTTCTGCAAAATGTACCCATTTCAGTAGCGTTACAATAACATTTTCAACGCAAATTTTTTCGTCTTCAGGTATTAAATACATAGTTTTCTACATAATGGCTATATTTTTTGCAAAACACGTGTACCGAACAAAACGCAACTTTGCAATCATTTTTAAACTTTTTTTTAAGAACCTTTCAAGACATCAAAAGGTAGTGCAAGTTATGTCACTAATGTCAACTTATTACACAGATAAAACTTATTAAGTTACAACTCCCCCAAAACATTATCCAAAATTTAGGTTGATATAGGAGATTTAACACATAGTTATTATACTCTTCGCAAGACTAGGTCCGAAGAGTATATTGCAATCGATACGAAAATCCTAAAATCGTCAATTTTCATCCTAGAGCAAAAATTCTTGCAGATTCGTGTTTTTCATCGAATTTTGAACAACTTTGAAAAAATCCGTCCGTCGGTCGGTCGGTCGGTCGGTCGGTCTGTATGTATGTCACGTTTCTTGTAAACACGCTATCTCAAGAACCAAACCTTCTATCCAATTCAAATTTTAAGGAAAAATCTATCCCCATAAGAGGAAGAACCCTATTGTTTTTGACGAGATTCCGAGTACTGCAAAGCCCCCTTTTCAGCCCCCCAAATGAAAAAAAAATCGTAGCTCGACTATTATTAAATTTACAAAAAAAATTATTCGACATAAAATATAGGCAACTTAATTCTTCACCGAAAAGTATTCTTTAGTTTTTTTGTCCGACCCCCCAATTACCCCCCAGCACAAAAAAACCTCCTATCTCCGTTATTATTCAATCTACAAAAAAAAATAATTTTTACAAAATTAATAAAAATTTAATTTTCTATTATTAAGGTTAGTTCATTTTTGTAAAGTTAGTCAGTAAGGTTAAAAAAACAATAACAAAAAATTTCAGTAGCAAAAAACTTCTAAGTCCAAATCGCGTCACCCGTCGGTCAAGAAGGCCATGCCAAACAAAGAAACAAAGCCAGCTGTCAGAACAAATAACCTCAAATATGATAAACGTCAGAACTGACGCTTATCTTCTTCGTTGATGAAATTCTTCGTGTTTTCTGTTAGTAGTTTACACTCTTCGCAGATTTTTTTTAAATTTATTTGATTTAAAAGAAACTATTATCCTAATAGTTTATTTGCGAAGAGTATAATATAGAATGTGTAGCAATTATATATAATATTAATTTAGCGTTGACTTAAAAAATATAAAATTATACTTCTACCGATTTCGACTTCTACTTAATCTACTCATCTGCGAAGAGTAACTTCTACCCATTCTAGTTTGGGATAAGGAATACCAGAGGTAGTCCTGTAGTGGAAGACATAGTTAAGTGTTTTGAAGAAAAGAACGCTTAGCCATGCCTAAGTGATAACACCACGTAGTCATAGCAACGTTGCGTTATCGCTGCGATAACACAACGGAGTCATAGCAACGTTGTGTTATCAGGCTAAATCGCAGGAAATGCGAGCTCAGATAGCAGGAGATGACTGGAAGGAAATAATCTTTATAATACTTAAAACAATTCGCTTTTTTATTTTGCGTAAAATGTACATTATTTAATCATATGTTTAATTTAAAGTACAATTACAAATTTGTTGTGACACAAAAATAATGAATGAGATTTTATTTCATTGAAATATTTTTAGTTTCGCAATTTTATTTTATCTATTGTAGACTACTACAAAATTAATTATAAATACGTCTTTTATAATAAATTTTAACAAAGAATTACAGAACAAACAAAAATGGAGCGTATTCGTACAAACATTGGTTGGGGTAACCTAGGAGATCTGTCATACCACACGTCGTTCCAAATGCTAACTGACATTACTTCTGAATTTTATATTTTTATCAAATATAAAACTAATATACAAAAAAACAACAACTGCCGGTTTAAAACATTTAATATACCATCTAAAAGGTTTGTATAACATTTAGAGAGTGTTTTACATCTTTAATTCTTTATAATTAGGTAAAAAAAGGAAATTATGACACATTTCTGTGGTAAATAGGCAAAAGGGGATAAGTATAAAACTGTCATTTGTACATGTCACTATAAAAATTATGTTCTTGCAAATATTAAACAATATTAATGCAATAGTGAGAAGCTAGCTGAAAAAATAGGTTTCAAAGTACGTATTTGGCTGATATAAATTGTAAATATCTGAATGTTTCTATTAAAATTTGGTGTCCGAAAAACAAATTTTTTTAAATGTCAAAAATACTTATCCCGTTTTGCCTCCCTACCACAGATTTGCAAAAGGAGTCCCGTGAATGTTTAAAATAATCCGCTTTTTTTGAATGCAAGGACTTTGCATTAAAAGTACATTTGTAAATAAGTCATTATGCCCCTTTTTTACCTAATTATAAAGAATTGAAGTTGTAAAACACTCCGTAAATGTTATACAAACCTTTTAGCTGGTTCGTAGAATGTTTTAAACCGGCAGTTTCTTGTTTTTTGGTATATTAGCTTTGTATTTGATAAAAATATAAAATTCAGAAGTAATGTCAGTTAGCATCTGGAACGACGGGTGGTATGACAGATCTCCTAGGTAACACTAACCAATTTTTGTACAAATACGCTCCATTATTAAAAATTAAATAAAACAAAGAATTTTTACAAAAATTTATTAATGAATGACGCGACACATTAACTTAAGTAGGTGCTTAAAATTATCAAAAATAAAACGCATTAATAATGTTGTATTCAATTAATTTATTTTTTTCGACACTGTCTCGAGTTTTTTTTGCCGAAAAACAAATCGTACGACACGGAAAACAATTTTAAAAAGCAGTTTTAATAAAAAGTACATCACTGTTAATAGTATTAAAGCTACACATATTAGGAACCCGTAAACATCCAATAAATAGAACTGATATCTTGGAATGTCAATAATGGGGCTTCTAAAATGAGCAGCCCCCTTATGTCTTAATACATATTCTGTCCACCAGAGGGCACGTTCCATCCCTGTCATTGGCTGATCTTCTGATAATTCAGCTACCGTTTTTACGTTCTCCTTATACCTGAAAAATATCCTATTAGCATCTTACGAGGGTTGTTTTTTATATCTTGCATATAGACAAATAGGGGGCGCCACCAACGTCACTACAAGTGCCAAACAAACCCTTCAAGTTTATTACAACTATACCGAAAGTTTTGTTAGGATACGACAAGTATTTTAGCCACAATAATTCTTTTAAGTTGGACAGTTTTCGAATTGTGCCGAGATAATGTTTGACTTTTTTCAAAGAAAATTATCTCAACACCAATGTCTAACCGAGTTGATTTTTACTTTTAGCGACGATGCACCATATCAATAGACTATTTCCTGGTGATTCTTGAGCATCAAACATGGACCGCCCATCAGTCTTAGCGCCCATCCTAAGACAGCTCTACCAAAAACAGGCGGAGTGTCCCGGAAATACATGGATGCTTTGCGCCAGTTAAAACCCGCGGAAAATGCACAAGTGACACACCGCAAGATTAACACATTCTAAGGCAATTAAATGACTTTAATTTAAAGAATCTTACATAAACAGTTGAATGTGAAAAAAAATATTTTCTGTTGGACAGTTCAATTTTTTAGGGGGGCACAAAAGTAGACTAGTGACCCAGAATTTTAAGTATGCTCGCCAGTGTTATTTCATAAATCGCATACAAAACCGCGACCAATCATAAATTTGCAGAAAAAAATAGAAAATAACCGACAATAAGCTTGTAGGGGGTTTCATGTAAATAATAAACCAAAAAGAGGTATACATTTCCTAGCAGCTCGCGAGGTTAACTAAAAAATGTACTGTGGCGAAACCACTTGTCGTATCTTAACAAATCTTTCGGTGTAGTCCTAATAAACATGAAGGGTTTGTTTGGCACTTGTGGTGATGTTGGTGGCGCCCCCTATTTGTCTTTTTACAAAGAATTACTTGGGATTTTGAGTGACTTCCAAAACTGCATTTCTGATTATTTCTTTGCTGAGATTATTTTTGTCAAGTTGTACACCAATGCCTTTTACTTCTATAAATTTGCAATTTGTTTTCTGGTCATTGTAAAACGGAATACCGATAAGTGGGACACGGCTCATGGTCCCTTCTTCTAAAGATTGTGCTCCTCCTTGGGTTATAAATGCTTTTACATTGGGGTGCCCTACAAATGAATATTTTAGTTATAGTACAGTCAATCCGTATGTGGACATCGACAAAATTCCTGGTAGAGCCGCCTTTTTTATATGATGTAACTGGATGTCCAAAGAGTAAAACCCCAAATTGGCGTATATTTACCTATTGCAGAAACGAAGTTATGGCCCCCCAAAGGGCCCCCTTTAATTCATCACGGTGGAACTGCACCACTGGAAATAGATGTCAAATAAGGTTTTAAAAAGATTTTTATTAAAAAAAAAATCTGTAAAAAAATTCCTTTACCCCCTAAATAGCCCCCAAAGAGTAATAACCAATCACGTTGGATTGACACCAAATTTTGCAGATAGATAGTAAAATGAGATGCTAAAAAATATTTATTAATAACTTTTTTTGAAAAAAAAATTCTATACCCCCCTTAAATGCTCCCTTCGTTTATGGGGCGAAGGAATTATTTTTTAAAAAAAAGTTATAAGGAAATATTTTTAAGCATCTTATTATGCATCTATCTGCAAAATTTGGTGGTAATCCAACGTGGTTGGTTATTATTTTTTGGGGGCTATTTAGGGGGTGAAGAAATTTCTTTAGAGATTTTTATTTTATAAAAATCTTTTTAAAACCTTATTTGACATCTATTTGCAAAATTTGGTGCAGTTCCACCGTGATAAATTAAAGGGGGCCCTTTGGGGGACCATAACTCCGTTTCTGCAATAGGTAGATATACGCCAATTTGGGGGTTTACTCTTTGGACATCCAGTTACATCATATACAAAAGGCGGCCCTACCAGGAATTTTGACGATGTACCCTCATTATTTAGGACAGATTGACTGTAGTATTAGGAAAATTTGAGAAAAAAATTCTTACGTAATATGTCTCTTTGGGGTCCCCATTTAATGATTTTAACGTTGTCAGGCTGTCCCTCTAATTTATCGTTGTCAAACTTCCATAATACTTTATAGGGTAGTTCTTTAAAAGCAGAAGTAAATGCCTCAACCACTGAAGCATTTAATTGTGTACTTTTTACACTAGAACCCAAACTAAAATATACTACTCCGTTTTTTGCACTGTCCAAAAAAGTTTTTAGATCCTGAAAAATTAAAAAAATTATCATAATCATGTTATTAAAAAATAATCAGTCAGGTCAGGATGTTTTACATTTTGCTCAGATCTTATACAAGGTGTTTCCTAATGTCGTAGAAAAAATTCAGGGGGTGATTCCTGGACCCATTTTAAGAAAAAAAGTTCACATAAACTTGTGTCCAATTTTGACTTTTTTTAACTTACAGCCCCCCAAGGATCACCACTAAAAATACTTTTTTCAAAATTTTACAAATGAAGAAATATTTCTAGTATTTAGATGCATCAAAAAGGTCCTATAACATTTTTTGAAAAAATTATTCGTTTCGGAAATAAAGCGTAAAAAATAATTTTCTAGGGATTTTTCAGAGGGCTGTAACTAACTAAGGAGGCAAACTCGGACACATGTTTATATGAATTTTTTTTTAAAATGAGTCCAGGAATCACCCCCTACGACATTAATAAACAACCTGTCTATTTATGAGTATGTAACTTAACGAAGAATATCGCGAAGCATAGAAACTGTGGTTATGTAATGTTGGCTGCCTAAAAACAACAAAAAACACCACTTTCTGGTCATTGCTCAGTGGATTTAAGAGTTAACTTAATTAAAAATTGTGCTTATCAGCAACATAAATAAACATGCACAAGTTGACATATTCTAAAGGCCCATCAATAAGCGTTTAAATACAGAATTTTGGCCATTTAGAAACACCATTTTTTCATTTTAAACTGCCAAAATTCTGTATTAAACGCTTATTAATGGACCTTTAGAATATGTCAACTTGTGCACGTTTATTTATGTTGCTGGTAAGCACAGTTAACTAAAATTAACTCTAGTAAACCCACTGAGTAATGACCCGGAAGTGGTGTTTTTTGTTGATTTTAGGCAAGCAACAGTACATAACCACAGTTTCTATGCTTCGCGACATTCTCCTTTAAAGAGACTTTTTACCTGAGGTAGTTCTTTCACCTTCGGAAGAGCATTTCCACCCCCAATTGGAATAGTAGCGGGTCCTAGAGGTCTCAAATTAAAGGCAGGGTTAATATTTGCAAAAACCATACTAGCGTTTTGCATAATTTCGTTATAGGAGGGCATATTTTCTCCAAAATGCTTTACAATTAAATCTTTGTTGAACATACTGTTAATGTCAAATATTCTTCCTAGTACTGTGCTAAATAAACGTTGTTTAAAAGTCATGGTTTTTCCTCCTACTTCAGCTACCCCATTTGGGAACATGACAGGGTGAACATAGTTCCCCAAAAGGTCATGATGGAATGACACTAATTCTCCAGATGCTATGCCAATATAAGGACAGTTAAAATGTTTACTGAAGTAAAACATTGGAGATAGATAATACTCAACCATTAATAAGTCAAAAGTTTGATTTTTGTCATTAAGTAAAGCCTTTGTTTCAGGGTGAGATAGCTCCTCATCCATTATTTCGTTAAACATTACCTTAAAAGAAACAAGAAATGGGTTAGATCTTTGAGTGGGTTAGAAGTTACTCTTTGCAGATTTATTGGATTCAAGGGATGTTTTTTATACAATGTATGCACATTTTATTGGATACTCTTCGCAGTAATAAAATTAAAAAAAAAAATAGTTTTATAGTTTTATAGCAAAAAAAAAATTAAAAAAAGTTTTGCCGCTCTTAGGACTCGAACCCGAGCAGTCCGGCTGCGAGGCAGAAATCTAACCACTGAGCTACCGACGCTATGTTAATTAAGATCGATTATACGCGACAAAAACTTAGCTTTGTATTGTTTCATTTGTTTTATATTATTTAAAGGACTACTACGTTTTTCTTTTGTTTTCATTCTAAACGACGCATAATGTCACATTCTAAGTACATTTTTAGCTTTTATTAATTGCTTTTTCTCATTAACGCGTAGAGTTATAAAAAAAATTTTGATGAATTTTGATAGGTTTTACCAATATTTAATTTAGTTTGAAATATTTTTTAAATTAATTTAATAATAACTTCGTTATAATTTTTTTTAACTTTGAAAATTGATTTTAACAGTTTTATGATTACCCGATTTTTTTCAAAAACAATAGGGTTCTTTCTTTTGTGGAAAATGATTTTTCCAGAAAATTTGAACATGATTGGAATTTGCGTTCTTGAGATATCGTGCACACAAGAAAGTGTGACATACAGACGGACGGACGGATTTTTTGAAAGTTGTTCAAAATTCGATGAAACGCACGAATCTGCAAGATTCTCTACGACGAAAACTAACGATTTTAGCTTAGGCCCGATCGAATTTATAATACTCTTCGACTTTGTCTGCGAAGAGTATAACAATAAATAAATATCATCTTTATTAGTCCAATTATTCTAATTAAAATTGGTAGGTTCCTTAGAAAAAAATCCCAACCAAGATCTGCTTATGCAGGATTGTAGGCACTACCCCCAGGAATATAAAAGTGAAAAATTCCCACAAAATTTCCGTGTCGTTTAGCCCCCATCTTGCATAGAAGTGAGGAGTTAGTTTTTTGTTAATACCTAAACTATTCGACCCTTTTGAAAAAAGTTTTAAAAATTTTTAGGAACATTATTTTAATAAGAATACAATCATTTAAAAAAAAATAATAAATCACCAATATTATCGATTCTATAGCCCTTTGAAAATCACCTTATTTCATCATAATCGTCTATCTTAGTCATAGAGTCCTGAAGCATAGATTGCAGCGTTCTCTGTAGGACCAAATTGGCACATTTTCAAAGTGCTATAAAACCGTTCATATTGGTGATTTATTATTTTTTTAAAAATGATTGTATTCTTATTAAAATAATGCTCCTAAAAAGTTTTAAAACTTTTTTTAAAAGTGCCAAATAGTTTAGGTATTAACAAAAAACTAACTCCTTACTTCTGTGCAAGATGGGGGCTAAACGTCACGAAAATTTTGTGGGAATTTTTCACTTTTATGTTCCTGGGGGTAGTGGCTACAAACCTGCATAAACAGATCTTGGTTGGGATTTTTTTCTGGGGGCATTATTAGAATGATTGGGCTAAACGTTTAAAAAAAAAAGGATTAATTTTCATAGGTGACTTTGGTATTTTTAAACTGTGAATGAATAGTAAGGCTACTTTCGGCCCGGTAAATGACGTGTGACGTGACTGTGCGTAAAGTTCTACTTTTAACACATGTAAGTCGTGCGTCAAATCCTATTTTCTAGGCATCCGTAGGAAAAAAAAATTACAAAAAATAATGAAAAGTAAAAAATAAAGAATAACAAAAACCTTGAGATATCCTAGGAGTTCCATCATTCCTTTAGCGTTGCTCATAACTTCATTGTACTTATATTTATCATATTTAATCTTGTACGTAAAGTGCCAGTCAATTTGGGTTAAGTTTTCATGCTTTTCTGGCATAGGATCCGTTGTTAAAAGTGTTAACTCATGGCCATTGTTTAAAAGATCTTTCCAAAGAGTACGAAACCATAATTGGTGTGAAAAAGAGGGTAAAGGAATTACGCCTAAAATACGCGCACTTTGCACTACATCTTGGTTAAGAAATACGCTTAAAAGTACGCACAAAGTAAAGACTGCTTTGAGAGACATTTTACTCTAAACTGGGGTGCATTGATCGTTTAGCTTAGTTTTGATAACGTGATAAATACTTGTAAAGTCATTGTAATAATTCTAATGATAAGAAGATACTTAAGATTGAAAGGAATAATTGATAAATTTTATTTATCTACTACCGTTAGGTAACAGCTACTTTATCTTACTCATTTAAGTTAACTAATGACTTACTTTATTTCACGGAAATAAAATGAGTTAGGTAATGAAATCATAACCTAACGGAAATTAAACTAGAATGGGTAGAAGTCGGAATGGGTAGAAGTTACTCTTCGCAAATGAGTAGCTTAAGTAGAATTCGGATTCGGTAGAAGTGAAATTTTAAATTTTTTAAATTAAAGCTAAATCAATATTTTATATAATTGCTACACATTCTATAGCATACTCTTCGCAAGAAAACTATTGAAGGATAATAGTTTTTGTTTAATAAAACAAATTTTATTTAAAAAAATCTGCGAAGAGGGCAAACTATTAACAGAAAACACGAAGAATTTCATTAACGAAGTGGATAAACGTCAGTTTTGACGTTTAACATACTTATGTGAGGTTATTTGTTCTGACAGCTGCTTTTGTTTTGTTGGTTGAAATATTTTTCGCATGGCCTTCTTGACCGACTCGTGACACAATTAGGACTTAGAAGTTTTTTGCTACTGAAATCGTTTATTTTTTGTTTTTTTAACATTACTGGTTAAAATTACAAAAAATAAACCAACATTTTTAATAAAAAATAAAATTTTCATTAATTTTGCAGGGAATATATTTTTTGTAGATTGAATAATAACGGAGATAGGAGGTTTTTTTGTGGTGGGGGGTAATTGGGGGGTCAGACAAAAAAACTAACGAATACTTTTTGGTAAAGAATTAAATTGTCTATATTCTATGTCAAATAATTTTTTTTGTAAATTCAATAATAGTTGAGCTACGATTTTTTTTTTATTTGAGGGGCTGAAAAGGGGGCTTTGTAGTATTCGGATTCTTATCAAAAACAATAGGGATCTTCCTCTTATAGGGATCGATTTTTCCTTAAAATTTGAATTGGATTGGAATTTTGGTTCCTAAGATAGCGTGTTTACAAGAAACGTGACATACACCAGACCGACCGACCGACCGACCGACCGACCGACCGACCGACCGACCGACCGACCGACCGACGGACGGACAAAAAATGAAAATCTTAAAAAGTCATGAAACGCACGAATCTGCAAAAATTTTTGCTCTACGACGAAAATTGACGATTTTAGGATTTTCTGATCGATTGCAATATACTCTTGTGAAGAGTATAATAAGTTAGGAAATGAGATCATTTTTTCACTCAAATTTGACATGTTGTCATGATGACAATTAGGTCTACAGGATGTACTACAAAATTTTTTTAAAATGTTTATTATTTTTTTTATTTTTTTTAAGTTATTAAGCGGTCGTAGATAAAATATTGTATGCAACACGTTAGGAAACAGTCATTATTTCACTTATGCTCTTACAAAACTCGGCTAAAGCCTCGTTTTGCAAACTTCGCATTCGTGAAATAATGACCATCGTTTCCTTACTTGTTGTATAAATAGATATTACGTATCTTAATGATGTTGTAATGAACCTATTAAGTGGAACTTTTCTTTATAGAAATGGAGCGTATTCGTACAAAATTGGTTGGAGTAACCTAGGAGATCTGTCATACCACCCGTCATTCCAGATGCTAACTGACATTACTTCTGAATTTTATATTTTTATCAAATATAACGCTAATATACTCAAAAAAAAAACAAACTGCTGGTTTAAAACATCCTACGTACCAGCTAAAAGGTTTGTATAACATTTAGTGAGTGCTTTACATCTTTAATTCTTTATAATTAGGTAAAAAAAAGAAAATTATGACTCATTTACAAAAGGATTTCAGTGAATGTTTAAAATAATCCGCATTTTTTGGATACACGGATTTTGCATGAAAAGTACATTTGTAAATGCCCTTTTTTTACCTAATTATGAAGAATTGAAGTTGTAAAACACTCCGTAAATGTTATACAAACCTTTTAGCTGGTTGGTAGAATGTTTGTTGTTTTTTGGTATATTAGCTTTATATTTGATCAAGATATTAAATTCAGAAGTAATGTCAGTAAGCATCTGGAACGACGTATGGTATGACAGATCTCCTAGGTTACCCCAACCAATTTTTGTACTAATACGCTTCATTTTTTTTTATTTCTATTCATTTTTAATTTTTTCTTTTTTAAAAACAATCCTTAAAATTATTCTTAACATTAATTTTAACAATTTAAAAACTACATAACATAAAATTAAGGTTACAAAAATTAAAAAGCCATAAACATCGATAAGGTTTAACTGATATTTGGGCACATCAAATGCAGGAGATCTAAAATGTGGCGCCCCCTTGTGGCGTAAAACGTACTCTGTCCACCAAACTGCTTTTTCCAATCCACTCATTGGTTGATCTTCTGTCAAAAGTGCCACTTTTTCTATATTCTTTTTGTATCTAAAAAAAGAAACAGATTATAAAAAGGAGTTTTTATATTTGCGTTCTATAATAAGCACATTATGAAACCCGAAATTTGGTTTTTTAACGTTGCTAAATTGCTTCATTATTAAACCCAAATTTTTATTTTATTAGGTTGGTTTTCCAGATGCAAAAAGATGAATTTTTCCCTTGTAAGGTACTTTTTATTTACCAATTTTACTATTATAAACTATCAGGGGACATAGTTTTTTTGTAGAGACTAAAGAGAATAACTAGAAGAATTGTAGAAACGATATCAACCGCGGTTACATTTTCTCAAGAACGTCTATTCATTCACTATTAAGTGAGTAAAGTTTACAAATGTCATTATTCAATATGTCTGACCTAAATTTAGTTTTTATTTCAAAATGTCAATGTTGTCAATACAATATAAAGAAAATTTTAAGTTAAGTTTTTAATTTAAATTAAAAATGCTTTTTGATAAATTTACTTACATAGTATTGTGGCATACTTCCAAAATGGCATTTTTTACAACATCTTTAGTTATTTTGTGTCTATTAATTGATACCCCAATTTTCAAAGTTTCGATCTTTTTAACATTCATTTTTTGGTCGCTAAAAAAAGCCATTCCTATCAGAGGCACTCGGGATAAAATTGCCTCTTCCATTGACTGCAGTCCTCCTTGTGTTATAAACGCTTTTATATTTTTGTGTCCTTAAAAAAGAAAATTTTTTTTTATTTAAGGCTAGAGATTACAAATTCACAGTTTCGAAGATTTGTGCTCCTAGAAGCTCGCGGTATAAGTCATCTCCGTTGAGCTCCCGTCAATTCTAATAAATAGCACATCTACATGAGGGCCCCATCCTATATTCAAACTAAATGTAGTTTTGAAAACTACAAAAATAGGGCTACAAACGTATTATAATAGTTTCAATTAAATCGGTTATTTCTTTGAGTCGAAAATCTGACTTCAAAAATCATTATACTATTTTTGTTTTTTTTTTTTAGACTACGGATACATTTTTTGGTTTATATACATTACGTGGTCTATGCCAAACCATAATACGTTAATTTACCATGGTTTTTAAACTTGTAAATGATTAAAATTGCAACTTACGTTTTTTCCTTATATGGATGTGCTCGTTCAAAGATTTCAATGTAGAAAGAAAAACACCAAAAGTACTATTTTACCATATTTTTATTATTTTTTGTACTCAGTACCACTTCTATGTATCACAAACATTATCCTTAATATTTTTAATCATAGTTATTGATGTATTACTCCTTGAATATTTTGATGAAATTTCGAAAATAACTGACATTTAGGGAGATGACTTTTACGAACTTTTGAGTACACAGAACATCGCATTTATGAATTTGAATCTATAGCCTTAATTTTATTACTAATTACCATTTAATTTTGTTTTATTTTAGTTCAAACTTACTTAAAACATCTTGTTGTGGTATCCAATTTTGTATTCTCACATTTTGGGGCCTATTTTCCAAAAACGAGTTTTCAAATTTCCATAATACGTCAAAAGGGAGCTCCTTAAATGCCCCCAAAAATTCTTGAATAATTTTACTTGACAAATCTGTACTTTTTACACTGGACCCTAAACTAAAATAAATTACTCCATTTTTTGAACTATCTAGAAATTTTTGTAAATCATCTGGTAATTTTTTGGGGGGTAATAAATGTGCCCCACCCCCAATGGGGATTGTAGCTGGTCCAATTGGTCGAAGATAAAATGCAGGATTGACGTTAACAAAAATAAGACTAACGTTTTTGGCTAGGTCCCATACATTTGGGAGTTTTTTTGGGAAATTTTCTTGAATTTTACGAACTAAAATTTATAAAAATTAGGTTGTTACAGTGGACATTCTTTACATACAGGGTGTTTTTTTTTTGTAAATTTTGTTATAACCGGTAAAAGGTACAGTGTGTCCCAGGATAAATTGACCACCTTTTTTTTTTTTCAGTTATTTTAAAGTTATTGAAAATTTTTAGAGACTTATTTTCTGTAACTCGTTCTAAATTTTTTAATTCTGAAGGCAAACCAAATATAGGCCTTTAAATATACAGGTTGTTTAAAAAAATATGTATTTTTTAAATGGAACTCCTAATATATTTTAAATTCATTAAGAAGTCCTAGAAATTCTGCAAACAGAACACCCCTTAATTTTGGCTTAGGATAAAAAATAATCAAAATTCAAGGTGTCCAAAAAATGGCGCACAAACGCGATGGTACGCTCTTGGGGCATTTTCAGGGATCCCTAGAAAATTGTCAAAAAAATCCATCTGTTATATTCATCGAGAAAAATGCCAACAAAGTTGCATAAATTCGACAACACATTCTAGGAAAATACATCTAAAAATCCCATCTATGAGTCTTGATCATACACTTTTGCATTAGATTTATTGACGTTGTTGTCAGCTTCGTTTCATGAAAATTTTGTAAAATTAAATTGATTATAAAAATGTAATTTGATCATTTAAAAAATAAACAAATGGTGGAATGGTTTAAAATAGACTGTAGCTTTGTATTAAACCATTTTTTCGTTAATGTGTGCTGTTATATTTATGATATAAGCGTTTAAAGTTTCGCACTTTGGGGCAACATATCTACGAGGGTATGTGAGATAGATTTTTTTTAACAATTTTCTGGGGGTCCCTAGACATGCCCCAACAACGTACCTTCGCGTTTATGCGCCATTTTTTGGTTTGTCTTCAGAATTAAAAAATTCGCAACGAGTTACAAAAAATAACTTTAAAATAACCGTAAAAAAAAGGGGGGTCAATTCATCCTGGGACACACTGTACAGATCTTAAATGGCCAACATTTTTGGTGCAAATTTGTTTGCTTATAAACATGAAACCCAAAAAAAAAACACCCTGTATGTTATCACTAGTAAAAATGCTTACAATTTTCTTCATTTGGAAAAAAATATATCAGTTTTACAAACAGTACGTAAGAAGTACTAATAACTCTTTTAAAAAAAGAAAGTTTTCCGTGGAATGGTAAAAATAATTCTGGATATAAAACTGGGTTAACATAATTTCCCAAAAATTCATGTTGAAATGTACTTAATTCGGTGGAAGCTACTCCAATAAAAGGACAGTCAAAGTGATGGCTAAAATACGCCATTTCAGGAAGATAATATTCATTTATTACCAAATCAAAATGTAATTTTTTATCGTTAATCAACTTTTGTACTTCTGGATGTGAAAGCTCCGTAAGAACTAGTTCTCTGTAAAAACATAGAAAGATTACAATACACACGGTTAACTCCTACGTCACAGATCCACATTAAAAAACTGTCTGTGAAGTAGAATTTTAATTCTGTCAGATTTAGCCACTTTTTTAAAACAATATTTTATGGAAATAAAAGGCTTTCTTAGGGAACCCTTGGTATAAAAATGTGCTATAATGTCTTAAATTCGATATTTCAAGTTTAATTCATTGTAAAACTCTATAATATACAATTTATGTGTTTATGTTGGGCACCTTCCAAGATGTGAATTTTAATCGCAAATTGCTTGAGAAAGCAACCATATCAAGAGGTAAGTACCATTGTAAAATTAACATTTTTTTCTATTACCTAGAACAAACCATACCCCTTGATATGGTTGCTTTCTCAAGAAATTTGCGTTTAAAGCTGACATCTTGGTGGGTGATCGTCATCATCAGATTAATAAGGAATTTTTTAATTTTTGCCGTAGATTCTCGGGTAATTTTAAATTTCGTTAATAAGATACAAAGGAACATTTTTACACCAATGGGACCTAAAAAACTCTTTTATATTTCTTTAAATAATGTTTTAAAAAGATCAATGCTGGAATTGGAAACACAGAAGAAGAAAAAAATGACCATTTTCTTCTTCTTGGTTGCCTTAAAAAATTTCACAGATAGTATTTTAATGCACTTCTGTGAACTGATGACGTAGGCTTGACCAAGTTTATTGGTACATTGCTTAACGGGGAATGTCGCGAAGCATAGAAACTGTGGTTATGTAATGTTGGTTGCCTAAAATCAACAAAAAACAGCACTTTCTGGTCATTGCTCAGTTGATTTATAAGAGTTAATTTTAATTAAACATTGTGTTTACGAGCAACATAAATAAACGTGCACAAGTTGACATGTTTTAAAGGTCCATTAATAAGCGATTAAATACAGAATTTTGGCAATTTAAAATGCAACAAAAAGTGCTTCTAAATTGCTAAAATTCTGTATTTAAACGCTTATTGATGGATCTTTAGAATATGTCAACTTGTGCACGTTTATTTATGTTGCTGGTAAGCACAATTTTGAATTAAAATTAACTCGTATAAACCCACTGAGCAATGACCAGAAAGTGCTGTTTTTTGTTAATTTTAGGCTACCAACATTACATAACCACAGTTTGTATGCTTCACGACATTCTCCTAAAAAACTTACCTAAAGTAGTTTGTATACAGAGTGATTAGTTTAAAAATGTCTAATAAACCCATTTTGTCCAATTGTTGATTTAGTTTATATTTGTTGTTTTTGATTTCGTATGCGAAGTGGAAGTCTATTTGGGTTAAATTGGGATGTTTTTCTGTCATAGGATCAGTTGTAAGTAATGTTATTTCATGTCCATTTTTTAGGAGTTCGTTCCAAAAAGGTCGAAACATAATTTGGTGGCTATAGGATGGTAGCGGCATTATACATAATATTTTTGCACTTTGGACATTTAAAAATGTTGCTAAGAGTATAATTATTGTCGTTTTTGTATAAAAGGTCATTTTAATGCAGCTTTTAAGAGTTATTTAACATTTGAATTAAATTTTAGGTTAAGTACGAATTTTGTTGTTCTTTTAAAACATTAAACATTTTGTAGAAACTCAGATTTTTATATAAACTGCATTTTAGTTTTTGTTCTTATTAACTAAAGACAATAATAGTATTTATTATCATTTTATTTGTCTTATCTTTATAACAAGATTATTAAATCTAATTCACGTTTAGGTTTATTATACTACACAGATTATAATTAATGTTCTATAAAATAGTACAGTCAATCCGTATGTGGACATCGACAAAATTCCTGATGGTAGGGCCGCCTTTTTTATATGATGTAACTGGATGTTCAAAGAGTAAAACCCCAAATTGGCGTATATCTACCTATTGCAGAAACGGAGTTATGGCCCCCCAAAGGGCCCCCTTTAATTCATCACGGTGAAACTGCACCAAATTTTGCAAATAGATGTCAAATAAGGTTTTAAATAGATTTTTATAAAATAAAAATCTCTAAAAAAAATTTCCTTTACTCCCTTAATAGCCCCCAAAGAGTAATAACCAATCACGTTGGATTTACACCAAATTTTGCAGCTTAGATGTAAAATGAGATGCTAAAAAATATTTATTTATAAATTTTTTTGAAAAAAAAAAAATTCAATGCCCCCCTTAAAAGCCCCCTTCGTTTATAGGGCGAAGGAATTATTTTTTGAAAATAGGTTATAAGGAAATATTTTTTAGCATCTTATTATGCATCTACCTGCAAAATTTTGTGTAAATCCAACGTGATTGGTTATTACTCTTTGGGGGCTATTTAGGGGGTGAAGGAATTTTTTTCTCTAAAAATCTTTTTAAAACCTTATTTGACATCTATTTGCAAAATTTGGTGCAGTTCCACCGTGATAAATTAAGGGGGCCCTTTGGGGGGCCATAACTCCGTTTCTGCAATAGGTAGATATACGCCAATTTGGGGTTTTACTCTTTGGACATCCAGTTACATCATATAAAAAAGGCGGCCCTACCAGGAATTTTGTCGATGTACCCTTATTATTGAGGACAGATTAACTGTACTAGAAATATAACAGCAATGGGTTTAAAGTGGCAAGATAGTTTTATAAAGAATGCCCGGTCAATGACCATTAATAGTTATTTAACCAGTAAGTGTGTTGATAAAGGCAATTAATAAACGAGCGGTTTTAACAAGCGAGCGATTAGCGAGCTTGTTAATAAGTGAGTTTATTAATCGCCATTTAACATACAAACTGGTTACAATGCTTTTTCGTACATCGTAGATCATTATTAAATAAATTATAAAATAAAACAATTATTTCACCAACTAACAAAAACAACGCGTCGGCCATTCAAGTTTATTAAAGCTGAAGAAGAAGAAGAAGTCGTGCTGTCACCGAACTTTTATTAATTGTGAATAGAAAATGAATGTTATTTCCTTAAAATGTGGTAAAAGGATCTGCTTCTCATTATTTCCAACGGTAAATATTTAATTTCTTTTGGTTCTTGTTGCTTGAACCGTAATTAAAGCTACTTTAACATATGTAATGTAGAAACATAGATAGTAATTTTAAACATAGAAGAGCGTTACTATGGGCTCTCGTATCCATGCATTAATAGGGGTCATTAATCAACGATTTGGAGTGCGTTAATGGATGTCTTCAATAAACGATGTGCGAAAAAGACATTAAAAAATGGTCTTGTTTAATAAAAATTGACTCGTGTAATAATCTTGACATATACCCCTTGTGCAAACTATTTAATCTCCAATTTGGGTGCCGCAGTATTTAAATGATGCTCTATCTATTTAATTCTCTCATCATTGGAAATATTGTACCGCAGTATTTAAATGGATGCTCTATCTATTTAATTCTTTTACCATTGGAAATATTGTGCCGCAGTATTTAAATGATGCTCTATCTATATAATTCTCTCATCCTTGGTAATATTGTGCCGCAGTACTTAAATGATGCTCCATCTATTTTATTCTCTCATCATTGAAAATATTGTGCCGCAGTATTTAAATGATGCTCCATCTATTTAATTCTCTCATCATTGGAAATATTGTACCGCGGTATTTAAATGATGCTCTATCTAATTAATTCTCTAATCATTGGAAATATTGTGCCGCAGTATTTAAATGATGCTCTATCTATTTAATTCTCTTATCATTGGAAATATTGCGCCGCAGAACTTAAATAAATGCTCTATCTATCTAATTCTCTTATCGTTGGAAATCTTGTGCCGCAGTGTTTAAATAATCCTCCATCTATTTAATTCTCTCATCATTGGAAATATTGTGCCGCGGTATTTAAATGGTTGCTCTATCTATTTAATTCTCTCATCATTTTTTTGATTCTGTTTATTCTTAAAAAAGGAATTACATCCCATCATTGGAAATATTGTGCCGCAGTATTTAGATGATGCTCCATCTATTTAATTCTCTCATCATTGGAAATATTGTGCCGCAGTATTTAAATAATCCTTCATCTATTTAATTATCTCATCATTGGAAATATTGTGCCGCAGTATTTAAATGATGCTCCATCTATTTAATTCTCTCATCATTTTTTTGATCATGTTTTATTCTAAAAAGGAATTACAAAATAAAACAACACATTTAAACAATAAAAAGCATGATATAATTGAGAATATACAAAAAAAACAACTTTAAATATAGATACAGTAAATAAAATATAAAAAAACAGTCTACATTTTATTTTTATTCGAATGACATTAAATTACTAGGCAAAGGAGCTTTTTCCCCACTTGCAGCTTCTTGCAAATGCCTGCACCACTTTTCAGCTAAAGATTTTGAGCCAGTTCTAAATTTGTAGATATTTCCTGCAAAAAAAAAAAAATTGTCAACTTTGACTAGTAACGCCCTCTACAATTGGTCCAAAACCGAAAAAAGGACAAAAGAACTTGCAGATTCAGTATATTTGCTTTATGATACAGTTTAAATTATTAAAATCGGACAAAAACTAAGCGAGTTATACGGTTTTTAAAAAATGACCTTGGGATGACCTTGAACATGTCATAGTGTAGTGGTTTTTTGAAATGGCTGTAACTAAGCCAATTTTAATGCGATTTGAATGATTTAAACGGCAAACGAAAGAAGAAAGCCTAAATGTGGAAGTTATTCCACAATAATGGCATTTTAGGACCATTTATAGGGGGCGCTGTTGGCTCAAAGTTAAAACTTCACAAAATCAACCATTTTTTACCGTTTTTTCGCTAAATGGTCGTAATATTTACCTCTTTGGTGGTCAATAATCTGAAACGAGTCATGCTGGTTCGAATTATCGCTTAAACTAACCAAACAACCAGTAAGATTCATCAACTTGCAAGGTTCTCGCTTGAAATCGTATCTCTGTTGGCTGAAACCATTCCATGAGTTATTTTGTGTACTGTTTTGAATATTCATGCATGAGTATTTTATGTACCCTTTGAAGGACTTGGGGGCGTAATAGGCTAAAGATGAGGACCATATTTGGAGCCAGTAGCGTTGCCATGATGTCACAGTTGGTTTTTTGCCTTCTTTTAAAATGGTTTTGCGGCGTATTGCGCCTTGCATTGAGGTTATTTGAAGGTCATCGCAAGGAGTATCGTCGGTGAGGCTGTAAGAAAAAAACAAGAGCGGGTTAGATCAATAAATGGGTTAGAAAAGTGAGTCAAAAGCTCATTTTAGTTTTTGAATTAAATGGGGTAGTTGAATGGGTCAATAAAGCTACTTTTTCGTTAATTATTACATAAAGTAGGTTTTATAAACGACATCTTGGGCAAAAAAACATTTTAAGAGTCCTCATTTTTTTATAAAAAAATATTTAATATCAAATAATCATTTAAAAGTTTCTATAAAGAGCGGATTGTGACGCAGGATAGGATTTCAATGTTGGCATGCGCAAACACATTTACGGAGTAAAATGATAGATGTTAACCTGAAGTGCAGGCAACCAACTATACACTAGGTATTTATGCGGCTTATTCTTATGCGATCTTTAGAGACAGTGAATCATAGATTGTATTTTAACTCCAATTATTGAGGTTAGTAAAATTTGACAGGCTACCTCGCTTTTAATTTTTGATGTGAAAGATGTTTAGGGTAGAAAGTAAATTGCTTTTGTGATTATATTATAATAGGGTAAGTGCATTTTATTCCTAACTAACAATAATCATCAGTTTTAAGATATACGAAAAGCGAACTTTGGTTATGATATTGAACTGCAAGATGAGTTGTCAAATATCTCCGTAATCCTCTCTGATGTCACATTCCTTAAATATTTACACGTTCTTTCTCAAAATCCGAACTTTAAGATTTTTTTTTGATACATGGAGTTTTTTTTTGATTTTTTATACCGAAAAAATAAAACTTTAATTTTTTTACGATAAGCTTGTATTTTTTCGCAGATGGGCTCAACTACCCCATTGTCCAAAAGTAAAATTTTAATGTACCATATTCGAACAAAAATTGGTTGAGGTTTCCAAGGATATGTGCGGTCATACCTGCACCCTATGTTCAAGATGGTGACATAACGTCATTACTTTCATACTTTTATCAAACATAACGCTAATATACCAAACAACAACAAGCAGCCGCTTTAAAACATTCAATGTACCACCTTAAAGGTGCACTATAACATTTACCCACTGTTTTACATCCTCAATTTTAGATTATTAGGCAAAATAGTGCCTCATTTACAAAGAAACTTATTACAAAGTCCGCAGTGCATAAAACAAAATGCGGATTATTTTACACATCTGTGGAAGTTCCTTTGCATGAGTCATTATGCACTGTTTTACCTAATTATCTAAAATTGGTGATGTAAAACAGTGGGTAAATGTTATAGTGCACCTTTAAGGTGGTACATTGAATGTTTTAAAGCGGCTGCTTGTTGTTGTTTGGTATATTAGCGTTATGTTTGATAAAAGTATGAAAGTAATGACGTTATGTCACCATCTTGAACATAGGGTGCAGGTATGACCGCACATATCCTTGGAAACCCCTACCAATTGTTGTGCGAATATGGTCCATGATAAATGAAACTTACCGAGTAAGTAGGGTGCAGTTTTCAGCAGAGCTGTGTGATGCTTGAAGGGGTAAATCAGTCGAGGGGGAGGTCAAATCAGGATCGTGTACACCTAAATGTACATTTCTTGTGGTATCCTCTAGTTCTGAGTCATCCAGAAGATGTAATGTCTTTGGGAGATGCTTTGGGTCGAAACTGCCTATTTGGTGACCTTTGTTAAAAATGCTGCAAGAAAAAAAATTTAAAAATTAAGGGCAATTTCAGAGTTTTCTTAAGCTGGGACATCGATTTATGCTACTTAATTTTATATTGCATGCAACATTCAAGTACAACAATTTTTAGAATCTTTCTTATTAAAGACAATGTACGAACGATTTAATTGTTTTAATATTTTTGATGGTTTTCCTTAATTTTATCAGCATATTATTAAATTAAACAATTTAATTTAGATTTTAGACATTATTAAATGTCTAATTTGCAAAAAAAATGATGATAAAGATAGGAAGTTTCATGTATAAAAAAGTAATTCATTTTATAAGAGACAGACAGTAAGCCAGGCTATTTATCATTCTTTTTATTCTTTATTTTTTGTAGCCACTTACCACCAAGGTATGACAGATGCATACCCCCCTAATTTAGGGAAATTTCTTGGAAGACTCGTGCTTCGAAATCTGTGACAAAAATACACAAATTCGAGTCAGCTATTTTTTTCCAATAACTTAAGCACACAAATAGACAAAGACACCTAATACATTTTTCAAGTTGTATTCGTTCCTAATGTTTATAAGGGCAAACAAACAATTAATAAAAACACTCGCAAAAACATACAAAACACATTAAGACAATAATTTTGGCCAATTCCACAATAAGAATGATTTTACTTATAAACACTGACAAACAGTTTAATTTTAATAAAATATCATTAGTGTCTATAAGTGGAATCATTCTATTTCTGAAATTGGCCAAAAGAATGCAACTATTAATTTTAAAAAATAATATTAAATCATATCATATTAAAACAAATTTGAAATGTAAAAGTGCCAACTGCCTAGCTAATAAAAAACTTTTACATGTTAAGGGTTATCGAAAATTGGCGCATAAACGCGATGGTACGTTTTTGGGGCATGTCCCTGGAAAATTGATAAAAAAATCTATCTAATATACCCTCGGAGATATGAACTCCCAAAGTGCGAAACTTTAAACGCTTATATCTTAAAGATAACAGCACATATTAACGAAAGAAATGGCTAAATACAAAGGCACAATCTATCTAAAATTATTTTACCATTTGTTTATCTTTTAAATAGTCATTTACATTTTTATAACCAATTTAATTTTATAAAATTTGTATGAAATGAAGCTGACAACAATGTCAATATGATCTAATGCAAAAATGCATGATCAAGATCTAGATCAGGTTTTAAGATGTATTTTCACAATCAGTGTTGCCGAACTTAAGCAACTTTGTTCGCATTTTCCTTTAAGAATTTTACAAGGGATTCCTGAGAATGCCCCAACAACGTATCATTGGGTTTATGCGCCAATTTTTGTATTGCATTATCAGGATGGCCACTCTACCTGGAAAACCTGGAAAGTCAGGAAATCGTAAAAGTGCTTAATAAAGTCAGGGAAAGTCAGGGAATTAATCAAATTTTAAGAAAATGTCAGGGAAAATATATGCATAGTCAGGGAAAAATTTTAACTTATTCTTTTCTGCAAAATTATTTTACAAAAAGAAATAACCTAGAAAAATTTGATAACTTGTAAATCTTAAAAAAGTCAGGAAAAGTCAGGGAAAAGTAAGGAAAAAAAGTCAGGGAAAGTCATGGAATTCAAAAATTAACTATGAGTGGCCACCCTGTTATGATATTTTTGATTTCACTGGATACAAACAAATAAACACTGTCAATTTCCCAAAAACCAACTTCTCCTTTGCAAAACCTTATCATCATTACAGTTTCTCGAACTCGATTCATCAAAAAAAAATCCCAAAACTCAATAAATCACAAAAATCACTTACTTGGTGCCCAAACTTCTGCATTTTCGATGTCCAGGTATAAACTTATTAGCTGTAGTGACAGTATGTAGTCTTAGAGAGCCACTTGATGCTTTAGCAGGTGATAAATTTAAAGATGCAATTGCTACAGCATCCACTACTACAGATTCTTTTGAGCTGCAACTTGATGACGTAGGAGGAGGAGATGAGGGCTCTAACTTAAGAGACAACCTATAAAATTAACAGTAGTTTTCATATTTGCGTTCTATAATAAGCACATTATGAAATCCGAAATTTGGTTTTTAAAGGATGCTGAATTTCTTAATTGTTTAAGACGTGCGTTTCAAATTCACAAATCTTCGAATCTGTGCTCCTAGAAGCTCGTATAAGGCATCTCCGTTGAGCTCCCGCAAATTCTACTAAGTAGCACATCTACATGAGGGCCCCATCGTATATTAAAACTAAGCGTAGTTTTGAAAACTACAAAAATGGGGCTACAAACGTATTATGGTTTCATTTAAATCGGTTATTTCTTTGTATTGAAAATCTGACTTCAAAAATCATTGTACTATTTTTGATTTTTTTTTCGACTACGGATACATTTTTTGGTTTATATGCATTACGTGGTCTATGCCAAACTATAATACGTTTATTTACCATGGTTTTTTTAAGCTTGTAAATGATTAAAATTGCAACTTACGTTTTTCCCTAATATAGATGTGCTCGTTTAAAGATTTAAATGTACAAAGAAAACACCAAAAGTACTATTTTACCATATTTTTATTATTTCTGGCATCAGTACCACTTCTATATATCACAAACATTATCCTACATATTTTTAATCATAGTTATTGATGTATTACTCCGTATTTTTATATATTTTGTTAAAATTTCGAAAATAACTGACATTTAGGAAGATGACTTTTCACGAACTTTTGAGAGCACATCATTTATGAATTTGAAACGCCCCTCTTAACAGCCATTTTCCCCTTTCACCTTTTTGAATTTATACCTTTACTTCATTGTCAAATTGACATTGCCGCCTATTTTTTTACCTAATTTATTACTTTAATTACATTTTAGCTATGTTTTTTTAACGCCCCGATAAATAAATCAAAATTCCGATAAAAATATTCCATATTTTAGGCAATCTGTAACTAAGCACGCGGGTTGACTTAAGAAACATAGAAAAGAATACATTTGTATATTGCTAAGCAATGTGCTACACCTTAGAATAGTGGAAGTGGCCGGAAGGGGAATGCCCCAAAATAGGGGAAGTGCCTAAAAGTTTAAAATTTGGAGGGCTAGAACACCTAAACCAGCCACTAGATAAACTAGAGATTTTAAATGAAAGCTTATGACCAAGTCTACTTTTTATTTTGAACCAAAAAATTAAAATTTACTACTTGAAAAATGAAAATTAAAACAAAAAAGTTTCTTACTTGTATTGGTCATCTTCAACGAACTTTTGTAGTTCCTCAATATACCGTATCGAGTTTAAATAATCTTGAATATGAGGTATTGTTTGTAAATGTGTATAATTAGAATCTTGATAATTGGAGATAATTCTAAGAATATTGTTCATTTTTAGCATTCTTTGTTGAGATTCTAGACCACCTAAATGCGGATGGGCCATGTCGATGTACACTAAATCAGTCAAATATAACCCTAAAATAAAAAATGAAGAAAGTAGAAAATTTTAAAATTTTTATCTATTCACATTTTAAAAAAACCAGAGTCACCTATGAAACCTAGAACCTTTTTCTTTAAAAAGTTGTATCTTCACAAAGTTGGCATTACATTTCAAATTTACTGTCATTAAAAATTGAAAAATGCCAAAAATAATATGACAGTAACACAAAACAGGCGTAAAAATTGGAAAAACGAAACAATTTTTGCTTGAGATGTGAGAATTTATAAAGAAAATTGTAGACATTTTTGTAAAAGTGCTAATTTATCCTATGATACCTAAAAGGACTTCTTAACAGTGAATACTTACATAAATAATTCCTATTTTGTGTAAACATTTAAATGTTTTAATGATTAGTGCATTATAAAGTAATTTAATGAAAAGTAAAATACTTCTGCATATGTTGAGACCATTGTTTTTGATTCAGATGCCCTGAACATGTTTTTAAATCCATTTTTTAATTTTTTTTGACTTTTCTTACATAAACAGGAAACACAAGTGACATTAATGACAATATACAGGGTAAAATCTATCACCCTATGGCTCGCCTACTTTGTTTTTTTTTTAAATGTGAATGGATAGTAAGTTTTAATTTTTACACTTACCTAAATAAGGGATACAGGGAAGTTTTAGACTCTCGATATGGCTTCGTAAATTCGACCAATTATTAGCGTCTGAAAAAACCTCAGAGAGCCTGTCAAAACTTTGTTTATCCTTTTTGGATAAGCAGGTCCATGTTTTTGATAGTCTATAAAATAAAAACAATAAATAAACCATATTCAAACAAAAATTGGTTGAGGTTTCCAAGGATATATGTCATACCTGCACCCTATGTTCAAGATGGTGACATAACGTCATTACTTTCATACTTTTATCAAACATAACGCTAATATACCAAACAACAACAAGCAGCCGCTTTAAAACATTCAATGTACCACCTTAAAGGTGCACTATAACATTTACCCACTGTTTTACATCCTCAATTTTAGATAATTAGTTCAAAAAATGCATATTATGACTCATGCAAAGGAACTTCCGTGAATGTGTAAAATAATCCAGATTTTGTTTTATGCACCACGGACTTTGCATTAAGATTCTTTGTAAATGAGGCACTTTATTGCCTAATTATCTAAAATTGAGGATGTACAACAGTGGGTAAATGTTATAGTGCACCTTTAAGGTGGTACATTGAATGTTTTAAAGCGGCTGCTTGTTGTTGTTTGGTATATTAGCGTTATGTTTGATAAAAGTATGAAAGTAATGACGTTATGTCAGCATCTTGAACATAGGGTGCAGGTATGACCGCACATATCCTTGGAAACGTCAACTAATTTTTGTTTGAATATGGTTTATTAAAAAAAGTTGTAAGTTCGAAATTGAAAAAAATACAAAATAATGTATTTTTTGACATACCTGTAAACGGAGGCACTTTGTAAGGCTGATATTATCGCAAAAAGTGAATGCAAATTATTTAATTCATATAGTTTTCTTGCTATTTTTATAAAATGTGCCAATATCTCAGATCTTTGTTTTGGTGTTAAGCCTTTTAGGATTTCTTGCACTGTCCAAAAACTAACCTAAAAAAACGTACAAAATTGATAAGAAAAAAAGTGTCCCAAAAAATATGGCCACTCTTAAGGCTATAGATGCAAATTCATAAATGGGATGTTCTGTGCACTCAAAAGTTCGTAAAAGTCATCTCCCTGAATGTCAGTTATTTTCGAAATTTTAACAAAATATGCAAGGAGTAATACATCAATAACTATGATTACAAATATTTAGGATAATGTTTGTGATACATAGAAGTGATACTGAGTGCAAGAAATAATAAAAATATGGGCAAATAGTACTTTTGGTGTTATTCTTTCTACATTGGAATCTTTGAACGAGCACATCTATATTAGGGAAAAACGTAAGTTGCAATTTTAATCATTTACAAGCTTAAAAAACTAGGGTAAATTAACGTATTATGGTTTGGCATAGACCACGTAATGTATATAAACCAAAAAATGTATCCGTAATCGAAATAAAAAAACTAGAATGGGTAGAAGTCGGAATGGGTAGAAGTCGGAATGGGCAGAAGTCGAAACGCGTAGAAGTTACTCTTCGCAAATATGTAGCTCGAGTAGAATTCGTAATCGGTATAGAAGTGTAGTTTTATTTTTATACTTTGTAAATCAAAGCTAAATCAATTTTTTATATAATTGCTACACATTCTATGGTATACTCTTCGTAAGAAAACCATTATAGGATAATTAATAGTTTCTTTTAAAAAAAAATTATGTAAATAAAATCTGCGAAGAGTGCAAACTACTAACAGAAAACACAAAGAATTTTGTTAACGAAGAGGATAAACGTCAGTTCTGACGTTTAAGATATTTAAGGTTATTTGTTCTGACAGTTGACTTGGTTTCTTTGTTTGAAATATTTTTGGCATGGCCTTCTTGACCGACGCGTGACGCGTTTTGGACTTAGAAGTTTTTTGCTACTGGAATTTTTTAATTTTTGTTTTTTTAACCTTACTAGCTAACTTTACAAAAAAAGAACTAACATTTTTAATAGAAAATTAAATTTTTATTAATTTTGTTAAAAATATTTATTTTTGTAGATTGAACAATAACGGAGATAAGAGGTTTTTTTGTGCTGGGGGGTAATTGGGGGGTCGGACAAAAAAACTAAAGAATACTTTTTGATGAAGAATTAAATTGTCTATATTTTATGTCGAATAATTTTTTTTGTAAATTTAATAATAGTCGAGCTACGATTTTTTTTTCATTTGGGGGGCTGAAAAGGGGGCTTTGCAGTACTCGGATTCTCGTCAAAAACAATAGGGTTCTTCCTCTTATAGGGATCGATTTTTCCCTAAAATTTGAATTGGATAGGAGTTTTGGTTCTTAAGATAGCGTGTTTACAAGAAACGTGACATACACCAGACCGACCGACCGACCGACCGACCGACGGACGGAAAAAAAATGAAAATCTTAAAAAGTCATGAAACGCACGAATCTGCAAGAATTTTTGCTCTAAGATGAAAATTGACGATTTTAGGATTTTCTGATCGATTGCAATATACTCTTCGGACCTAGTCTTGCGAAGAGTATAACAAGAATAGTTTTGAAGTCAGATTTTCAACACAAAGAAATAACCGATTTAAATGAAACCATAATACGTTTGTAGCCCTATTTTTGTAGTTTTCAAAACTACATCTAGTTTGAATATAGGATGGGGCCCTCATGTAGATGTGCTATTTAGTAGAATTGACGGAAGCTCATGACTTATACGAGCTTCTAGGAGCACAGATCTTTAAATTGTAAATTTAAGTTCCCAGCCTTAAAAAAAATTGTTTTTTTAAATAACTTACATGATTGAATCTTCTGGTAAAAGCTACAACATTAGGAGCAACTATTAATTTATTTTTCTTGTTCCAAGCACAACTAGAAAGTTCATCTGGCTGCACTTTTAAAAAAATAGGAAGGTCCAAAATAGTCAGTTGTGATGCAAAATCTTCAGGTGGTATTCTCAAAATATCAAATATGGCACAGTTGTAATTTTTAGTGCAACATTGCTGTGATGGTAAACTATTACTTTTGTTCGTTGCAGGTACTTCTGTATATTCACAAGAGCTAAAATAGTATATTAAAACATAGAGTTTTATAAGGAACGTTTTTTAGCACGCGTCCAATGGACAAGTGATAAAAAACGCCTTATAAAACGAGTTTTTTATACTATTTTTTATATTTGCTTCATTTAATTCATTAAAAAGCATTTTTAATTTGAATTAAAAACTTAAGATGAAATTTTGTTTTTATGACCAAGCTTATAGCAAAACATTGACATTTTGAAGTAAAAAATAAATTAAAGTTAGACATATTGAATAATGACATTTGTAAACTTTACTCATTTAATACTGAATGAATAGGCGATTTTGATAAAATGTAACCATTGATATCGTTTCTCCAATTCTTCTAGTTATTCCCTCTACAAAAAATCTATGTCCCCCGATTGAATATAATAGTAAAATTTGCAAATAAAAAGTACCTTGCAAGAAAAGAATTCAACTTTTTGCATCAGGAAAACCAACCAATAAAATAAAATTTTGGGTTTAATAATGAAGCAATTCAGAAACTTTAAAAAACCAAATTTTGGGTTTCATAATGTGCATATTATTGAACGCAAATATAAAAATATGTTTTTTTATGCATGGTGTCCAAAAAATGGCGCATAAACGCGATGGTACGTTGTTAGGGCATGTCTAAGGAGCCCCAGAAAATTGTTAAATAAAATCTATCTCATATACCCTTGGAGATATGTTGCCCCAAAGTGCGAAACTTTAAACGCTTAAATATTTTGAATATAACAGCACATATTAACGAAAAAAATGGTTAAATACAAAGCTACAGTCTAACTTAATCCATTCCACCATTTGTTTATTTTTTAAATGGTCGAAATACATTTTTATAATCAATTTAATTTTATAAAATTTTCATGAAATGAAGCTGACAACAACGTCAATAAAATCTAGTGCAAAAGTGTATGATCAAGACTTATAGATGGGATTTTTAGATGTATTTTCTTAGACTGTGTTGTCGAATTTATGCAACTTTGTTCGCATTTTTCTTGATGAATATAACAGATGGATTTGTTTTTGACAATTTTCTAGGGATCCCTGAGAATGTCCCAAGAGCGTACCATCGCGTTTATGCGCCCCATTTGGACACCCTGTAAATTGCGTTTTATAATAAGCACATTATGAAACCCGAAATTAAATTTTTTAAGGTTGCTAAATTGCTTCATTATTAAACCCAAAATGTTATTTTATTAGGTTGGTTTTCCAGTTGCAAAAAGATGAATTCTTTCCTTGCAAGGTACTTTTTATTTACAAATTTTAGTGTTATAAACTATCGGGGGACATAGTTTTTTTGTAGAGACTAAAGAGAATAACTAGAGGAATTGGAGAAACGATATCAACGGTTACATTTTCTCAAAAACGCCTATTCATTCAGTATTAAGTGAGTAAAGTTTACAAATGTCATTATTCAATATGTCAGACCTAAATTTGGTTTTTACTTCAAAATGTCAATGCCAATCCAATACAAATAAAATTTTAAGTTAAGTTTTTAATTCAAATTAAAAATTCTTTTTAATAGATTAAATGAATCAAATATAAAAAATATTATAAAAAACTTGTTTTATAAAGCGTTAGGTTTTAGCAAAACTTACCTAAATTCATTATAGGAGATATAAGAAGGGGGCCCGGGCCCCCCTGACAAAATAGCTGGTGTAGAAATTTTTCGTTGTCTTACATCTTTTCGAGATTTTGGGGACATTTTTGGGGACGTTGGAGCTGATTTTCCATCGCATTTTGGGAGCTTATTATAAGAAGTTTCTAATATATTCTATAAACAAAAATTAAATTTTTTTTTAGCAAAAAATGCGGTAGCAAAAATTATTTTTTTTTTTTAAATATGAAGTAAAATTCTTACTTCTGTGATTTTCTGTTTGCAGATACTTTCTCCAGAAATGGCAATTGGAAAGCCAGAGTATTTTATCATCTTCATGTCATGGCCATTGTTTAACTGTAACAAAACAAAAATTGTTAAAAAAATTGTCTTAAAATTGTTTTTTACTAATACAAAAGCATTGAATAATAGTAGATTTTAGTATTAAGAGTTAAAGTGATGCTTTGTGTGACGAGGCAGAAAGATTGTCTGGTGAGCGAAGCAAGACAGACAACTCTGCCGAGGCACACAAAGCCACTTTAACTCTGTGTAGTAAACGATACTTTTTCTTAAAACTTCTAAATACAATGGTTTCATAATACATTTAATTTATTTATTTTAGTTGACTTTTATTTATTTTAAAATAAACGTCATTAAAGTGATGTTTATTTGACGTTTTAAGAAAAGAATAATTGGTAGCGTCAATAAAAGTTACTTTTACTGTCGCCGGCAGTAAAAATAAAAACTCTATGATACAGTTCAGAAAAGTGCTACTTTATGTTCGCCATACGTCACTAAAGTGATGTTTTTTTGACGTTTTAAGAACAAAGATTTTAGATGGAATAGGTAATGTAACTTAAATGTTAAAAGTTGAAACACCTGGCCATAAGAGTGGTTGGTAAAATAAATATTATTCATTGTACTATCCTATCAGGTGTTCAATTCAAATAAGGGTATCTTATTAAATTGGGACACAAATAAAATACAATGCATGTTCTTTTTGGGTAGACATAGCAGGTAAAATTTGTGAGCTACTCTATTTTATTCTACCTTTGACAAAAAGAATACACCCACATATTAAAGCACTCTACAAGGTGTCAAAAAAATAGGCGCATAAACGCGATGGTACTATCGTGGACATGGAATTTAAAACGATTTTTTATCAGCCACCTTTGATTTTTAGAATTTTACTCTATTGTGAATGGGTTTTTTTAGGTCTGTTTTCGAATGTTATTTTGACAACAAATGCGTCAAATGTATTTTATTAAAATAAATTATGTAAAATGTGCTGCCGGCTACAAAAATAGTAAGAAGATATTTCCTTTTTTAAATAATTTTGTTTTAGGATAACAATAAGGCTCTAATCTTCGTAAAACATCAGAGAAATGTTTCTTGTTAATGTCCACTTCGCATAAAACTTGAGATGTTTAAGCCACTATTTTGACCATATTTACAATGCACAAATTGATCGTTTTAAATTCCATGTCCACGATAGTATAACAGAGATGGGATTCTTGAATTTTTTGTGTGTTATTTTTTAGCATTAAATGTTAGGACTTGCTTAAGAAATGAACTAAGAATACATAGGAAACATAATAAGTTATTCTTCTATTGTGTTTCAAATAATAATACTCATATAATACCAGGTGTTTAGCGATTATGTCATGACATATCATTGTTAAAATAAATTTATTTGCAGCTTGAGTTTTTATTTAAACTATGTCCATAATTGTATTTACTGGAATGCTTAAAAATCGCAGAAATGTTTAAACAATTAAAACAATAATTAGAAATGAGTAAAAAAAAAAAATAAGCGCGGTAGTAATTTTATTACAAATAGTG
Organism: Cartodere bifasciata; assembly: GCA_963920755.1. Taxonomy (NCBI): domain Eukaryota; kingdom Metazoa; phylum Arthropoda; class Insecta; order Coleoptera; family Latridiidae; genus Cartodere; species Cartodere bifasciata. The sequence continues at coordinate 29,861,965 of OY987194.1, read as the reverse complement.
GGCAGATCGTATTTACTTTCACATATTTAAAAAAAATATGACGCACGATATAAAGCAAAAATCTATTTAATTTGAAATTGATATCAAATTAATTTCCCACTTTTTCTAAGAATGTACTCAAGCTTATCAAAATAGATGAGCATACCATGCAATGTTTTTAAATTCATTTTATAGTACAGGCTGTCGCGAATTCAAAGAATTTCGCTTACTATCCATTCACTATTTATTTAAAACAGAGTAGGCGAGCCATAGGGTGACAGATTTTACCCTGTATATTGTCATTAATGTCATGTGTTTGCTGGTTATGTAAGAAAAGTCAAATAAATTAAAAAATGCATTTAAAAACATGTTCAGGTCGTCTGAATTAAAAACAATGGTCTCAACATATACAGAAGTATTTATTTTATTATTAATTTACTTTATAATGCACTAATCTTTAAACCATTAAAAAGTTTACACAAACTAGGAATTATTTATGTACTCACTGTTAAGAAGTCATTTTAGGTTTCATAGGATAAATTAGCACTTTTACAAAAATTTCTACAATTTTCTCTATAAATTCTCACACCTCAAGCAAAAGTTGATTCGCTTTTCCAATTTTTACGCCTGTTTTATGTAACTGTCATATTAATTTGGCATTTTTTAATTTAGTGTCAGTAATTTAGAAATGTAATGCCAACTTTGTGGAAAATTTAACTTTTCAAAGAAAAAGGTTCTAGTTTTCATAGGTGACTGCGGTTTTTTCAAAACCTGAATGGATAGTATCTAAAGAGATACAAGGTCGCTTAAATGGGGACAAAGTTGCCTATTTAATGCCCAAAGCAAAGAAATGTTCATTTTCTTTCTTTTTATTGTGTTACATAATTTTATATTTTTTTCAAAACTTGTATAGCGAAAAAAAACATTTGAACCCAAATAGATTGTCCTTGATTCGCAAAAAATCAAATTTAATAATTTACCTAGCTAAATTTAAGTGGTCAGGTCAATTGCCTCAGCCCCTGCATGTTTATTTTTAATATTTCCTTTTGTTTTGTCTGGCTCAATATTCATTACAAAATAAAGCAAGTAAATCAATGTTCTGCATGAATCACTGCCAATTTAGGGGTTGGATGAGTAAACAAGAGCGGGTTAGATCAGTGAGTGGGATAGATCATTTAAAAAGTTACACTTCGCAGATAGGTCTTTTTTTATGACTATTTTTTTATTGTTATATAATTGTTACACATTCTTTATGATACTCTTCGCAGTAGATGATTAAAAAGCTGAATATTTTATTTTATTGAAAGAAACGTAAAACTTATTTTTTTTGTAAACGGGAGGGGATACAAAAAAATTACCACATGATTTTTCATAGGGAAAATACAATATTTAATTTTATTAAGAATATTTTTTTTCGTAAGTTGATATTAACGAAATTATGAATTTTTTTCTACTTTGAGGGTTTTTTAACCCTCTATTTATTACTTGATTTTTTTCAAAAACAATAGCGCTCTTCCTCTAAATGGGATTAATTTTTGTGTTAAATCTCAAGTTGATCCGATAAACCGTTCTTGAGTTATGGTGACACAAATTTCGTTACGGAGACAGACAGACGGACAAAAAATAAAAGTCTTAAAAAGTCATGAAACGAACGAATCTGCAAAAATGTTTGCTCTAGGAGGAATATTAACGATTTTAGAGAAGGTCCGACCAAATGCAATATACCCTTTGACTTTGTCTGCGAAGAGTATAATAAAGTACCTTCCCTAAACATGAATCATTTGTACTAGGGATTTTTGTTTAAAAATAAAATTTACGCTTTCCGGAAATGAGAATCTTTCTTTAATATCCGTTTTGAAGTTACAGTCCATTGGACAAATTATTGTCGTCGGAAACTGCAGATTATAAAACGTCTGTCTTCACACTCTAACTAATTTAGATACTTAGTACTAGTCTACTACTTGCAAAAAAAAATACAAACATTTTTTCCTTTAAAAATAGACAAAATTTTTGAAATAGTTTAAAATACAGGGTGTCCAAAAATTGGCGCATGAACGCGATGGTACGTTGTTGGAGCATGCATAGGAATTCCTGAAAAATTGTTTAAAAAATCCAAGTTATACATATTCATGGAGGAAAATGCGAACAAAGGTGCATAAATTCGGCAACACAGTCTAGGAAAATACATCTAAAAATCCCATCTATGAGTCTTGATTATACACTTTTGCATTTGATTTTATTGACATTGTTGTCAGCTTCATTTTATGAAAATTGTGTATAATTAGATTGATTATAAAAATGTAATTAAACCATTTAAAGGATAAATAAATGGTGAAATGGTTTAATATAGTATTAAGAAATAGTCTAAGAAAAAGTTCAATGTGTTAAAATTCTTATTAAAATCGAAGGTCTAATTTCAACACCCAAAGTCAAAAGTTAATGTACGTTTTTTGCCAACATTTCTCATTTAAAATAACTCCCTCTTACAAAATTACAACCTTTCTGCATAACAAAAGCATAAATTTCAGTCAATTTCGTTTTAAAATTTATTTTTCAATTTTCCCAAAAAATATTTCTTAAATTCAGATTTTAAGACATCAAGATAATGTTTTTAAAAGAAGGTGTAATAAAAATTAGGAACTTTTTTTGATATTTCCTTCTGGTGAGTGTAAAAGGTTCTAATAATTATTATTTTGCTGGTTAAAACAATAAACAAACGTGTAAAAATGAATCGAACTCTATGTTTTGTCTTGCAATTGTTATGATTTGTTTTTCTCAAGGTTAAGGGGTCACTATGGGAAAATAACATTTTTAAATTAATTTTTATGCAGTCTATTATAAAACCAGTAAAGCTAAATAACAATGTGACTCTTATTATACTCTTCGCAGACAAAGTCGAAGAGTATATTGCATTCGGTCGGACATTCTCTAAAACCGTTAATATTCATCCTAGAGCAAACATTTTTGCAGATTCGTTCGTTTCATGACTTTTTAAGACTCATATTTTTTGTACGTCTGTCCGTAACGAAATTTGTGACCACCATAACTCAAGAACGGTTTATCACATCGACTTGAGATTTAACACAAAAATCAATCCCATTTAGAGGAAGAGCCCTATTGTTTTTGGAAAAAATCAAGCAATAAATAGAGGGTTAAAAACACCCCAAAGTAGAAACAAATTCATATTTTCGTTAATATCAACTTTACGAAAAAATATATTCCTAATAAAATTTAAGATTGTATTTATCCCTATAAAAAAGCATCAAGTAATGTTTTTGTATCCCCACCCGTTTACAAAAAAATAAGTTTTACGTTTTTTTAATAAAATAAAAAATGCACCTTTTTAATCAACTACTGCGAAGAGTATCATATACAATAATGTGTAACAATTATACAACAATACGAAAATAGTGATAAAAATAAACCTTTATGCGAAGTGTAACTTTTTAAATGATCTAACCCGCTCTTGTTTACTCTTTCTTAAAAATGGCTTTTCTTACATACATTCATTTTCATTCAATTTTAGGTTAAATGTCGTACTTAATTTAAGATTTCTCTTAATGATTTATCCCCGAAGCATTCGACTTCTGGTAGCGTAAACAAATTAAATGCCTACTTAAACTTGCACTTATAGAGAAAATCTAAATTTGCATTTTAATTTTTATGCCTAGATTTGTGCTATTGAATTTTAAATAATTACCTACATCGTTATAAAGGAACTATCATCTTTTTGTGTAGAGAGCGACTATATTTTTATTGTGTTTAATCAGTTCTCTTGAGGCTAATTACTAAGATAGAAAGTGCATACATAGATTTTTTGCAAAAAAAAACAAACTAATAAATTTTCGTAATAATAAAAAAATTTCTTATTAATTCAATTAAAAAATGCAGCTTCTGTTTTCTTTCAAACAAACTTGTCTTACGTATGAGTCTAATTATCTACGTAATAAAAAAATGCCAAAATAAATTCTAAAAATACACACACTATTGTTTCCATACTTTAAATAGGCAGACATAGAGATATTTTAAAAAAGAGATTGGTCAATTTAAGCATTAAAAGAGAGGCTACCACTAAACGTTGTATAGGTGTCCAAACTCTTTTAAAATTGAATTTTACAACCTCTAGTTAAAACAGATACTTTTAATGTTAATGATGGTCTTCCTAATGTTTATTCATTTTATTTGTTTTTGACTTACATCCGCTGTGAATTTATACTATTGCTAAAAATATTTTTAATGCCGTGCTTATTTAAAGAAAACTGAGAATATAAATCAAGAAAAAAATAAAAGAAAATGAACCTTTAATACAGGCTGTTTCATAATGTCGTAGAAAAAATTCAGGGGGTGATTCCTAGAACCATTTTAAGAAAAAAGTTCTTATAAACTTGTGCCTATTTTGACTTTTTTTTAACTTACAGCCCCCCAAAGATCACCACTATAAACATTTTTTCCAAAATTTTACAAACAAAGAGATATTTCTAGTATTTAGATGCATCAAAAAGGTCCTATAACATTTTTTCAAATAATTATTCGTTTCGTAAATAAAGCGAAAAAAACAATTTTTTGGGGGCTTTCCAGAGGGCTGTAACTAACTAAGGGGGCAAAATCGGACACATGTTTATATGAACTTTTTTTCTTAAAATGGGTCCAGGAATCACCCCTTTTTTCTACGAAATTAGAATTTTAAAGAATAATTATAATAATAATCTTATTTCTTTTCATTACAAAAACCCATTGATTTTTTTATTATTTTAGATACAACAAGAATTAATTTTATATTGCATTTAAAGAAATACGGTTAAGTGGTTAAATAAAACGAATAAAAAAATAGTATAAAACCAAAACTGTGAAGTAGATAATAAAATGATAATTCAAAAAAAAAAACATAAAATAAATTTACAGTATTTCTTAGTTACTTTGTTCCTATTTTAGAAACAGCTGGTAAATGCAAGAAAATTAGTTCAAAAAATCAAAATTAAATACTGCTTTGTTCTCATGAATAAAATAAATATTTATTTATAAAGAGATAAATATTCAATAAGGAAAGATTGTTACACAAAGAAATGCCAAGAAATTTAAATTATAATGATAACCTTTTAGAAATTGTTACAGATTAAATAAAGTTCAATAAAAATTTAAGTACCTACTTACTACCAAACAAGGTTTTGAGATCAGAATTTAAATATTTATAATCAATTTTTTTAATACCTACTTAAATTCATCTTGTTATATTCCTTGCAGAGAAGTGTTAAAATTGTAAATCGAACTGTTCTGTCAAAATTTTAAATTTACTAGGACTGCCTAAAAATTAAAATTGTTCGAGTGATACAACATTATTCTTGTTGAATGATAAACAAGAGCGGGTTAGATCAGTGAGTGGGATAGATCATTTAAAAAGTTAAACTTCGCAGATAGCTTATTTTTTATGACTATTTTTTTATTTTTATATAATTGTTACACATTCTATATGATACTCTTCGCAGTATATGATTAAAAAGGTGCATTTTTTATTTTAATTGAAAGAAACGTAAGACTTATTTTTTTTTTGTAAACGGGTGGGGATACAAAAAAATTACCAGATGCTTTTTTATAGAGAAAAATACAATCTTTAATTTTATTAAGAATATTTTTTTTCGTAAAGTTGATATTAACGAAAATATGAATTTTTTTCTACTTTGGGTTTTTAACCCTGTATTTATTACTTGATTTTTTCCAAAAACAATAGGGCTCTTCCTCTAAATGGGATTGATTTTTGTGTTAAATCTCAAGTCAATCCGATAAACCGATCTTGAGTTATGGTGGTCACAAATTTCGTTACAGACAGACGGACAAAAAATAAAAGTCTTAAAAAGTCATGAAACGAACGAATATGTAAACATTTTTGCTCTAGGACGAATATTAACGATTTTAGAGAAGGTCCGACCAATCGCAATATACTCTTCGACTTTGTCTGCGAAGAGTATAATAAGCTTTTAAATTGTGGTCTACATACAACTGAATAATTCATGTAAAAGAATTAATTCATTAAAATAAAATTACATTGCCTTGAAAAAACAGCTGATACTGATTCATCAAAAAGTTATTAAACTCTTTAATAAAATTTATTTCGTACATTAACCCAGTTGGATTTAAAACTTGACTGTATAAAACAAGAAGGGGGCTCCTGTTACTCAAAGAAACATTGAAAAACCCCATTTTATTTTTTAAAATTTAGTGGTATAATGCAAAAAATGTCTCTAATTTACAAATATTTATTGTAAGTGTTGGATATCAAAATTATAATAAATTCAACTGCCTTAACGTCTATTCCTATTTCTACAAATAATTAAGACAGCCCCATATGTTCTAAACTCAATAACCGTTGGCTTTAATGACCATTAGGCCGTTAGACCGTAAAATGTAAACGGATATTTTTTGTACCATTAAACAACACCAATTGCAGTTGAATTTACAAGAAACAACTTTTTTGTGGCCAAGAAACAACTTTTCTACAGTAGCTGTTGAATTTTAGTTTATCCTACATCTGTTCTTGGGTCAAACAACCCTTATTTTGCAAGGAAGACACCCTTGTAATGCAAAATACGTTAGGATAGGATAACGGGTCAACTTTGCCTCGAAAAATCAATAAAAAGCCTATTTATTTTGTCAGGTCGCTGTAGAACACTCCCGGTAGTGTTTCTTCATGAAGTATTACAACTTTTAAGCCCCTTTTTATCATGGATTATCTTGAATTTCTTATCTTTTTCTTAACCTTCTTAAATCAAGCGTACTTATGATAAAAATGTATTATTTTCTTAGTATTAGGTATTTCCTCATAAGATGTAACTTTCTACTGTGATTATTGGCGTGTAACAAACAATTTGGCACGTGAAATTCCATAATAGACCAAGTCTATTATTGTAATGCCCGAAATAAAGCAAATACAAACATAAACAACTTTTATGACTTACTGCTTTAAATTTAACAAATCCGCATTTTTCTTTACGCAAAATGGCACAAAAACGGTTTTATCCTGTACTGAAATATCTTCTGCATCTATTTCTAAGTACCAAACAACACAATTAAATTAAAAAACGCCACAAACTTAATTAATTATTAATAATTTCCTAGTTCACACCGAACGATGCTCTCACAACTAAACGAAACAAATGAATGCGAATGACAGATGTAGTAATAAATAGAGTGCGCGATCAGTGCAAAGTAAGCTGACTTGCGCACAACGCGCGTTAGGCGTCCTAAAAAATGGCGCGAAATTCAAATAAAACGCTTGTTATGTGTAGTTTTTTTATTTTACAGGTGTTTTAAACAATACAAACGATATGTTAATGGTAAATAAACAATTTATATGTAATAACAAGCAATAAACTTTACTTAAAAGGTAATAAACTCTTTATTAAAAATAGAAAAGTAATTTAAACTAATTGTTTTAACTAGAAATTAGTTTTTTACGTATTTTTTTAATTATTTATAATTATAATTAACTGTTTTTATGGGTATAGTTTTAATTTTAATTTATTGGTATTAAGTACTTATTGTTTAAGTGGAAGACACAAAAATAATCTGGAAAATTAAAGTTTTACAACATTTTTTATGATTATAAGCGGAAAACATTTTTTATTTTTATGGAGCATTTGAAATAGGTTTTATTTATTTTTTTTAGGTCTACACATAAATAAAAATTATATTTGAATTACTTAACAAGCGAAGTAATTTGTTTTACAACCAGAAAATTTTTTAAAACTTAAAATTTGCAATTTTTCCGGCTTTGAAAACTATAACAAAAAAGTAGACATTTTTTTTTAAAATGCCCATTTTATAATGATATTTTTTTATCTTATTAAAATGGAATGTCGCGAAGCATAGAAACTGTGGTTATGTAATGTTGGTTGCCTAAAATCAACAAAAAACAGCACTTTCTGGTCATTTCTCAGAGGGTTTATAAAAGTTAATTTTAATTAAAAATTGTGCTTACCAACAACATAAATAAACCAAGCATAAGTTGACATATGTATTCTAGGTCCATCAATAAGCGTTTATATACAGAATTTTGGCAATTTAGAAGTACTATTTTTTTGCATTTTAAATTACCAAAATTCTGTATTTAAACGCTTATTGATGGACCTTTAGAATATGTCAACTTCTGCTTTGTTTATTTATGTTGGTGGTAAGCACAATTTTTAATTAAAATTAACTCTTATAAACCCACTGAGCAATGACCAGAAAGTGCTTTTCTTGTTGATATTTGGCAACCAACATGCTCTAATTTACAAATTTTAAAGTCTTAAAAAATCTGACATTACGGCAAAAATATAGTAATGATTTCTTTCTATACATTTTTACTAATATTTATTATAGCTTATAAAGAAAAAAATTTGCAGCATTTTAAAACACAAAAGATCTCAAAAACAAACCAAGTGTTTTATTTAAAGTAATTTAAAAAATTCGATTAACAGACAGATTTTCTAAACATTTTTGAATTAATGATTTTTTCTCATTTTTTAAATTTTTTTACTGCCATTTTCTTAAACATAATTTTGTTTGTATTTTAAAGTGCTGTTAATTTTTACATAATTTTATGAATATAAATATATTTGTTTTATTATTTTATGCAGAGAAATAAATAAATTTATTTTTTGGTATATTCGTTTTACTTCCATTGGTGTCCCATTTTTTTTTATTCAGTAGAAATCTTAAAAATGTATTTCTTCTTAAAACCTTATACTGTAAAAATTTAAAATGTCGCAAAAAACTTTAGCAGAATTTTTTATATTTTCATTTTTATTTTAACCAAAACTCAAATATAAATTGGAAATTAATTTTTTTAAGGATATAACTTTTGATTAAAATAAATGCAACACCAATATCTCTATATTCAGACCTCTTTTAAGGCTACTCGTTTTTTTCCTCCCTTACAATTTTCTAAGTCCATTCTTATTAAAAGCATTTTGTTTTTTATCAAAATCTATGAATAAAATTATTTTAGCTGTTGAAGTGTATAATTACTGTTTAAATAGATAATTGACAATTAATTTGGTTAGTTTTTTGTTACATAATTACCTAATAAAAATTAAAAAAAAATAATAATTTTAAATTTTTATGGATACATTAAATTCGACTCCTGCTAATTTTCTAGTAACTACATTTTAGTTAAGGTTAGGATACAGTCATTGTAGATTTGATAGATTTTAATTTTATTTTAAGGAGTAAAAGTACCTATTGAGAAGGAGATGATACATTTATTTTGATTCGCCATTTTTTGGAGTATCAGGAGCTGGAGTTGGATCGTCTTGGAAAAGAGGATTTTTGACGACCATTTCACCAGTCTAAAAGAAAAATAAATACACAAAATTAGAAAAAATTATTAGAAAATTAAAAAAAAAATTATGATGTAAAATTTTTTTTTATGAATAAAAATTAATTTTTTTAATACTTACAGGAGCTAATCCTGGACATTCATACACTGTAAAATCACCTTCTTCATTTTCTTCTTCACTTTCTGCGTCAGAGACAGATCCATGTCTATCTGCATTTCTAAAAAAAAAAATAAATAGTTAAGTAGACATTTTTTGTCTTTGATTTTAATAAAATCTATCGTGTATTTCCTTTTTGATGTAGATTATAAATCTGCATTTAGATTTTTTGCTAAATCAAATGTTTGCCTATTAAAGTAATTATACCACTCGTAAAAAACCGCGTGGCGCGTTTAAAGTTGCTTTTGAAAGCTCACAGCATAAAACTAAAACCTTAACCTCTGTAAATATTTATTTAAGTTTTAGATTCGGATTTAACAGCACGTTTTACATAAGCATTGATGGCATTTATTGGTGGCAAAAATTATTTGTGGCCATGCCAATTAAAAACTGAAAATATTTTGACCCTTACTCCTTGCAAAAAAATATAAGAAATTAAAAAAAAAATAGATTTGTCTAAAAGTGCTTTTTTGTACTAATTAGAAGCCGTAGAAAACAAATCAGCCATCGAAATTTTTGCAAGTGCTTTTGTTTTTTTGATAGTGCTTTTTAAAGTTAGTCTAAAATTTTCAAAAAATCTTAACAAAAAATCTGTTTTTCTCCAATTTTAATAACACCTATTTTGTAGATTACTTTTATGTTGTAAAAAAATAAAAAATACATATCTTAATTTTATTTTCTCAAAAAAAAAAAATATTTGTTAAAAAATCGGGTTGCGTGTTTAAAGTTGCCTTTAGAAGCTGATAGCAACAAAACTAAGAGCGCTGAATTAGGCCAGATTCAGATTATGATTTTAAAGAAATTATTCGACGGCATGTTAATTAAAAAACTTGAAATATTTAGACACATAAATATAGGGAAAAATTAAAAAAAAATAGATTGGTTTTAAAGTATGTTTTGGTACATTAAAAGCCGTACAAAATAAATCAGAAATCAGATTTTTTTAAAGTGCTTTCGTTTTTCTACTAGAGCTTTTCAATATTAATCAAATTTAAAAATGTGTCCCGTTTTGTATTGCCAACATTTAGGGGTAACAAGACCCCCCTTTTTCTTAGGAAATAACCCCAAATAAGTAAAATTTAACAGACTTACTTTTCCATAGCTAAAATCTGTTGTTTTTGATGCTGATAATGATACATCTGAGCTGATTGTGCCAATCTTCTATCTCCAGATGGAGAAACTTCCTTATTTGGTCCTGTAGCTCCATAAGCGGGATATTCCACGTCTGATGCATTCTTCACATGCTTCTGGAGGCTAAAATTAATAAAAATTACGAGGGGTTAACCATTTAAAATTTGAGGTTACTCAAGGGTGTACCATACGTTAAAAATTATAAGCAAAATTTAGATAATTACTTTTTTTAAGAGACACTTAAAATTTATTTAAAAGGTGTAAAAGTTTTTAAAGGATTTCCCCTCGGAAAATTAGTACATTCCTGCAGGATTTCCACGTCTTTGTATTTAAGTTTACCAAGGAATTTGACCTTATTCTGGAAGTGCAGTATGCTTAAATATTTCGTTTCTTAATTTCCAAGTCAAAATAAGAAAAAACATAAAATACAAGCGAATATTTGGACCCTTAATCCTTATAAAAAATGGGGTTGATTTTGAAAAAATAGATTTGCCTAAAACTGTGTTTTTATACTAATTAAAAGCCGTCGAAAACAAATCAGCAATCAGATTTTTTTTTGTTTTTTTATTAGAGCTTTTTAAAGTTGGCTAAATTTTAAAAAATTAGCAAAATTTCTGTTTCTGATTTGAATGAAACTTATTTTGTATATTGCTTTTTTGTTGTATAATAAAAATCTGCAATTTTATTTTTTGTTTATAAAATTTGTTGTCGACGAAAAAAATTGGGTTGAGCGTTTAAAGTTGTATTTGAAAGTTCATAGCAACAAAACTAAAAGTACCAGATTCGGATTAAACAGCTCGTTTTACATAAGCATTGTGGTCATGCCAATTAAAAAAATGAAAATATTTGGACCCTTACCCCTTGCAAAAAAATGAGGTAAATTTTGAAAAAATAGATTTGCCTTAAACTATGTTTTAATAAACATTAGAAACCGTAGAAAACAAATCACCAATCAAATTTTTTGCTTTCGATTTTTCTAGAGCTTTCAAATGTGACTAAATTTTAAAAATTTTCTTGAAAAAAAATTTGTCTTTAATTTTAATGAAACTTGTTTTTTAGATTGCTTTCATGGTATGAAAAACAAATCAGCATTTGGATTTTTTATTTGAAGTTACTTTATTTTGCAATTAAAACAAAATTTAAGTAAAATCTTGAAAAAAAAACATCTAAAGAGAATTTTATACCTTTCAGTAAAAAATAAAGTTATTTAACAAATTAAAGGGACTCTATAATTTAAAAAGAGACATTTTCTGTAGATACTTACAGTCAATATGTGTTAATGTTTTTTTTAGTCTTATTGCATTTCAAAGAGAAAAAAAACCCTCATACATATTTAATTTTAGCTTAAGCATTTTACAAATTGCACTTCTTTCTAAATATAAAACCACTTTCATTTTAATTCATTCCTCATCCTATTCCCAAAGGGAATTTGTTTTGTACTTAGGTAGCTTTATTTTTTTCCAAGACTTAAGCTGGAAATTAACTTTTTTAATGGAGTGACAAAACTTTTAAAATAAATCATTTTTGTTTCATCAAAATTAGAAATTAAGTTTAATGCAAAAGTAAACAGTTAATTTAATTTGATAAACATACAGAGTGTACAAAAAAATGTAGGCATTTTTAAAACAGGAAATTTTTTGGGTCAAAATAAGAAAAAAATGTTTCTACAGAGTGTCCCAAAATTGGACCAACACTAAATGTATGGTACTATCGTGGACATGGAATTAAAAACGATTTTTTATCAGCCACCTTTGATTTTTTGAATTTTACTCTATTGTGAATGGGATTTTTTATATCAGTTTTGGAATGTTATTTTGACAACAAATGCGTCAAATGTATTTTATTAAAATAAATTATGTAAAATGTGCTGCCGGCGAAAAAAATAGTAAGAAGATATTTCCTTTTTTAAATAATTTTGTTTTAGGATAACAATAAGGCTCTAATCTTCGTAAAACATCAAAAAAATGTTTCTTGTTAATGTCCACTTCGCATAAAACTTGAGATGTTTGAGCCACTATTTTGACCATATTTACAATGCAAAAATTGATCGTTTTAAATTTCATCTCCACGATAGTACAACGTGTGTCCCATGATAAATTGTCCCTCTCTTTTTTCGGTTATTTTAAAATTAATGAAATATAACTATTAAAAACTTATTTTTGTAACTCGTTATAAATTTTTAAAATCCGAAGGCAAACAAAATATACAGGGGTGTCCGCGTATAGTATGCTTTTTTTTGATATGGCAAATAGCTGGGAAAAATCCAAGACATTCGGTAAAAACAGTTTTTTAAAAAAGTACCCCCCTTTGAAAATAATGGCCTTTAAACAGGTAGACTAAAAACACGTAATCGTAAATATTTACCAAATGTTTTGTCCAACCATCCTGAAATTTGTACAATCAATAAGGGTAATAAAAAGGGTCATGTGAAACTCATTTTGAAATTTGGGGCCCCTTTCAAAACGAATTAAACACTGGTAGTGTTGACAAAAACTGCATGTAATTTCTTTACCTTTAAGAATTGTGTAATTTTGTTTATTTTTTTAAATACCCCAATTCAAGTGAAAACTTTTATACTACCTGAAATTTCTGAGAACTGTACCGTTTGTGAATAAACTGCCAAAAAGTATCTTAATGTACCCCATATTTTGCATTTGATTTGACAAAAAACTTACAATTTAGTGACAGTGGTAAGTGGCATAAAAATAATAGAAAGTCTAGTCTTATGCAAAAATATGGGGTACATTAAGAGTGTTTTTGGTAGTTTATTCGTAAACGGTACAGTTTCTCAGAAATTTGAAGAGGTAAAAATTTTTCACTTGAATTGGGGTATTTAAAAAAATAAACAAAATTACAAAATTCTTGAAGGTAAAGAATTTACATGCGGTTTTCATTAGCACTACCAGTGTTTAACCCATTTTAAAAGAGGCTCCAAATTTCAAAATGGGTTTTAAATGACCGTTTTTATTACCTTTATTGATTGTGCAAATTTCATGATGGTTAGACAAATCATTTGGTAAATATTTACGATTACGTGTTTTCAGTCTACCTGCTTAAAGGCCATTATTTCCGAGGGGGGCACTTTCAAAAAACTGTTTTTACCGAATGTCTTGGATTTTTTCCAGCTATTTGCCATATCAAAAAAAGCAAACTATACGCGGACACCCTATAGAAGGAAAATATAATAAATGTTCTTACACAATATTTTTGACGTTGTGAATACCATTCTTAATGTAGGCTATTAATTGAGACACATTTTCAAATAATCCGTTTGTTGTGCTTTCCATCAGAACTACACGAAGACTGCAGAATTTCGATTAACAAAAAACCACAGACAACCACAGATAGACAGAGAAATCTACCTAAGGGAGGAGATATTTAACACAATTTACCCCGCCGAAGGCCGGTCAAATAAGTGGTCGAACACAACAAAATCCCATTTAACAAATTATCTTGCCTGGTGGCAGTTTGTGTTTGTCCATTTGTCCTTCTACTTTTCGCATATCCACGAATGGACATTTCACAAGGCTAGAGATTCAAATTTACAGTTTCGAAGATCTGTGCTCCTAGAAGCTCGTATAAGCCATCTCTGTTAAGCTCCCGTCAATTCTACTAAATAGCACATCTACATGAGGGCCCCATCCTATATTCAAACTAAATGTAGTTTTTAAAACTACAAAAATAGGGCTACCAACGTATTATGGTTTCATTTAAATCGGTTATTTCTTTGTGTTGAAAATCTGATATAACAATATTTTTGTTTTTTGATGTAAGATTTTTGACACAAAGAAATAACCGATTTATATAAAACCATAATACGTTTGTAGCCCTATTTTCTAGTTTTCAAAAATACATTTAGTTTTAATATAGGATGGGGCCCTCATGTAGATGTGCTATTTAGTAGAATTGACGGAAGCTCAACGGAGATGACTTATACGAGCTTCTAGGAGCACAGATCTTCGAATTTGTGAATTTGAATCTCTAGCCTTTAAAATAAAAAGTAGATTTGAGGCATGAGCTTCCACTTTAAAATCTCTTCATTATGCACCCTAGATAATGTGGCTTTCGTAAAATTTTAAAAGCGTAAATGTTTTTGGAAAATGAAAAATTTTGATTAAAAAAAAAGAATTTTTTGGTGAAAGTTCAAAGGAAAACATTTTGAGAAATAATGATTTGCAAGAAAATATTTTGGTTACAAATTCATTATGCACCTTATAAAGTGTTTTTAGTAAAAAAATATTTCATGTTAAAAAAATAAAAAAAAATGTTGCCTCTAATTTTAAGGAAACATATTTTGTACCTAGATTGCTTTTTTGTTGCAGAATAAGAATCTGCATTTAGATTTTTTCTAAAAAAATTATTTTAAAAATTAGAGCATTTTGAAAAAAAAAATCTGATTTTGCATTGGAAGTTGCCTTTGAAAGTTCATGGCAATTAAACCAAAAGTGTTGGAACTTTTTAAGTGCCATATTCATATTAAACAGCTCGTTTTACATAAGCATTGATGGCACTTATTGCTGGAAAAAATTAAAATACTTGTGGTCGTAAAAAATAAAAAAACTGAGAAAATTTGGGTCAAAAATGGGGTAAATTAATTTGTGTGTTTTTAGGTTCATTAGAAGGCATAGAAAACAAATCAGCAATCAGATTTTTTTCAAGTGCTTTCGTTCTTTTTCTAGAGCTCTTCAAAGTCGACCAAATCTCAAAAAAGTTTCAAAAAAAAATTCGTTTTTGATTTTAATAAAACTTATTTTGTAGATAGCTTTCTTGTTGTAAAACATAAATCTGTATTAAGATTTTTTCTAAAAAAAATATTTTAAAAATGCTCTACATTTTAAAAAAATTAGGTGTCGCGTAAGTTGCCTTTGAAAGCTTATAGCAATTAAACCTAAAGTGTTGAAACTTTTTAAATGCCAGTATAGAATTTAACATCTCGTTTTACATAATAATTTTTGGCCCTAAACTTTTACCTAATAATTTACCTGAGTTAATGCCCTTTTTAAAAATGATATCTTAATAAACTTAAGTCCAAATACTTAGCATGTCATTAAAGATTACAATGACACCTAAAAGTCAAATTACCTAAAGGTTAGTTTTAGTTAGGTACATTTTGCTTTGCAGTACCTATTTGCTTATCTATTATAAAATTCCGTTTATCACATTTAATATGGTTAGTTAAGAGCAAACTTAAATTGTTACTCATACACAAATAATACAAAAATTACATAGCAGCCAGTAAATGTTTATCGTTCATTTAAACAACGAATCGTGGAGTTTATAATATTTAAGAAGGTTAAAAAAAGTAACTAAACAGAAAATAATATGGCTTTTAATCCGAATGGTAAGTAAATTTTTTGTTTACTTGAATAAATATTTAAATTAAATATTTTTTTAATCATCAGCTAGCACTAGTTTTAGTAAATAAGAAAGAGTTCGGCCACTTAAAGGAGAATGTCGCGAAGCATAGAAACTGTGCTTATGTAATGTTGGTTGCCTAAAATCAACAAAAAACAGCACTTTCTGGTCATTGCTCAGTGGGTTTATAAGAGTTAATTTTAGTTAAAATTTGTGCTTACCAGCAACATAAATAAACAGCACAAGTTGACATATTTTAAAGGTCCATCAGTAAGCGTTTAAATACAGAATTTCGCCAATTTAGAAGCACTATTTTTTGCATTTTAAATTGCCAAAAATCTGTACTTAAACGCTTATCAATGGACCTTAAGACTATGTCAACTTGTGCACGTTTATTTATGTTGCTGATAAGCACAATTTTAAATCAAAATTAACTCTTATAAACCCACTGAGCAATGACCAGTAAGTGATGTTTTTTGTTGATTTTAGACAAGCAACATTACATAACTACAGTTTCTATGCTTCGCGCGGATATTCCCCTTTAAACAAAAACTTCTATAGGGGTTGAAATAATTTTTTTCACTTCACAGAACACCCCCATCAAAGATATAACGCATTAAACGGCCAATGGGTTCTAATATCCCCACATCGAACTTTACGCCCATGGGACGGCCAAATGGAAATACCCTCGGCAGAAACGACCCCTAGATACGACCCAAAGAACCCTTTATGCCCTGGAAACACCCGCACTTCGGGTATAGTGACCCCAGAATACAAATCAACATTTGTTTTCACAAACGATTTCCCTGCCCTTATGGAAGACACTCCTATACCCCCAAATGAAAACGACCCCATATTTCAAACAAAAGAAGCTAGAGGAACATGTAGGGTACTTTGTTACCACCCTTACAGCGACGTTTATTTGACATCTATGACCTTGAATGACATTGAAATGGTTATTGACGAATGGAAGCGACAAATGGTTGAGCTAGGTGCAAAATTCACGTGGGTGCAAATTATGGAAAACAGAGGGCAGATGATGGGGTGTTCTAACCCCCACCCCCATGGGCAGATATGGGCTTCTACGTTTCTACCCCAGGAACCGTCCCAAGAGGATGCAAACCTTCTTAAATATTACCAAACGCACAAAAAACCAATGCTAATCGACTACGTACAAAAAGAACTTGTAAAGAAAGAGAGGGTAATTTTTGAAGGTGATGAATGGGTTGTGCTCATCCCCTATTGGGCATTTTGGCCTTTTGAGACTTTAGTAATCCCCAAAAAACCCACCCAAAGAATGACAGACATCACAGAACAACAGAAAACATCTCTAGCGAAAGTGTTACAAGTTTTAGTAGCCAAGTACGACAACCTCTTTAAATGTAACTTCCCTTATTCGATGGGGTGGCATGGCGCCCCCACAGGGGTGGATGCCAAAAAAGACTCCCCTGAATGGACGCTACATGCGCATTATTACCCTCCTTTATTAAGATCTTCAACTGTCAAAAAGTTTAAAGCAGCATATGAGCTTTTAGCCCAAGATCAAAGGGATTTGTCTCCTGAGACAGCTGCTAAGTTTTTAAGGGAGCAACCTGAAGTGAGATTTAGTGCTAGTGTTTAGTTTTTTAATAGTACGAGAGCTGGCAACCAAAAACACAAATCATCGAACGGCGTCATGATTTTTTTGTGCATTGCGTTATATTTAATATTTCTTAACTTTTTATCCGATACACTGGCAGCGCTAACAGGTAGCGTTTTTTTTAAACATCATAAGTGAAATATTTTCTTTTTTAGGAAATAAAATAATATGTGCAAATATGAGCCTTAACACTGCCAACCATTTATGAAGTGAACATTTTTAATTTTATGTTATCTGAAGACTTTTATGGTTAAAATACGAAATTTTTATTACAGGGTTTTCTGTCCTTGGAAAGCCTATGTGAAAAGCGATTATCCCATCATAAAGGGTTGGCAGGGTTATAACTCGAAGGTGCAAAAATCAATTTTGTTGTACGAAGAAAACGATCCCACTTATAATGTTTTTACCTTAAAAAAAACGCTACCTGTTTGGCCTGCAATTTTGTTGGATTAAGAAAAGTAATATTAAATATTATGTCATATCAAAAAATCATGACACCGTTAATGATGTAGATTTTCATGTTGATAGCTCCTATACTATAAGTAGGGATGTTTGTATACTGTTAGACTTTCAAATAAATGTTGTTTTAAGATGTGACAATAATTTTTATGTCGTTGTTTCATGTCTTTAAAAAATCTCTTCCAAGAAATATGTTTTTTTTAAGTTTTACAAGGGTTGTCTTTTATATTTTGCATAAAGACAAATAGGGAGCGCCACCAACGTCACCACAAGTGCCAAACAAAACCTTCAAGTTTATTAGGACTATACCGAAAGTTTTGTTTAGATACGACAAGTGGTTTCGCCACAGTTCATTTTTTGGTTAACCTCGCGAGCTGCTAGGAAATATATTTTGGCTTATTCCTCACATAAAACCTCCTACAAGCTTATTCTTGGTTATTTTTATTTTTTTCATGTAAATTTATGATTGGTCGCGGTTTTTTATACGATTTATGAAATTCCACTGCCGAACACACTCAAAATTCTGGGTCACAAGTCTATATTTGTGCCTCCCTAAAAAATTGTGCTGTCCAACAGAAAATAATTTCTTTCACATTCAACTGTTTATGTAAGATTCTTTAACTTGTAGTCATTTAATTGTCTTAGCATGTGTTAATCTTGCGGTGTGTCACTTGTGCATTTTCCGCGGGTTTTAACTGGCGCAAAGCATCCATGTATTTCCGGGACACTCCGCCTGTTTTTGGTAGAGCTGTCTTAGGATGGGCGCTAAGACTGGTGGGTCCATGTTTGATACTCAAGAAGCAGCAGGAAATAGGAATTGATGTGGTGCATCGTTGCCAAAAGTAAAAATCAATTTGGCAAGACATTGTTGTTGAGATAATTTTCTTTGAAAGTAGTCAAAAATTTTCTCGACACAATTCGAAAACTCTCCAACTTAGAAAAATTGTTGTGGCTAAAATACTTGTCGTATCTTAACAAAACTTTCGGTATAGTTGTAATAAACTTGAAGGGTTTGTTTGGCACTTGTGGTGACGTTGGTGGCGCCCCCTATTTGTCTATATGCAAGATATAAAAGACAACTCTCGTAAAGGTAAAAATGACTTACTTGTACCATCCTATCCCAACAGCAATAAGTCCAACTGTTGCGGCTGCACTTATTCCAGCAACAATTGCAATTATGTAAACTCCGGCTGTTTCCGGTGTTAATGAATGGGGTCGTACAGCTACCCCGTCATATCTTCTTTCTGTTGTACCCATATCTGTAAAAAAAAGTAAGAAGATTTACAGAAAAATAGTAAAATGTTGCAAAAAAATAGTTTTGCATAAAACTGTGTTTTTACTAATTTTAGACTCATTAGACACCATAAAAACGAATTAAAAATTGGATTTTCTGTAGTTGCTTTCCTTTTTTTTGCCAAAGCTTTTCAAAGTTTTTCAATTTTAAAAAATGGGTAAAACATATTCTGTTTCTGAATTAAATAAAACTCCTTTTACAGATTAATTTTTTGTTATGAAATACAAAACTGCATTTAAATTTTTTGTAAATAAATATAAAAATCTTTGCCGATCACAGCATTTTTGGAAAAAATAGGAAGCGCGTTTAAAGTTGTCTTTAAAGGCTCATAGCATCAAAACTAAAAGTACTGTAATTATTTAAGTGCCATATTTCTCTTAGAAAAAATAATGCAAATTTTGAAAAAAATAGTTTTGCTTAAAACTGTGTTTTTAGAATCATTAGACACCATTGAAAACGAATCAAAAATAGGATTTTTTTGTAGGTGCTTTTGTTTTTTTTTTTCAAAGCTTTTCAAAGTTGACCAAATTTTAATAATTTTTAAAAATGCTCAGTAAATTTTTTTCAGTTTCTAATTTAAATAAAACTTATTTTGTAGATTACGTTTTTGCAATGAATCACAAATTCACATTTTATTTCATGTTAAGCTTTTTTTTGCCGATTGAAAAAATTTGGTATGCGTGTTTGAAGTTGCCTTTAAAAGCTCATAGCACTAAAACTAAAAGCGCTGCAAATATTTAAGTGGCAGATTCAGATTCAGCAGCTCGTTTTACATAAGCATTGATGGCACTTATTGGTGGCAAAAATTATTTGTGGCCGTGACAATAAAAAAACTGAAAATATTTGGACACTAACTCCTTACAAAAAAATGAGATAAATTAAAAAAAAAATAGATTTGCCTGAAACTGTGTTTTTATACAAATTAAAAGCCGTATAAAACAAATCATCAACCAGATTTTTTCCAAGTGCTTTCATTTTTTTGCTAGAGCTTTTCAAAGTTTACCAAATTTTGAAAAAATTTGTAAAATGTTTAACAAAAAAATATGTGGTTCATAATTTAAATAAAACTTATTTTGCTGATTACTTTTTTGCTACAAAATACAAATCCGCATTTTAATTTTGTGTAAAACTTTTTTTTGCCGATTATAACATTTTGAAAAAAATTAAGATACGCATTTAAAGTTAACTTTAAAAGCTCATAGCACTAAAACTAAAAGCGCTGTAAATATTTAAGTGCCAGATTCGGATTCAGCAGCTTGTTTTACATAAGCATTGATAGCACTTATTGGTTTCAAAAATTATTTGTGGCCGTGCCAATTTAAAAACTGCAAATATTTGGACCCTTACCCCTTGCAAAAATATGAAATAAATTTTGAAAAAATAGATTTGCCTGAAACTGTGTTTTTATACCAATTAAAAACCATAGAAAACAAATCAGCAATCAGATTTTTTCTAAGTGCTTTCGTTTCTTAACTAGATCTTTTCAAAATTAGGCAAATTTTGAAAATTTTCAAGTTACCAAAAACATACCATTTCCAAAATCAGAAATATCACTTCTCAATTTCTTAGCTTCAGACTGAAATTGATCACCACTTCTCTGGTTTAATAAAATGCCATAAGTTTGTTGTTTTTTGGTATCCCCATCAGAAATCAAATTTTGGTTTGGATTTTGATTATATTTATTCCCCAACTTATAAGACGATGCTTGTTTAAGAATTTGATGATTTTGGTCTGCAGATAAAACTGATTTTGCATCTGAAAAAAAAACAAAAAGTAAGACTAGAGATTCAAATTCACAGTTTCAAAGATGTGTGCTCCTAGAAGCTCGTATAAGTCATCTCCGTTGAGCTTCCGTCAATTCTACTAAATAGCACATCTACATGAGGGCCCCATCCTATATTAAAACTAAATGTAGTTTTGAAAACTAGAAAAATAGGGCTACAAACGTATTATGGTTTCATTTAAATCGGTTATTTCTTTGTGTCGAAAATATGACTTCAAAAAGCATTGTTTTCTTAAATCAGATTTTCGACACAAAGAAATAACTGATTTAAATGAAACCATAATACATTTGTAGCCCTATTTTTGTAGTTTTCAAGACTACATTTAGTTTTAATATACGATGGGGCCCTCATGTAGATGTGCTATTTAGTAGAATTGACGGAAGCTCAACGGAGATGACTTATACGAGCTTCTAGGAGCACACATCTTTGAAACTGTGAATTTGAATCTTTAGCTTTAAGAAGAAGTAATAAATAAATCAAAAGAAGGCAAACAAAATTAAAAGAAAGAAGAAAAAAATAAAACTAAAAGAAAAAAAAAAAATTAAATTAAAATAGAAAAAAAAATAAAATCAAAAGAGGAAAAAAAGTAAAATTAAAAGAAGTTAAAAAAAAAAATGTATTAACCATTGTTTAAATTATTTTCTGGAGCTTTAAAATATCTTGAATCGGTAGGAAGATATGCCAAAGTGTCCTCTGACAGTTCAGGGTTTATATTTTTGGAAGGGGTGCTTTCTTCACCCCCTAAAATTGGGATTTTTAAGGGGTAAAAACCGTCATTTTTGTCTTGGTCCTTGAAAGTAGTATCTAAATTTTTTTCAGTATGGTCCAAATTGTTAAAAAAGTCATGTTCAGTTTGGGGGTTGTTTACCCCCTTTTCTTTGGTATATTCTTCATCTTCGTCATAATTACCCCCTTCTGGGGGGTACTCTCTTACGTCCCCTAACTCGCTTTTTAATTTGAGTTTCTCAATTTGTTCTTTTAAGTAATTATTTCGCAAAATGTCTTGGTAAACCTTGTAAGCCTTAAGGGGGATGAATTTCCTGTCAAAACTACCCTCTAGTTCACTCCCTTCTTCCACAGGGTCGTCGTAAGCATTGTTAAGATTTTTGGGCTCCAAAAATCTATGATTGTTTTCATTGTAATCGTTGGGGTCTAAAAATTTATGAGAATCTTCGGAATTCCGCCATCTTTTATAGGGGTTGGGGTAAATTGGGGCTTCATCGTTGAGTTGGCGTAGGGGGCGTGGGCGCAGAAAGGGGGCCAAGAATTTGAGCCCTAAAACAAAAATTTTTTTTTTAAGGGAAATGTCGTGAAGCATAGAAACTGTGATTATGTAATGTTGCTTGCCTAAAATCAACAAAAAACACCACTTTCTGGTCATTGCTCAGTGGGTTTATAAGAGTTAATTTTAATTAAATATTGTGCTTACCACCAACATAAATAAACAAAGCACAAGTTGACATATTCTGAAGGTACATCTATAAGCGTTTAAATACAGAATTTTGGCAATTTAGAAGCACTATATTTTTGCATTTTAAATTGCAAAAATTCTGTATTTAAACGCTTATTAATGGACCTTTAGAATATGTCAACTTGTGCTTTGTTTATTTATGTTGCTGGTAAGCACAATTTTTAATTAAAACTAACACTTATAAACCCACTGAGCAATGACCAGAAAGTGCTGTTTTTTGGTTGATTTTTAGGCAACCAACATTACATAACTACAGTTTCTATGCTTCGCAACATTCTTCGTTAAGCAAAAAATAAAAGTCTTAAAAAGTCATGAATAAACGAACGAATCTGCAAAGATTGTTGCTCTAGGATGAATACATAAAAAGAATACAATCTTTTTTTTAAATTTATTACACAAAGTATGAAAATGTTAAAAGGTTCCCTTGTAAATTTATTCAAGATAAATTAAATTTGCAATTTAAAATTCTTATACGTAAAGCCAATTTTTCATATTATAGAACGACCTACACTAATACAGGGTGTGCAAAAAGTTTGGAATATTGCTCCTAATTTCGCAAATACTTTTCCTAGAAGGTTGATTTTTTTGAGGTCGATTTCTATTTTTTCAATGCGCATCTTTTAAACCTACATATTAATATACAGGGTGTCCCAGTTTCTCAGAAGACTGGACAACTTTCTTATTTTAAATGGAACACCCTATTTTTTATTTTTTTTTATGAATCTAGATGACATTAGCAGTTCAACAATATGTCGCTTGCTACCATTAAGTTACTAAATGTTACCCCTTTTAACAGAATTTGTTTCTGTGTTAAAAAGTTTGGAATATCGCCTGTAAAATCGTAAATACTTTTCGTAGAAAGTTAATTTTTTCGAGGTCCATTTCTATTTTTTGAATACGCATCTAACAAGCATACACTCAACTATACAGGGTGTTCCCCTTTTTTAGGAGACTAGACAACTTTCTTATTTTAAATGGAACACCCCATTTTTAATTTTTCTTTATAAATCTAGTCATTTAGATTAAAAAAAATGAAAATCAGGATCTTCTATTTAAAATAAGAAAGTTGTCTAATCCCCTAAAAAGAACGGGAACATGCTGTATAGTTAAATGTATGCTTGTTAGATGCTTATTTAAAAAATAGAAATAAACCTCAAAAAAATTAACTTTCTGTGAAAAGTATTTACGATTTTACAGGCGATATTTCAAATTTTTTAACACAGAAACAAATTCTGTTAAAAGGGGTAACATTTAGTAACTTAAGGGTAGCAAGCGACATATCGTTAAACTGCTAATGACATCTAGATTCATAGAAGAAAAGAAATAGGGTGTTCCATTTAAAATAAGAAAGTTGATTAGCCTCCTAAAAAAGGGAAACACCCTGTATAGTTGAGTGTATGCTTGTTAGATGCGTATTAAAAAAATAAAAATGGACCTCAAAAAAATTAACCTTCTACGCAAAGTATTTACGATTTTACAGGCGATATTCCAAACTTTTTAACACAGAAACAAATTCTATTAAAAAGGGTAACATTTAGTAACTTAAGGGTAGCAAGCGACATATCGTAGAACTGCTAATGACATCTAGATTTATAAAAAAAAATAAAAAATAGGGTGTTCCATTTAAAATAAGAAAGTTGTTCAGTCTTCTGAGAAACTTGGACACCCTGTATATTTGAATATAAGTTGAAAAGATGCGCAATGAAAAAATAGAAATCGACCTTAAAAAAATCAACCTTCTAAGAAAAGTATTTACGAAATTAGGAGCGATATTCCGAACTTTTTGCACACCCTGTATAAGGTTTTGCAAAGTAAGTCTTCGTGCGACCAAGTAAAATATCGATTTTTAATTATACGTTTCACGTTCAAATAAAATCTCATTTATTGTCAAAACCAGATTTTCTCATATTTCTCTTTATTAAGTTTTTTACGATCGTAATAAAGAAGCATTTCACACTTAATTGATTGCTTTTAAATCTTATTTAAAAGCTCTACATTTCATCAGATTTCGCAGATAGCTCATTTTTTATGACTATTTTTTTATTTTTATATAATTTTTACACATTCTATATGATACTCTTCGCAGTAGATGATTAAAAAAGTGCCTTTTTTATTTTATTAAAAACAACGTAAAACTTATTTTCTTTGTAAACTGGTGGGGATACAAAAAAATTACTAGATGCTTTTTATAGGGAAAAATACAATCTTTAATTTTATTAAGAATATTTTTTTTCGTAAAGTTGATATTAACGAAAATATGATTTTTTTTCTACTTTGGGGGTGTTTTTAACCTTATTTATTACTTGATTTTTTCCAAATACAATAGGGCTCTTCCTCTAAATGGGATTGATTTTTGTGTTAAATCTCAAGTCGATCCGATAAACCGTTCTTGAGTTGTGGTGGTCACAAATTTTGTTACAGACAGACAGACGGACAAAAAATAAAAGTCTTAAAAAGTCATAAAACAAACGAATATGCATTTTGCTCTAAGATGAATATTAACGATTTTAGAGAAGGTCCGACCAATCGCAATATTCTCTTCGACTTTGTCTGCGAAGAGTATAATAAAAAAAGTATTAAAAAAACGCTTTTCCAGATTTTTTTTTATTGACAAAAAAAAGGCCATCCATCTAAATACTGGAAATATTTCTTTATTTGTAAAATTTTGTAAAAAGTGTTTATAGTGGTGATTCTTGGGGGGCTGTAAGTTAAAAAAAAGTCAAAACTGGACACAAGTTTATATAAACTTTTTTTTTTCAAAATGGGTCCAGGAATCACCCCTGCATTTTTTTTACGACATTAGGGAACACCCTGAATAATGAGAGAACAAGTGCTAGATTTTTTGTTATTTTTTGTACAGGGTGTCCAAAAAATGGCGCATAAACGCGATGGTACGCTCTTGGGGCATTCTGAGGGATCCCTAGAGAATTGTCAAAAAAAAACCATCTGTCTTATTCATCGAGAAAAATGCGAACAAAGTTGCATAAATTCGGAAACACAGTCTAGGAAAATACATCTAAAAATCCCATCTATGAGTCTTGATCATACACTTTTGCGTTAGATTTTATTGACGTTGTTGTCATCTTCATTTCATGGAAATTTTGTAAAATTAAATTGATTATAAAAATGTAATTTGACCATTTAAAAAATAAACAAATGGTGAAATGGTTTAAAATAGACTGTAGCTTTGTATTAAACCATTTTTCGTTAATATGTTCTGTTATATTCAAGATATAAGCGTTCAAAGTTTCGCACGTTGGGGCCTCATATCGAGGGTATTTAAGATAGATTTTTTTTTAAATTTTCTGGGGCTCCCTAGACATGCCCCAACAACGTAACATCGCGTTTATGCGCCATTTTTTGGAGACCCTGTATATGATTATTTACTGAAAAAACAAGTGCTAAATTTCTTGTAAAAAAAAAGCAAATTCTAAACGTTAAGTATGTCCAATAAAGAGTAAACTTATGGAATGGAATAAAAAAGAGAAAAGCCTTTTCCAAAACATCATTTTTTAAGAAACAAAAAAAAGCCTATTTTTGAAAACGTAACAAAAAAACATACTTAAATATACTTTACAATTTTATAAAACATTACCAAAAACGTCTAAAATTCACAATTTACTTACCAGGATAATAATCGAGGTTACAGGAAACAGAATAACTACAAGATAACACAATGACAACCACGTAAATAAAGCTAAATTTCATATTTTAACTTGTTGTTTTTCTGGAATATGGCTTCAGTCCATATGTTTTGGTGGTAAGGCTGCCATCTTCAATTTCAAATGTTTTCCAGCTAAACTGATCAATAGCACAGTAGGCTGTGGTAGAGGGCGCAATCTCAATTTTCTACCCACGCATTCACGTAGCAGGCCGCGGTGACGGCCACCAACTTAGCACTTATGTTTCCCACCGGGAGCTTCGTTTCATTCACTATACAGGGTGTTACCAAATAACTAGGAAAAAATTCAGGGGGTAATTCCTGAACCCATTTTAAGAAAAATAGTTTATATAAACATGTGTCCGAAAATCCTTCGTTTCTGAGATACAGGGTGTCAAAGTTTCTCAAAAAAAATTTTAATCTTAAGATTACTAAAAAGCTAAACCAGATATTTATTTGAAATAATAATAAAAAATAAAAATTAATTAACCCTTCATTGTTAACTATGTTTTATTTTCATTAACATAAAAAAGCCAAACTTAAAAAAGAAATTTTGTTGCCTTTGAGCAATGAATTTTTTTCTCGAAAACGGTTAGTTTTATGAAAAAAGGACATTAATTTTAAAGATCATATTCTAGGGCTTCTAATTATTTTATGAAAATACCAAAAAAGTAACACACAAAAAAGTTGGGGGTGAACAACCCCCATGGTACCCCCAAATGTGCCCCTTCCAATTATAATTTTTATTTTTTTTCTACCGCACTTTATGCCTAATGGTAAGAAAATTACCCGTGCTAAGTTTTAAATAAATATCTGGTTTAGTTTCTTGGTAATCTTAAAAAAAAAGTTTTTTTTTAGAAACTTTGCCACCCTGTATCTTAGAAAAGAAGGATTTTCGGACACATGTTTATATGAACTTTTACTTAAAATGTGTCCTGGAATTACCCCCTGAATTTTTTTCCAGTTATTTGGTAACACCCTGTATACTAAAAAACAATCTACAGGTGTCCCCAAATAGGCGACCAATACACACGGTCAACTCCTACGTCACAGATCCACATTAAAAACTGTCTGTAAAGTAGAATTTTGATTCTGTCAGATTTAGCCACTTTTTTAGAACAATATTTTGTGAAAATAAAAGGATTTCTTTGGGAACCCTTGGTATAAAAATGTGCTATAATGCCTTAAATTCCATATTTTAAGTTTAGTTCATTGTAAAACTCTATAATATACAGTTTATGTGTTAATGCGTTGTGCACCCTCCAAGATGTGAATTTTAAACGCAAATTGCTTGAGAAAGCAACCATATCAAGAGGTCTGGAAAGCACCATTGTAAAATTAACATTTTTTTCTATTACCTAGAACAAACCATACCCCTTGATATGGTTACTTTCTCAAGCAATTCGCGTTTAAAGCTGACATCTTGGTGGGTCAACATGATCATCAGAGTAATGAGGGATTTTATAATTCTTGCGGTAGATTCTCGAGTAATTTTAAATTAAAATATCGTAAATAAGATATAAGGGAACATTTTTACAGCAAGGGGACCTAAAAAACTCTCTTATTATACTCTTCACAAGAGTATATTGCAATCGATCAGAAAATCCTAAAATCGTCAATTTTCATCGTAGAGCAAAAATTATTGCAGATTCGTGCGTTTCATGACTTTTTAAGATTTTCATTTTTTTTCCGTCCGTCGGTCGGTCGGTCGGTCGGTCGGTCGGTCGGTCGGTCGGTCGGTCGGTCGGTCGGTCGGTCGGTCGGTCGGTCGGTCGGTCGGTCGGTCGGTCGGTCGGTCGGTCGGTCTGGTGTATGTCACGTTTCTTGTAAACACGCTATCTTAAGAACCAAAACTCCTATCCATTTCAAACTTTAGGAAAAAATCAATCCCTATAAGAGGAAGAACCCTATTGTTTTTGACGAGAATCCGAGTACTGCAAAGCCCCCTTTTCAGCCCCCCAAATGAAAAAAAAATCGTAGCTCGACTATTAATAAATTTACTAAAAAAATTATTCGACATAAAATATAGACAATTTAATTCTTCACCAAAAAGTATTCTTTAGTTTTTTTGTCCGACTCCCCAATTACCCCCCAGCACAAAAAGACCTTCTATCTCCGTTATTGTTTCATCTACAAAAAAAAATATTTTTTACAAAATTAATAAAAATTTAATTTTCTATTAAAAATGTTAGTTCTTTTTTTGTAAAGTAAGCTAGTAAGGTTAAAAAAACAAAAACTAAAAGATATCAATAGCAAAAAATTCCTAAGTCCAAAACGCGTCACGCGTCGGTCAAGAAGGCCATGCCAAAAATATTTCAAACAAAGAAACAAAACCAGCTGTCTGAACAAAAATAACTTAAACGTCAGAACTGACGTTTATCCTCTTCGTTAACAAAATTCTTCGTGTTTTCGGTCAATAGTTTGCACTCTTCGCAGATTTTATTTACATAATTTATGTTTTAAGAAATTATTAATTATCCTATAATGGTTTTCTTGCGAAGAGTATACCATAGAATGTGTAGCAATTATATAAAAAATTGGTTTAGCTTTGATTTACAAAATAAAACTACACTTCTACCGATTCCGAATTCTACTCGAGCTACTTATTTGTGAAGAGTAACTTCTACGCGTTTCGACTTCTACCCATTCCGACTTCTACCCATTCTAGTTTTTCTTTAAATAATGTTTCAAAAAGACTAATGTTGGAAACACAGAATAAGAAAAAAATGATCCTTTTCTCTGGTCCGTAATGTTGGTTGCCTAATAAAATTTTACAGACAGTATTTTAATGCACTTCTATGAACTGTGACGTAGGATTTGACGATGTGTATTTAACCGAAGTCAAACTTTTTCTTGGACCTCCCTGTATATAAGATATTTTTTTTTTACAATTTTGTACAAATGCTTAAACAACGTATTATTGCGTTTATGCGTTAAATATTGGACACACTGTATTTATTTCTGCTTTAAAAAGAAGTTATGTGGGTAGCTTTTTGCAAGAATTAAATATTATTCTGCGGGTAGGTATGCCTTAGTATAAAATTAGTTGCTGACTTATAAAAATTGAAATATATTTTTTATAAATACTTAAATGCATTTTTTACAAAATTGTTCCTTAAAAAAAAAATGTTCAACTGTATTTTTAGAAAATTTCGATTTAGATTTAAATAGAAGAACATTTTTGTTTAAAAATAAAAAAAAACTTCTTTATTTAGTCTCCAAAGCATTTTTTCTTATCAAAAATATAAAAATATTGAACTTTTTATGACAGGACAGGTTAACAAATCCTTGTGTGTTGTGTTATTAATTTCTGTTTTTTTATCTTCATCGACCTATTTGTATTCAAATATTACTGATAAAAACGTCAGAAAGAAGTGAGTGGGTGGAAAATAATAATTATTCGGAAAATTACAAGGTATACTTACTTTGATAAACACGACGATAAACACCTAATTATTAAGAAAAAATATACATATACCTTCTGTTAAAAAAGGCACAGGTACATTTTTTTTTAAATTGTTTTTTTAAAGTGCAACAGAAATTCTTGACATTTGGAAAATTAAAAAAACGCAATTTTTGAGAATTATAAATTTTTATTAACATTGTCTTCATAAACAGAATTACATAAAGATAACATTTAAATATTAAATAAAATATAAGTAATAATTATTAAAATAAACAAAAAAATGTTTATTTTACAACAAAAATATCACACTGATCTATTTATCAGTACTATCTAGTCAAAAATGTCATTTATATTAAAAATAAGAAGTCGTTTTGTGATAATTTTAGAGCTACTATCCATTCACATTAAAAAAAAACCAAATTAGGCGAGTCATAGGGTGATAGATTTTATCCTGTATATTGTCATTAATGTCACTTGTGGTTGCTGGTCATGTAAGAAAAGTCAAAAAAATAAAAAAAATCCATTTAAAAACATGTTCAAGGCATCTGACTCAAAAAAATTATCTCAACATATACAGAAGTATTTATCTTTTTTTTAAATTACTTTATAATGCACTGATCATTAAACTATTTAAAAGTTTACACAAAATAGGAATTATTTATGTAAGTACTCACTGTCAAGAAGTCATTTTAGGTATCATAGGATAAATTAGCACATTTACAAAAATGTCTACAATTTTCTTTATAAATTCTGACATCTCAAGCAAAAATTGTATCGTTTTTCGAATTTTTCCGCCTGTTTTATGTAACTGTCATATTAATTTTGGTATTTTTGAATTTTTGGTGACAGTAAATTAGAAATGTAATGCCAACTTTGTGGAAAATTCAACTTTTCAAAGAAAAAGGTTCTAGTTTTCATAGGTGACTGTGGTTTTTTTTTTAATTTGAATGGATAGTATATTAAGATTAAAGGGTTATTTTTTTGCAATAATATTAGGGCTAAAGTGTTTAATTTAATTTAAAGTTGAGTCTTGAGTAGAAGATTTAAGTTTATTTAGATGCCAAAAAATTTTTAGTAAAGAGTAAATTTATGAGTCCATATTATCGTCGGTCGATTCACCTTCTAATGTCAATCTTTGTTGGTCAATTTTTTTCTGTTTACCACTTATACTCTTAACGCTTTTAGTAGAACTTTTTGTAGTATCCCGATTGTTATTATTTCCTTTCTTTTTCCTGTTAATGACCCCATTTGGCTCATCCATCATTTTTATAATCAATATTTGATCTGAAGTGTCAAGTGGAGCCACTGAAATATCCCTAACTGCTCTGAACTTTCCACAATTGTTTAGATGTTCATTTTCAAGACGGAAAAAATTCCAAATAAAACGTCTAAAATAAAATATTTAAGCTATAGGTACAAGGTGTGATTTCTGGACCTACTATAAGAAAAAAAGTTCATATAAACATTGTGTCCGATTTTGCCCCCTTAGTTAGTTACAACCCTCTGAAAAACCCCTAAAAAATGATTTTTTTCGGTTTATTTCCAAAACAAATAATTTTTTCAAAAAATGTTACTGGACCTTTTTGATGCATCTAAATACTAGAAATATTTCTTCATTTGTAAAATTTTGGAAAAAGTGTATATAGTGGTGATCCTTGGGGGGCTATAAGTTAAAAAAAAGTCAAAATTGGACACAAGTTTAAATGAACTTTTTTTATATTTATTTATAATGTGTTACCTGAAAACTTCTAAGGGGGCTAATACAGTAACCATTAAATCAGCATGGACGTACCCCATTTCTGTTAGTGACATTGAAAATGCCCATGCAAATCTTAGAATTAAATCTTCTATTATTGCAAAATAATAAAACCACTGAAATAAAAAAGTTTAAATGAATTATATCCTATGTTTTTGTGCTGTAGATTAAAAATCTGCATGATGGTATTTTTCAATAAATAATTCTGTAAAATTGAGCAAATTAGAGCTTTTAAAAAAAATGAAGTTGTGCGTTTAAAGTTGCATTTAAAATTAGATAGTAACAAAAGTAAAAGCGCTGTAAATATTTAAGTGCAGGATTCGGATTCAGCAGCTCGTTTTACATAAGCAGTAATGGCACTCATTGCTGTTAAAAATTATTTGTGGCTATGCAAATTAAAAAACTAAAAATATTTGGACCCTTACCCCTTAAAAATAAGGTAAATTTAAAAAAAAAAATAGATTTGAAACTGTATTTTTATACTAATTAGAAGCCGTAGAAAACAAATCAGCAATCGGATTTTTTCCAAGTCTTTTTATTTTTCTGCTAGAGCTTTTTAAAATTTAAAATTTAAATAATTTTCTCGATAATTTTCAAAAATTGATTTTTTTTTGTCTCGGTTAAATTAAACTTATTTTATTGACTACTTTTATGTAAAGTACCTAAATTATTATTAAGGATCTTTACTTTTATGTACAGATAATTACAAATTCACATTAGGATTTTTTCTTAAATAGCAACAAAAATAAAACGCAATATTTTTACTATTTCAAGAGAAGTTATAGTGTATTGAAAACTTACAGTGGATTGGTAGACAATTTCTTCTCTAAGAAATTTATTATCACCAGCTTTGGCATCGAATAACCCCCAATCCAATTTAATATCCCAAGTGTACGCATACCCCGAGCTTATTAAAGATGAAATAACCCACAGATAAAATAGAGGATTTTGCAATACTGGTTTATCTCCTACAACATTCATATTAGAAAAATTATCCACCTACAAACCTTTTTTACAAATAGGCGTGTATCATGAACATTTTTTATTTGCTTTTTGCTTTTCGAAAAAAAAAAAATAAATAAAATTTGAAAATTGCGTTTCATTGGACCAGCTTTAACAGCCCTTCCACCTTCTTGAATCTATACCTTTACTTCATTGTCAAAGTAACATTACAATTTTTTTACTTAATTTATTGCTTTACTTACATTTTACCTATTTCTTATTAACGCCATGATAAATAAATCAAAATAAAGATAAAAATATTCAATATTTTAGGCAATCTGTCACTAAGCGCGCGGGTTGACTTAAGAAACATAGAAAAGAATGCATTTGTATGTTGCTAAGCAATGTGCTACACCTTAAAATAGTGGAAGTGGCCGGAAGGGGAATGCCCCAATATAGGAAAAGTGCCTTAAAGTTTAAAATTTGGAGTGCTAGAACACCTAAACCAGCTACTAGATGAACAAGAGATTGTCAGTGAAAGCTCATGCCCAAGTCTACTTTTTAATTTTGACCAACAAATTTAAACTTGTTACTTGTGAAACACGCCCATTTGGATTTTTTTGTAAACTTACGTCCATATAGAGAATTAAGGGCAGTGAATAAAACAACAAAGAAAGAGGTACTATATTTGGCAGCATTTGCTAAGTGAGGATTCGCCTCTTTGGTGTCACGATATCGTCGAAGACATTGAGCAAATCTAAACCATGCTGGAATGCACATCATTATTGGTCGAATTATCATGTGGTTATCTACACAAGAATTCGCATCTAAAAGAGAAAAAAATGCTCACAAAAAACTCCAAAAAAGATTTAAAATTGTCAGAATTTCATTGCGAAAAAATGTAGTATACGTACCTCAGGAAAAAAAAGCTTCATTTCAGAGTCTGGGCTTAACCCAACTTTAATGAAACTTTTTTTTCACTAATATTTTTGCTATAAAATGTTGGTAACATTTTTCATTTTCAAAAAAAGATGCTACTTTTCATTTACTAATGTTAATTACTACCAAAAATAGTAGATTTTAGTAGTAAGAGTTAAAGTGATGGTTTGTGTGACGAGGCAGAAAGATTATCTGGTGAGCAAAGCGAGAAAAACAATTCTGCCTCGTCACACAAAGCCACTTTAACTCTGTGCAATACGATACTTTTTCTTAAAACTTCTAAATACGTAATGCTTTTATAATAAATTTAATTTAGTTATTTTAGTTGATTTTTATTTATTTTAAAATAAACGTCATTAAAGTGATGTTTATTTGACGTTTAAAAAAAAAAAAATTGGTAGCGTCAGTAAAAGTTACTTTTACTGTCGCCGGCAGTAAAAATAAAAACTCTATGATACAGTTCAGAAAAGTGCTACTTTATGTTCGTCATATACGTCACTAAAGTGATGTTTTTTTGACGTTTTAAGAAAGAAAATTATTTTTACTCTTACCTATTGTAATTTCTGTCCAACTTTCATTCGTTAAATAAAAACATACAAAATACTGAATATCAACAAAAACTGTTATTAAACTATTCAGTTGATCAGCTATCCAAAATTCAGCAAAAGTTACGTAAAAAAATGGAGTCCCAATTACTTTCATCTAAAATCAATTTACAGTAAATTAACAAAAAAAAGAGAAAAAATAAGCTTACCTACGATTGTATGAAAAATCATAAAAAAAATCACCAACACTACATTTTAGCTACAAACTAAAAAAATATTGAAAAAAAAACCAACACAAATGGAGTATTCGTACAAAAATTGGTTAGGGAAACCTAGGAGATCTGTCATACCACCCGTCGTTCCAGATGCTAACTGACATTACTTCTGAATTTTATATTTTTATTAAATATAAAGCTAATATACCAAAAAACAACAAACTGCCGGTTTAAAACATTTAATGTACCATCTAAAAGGTTTGTATAACATTAACGGAGTGTTTTACAATATTAATTCTTCATAATTAGGTAAAAAAAAACATAATGACTCATTTACAAAGGTACTTTTAATGCAAAGTCCGTGGATCCAAAAAAATGCGGATTATTTTAAACATTTACTGAAATCCTTTTGTAAAGGAGTCATAATTTTCTTTTTTACCTTATTATAAAGGATTAAAAATGTAAAACATCCTCTAAATGTTATACAAACCTTTTAGATGGTACATAGAATGTTTTAATCCGGCAGTTTGTTGTTTTTTGGTATATTAGCGTTATTTGATAAAAATATAAAATTCAGAAGTAATGTCAGTTAGCATTTGCAACGACGGGTGGTATGACAGTTCCCCTAGGTTACCCCAACCAATTTTTGTACGAATACGCTCCATTACGAAAAAAATCACAAAAAATTTACAATGCCGACGAGTCCAAGGAATAAGAGCAATTTTCAAAAAGCTCTAGCAATAAAAACTAAGCCTTTAGTTTTTTGTGCTAAAGCTTCTTTTTGATTTTAATAAAACATTATTATTATTACTTTAATAGATAATTTTTTTGTTGAGAAATACGAATCTGCATCAAAATTTATTGTTAATTTTTTTTTACCGATTAGCGCACTTTGAAAAAAATCAGGTTGCGCGTTTGCATTTGAAAGCTCATAGCAATAAAACTAAAAGCGCTATAAATATTTAAATGCTAGGTTCGGATTCAGCAGCTCGTTTTACATAAGCAATAATGTCAAGTATTGGTGGAAAAATTTATTTGTAGCTATGCCAATTAAAAAATTGCAAATATTTAGACACTTGCAAAAAATGAGGCAAATAAACAAAAAAAAAATAGATTTGACCAAAACTGCATTTTAATACTAATTATACGACGTAAAAAACAAATCAGCAATCAGATTTTTTTCTGGTGCCTTTTAAAGTTGGCCAAAATAGCTGATGTATGCAAAATTTCATTGCTCTAAAGCCTATTCCTTGGACACGTCAATATATTAAACAAAAATAGATTAATAGGACTTACCAAAACTCCCAGAACCCAAAATCTGGCCTCATGCCTAAACGTTTTAGTCGGATTTAACAAAAACATCAACATTAAAACGATCAAAATAGGAGGATTCACAAAAGCAGGAATTCCCAATTCATGACTATACAAAAAACAGAGCATACAAACAGACCAAATAACCCCAAAAATGGCCGCCAGTTCTATCATATGTTGTTCTGACAAATGATTTCGTGGATCCATCTCAAAAATAAGAACATGATTCACCCCCGAAGATCGCCATCCGTAAATATTAATACCCCATAAGAATAAAAACTCAACTATGAGAAAAGGGCTGCGATATAAACGCGACACCACGCGCCAATCATGTTTTTGCTTGTGATGAAACATTGCTAAAAGAAAATATGCCCCTTAAAATTGTTTTTTCTTAGTTAAAAAAAAAACGTAAGTTCGAAAAATAACGTCAAAAATACCAGTTTTTAAAAGTTTAAACTTTAAGCTTGTGGCGCCCCCTTTAAATGGTCCTAAACTAACAAATTGGCTTGAAAACCTGCACATTTATTCCTTTGCCTTTCATTTGCAGTTTAAATTACCAAAATCGGGTTAAAATTGACAAAGTTACAGCCGTTTTAAAAATAGGCCACATACTCATAGGTTTAATAACTTTAAACCAGCAGCGACATCTATAAATGGTCCTGAACAACCCTTTTGCTTAAAAACTTTCACATTTGTTCTTTTGCCTTGCATTTGCAATTTAAATCACCTAAATCGGGTTAAAATTAACAAAGTTATAACCATTTCAAAAATGTACTACACTTTTATATAGTACGAGAGCTGACAACCAAAAACACACATCATCGAACGTTGTCATGATTTTTTGTGCATTGCATTATATTTAATATTTCTTAACTTTTGTCCAAAACACTGGCAGCGCTAACAGATAGCGTTTTTTTTAAACATCATAAGTGGGACATTTTTTTTGAAGAAATAAAATAATATATGCATATGAGCCTTAACACTGCCACACATTTATAAAGTGAAAATTTTTAATTTTGTGTAATCTGTAGACTTTTATGCATAAAATAAGAAATTTTTATTACAGGGTTTTCTGTCCTTAGAAAGCACATTTGAAAAGCGATTAACCCATCATAAAGGGTTGGCAGGGTTATAGCTCGAAGGTGCAAAAATCAATTTTGTTGTACGAAAAAAACGATCCCACTTATGATGTTTTTACCTTAAAAAAAACGTTACCTGTTTGGCCTGCCATTTTGTTGGATTATGAAAAGTAATATTAAATATTATGTAATATCAAAAAATCATGATACCGTTAATGATGTGGATTTTCATGTTGATAGCTCCTATACTAATAGGCTCAAGGACAATTTTTTAACTGCCTATAACTCGCTTATTTTGTGTCCGATTTTGACCATTTAAATGGCAAACGAAAGATAAAACTTTAATTTTGCAAAATTCATTTGTTGTTTTAGTTCTGAGCAATTGAAGATGGCGCCAGCGGTCAAAGTTTGCGCTTTAGCTTTATGCCTGCAGCGACATCTATAAAAGGTCCTGAACTAACCCAATTGCTTAAGAACTTTCACATTTGGTTCTTTATCTTGCATTTATAGTTTAAAACACTTAAATCGGGTTAAAATTGACAAAGTTACAACCATTTCAAAAATACACTACACTCCCAAAGGTCCAAGGTCACCCAAGGGCAAGTTTTAAAATGCTTATAACTTGCTTAGTTTACGTCCGATTTTGAGACCATTTAAACGGCAAACGATGGCTAAAACTCTAAATCTGCAAATTCTGTATGTGTTATTTTGGTTTAAGGCCATTTGTAGGTGGCGCCAGCGGTCAAAGTTGTTTTTTTGTTTATAGCCTAAAATTGGGCTTACCGGAAATAATGACGGCCATCATTAGAATAAGTAGTGCCCCAGAAAAGAGGCCAACTTTAAAAGTGGTCCAAGGGCTCTGTTTTTCGCCCAAAGGGGGCACTCGGAGACGTTTCATAGCTTTTTGTCTGTCTCCCAATTCGAGATCTTGAGTGACTGTTGCTTCTGTTTCCCGGATTAATCGGTCTATGTCTTTGTTTGTGTAGAAATGTGAATTTTCTACGTGTTCCACTCGCCATTTTGCCCCAATGTCTACGTTTAATAGCTGAAATATTATTATAATATAGTATACGAGGGTTGTCTTTTATATCTTGCATATAGACAAATAGGGGGCGCCACCAACGTCACCACAAATGCCAAACAAACCCTTCAAGTTTATTAAAACTATACCGAAAGTTTTGTTAAGATACCACAAGTATTTTGGCTACAATAATTTTTTTAAGTTTGTGCCGAGAAATTTTGTATGCAAAATTTTTTAACTATTTTCAAAGACAGTTATCTCAACAACTAAGTCTTGCCGAGTTGATTTTTACTTTTAGCAACGTTGCACCACATCAATAGACTATTTCCTGCTGATTCTTGAGTATCAAACATGGACCCACCAGTCTTAGCGCCCATCCTAAGACAGCTCTACCAAAAACAGGCGGAGTGTCCCGGAAATACATGGATGCTTTGCGTCAGTTAAAACCCGCGGAAAATGCACAAGTGACACACCGCAAGATTAACACATTCTATAGCAATTAAATGACTCCAATTTAAAGAATCTTACATAAACAGTTGAATATGGAAAACATTATTTATGTTGGACAGACCAATTTTTAAGGGAGGCACAAAAGTAGACTAAGTGACCCAGAATTTTGAGTCTGTTCGGTAGTGGAATTTAATAAATCGCATACAAAACCGTGACCAATTATGAGTTTTACATAAAAAAAATTAAAAATAACCGACAATAAGCTTGTAGGGGGTTTCATGTACCAATAAGCTAAAATCGGTATACGTTTCCTAGCAGCTCGCGAGGTTAACTAAAAATGTACTGTGGCGAAACCACTTGTCGTATCTTAACAAAACTTTAGGTATAGTCCTAATAAACTTGAAGGGTTTGTTTGGCACTTGTGGTTAGGGCACTTAAAATCTAAATACTACGTATTTATAGAAACGAAGTTTCTAGCAAATGTAGTTGCCTTACTTGTGGTGACGTTGGTGGCGCCCCCTATTTGTCTATATGCAATATATAAAAGACAACCCTTGTATACTTACTTTGTCGTGCTTTTTGAGTATTTTTCTGAAGCCAGTAAAATTTAAATTTTGGTAATTTTGTAACAAAACCAAACTTAGGTAGAATTCACTAAAAGCTAATTTGAGCTCTTGTACTTTTCGGGCCGGTACATTTTTTTTTCTTAAAATATTATTTTTGATTGATTTTTTGCTACTAAATAATTCGTCACCTTGAGCTTCACTTAAATCGCTTCGTAAACTGGCATATTTTCGAGTAGCTTCAGCGAATTTTTCTAAAATTAATATTATAGTACTGTCAATCCGTATGTGGACAGGACATCAACAAAATTCCTGGTAGGGCCGCCTTTTGTATATGATGTAACTGGATGTCCAAAGAGTAAAACCCCAAATTGGCTTATATCTACCTATTGCAGAAACGGAGTTATGGCCCCCCAAAGGGCCCCCTTTAATTCATCACGGTGGAACTGCACCAAATTTTGCAAATAGATGACAAATAAGGTTTTAAAAAGATATTTATAAAATAAAAATCTCTATAAAAATTCCTTCACCCCCTAAATAGCCCCCAAAGAGTAATACCAATCACGTTGGATTTACACCAAATTTTGCAGATAGATGAAAATGAGATGCCAAAAAATATTTATTAATAACTTTTTTTTAAAAAAAATTAAATGCCCCCCTTAAAACCCTCATTCGTTTATGGAGCGAAGGAATTATTTTTTGAAAAAAAGTTATAAGGAAATATTTTTAAGCATCTTATTTTGCATCTATATGCAAAATTTGGTGTGTAAATCCAACGTGATTGGTTATTACTCTTTGGGAGATATTTAGGGGGTGAAGGAATTTTTTTTAGAGATTTTTATTTTATAAAAATCTTTTTAAAACCTTATTTAACATCTATTTGCAAAATTTGGTGCATTTCCACCGTGATGAATTAAAGGGGGCCTTTTGGGGGGCCATAATTCCGTTTCTGCAATAGGTAGATACGCCAATTTGGGGTTTTAATCTTTGGACATCCAGTTACATCATATAAAAAAGGCGGCCCTACCAGGAATTGTGTCGATGTACCCTCATTATTTAGGACAGATTGACTGTAGTATTATTAGTGAAATTAATTATTAAACACCATAAAAAGACGTTTTTTGGAGACATTTTTTAAATTTCGGGAAATAACCACATACCAGAATAAAAGGTGTTGATTTTCGTTAGTTCCTTATCACAATAAGAGAAAAACTGCTCATCAAATTTGGCAAAATATCGCGCCAAAAATTCTGGCTCAACAATTTCAGCAGAGGGGCTTTGTTCGACAGCCCCATATAGCATAGACTTCATTTCCTGAAAAAACAAGGTCAAAAATCATAATAATTAATGCACACATCTGTTTCTTTTATTTTTATACCACAGTAAGACTTATTTTTGTATTATAGCAAAATGCATGCAAATATTTGGCAAACAAAAAATCGTATTTATACCTCGTAATTTATGTATTGCTTCCTCCATTCTGGTGTAATATGAGCGGACAAATGTTCTGCAAACTTCATTATTAACAGTTTCTTTTAAAAATAGCAATTAAATCCACTTATTTAAGCTTATTTTGGCCATAACAAGTTTATAGCTGATGACAGTTAGTTTGAAGTTTTGTCGCGTCGCGGCGCCACTGGCGTGAAGTTAGCTCACACACTCCGTGCACAGCACGGAGTTTTTAACGCAGTGTCTACAGCTCCGTCAAATGCCCCAAAATAATGCTCATAACCTCAAAACAAGAGTTTTTCTCCAAAACAGCCCCCAGAAATGATTTCAAAGCGTTGTAAACTATTAAAAAGCATCACAAGCAACGTATTTAAAAGCGTAAGTCGCTCAAACACCACTTTCAGACGCTTAAACTTGTTATTTTCTAGTATGGCACAGATGCAAAGCTAAAACCTGTAGTGAAGTTAAATGAAACAGTTTTAAAAGACATTGATGACCAGGTTTTTAAACCAAGGCATCACCCTGGTGTT
Source organism: Cartodere bifasciata (assembly GCA_963920755.1). NCBI lineage: Eukaryota > Metazoa > Arthropoda > Insecta > Coleoptera > Latridiidae > Cartodere > Cartodere bifasciata. The sequence continues at coordinate 29,821,516 of OY987194.1, read as the reverse complement.
GTAAGGCCTAAAACAGTGGTTATACCGGAAACGTTCGTTAATGCTGTCGTTACAACTTTGGCAGGTTGGTACCAAACCATGGCTATGTTGATCTTAAACTAGAAACAATAAACATCTTAGTTGGCTTTGTTTTTATGTGGCGTCCTTTCAAGTTTTTAAGCATTTTTAGCGACATTTTTACACTTTGGCGTGTTTTAAAGGACGTTTTTATAGATTATCCTGTAAAGTCAATAGTGGCAGATAGTCAAGAACTAGTCCAACACTTGCATGGACGTGTACCCCCAATGGAAAAAGAAGAAGTACGGCAAATAACTCAAGATGTACGAGAAAAGGTGCAAAATAAATTGGAGAAAACTGTAACTGACCCCTTGAAATTCAAAGATATGTTTCGAAGTAAGGTAGATTATGTGCTAAAACAGAAAATATACAACTGGAAACCTTTGAAATACGATACGTATAATTCTTTGGTGTATTTGGTTGGTCGTAGCGCCCCAGAATATGCAGCATTAGTCAAAATTTTCTCTGAAATAAATGCGAGAGATCCCAATTTTATGCCTAGAAGTTTGTTTGATTTTGGGGCCGGAGTGGGGACCGTTACTTGGTAAGTACACCAAGTTTTACAAGGGTTGTCTTTTATATTTTGCGTATAGACAAATAGGGGGCGCCACCAACGGCACCCAGGTGCCAAACAAAACCTTTAAGTTTATTAGGACTTAACCGAAGTTTTGTTTAGATACGACAAGTGGTTTCGCCACAGTACATTTTTTAGTTAACTTCGCGAACTGCTAGGAAACTCCTTTTGGCTTATTCTTTACATGAAACCCCTACAAGCTTATTGTCGGTTATTATACTCTTCGCAAGACTAGGTCCGAAGAGTATATTGCAATCGATACAAAAAATCTAAAATCGTCAATTTTCATCGTAGAGCAAAAATTCTTGCAGATTCGTGTTTTTCATCGAATTTTGAACAACTTTGAAAAAATCCGTCCGTCTGTCGGTCGGTCGGTCGGTCGGTAGGGTGTATGTCACGTTTCTTGTAAACACGCTATCTTGAGAACCAAAACCTTAATCAAATTCAAATTTTAAGGAAAAATCGATCCCAATAGGAGGAAGAACCCTATTGTTTTTGACGAGAATCCGAGTACTGCAAAGCCCCCTTTTCAGCCCCCCAAATGAAAAAAAAATCGTAGCTCGACTACGATTAAATTTACAAAAAAAATTATTCGACATAAAACATAGACAATTTAATTCTTCACCAAAAAGTATTCCTTAGTTTTTTTGTCCAGCCCCCCAATTACCCCCCAACACAAAAAAACCTTCTATCTCCGTTATTATTCAATCTACAAAAAAAAAATTTTTTTACAAAATTAATGAAAATTTAATTTTCTATTAAAAATGTTGCTTCATTTTTTGTAAAGTTAGCCAGTAAGGTTAAAAAAAACAAAAACTAAAAGATTTCAGTAGCAAAAAACTTCTAAGTCCAAATCGCGTCACGCGTCGGTCAAGAAGGCCATGCCAAAAATATTTCAAACAAAGAAACAAAGCCTGCTGTCAGAACAAATAACCTAAAATATCTTAAACGTCAGAACTGACGTTTATCCTCTTCGTTAACTAAATTATTCGTGTTTTCTGTTAATAGTTTGCACTCTTCGCAGATTTTTTTGTTTTTTTATGAAAAACTATTAATTATCATATAATTGTTTTCTTGCGAAGAGTATAGCATACAATGTGTAGCAATTATATAAAAAATTGATTTAGCTTTGATTTACAAAGTATATAAAATTATACATCCACCGATTTCGAATTCTATTCGAGCTACTTATCTGCGAAAAGTAACTTCTACGCGTTTCGACTTCTACCCATTTCTAGTTTTCAATTTTTTTTTATGTAAATTTATGATTCGCGGCTTGGTATGCTATTTATGAAATTCCACTGCCGAACAGACTCAAAATTCTGGGTCACAAGTCTACTTTTGTGCCTCCCAAAAAAATTATGTTGTCCAACCGAAAATAAATTTTTTATTTCCGGGACACTCCGCCTGTTTTTGGTAGAGCTGTCTTAGGATGGGGGCTAAGACTGGTGGGTCCATGTTTGATACTCAAGAATCAGCAGGAAATAGTCTATTGATGTGGTGCATCGTTGCTGAAAGTGAAAATCAACTCGGCTAGACATTGTTGTTGAGATAATTCCATTTGAAAGTAGTCAAAAGTTTTCTCGACACAATTCGAAAACTGTCCAACTTAGAAAAATTATTGTGGCTAAAATACTTGTGGTATCTTAACAAAACTTTCGGTATAGTCCTAATAAACTTGAAGGGTTTGTTTGGCACTTGTGGTGACGTTGGTGGCGCCCCCTATTTGTCTATATGCAAGATATAAAAGACAACCCTCGTTTTGTAAGTTTTGTAAAATAATGTTTTAGGGCGGCTAATTTGTACTGGAAAAAGCATTTTTTTGAGTATTTTAATGTGGATGCTTCGGGTGAAATGAATGACTTAGCACTTATTCTTTTAAAAGGTGGAAAAGGAACAAAACATAATCCTCTTAAGGGTGTTTTTTATCGACAATTTTTACCTGCAGCAAATGTAATTATAAATTTACTATCCATTCACATTTTAAAAAATCCAGAGTAGGCAATTATTGCCATAGGGTGACAGATTTTACCCTGTATATTGTCATTAATGTCACTTGTGTTTGCTGGTTATGTAAGAAAAGTCAAAAAAATTAAAAAATGCATTTAAAAACATGTTCAGGGCATCTGAATCAAAAACAATGGTCTCAACACATGCAGAAGTATTTATCTTTTTATTATATTACTTTATAATGCACTAATCATTAAACCATTTAAAAGTTTACACAAAACAGGAATTATTTATGTAAGTACTCACTGCTAAGAATTCCTTTTAGGTATCATAGGATGAATTAGCACTTTTACAAAAATGTCTACAATTTTCTTTATAAATTTTCACATCTCAAGCAAAAATTGTTTCGTTTTTTCAATTTTTACGCCTGTTTTATGTAACTGTGATTATTTTTTGGCATTTTTCAATGACAGTAAATTTGTGTGTAATGCCAACTTTGAGAAAAATTCAACTTTTCAATTAAAAGTATTCTAGTTTTCATAGGTGACTCTGGTTTTTTTAAACTGTGAATGGATTGTGTTTTGTAATTATTTTTTCAGACCCAAAAAAATTGAAATTTAATGATTTTTTTTAGAATACTTATGATTTGGTAGTATCAGCCTATTCTTTAATGGAATTACCTTCTTTAAAAAGTCGATTAGAAACGGTTTTAAATCTATGGAACAAAACACAGAAATATTTAGTCATTGTTGAAAAAGGAACAAATGCAGGTTTTAAGGTATTTTTTGATTTAGAGTATTTTTGATTTATTGCCTTTTATTTAAGCCTTATTATACTCTTCGCAGACAAAGTCAAAGAGTATATTGCGATTGGTCGGACCTTCTCTAAAATCGTTAATATTCGTCCTACAGCAAACATTTTTACATATTCGTTCGTTTCATGACTTTTTAAGACTTTGGTTTTTTGTCCGTCTGTCTGTAACGAAATTTGTGACCACCATAACTCAAGTACGGTTTATCGGATCGACTTGAAATTTAACACAAAAACCAATCCCATTTAGAGGAGGAGCCCTATTGTTTTTGGAAAAAAACAAATAATAAATAGAGGGTTAAAAACCCCCCCAAAGTAGAAAAAAATTCATATTTTCGTTAATATCAACTTTACGAAAAAAAATATTCTTAATAAAATTAATGATTGTATTTTTCCCTATAAAATAGCATCTGGTAATTTTTTTGTATCCCCACCCGTTTACAAAAAAAAATAAGTTTTACGTTTCATTCAATAAAATAAAAAATCCACCTTTTTAATCATCTACTGCGAAGAGTATCATATAGAATGTGTAACAATTATATAAAAATAAAAAAATAGTCATAAAAAATGAGCTATCTGCGAAGTTTAACTTTTAATGATCTATCCGTCTCACTGATCTAACCCGCTCTTGTTTGATTAAAATAAACATTTTTTCAGGTAGTAAACGAAGTAAGAGACTTTCTTCTAAAACTAGACAGTGCCAACAATCATATTTTTAGTCCAGTAAGTCTTATTATACTCTTCGCAAGACCAGGTCCGAAGAGTATATTGCAATCGATATGAAAAATCTAAAATCGTCAATTTTCATCGTAGAGCAAAAATTCTTGCAGATTCGTGTTTTTCATCAAATTTTGAACAACTTTGAAAAAATCCGTCCGTCGGTCGGTAGGTCGGTAGCCGGTAGGTCTGTCTGTATGTATGTCACGTTTCTTGTAAACACGCTATCTTAAAAATCAAAATTGATATCAAACTCAAATTTTAAGGAAAAATCAACCTACATAAGAGGAAGAACCCTATTGTTTTTGATAAGAATCCCATCACTACAAAGCCCCCTTTTGCGCCCCCTAAATGAAAAAAAAATCGTAGCTCCACTATTATTAAATTTACAAAAAAAAATATTCCATATAAAATATAGGAAATTTAATTCTTTATGAAAAAGTTATCGTTAGTTTTTTTGTCCGACCCCCCAATTACCCCCCAACACAAAAAAACATCCTATCTCCGTTATTATTTAATCCACAAAAAAAATGTTTTCTACAAAATTAATGAAAATTTAGTTTTCTATTTAAAATGTTGGTTTATTTTTTGTAAAGTTTAATCAGTAAGGTTAAAAAAACAAAAAATAAACGATTTCAGTAGCAAAAAACTTCTAAGTCCGAATGGCGTCACGTGTCAGTCAAGAAGGCCATGTCAAAAATATTTCAAACAAAGAAACAAAACTAGCTGTCAGGACAAATAACCCAAAAATTTCTGAAACGTCAGAACTGACGTTTATCCTTTTCGTTAACGAAATTCTTCGTGCATTCTGTTAATAGTGTGCACTCTTCGCAAATTTTTTATTATAAATTTTGTTTTATTTAAAAAATCTTACTACTGCGAGGATCTGCCCATTTCTTGCGAGGAGTATACTATAGAATGTGTAGCAATTATATAAAACATTGATATAACTGTGATTTAAAAAATAAAAAATTATACTTCTACCGACTCCGAATTCTACCCGAGCTTCTCATCTGCGAAGAGTATTTTCTACGCGTTTCGACTTCTACCCATTCTAGTTTTACTTTTTCGCACCAATAAAACCAAAACTTAACTTTAACCGCTGGCGCCACCTACAAAGCAACCTGAACTAAATAAAAACTCAAATTATTTTCAGATTCATACGTTAGGCCTTCTTTTATCGTTTAAATTATTAAAATCGGACTTTAACTAAGCGAGTTATGGACATTTTAATATTTAACCTTGAGTAACCTTGAATCTATGAGGGTGTAGTAAATTTTTAAAACGGTTGTAACTTTGTTAATTTTGAACCGATTTTGGACATTTAAACTTTAGATGAAAGATAAAGGTTTGAATGTGGAAGCTTTTAAGCAAAGGTGTTAGTTTAAGACCATTTATAGAGGGCGCTGCAGTCGCAAAGTTTGACTTTTACAAAATATTTATTTTTCAACTCACTAAAAGTTGTTTTTTGTTTATTTACCGCTAAATCATAGTTTTTTCTGCAGTTTTGTTAAAAAAATTTAGTTTTTAGTACAAAATTTCTATTTTTTAAGTGTCCTCACGATGAAACGTGTCCCCGTTTTTTGTTGGACGATGGAACCCCTTGCAACTTTGAGGTTAATTATTTTAGCATGCCAATTGGAGCTAATTCAACTTTAAAAAAAGAACGATACTCTTATGTTATTTTTAAAAAAGGTAATTTAAAAAAATATTTTTTTAAAATAATAATAATAATTGGATATTTGATGATTTCTGTGGCGAATGTTTAATATAAAACAAAGATTCTCTCCAAACCACACCTTAGTTAGAAAAATCTGAATACGTATTTCGACAGCTAAGCTGTCATCTTCAGCAGAAAATAGAATGATTACAATAACACCTAAATTACCTTATATACTAAAAATAGTTCCACTACTACAAGATACAAAAAGTTATGCTTGACTACCGTTGTTAAACCGTAGGTAGTCAAGCATAACTTTTTGATGATTGATTGATGATTACAATAACACCTAAATTACCTTATATACTAAAAATAGTTCCACTTGACTAGATACAAAAAGTTATGCTTGACTACCGTTGTTAAACCGTAGGTAGTCAAGCATAACTTTTTGTATCTAGTCAAGTGGAACTATTTTTAGTATATAAGGTAATTTAGGTGTTATTGTAATCATTCTATCTTCTGCTGAAGATGACAGCTTAGCTGTCGAAATACGTATTCAGATTTTTCTAAATAAAGTGTGGTTTGGAGAGAATCTTTGTTTTATATTAATAATAATAAAATATTTTTTTAAATGAGAACTTTTTTTGTGTAGGTCCACGGGAAGAAAGTGACCCCCAGTGGCCTCGAATGGTAAGAGACACTATGGTCAGGTCAAAACATGCAATTTGTAGGTTATGTACTAAACAAGGCAAATTTGAAGAAGTTATTTTTACAGCGTCTAAACATGGAAAGTAAGTCAAATTTTGCTTTTTCTGGTCTTTATTTTGATTATTTTAAATATTTAATAACAGCTTTTTTATTCCTTAAAAAAGTAGTATACAGACCTCGGTAATAAACATCACAAATCATGCTTCAAAATTTAAAAAAACTTAAAAAAATTTGCGACACTCTAAAATTTGTTTAGTTAGCATTTTTTTCAGATATTTTCTGTTTTTTTTTAAATATTTGTTGTTGTTTTTTTTCAGAACGACCTATCATTGTGCTAGATCGACAAAATGGGGCGATCGATTGCCAATCGATATCGATACAGGGAAAATATTAACAGATGACATTAATAAAGTGCAAAAAGACTGAAGTGTATTGGTATTTTTAAATTTATTGTAAAAACTGTAATTTTGTTAATAAAAAATTTAAAAAAAACTAATAAATTTGTTTTTTTTTAATTATGATAATTATAACAAGAGTGGGTTAGATCAGTTTATGGGTAGAAGATTCTATATTTGCAGAGGTTGATTATTTAAGGTTGCTTTTTTTATAAAACTAACATTTTATGGTATACTCTTCGCAGTTATAACCAGTACAAAAAATGCGCATTTTTTGTTTTATTTAAAAATATTTTAATTTAATTTTTTTTCCAAATGGGTGGGGGTTTAAAAAAAATTATAGGATTCTATAGAAAAAAATATAATCCTTAAGCCGAATATAAGTAAAATGCATCATTTTTTTGTAAACGAGTAAGGATACAAAAAAATTACTGGCTTTTTTATAGGAAAAAATATAACCTTTAATTTTATTTGAAATATTTTTTTCGTTAAGTTAATATTAAAGGGGAATGTCGCGAAGCATAGAAACCGTGGTTATGTAATGTTGGTTGCCTAAAATCAACAAAAAATAGCACTTTCTGGTCATTGCTCAGTGGGTTTATAAGAGTTAATTTTAATTAAAAATTCTGCTTATCAGCAACATAAATAAACGAAGCACAAGTTGACATATTCTAAGGTCCATCAGTAAGCATTTAAATACAGAATTTTGGCAATTTAGAAGCACTATTTTTTTGCATTTTAAATTGCCAAAATTCTGTAATTAAACGCTTTTTGATGGACCTTTAGAATATGTCAACTTGTGCTTTGTTTATTTATGTTGCCGGTAAGCACAATTTTTAATTAAAGTTAACTCTTATAAATCCACTGAGTGATGACCAGAAGGTGGTGTTTTTTGTTGATTTTAGGCAACCAACATTACATAACCACAGTTTCTATGCTTCGCGACATTCCCCGCTAACCGAAATTCAACTTCAGGGGTGCTTTCTACCCTCTATTTATTATTATAATAGGATTCTTGAACTTTGTCTGCAAAGAATATAATTTCTAATTTTTTTCGCAAAATAATAAAAAATGATTAAAAAAATATCTTAAAATTTTATTTTTTAAAGAAAATAAAAAAAAAATCGATAAAATTAAAAAATACGATATATTTGCATTAAATCTAAAAAGTGGCACATTTAAAAAATAGTACATCCAAATTTTGTTTACAATTAATGTATTTAAAATTTAAATTTTAAACAAAAATCTTAAAAAGTTAAAAAAGGCAACATCAAAAATTTAAAAATATAAATAGTTATAGCATAGCAAAAACTGTATAAACCCTAAAAAATAGTTAAGAAACATTAAAATTACTCCACTAATTCAATACTTTGACTTTTCGACATTTTTTTCGATGCAAAATTTGGGCTTTTCGGCTGGGTAACTTTGTTACTCGGGCAAATTTTAATTTCCTTGTATTTTTTGATCGGGTTTGCCTTGATTTCAGTTGTTTTACGTAAGCGTGCTTTTTCTTCTTCTTCCAATAAGCGTCTTCTTTCTTCTTCTAATTTTCGAAATTGTTCTTTGCATAATTCTTTTTCTTGCTGTTTTCGGTTAAATTCTTCGCGTTCTTTAGCGCGCTGGTCTGAATTGAGTTGAAATTCTTTAATTTCGATGTAGTGTTCGACTTTTTTAGGTTCGAAAGGCTTGGTATAGAGGACAGTTGGAGGTCGCGCTTTAAAAACTGGGACAGATGGATAGTTTTCTTCGCTTTTCTGTGAAACAAGAGCGGGTTAGATCAGTGAGTGGGATAGATCATTTAAAAAGTTAAACTTCGCAGATAGCTCATTTTTTATGACTATTTTTTTATTGTTATATAATTGTTACACATTCTATATGATACTCTTCGCAGTAGATGATTAAAAAGGTGCATTTTTTATTTTATTGAAAACAACGTAAAACTGATTTTTTTTGTAAACGGGTGGGGATACAAAAAAATTACCAGATGCTTTTTTATAGGGAAAAATACAATCTTTAATTTTATTAAGAATATTTTTTTTCGTAAAGTTGATATTAACGAAAATATGATTTTTTTTCTACTTTAGGGGTGTTTCTAACCCTTTATTTATTACTTGATTTTTTCCAGAAACAATAGGGCTCTTTCTCCAAATGGGATTGATTTTTGTGTTAAATCTCAAGTCGATTCGATAAACCGTTCTTGAGTTATGGTGATCACAAATTTCGATACAGACAGACGGACAAAAAATAAAAGTCTTAAAAAGTTATGAAACGAACGAATCTGCAAAAATGTTTGCTCTAGGATGAATATTAACGATTTTGGAGAAGGTCCGACCAATCGAAATATACTTTTCGACTTTGTCTGCGAAGAGTATAAGGCAAAAATAAAAAATAGCCTAAAACCTCGTTTTATAAGATGTTTTTTTTTAGCACTTGTGTATTTGGACGCGTGCTTAAATATGTTTCTTATAAAACTCTATGTTTTAATATACTATCTTTTAATTTTCACCAAAAAGCCCTTTTTAAAAAAAATTTAAATTCCCACTTTCCGAAAATAGAAATTCTTTCAAACTTTTACCAAAAATACTTTAGGTCCCTAATGGATTAAAAAAAATGTTTTCCTGCAAATCCTTATTTCACAAAATAATTTTCACCAAGCCCTTTTAAAAAAAAAATTAAAATTTTCACATACCGCAAATAAAATTGCTTTTAAACGTTAACCAAAATTACTTTATAAGGTGCCTAATGGATTTATAAGAAAATGATTTCTAGCAAATCCTTATTTCACAATTTTTTTTTTCATTTAAAGCCTTTTTTAAACAAATTTAAAATTTTCACTTTTCACCAAAAATAAATTACTTTCAAACGTTTAAAAAGTGTGTTTTATTTACCCCAGTTAAAAATTACCCCAAATGACCCTATTAAGTTCTAAACATAATTTTTCTAACTTAATACAAAACTTCTAGTTTCCTATGAATTTTTCACCAAAAAACCTTTTTTTTTTTGAAAAATCAAACTGTCTTTACTTACCACAGAGTTCGCACTAGAAAAATCGCTATCCAAACTTCGGTTAAGTCTCGAACTTTTAGCTAAAATACATTTTGGAATTGGTTTTGCATGAAATTCACGTTTCTTTTTCTCCTCCTCAAGAAATCTGTTAATGTATTCCTCTTTTTGTTTCATCAATCTTTTATTTCGTTCCTCAAAACTAAATGGTTGAGGATCCGTTCTCTTCGGAACGAAATTTTCTTTATTTTCTGATGGCTTCACTTTAATCTAAGAAAATTTTAAATTATATTAACATAGAGTGTCCCAAAATTGGCGCATCATCTGTATGTACTATCGTAAATATGGAATTTAAAACGATTTTTTATCAGCCACCTTTGATTTATCGAATTTTAATCTATTGTGAATGGGGTTTTTTTATGTCAGTTTTCCAATGTTATTTTGACAACAAATGCGTCAAATGTATTTTATTAAAATAAATTATGTAAAATGTGCTGTCCCCGAAAAAAATAGTAAGAAGATATTTCCTTTTTTAAATAATTTTGTTTTAGGATAACAATAAGGCTCTAATCTTCGTAAAACATCAGAGAAATGTTTCTAGTTAATGTCCACTTCGCATAAAACTTGAGATGTTTAAGCCACTATTTTGACCATATTTACAATGCAAAAATTGATCGTTTTAAATTTCATGTCCACGATAGTACAGGTGATGCGCAAATTTTGGAACACTCTGTATGTAGATTTATTTTACTTACGGGAGAAGCTTTAGGAATTCTTCTTACAAAAGTAGGAGTTTCTGGAATAGTTGGAGCTAATTTTGGAACGGGTTTTAATTTGCTTCCTTCAATAACTTGTTTAGGAACAGGTCTAGCATGGAATTTATTTTCTACTTTTTCTTCTACTAATTCCTAAAAATACAAAATACTTTTACTGCTAAAATGCAATTTTACAAAAGAACAACAATTTTTTTTTATGAAATCAGAAACAAAATAAAATTTTTGTAAGCATTTTTGAAAATTTGTCCAGCTTTAAAAGCTCCAGCAAAAATCTTATTCCTGATTTGTTTTCTACTTTAAATAATTCAAAAATAAAAGAACTGTCTCATTTTAAATAAATCTATTAACCTGTTTTTGGTTGATAAATTTATTTAAATGAGACAGTTAAATAAAAGTAGAATACAAATTTGTAATAAGATTTCTGCTAGAGCTTTTTAAAGTTGAACAAATTTTCAAAATTGCTTATAAAAATTTAATTCTGTTTCTGATGTTACTTAAAAATAATTGTTGTTTTTTTGTAAATTGCATTTCAGCACTAAAATTAAAATCTTCCTTTTGATTTTTCGTAAATTTTTTTTTTGTCAATTAGAGCAGTTTTAAAAAAATCGGGTTTGCGTTTAAAGTTGCGTTTAAAAGCTCATAGCAACAAAGCTAAAAGAACTGTAAATATTTACGTGCCAGATTTGGATTCAGCAGCTCGTTTTACATAAAAAATGATGGCACTTATTGGTGGCAAAAATTATTTGTGGCCATGCCAATTAAAAAACTCCAAATATTTAGACCCTTACCCCTTAGTTAAAAATGAGGTAAATTTTGAAAAAATAGAATTGTCTGAAACTGTGTTTTTATACTAATTAAAAAACGTAGAAAACAAATCAGCAATCAGATTTTTTCCAAGTGCTTTCGTTTTATTGCTAGAGCTTTCTAAAGTTGACCAAATTTTACAAATGTCCAAAAATGCTCAGCAAAACATTTTTTTTGTCTCTAAAAATCGATTTTTCTGAATTAAAAACTAAATCAGAAGTCAAACTAACTAAAACCTAGAACTACATACAACATAAAACTATGCTAGATAAAAAAAGTAACAAAATGCTAGATAAAAAAAAATACAAAATTCTAGAAAAAAAAAATCACAAAAAATATAAAAACTTACTTTTTTAGGAATTTGCGTCAATTTAAAAGGTTCGGGCTTAGTTGGGGATTTATGTACAGCCACAATGGGTTTTAAAGGCCCTTGTAACATTTTTTTGTTCACTGGATGAGCTTTTATTTTAAATCTGCAAAAAAAATCATATTTTTACCCCGATTTTTAATTTTTCTAATTTTTTAGCTATTTTTTTTTACTATCCCATTCACAGTTAAAAAAACCACAGTCACCTATGAAAGCTAGAATCTTTTTCTTTGAAAAGTTAAATTTTCCTCAAAGTTGGCATTACATTTCAGATTTACTGTCATTAAAAATTAAAAAATGCCAAAAATAATATGACAGTTACATAAAACAGGCGTAAAAATTGGAAAAAAGAAACAATTTTTGCTTGAGATGTGAGAATTTATAAAGAAAATTGTAGACATTTTTGTAAAAGTGCTAATTTATCCTATGATACCTAAAAGGACTTCTTAACACTGAGTACTTACATAAATAATTCCTATTTTGTGTAAACCTTGAAATGGTTTAATGATTAGTGCATTATAAAGAAATTTAACAAAAAAAAATGCTTCAGTATATGTTGAGACCATTGTTTTTGATTCAGATACCTTGAACATGTTTTTAAATGCATTTTTTAATTTTGTTGACTTTTCTTACATAACCAGCAAACACAAGTGACATTAATGACAATATACAGAGTAAAATCTGTCACCCTATGGCTCGCCTACTCTGTTTTTTTTAAATTGTGAATGGATAGTTAACTTACTTGTTAACTTCCTCGAATTCCTTTTTTTCCTTTTCATCCTGCGACATAATATGAGTTGGGCGACTTCTAGTTTTCGTTGTCAAAGCTGGAGATTGCGGAATAGTATTTTTGAGAACTTGAGACGCCATTTTTGGCGGTAAAAGGGGCTCTTTTGTGGGGCGCGACCGAAATCTAACTGGGGTCCCACTATGGAATTTTTTCACAGCTTCAGCCATGCAAATATATTCATTTGCATTCACATTTTCAATTGATGAGAACTTTTTTTTGGGCTGTGCTAGTCTATTTACCGTTTCCTTTAAAATGAAGTAAAAAAACTTAGAAAATTGTTTATTTTTCTTAGAGATGTGCTTATGATAAAATCATTTTGGCATGGTCAAAATCTCTGGTCAAATTTGGTCAAATTCTTAAAAAAAGAGAACCCTTGGTGATGTCATATAAAAAATTAAATTATGTTTACTTAAATACTATATTTTTACGCATAAATCCCACTAAGCCAATTTTATGTAAAAGGAAATAGCAAAACTAAGACAACTACATTAAAAATTTAGCAAAAAGTGGCAGATTAAAAAAATATTTAGAATTTGACCAATTTCCCCAAATTTGGGTGATCAAATGACGGTAAAAATATCTAGTCAAAATCTTGGTCAAATACCACTGGCACATCTCTAATTTTGGTACTTCAGTGTGTATAGTTTTCTTTTTTTTTGATATGGCAAATAGCTGAAAAAAATCCAAGACATTAAGTAAAAACAGTTTTTTAAAAAAGTGCCCCCCTTTGGAAATAATGGCCTTTAAGCAGGTAGACTAAAAACACGTAATCGTAAATATTTACCAAATGTTTTGTCTAACCATCATGAAATTTGTACAATCAATAAAGGTAATAAAAACAATCATTTTAAACCCATTTTGAAATTAGGGCCTATTTTAAAATGGGTTTAACACTGGTAGTGTTAATAAAAACTGCATGTAAATTCGTTACCTTTAAGAATTTTGCAATTTTGTTTATTTTTTTAAATACCCCAATTCAAGTTAAAACTTTCTTACCACTTGAAATTTCTGAGAAACTGTACCGATTACGAATAAACTGCCAAAAACACTTCCAATATACCCCATATTTTGCATAAGACTAAACTTTCTTTTGAAATTTCTATGGCACTGACCACTGTCACTAGATTAAAGTAAGTTTTTTGTCAAGACAAATGCAAAATATGAGGTACATTAAGAGAGTATTTGGAAGTTTATTTAAAAACGGTACAATTTCTCAGAAATTTTAATTATATAAAAAGTTTTCACTTGAATTGGGGTATTCAAAAAAATAAACAAAATCACAAGATTCTCAACGATAAAGAAATTACATGCAGTTTATATCAACACTACCAGTGTTTAAACCATTTTAAGAGGTGCCCCAAATTTCAAAATGACTGTTTTTATTACCTTTATTGATTGTACAAATTTCATGATGGTTAGACAAAATATTTGGTAAATATTTACGATTACGTGTTTTTAGTCTACCTGCTTAAAGGCCATTATTTCCGAAGCAGGGCACTTTTTCAAAAAACTGTTTTTACCGAATGTCTTGCATTTTTTCCAGCTATTTACCAAATCAAAAAAAGCAAACTATACGCGGACACCCTGTATATTAAACCTACCCTAGAGGAACGAAGCGAACGGCTTTTGCACTGAGCCCCAAGTTGATTTTCCTGCTTTTCTGTTTGCGTTTTAGTGAGCCGTAAGTTGTTAAAGGTTTTTCTAAAACAGACGTTCAAAAACTAAGTTTTTTCCAACTTTAAAACGTTATAAAACTTACTTGAGGTTCTCCACACTGACTTTAGGCCCATTTTTAGCCTTAGCATCTTTAATATGAACACTATCACACGAAATTGAGCGCCTAATTTGCCTATTTCGAAGGCAGTAACCACTTGTACGACTATGTGCTGGGGTATATTTTTTCATAGGCGAAAAAAACTCTTGGTCCTCTTCTTCTTGTACATTTTCACCGCTTAGGGGTTTAATCTCACCCCCATTTACTGGTACACCTTTTTCATGATCAATTTCTGCAACATTTAGGTTCATTTCCCCAAAAATCGGCTTTTAATGGACAAAATACTTACCAAAATAGGATTCATCGTTATCGTTGTCATCGTCATGAAAACTGCTGTATTGTGGTGCACACAATGAATCAAACAAAGACATTGTTTAAAAATAACAAAGTTTATGAACAAATTGCACTAAAAAAACCGCACTTAAGTTACAAAGGCACAAGTAAACACAAGAATAAATGGAATTTGCAAGACGGTTGATGAAATGTTTTGAAATGACGCTTCGGGTTATTCCGTGACACGAAGGCGTCTTTCGGAGGCACGGAGTTTGTTTCGTTGCGCGTGAAGTTAGCTACAGAGTGTCTACGGAGTCGCTTTTTGAAGCAAAAACTGAAAACCGTTAAAGAAAATTTAAATTTGGGGAAACTTCGTGAAAAAAGCTTAAAAACATTATTTTTGTGTTGTGTTTTTACGTTTTGGTGTGTTATAAACGTTCTTCAATGGTTAATAAAGGAGATATACGTGTAAATTGTATTTTAAACGTTGTTTTAGATAAATGTAGCCCTTTTTTGGATAACCCCCCAAAAAGGTATTTAACATAGCAATATCTGTTGTCTAGACCTCTAGAAAGATGCAAAAATGCACTGCACACACTTTTGTGATTGATATTCGCATCAAGAGCAATGATAAGAAAGTCTACGCTAATTTTAAGAACATGACAAAATTTTTAAATTGATTTTTAAAGGTTTAATGAATAATGGAAAATGCGAGCTTTCCGCTATATAAATAATGCAAAAAATTAACGAAAGTACTTGTCTGACAATATAAAAACAATACTTTTTGGTTTAATATGGTCATTAATCATTTGAAATTGATATTCGATTGTTGAATTTTTTGCACATCGAAAAACAATGTTTGTGAGTTTCTAAGAATTTTTTCTGTTTTTTGGTTGATTTTGGGTGATTTTTAGGTGTTTTGCCAAATAGTTTTTGGTGCTTTTTTACTAAGTTTGTGTTTTTGTTTCGATTCTTCACCAAAAGCGTAAGTAAAAAATTTTTTTATTCGTCTTAAAAATTTTAATATTTTTTTTTTTTTTTTAAGTATAATTTCAGAAAAAGAGGGGCACGGACCTGGTGGATTTTGGAAAGAAAAAGTAGAATGGAAATTTTACTGGACCAAGCAATGGGAGGAAAAAAAGGTAAAATATAAAAAAAAAATTTTTAATATTTTTTGTTTAATTTCTTTTTTTCAGATTTGGGTACCAATTTGGCGCAAAGTATGGGCCCCCCGAGAAGTAAAACAATGGATTCCGTATCCAGACGAACCGAAATATCTATGGCAGTCGAAACATTATTAAATAATTCGAATTTATTAAATAATATTTCCAATTATAATTTAATTTTGTTAAAATTGTTAAACTCTGTTTGCGAAAAAGAGCCCCCTTCTTTAAAGGGGGCATTATAATATAAATGTTTGTCAAGTGAATCTTTTTAGTTTTTAAGTATTTATTGTTAATTTATTGTAAAAACATGTAAAAAAATTAATAAAATTTTTTTAAATCCTCAATTTTTTTTTTGTGTCTCATCTTTATAAACTTGTTTTGTACAGGGTGTTCCACATAAGATGACCCAACCCCTTATCTCAGAAACTAAAAATGCTAGCAACATTTTTTTTGTAACGAACCAAATTTGTATTTTTAGTAATTTTTTACTATACAGGGTGTTCTATTAACTCGAAACACACATCCACTTCTTTATTTTAAAAAGAACTTCCTATATTTTTTTATATTTTTAAATTCTCCTAAAAATGA
Organism: Cartodere bifasciata; assembly: GCA_963920755.1. NCBI lineage: Eukaryota > Metazoa > Arthropoda > Insecta > Coleoptera > Latridiidae > Cartodere > Cartodere bifasciata. The sequence goes on along the minus strand of OY987194.1, from coordinate 29,805,104 downwards.
GACAAATTTTGTTAAAAGTTTAAAATCTCTAATTTTTTTAGTTTTTGCGGATTTTTTTTTTAATTTTTGCCAGTTTCAGCACTTTTCAAAAAAAATCATAGTGCCTTTCATGGCTGAAAATTTTGCATAAAATGCTTAAAAAACATTTTCTTTTAAAATTTGACGAAAAATCGTAACCGGAAGTGAATAATCAGCCATTTAATATTGATACATTAAATCCGTTTTATTTCTGAAAAATTAAATGCAAAGCTATATTTTTTTTAGCACATTAAATTAAATTTTTAATTTCCTTTCATTTGATACCCCACTTCCCTATACCTATCTCCAACCCTTTTGGAGATATTCGATAAGGGTAGTTTTACGAATTGTTTTTACCCCAATGGCAAACATGTTTTTGTCTCTGATTTTAATGAAACTTATTTTGTAGATTTATTGTACGGTGTAGAATACAAATCTGCATTTAGATGTATCTGTTTAAATTGTTAAAAGAAAGAAATCATGAACTTCAGTGAAAGTGGTTTTTGTTTTTACTTAGCATACACGTGTTTCATAATGTTCAAATTATTTATTTAAATAAATCACGATTATACATGCTGCACTTACATTTCACATACTAAACGTGTTGAATTTATAAATTATCGTCCTGAAATTTTAGTTTAAACATTAATTCATATGTTCATTAACGCAATTCTTTCAAAAAAAAAAACAACCACTTTCTCTTGAACAAGCATTAATAAAATGCTTAAATAAAAAACAAATTAAGATCATTTTATTTATTATAATTAAGTTTATTAACAATAAACAATAACAAATGTCATACAAAATTAGTAACAATTAGTTGCTCTTTAAAGAACAATAACAAAATAAATCTTTCGACAAAAACTGCATTTTTGTTCAAAACGAATCAATAAAGCATCCCAAAGAGGTTGCATACCACAGAGATTTAAAAAATAACTTTAAATGACACTTCTAGTACCAAAAAAGTGCTAAATTAAACAAAAAAACACATTTTTACCATGTGGCAACTTACACTAACCTCTAGGCGTTTAAAACGCTTCAAGGTCATATCAAGATCACTGCAAGGTCACACCAAGGTCACAGGGATGCTTTACCAATTCACCTAATCAAAAACAGTAAATTGTCCTCTAGTTTCAATTTAGTAGCATGTAAATTCATACATTTTATTCAGTCGTTTGCTATACGATGCTATCTAAAACTAAAATAATTTAACTTATATTTACATGTAAAGACTAAAGGTACAGTGGGCTATGACTTCTTAAGGCTTTGGGGGGAAGCTGACTTGTTTGGGGGGCTGGAAATTGGGGCATTTGGGACCCCTAAGGGGGGGTTAGACGCTGGGAGGTGTTCTTGTGTGCTTCGTTTTGCAATTTCATTTGATTCTTTAGTGTCTTTTCTGTCCCAACCGTGATGTTCGTGGTGATCGTGGTGGTCGGGGGTTGGGAACCATTCCTGGACGATAACAGGTTTCCAGATGACTTTCCAGTCAGGTACCCAAATGGTTTTCCAGTCAGGTACCCATATTTTCTTCCAATCTTCTTTCCATTCTAGTTTTTTGTCTGGTAGCCAGATTTGTTTTTTCTCTGTTCTCCAGATTTGTTTCCAGGCCTCTTTCCATTCCAGTTTTTTGTCCTTGACCCAGATTTGCTTCTTGGCTGGTTTCCAGATTTGTTTCCATGCCTCTTTCCAGGCGAGTTTCTTGTCTTCTATCCAGATTTGCTTTTTGGCTGGTTTCCATATTTGCTTCCAATCTTCTTTCCATTCTAGTTTTTTGTCTGCTACCCAGATTTGCTTCTTGGCTGGTTTCCAGTACTTTTTCCAGATTGGTTTCCAGACAAGCTTTTTCTTCCAGATGTCGTGTGCTGTGTACTCAGCGCCGTGGTGGTCTTTTCCTAGATAATGGTCACCGTGAATGCCTTCTTTTACCCAAATTGGGATATGGTGTTTTTTCCAGGCGGGTACTTGGATGTCTTTCCAGGCAGGTACTTGGATTTCTTTCCAGACTGGTTTCCAGATCTTTTTCCAGGCTGGGACTTGTATGTCTTTCCATGCGGGTACTTTGATTGGCACCCAGATTGGTTTGTATATCTTTTTCCATTCGGGTACTTGGATTTCTTTCCATGCTGGTACTTGGATCTCTTTCCAGACTGGTTTCCAGATTTTCTTCCAGTCTGGAACTTGGATTTCCTTCCAGCCTGGTTTTTGAGTTGGGATCCATATTGGTTTCCAGATTTTCTTCCATGAGGGCTTCCAGACTTGTTTTTTTGCTGTTTTCCAAACTTTTTTCCAGCCCTTTTTCCATGTTACCTTCTTTTTCCAGTATCCAGGGTCGTGGTGGTGATGGTGGTCATCGTGGTGGTCGTCATGGTGGTGCTCTTCGACGTGGTGCTCTTCGTGGACGTGGTGCTCCTCTACGTGACCTCCATGGCCCCCCAAAGACCCCCCAAGTCCTCCTAAAGAGTCTCCGCCTGAAAGGGAGCTTCCGTGGTGGTCACCGCCTCCAAAGCTATCACCTAGACTTCCTCCATAGCTATCATGACCGCCTCCAAGGTCGCCATGACCTCCAAGGTCACTGGAATGACCTCCAAAGTCACCTCCACCTGCGGAATGACCTCCAGAAGAGTAATCGGCTCCTCCTCCGCTTAAGGCCGCGGTATAACTTGAACTACCGCCTCCGTGGTCATATCCAGAACCTGAGGAGTGGTGAAGGCTCCCATGACCTCCCCCACTGGAGCTGAAATCTCCCCCGAAGCCTCCCCCGCCTCCACTGCTACCTACATGTCCATCCAAATGTGATTCTATTGCTGGGGCAGGATAATCATAACCAGTTCTTCGTTGGCCAACTCTGGAAATGGTAAAAGTTGAATTTTGGTGGATATTACTCTTTGCAGATGTTTTTTTTTGTGAAAAATTGTTTTTTTTTTGCTTTTTTGTTAAGGCATAAGGGAAACTTTAATTTTTTCTTTCGACAGGAGAATTTTATTTTTTATCGATCTTAAAATATTGCTAATGCTATTTAAATGAATACTTACGATTTTGCATCAACTGCTGGGATATCCTTGGATGGTTTTTTAACAGATTCAGCTGTTTGTACTGCTTTACCAAAAACCAGAGCAATATTTAGTGTTGTGATCCATAATAGAATCTAAAAAAAAAAAACAATATCAGTTAAGGAAAAAAAAATTAAATAACCTGTAAAACCAAAAAAAATCTTTAAAAAGTACCTATAATAGGGTAGTTGGGTTTATTTGGAAAAACTAAAAACGTATAAAAATTAACCACTTCGAAAAAAAAAAATCGTTAAGTTCGCATTTGGAAAAAATTATTTAAATCGTCAATTATGGATAAAAAGGTAAGAAAATGCTTAATGACTCATTTACAAAGGCATTTTTAATCCGTTAAGTCCGTGCATAAAACCAAATGCGAATTATTTTACACATCTATGGAAGTTCCTTTGTAAATGAGTCATCACACACTTTTTTACCTAATTATTCTAAACTTTTAGCTGGTACAAGAATGTTTTAAAGCGGCTGCTTGTTGATTTTTGGTATATTAGCGTTATATAGGATGTTTCCTAATAATACCCTGGAAAAAATTCAGGCGGTAATTCCCGTAACCATTTTAGGAAGAAAAGTTTACATAAACATGTGTTCAATTTTACCCCCTTAGTTAGTTACAGCCCTCTGAAAAACCCCTAAAAAATTATTTGTTTCTCGTTAATTCCGAAACTAACAATTATTTTAAAAAATGTTATAGGACCTTTGATGCATCTAAATAATAAAAATATTCCTTAATTTGTAAAATTTGGAAAAAGTGTTTACAGTAGTGTAGTATTAGTAGTTTTTTCTTAAAATAGGTCCAAAAATCTAAAAATCACTCCCTTATTTTTTTACGACATTAGGAAACACCCTGTATATTTAGAAAAGAAATTTTTAGGCCAACCTTAAAGTAACCTATTTGTAAAGTGTAATTTGGCTTAAAAATATTTATCAAAAAACAGTTATTTGTTAAATTTAATGGAGCTTATTCGTACAATAAATGGTTGGGGTTACCTAGGTGATTAGTCATACCACCCGTCGTTCCAGATGCTAACTGACATTACTTCTGAATTTTATATTTTTATCAAATATAAAGCTAATACACCAAAAAACAACAATCTGCCGGTTTAAAACATTCTACGTATCAGCTAAAAGGTTCGTATAACATTAACGGAGTGTTATACAACTTAAATTTTTTATAATTAGGTAAAAAAGGGCATAATGACTCATTTACAAAGATACTTTTAATGCAAAATCCGTGCATCCAAAAAAATGCGGATTATTTTAAACATTCAATCAATGGAAATCCTTTCGTAAATGAGTCATAATTTTCTTATTTACCTAATTATAAAGAATTAAAGATGTAAAACACTTCTAAATGTTATACAAACCTTTTAGATGGCACATTTAATGTTTAAAACCGGCAGTTTGTTGTTTTTTGGTATATTAGCGTTATATTTGATAAAAGTATAAAATTCAGAAGTAATGTTAGTTAACATCTCAAACGATGGGTGGTATGACAGATCTCCTAGGTTATCCCAACCAATTTTTGTACGAATACACTTCATTGGGCACTTTTTTTTACCACAAACACAGATTAAATAGAATAGACGTCTAATCTTAAAGCGGCACTACCAAATTTTGACTTTAAAACCTTAAAATGCACTTTTTTTTTTAATTTTTGATTTTTTTTCGATTTTTTTTTGGTTTTTTTAGCATTTTTAAACAAAGGACTAAAAGGATCACTAACCACATATCCTGGGTGCGCCCTCATATTCTGGGAACCACCAAGGTAGCTTGTTCTGCAAAGAACACTTGAACTTAAAATCGACCGCAAGGTCTCGTTAGTTATATAGGCTCGTATGTTGGATATCTTGAAGACTATGGTAACTCCAGATTAGGTGGGGCCATTTTCACTTTCCCTGCTTAGCCCGACACTAGCTAAGCAAGTATTTAGTGAGTATGTAAAGCACTAATCTAATTTGGATATGACTAATTATCTTAATTTTGTATCTATATTTTGGCTTATTTTTACCAGGAACTAAATAGTGAACTAGTTGGAAGATACTCTTTGTAGAGGTTGATTTTTTAGTGTTTTTTTTGTATAAAAGTAAACACTTATAAGATACTCTTTGCAGTATAATCCAATGCATTATTATACTCTTCGCAAAAGAGTATATTGCGATTACTCGGACCTTCTCTAAAATCGTTAATATTCATCCTAGAGCAAACATTTTTTGCAGATTCGTTCGTTTCATGACTTTTTAAGACTTTTATTTTTTGTCCGTCTGTCTGTAACGAAATTTGTGACCACCATAACTCAAGAACGGTTTATCGGATCGACTTGAGATTTAACACAAAAATCAATCCCATTTAGAGGAAGAGCCCTATTGTTTTTGGAAAAAATCAAATAATAAATAGAGGGTAGAAACCACCCCTAAAGTTGAAAAAAATTCATATTTTGGTTAATATCAATTTTACGAAAAAAAATATTCCTAACTAAATTAAAGATTGTATTTTTCCCTATAAAAAAGCATACAGTAATTTATTTGTATCCCCATCGGTTTACAAAAAAAATAAGTTTTACGTTTTTGTTTAATAACAAAATAAATGAACCTTTTTAATCATCTATTGCGAAGAGTATCATATAAAATGTGTAACAATTATATAAAAATAAAAAGTAGTCGTAAAATCAACCTATCTGCGAAGTTTAAATCACTCACTAATCTAATCCATTCATTGGTCTAACCCGCTCTTGTTATTTGTAAGAAATATGCGCATTTTTTATTCTATTAAAAAAGTGGAAATTCATTTTTTTTTTAAACGGGTTGGGGTACAAACATTTCTGAAATGCTTCTGGTTAAAAATGAATCATTCATTAATTTCATAAACAATATTTTTAAAATTTGTTAATAACTTCGTATTTTAATAAATTCGTAAAAAAATGGGTGTCAAATTATTCTGGGACACATTCATTAGTTAAATTTATTTGGGTTTGTCTGCAAATATTTTTTGATGTATGTATGTAGGTACATAAATATTTATTTGATAATTAAAAAATAACTGTAACGAAAGTAATAACAGGATTAGAATTAGAAACTACTCTAATAAACGAAATTAATACCATAATCATAATTTATTGATTTCTATTGATATGTCTAGATTAAGTCAATTTTTTTGGTACACCAATTAAATATTAGTAGTCATACTCATTGGTATGTTCAAACAAAAACAAACAATTTCTTTGAAGCAGTTAATTGATTTATGGTTTATGTACTTACAGGATTATTAATTGTGGTTTGTGGTTAAACCATTTATTTACAAAGCAATACTCTTTGCAGACAACTGTGAAAATGGTATATTAAAACATAGGTTTTATAAGGAACGTTTTTTAGCACGCGTCCAGGAGTCCAGGACAAGTGCTAAAAAACGCCTTATAAATCGAGTTTTTTATACTATTTTTTATATTTGCTCCATTTAATTCATTAAAAGGCATTTTTAATTTAAATTAAAAACTTAACTTTAATTTTATTTTTATTGGATTGGCAACATTGACATTTTGAAGTAAAAAGTAAATTTAGGTCAGACATATTGAATAATGACATTTGTAAACTTTACTCACTTAATACTGAATGAATAGGCGTTTTTAAGAAAATGTAACCGTTGATATCGTTTCTCCAATTCTTCTAGTTATTCTCTTTAGTCTCTACAAAAAAACTATGTCCCCCAATAGTTTATAATAGTAAAATGTGCAAATAAAAAGTTCCTTGCAAGAGATGAATTCATCTTTTTGCATCTGGGAAACTAAACCTAATAAAATAAAATTTTGGGTTTTATAATGAAGCAATTCAGAAACCTTAAAAAATCAATTTTCGGGTTTTATAATGTGGTCATTATGGAACGAAAATATGAAAAATAAGATTTTCTAATTTTTCAATAACTTTAAAATAACCTAGAAAAAGAGGGGTTAATTCATCCTGGGACACACTGTACTTAGTTGATCCTATTTGGAAAAAACTTCGATCTATTGTGTATTTAATGTTGCAAAATAAAAGAAATTGACCGCTAAGCTGAGTGAAATATTTGACATTATCCATTTCATTAAAATAGCTGCAAGGCCAATAACTAAGGGGCAAGGCTACAACTTTTGATCTTGTATATTTTACATAACAGATAGCATGCACTATCTACCAATAAAAGTGAAATTATTCCGCAAGGCATACTTGTACCTAAGATACGCAATCTATTTTTTTTTATTTTATTTGGTGAAAGATCTAGATCGTAACTAAACATGTCATTATAAATTAATTTTTATACAGGGTGTCCTGTATGGTACGTTGTTGGGGCATGCCTAGAAAATTGTAAAATTCATCTGATATACCCTTGGAGATATGAGGCCCCAAAGTGCGAAATTTTTAACGCTTATACCTTGAAGATAACAGCACATATTAAAGGGGAATGTCGCGAAGCATAGAAACTGTGGTTATGTAATGTTGGTTGCCTAAAATCAACAAAAAATAGCACTTTCTGGTCATTGCTCAGTGGATTTATAAGAGTTAATTTTAATTAAAAGTTGTGCTTACCAGCAACATAAATAAACAAAGCAGCAAAGAACAAGTTGACATATTCTAAAGGTCCATCAATAAGCGTTTAAATACAAAATTGTGGCAAATTAAAATGCAAAAAAATAGTGCTTCTTAATTGCCAATATTCTGTATTTAAACGCTTATTAATGGACCTTTAGAATATGTCAACCTGTGCTTTGTTTATTTATGTTCCTGGTAAGCACAATTTTTAATTAAAATTAACTCTTATAAACCCACTGAGCAATGACCAGAAAATGCTGTTTTTTGTTGATTTTAGGCAACCAACATTACATAACTACAGTTTCTATGCTTCGCGACATTCCCCTTTAACGATAAACCATTTCTTAGTACAAAGGCACAGTTTATCCTAAACTATATTGCCATTTGTTTATATTTTAAATGGTCAAATTGCATTCTAATAATTATTTAATTTTATAAATTTTTTATGAAGTGAACAAATTAAAAAATATACAAATTAATCTGGGACACTTCGTATAAAATTATGTTCAATATATTGATTAATTATGAAATAGCTATCATAATAATTGCTCACTTCCGAGTTCCTTCCGCAAAAATAAATAAGTTAATAAGTCTCAATACGGAAGAAAGTAGATTTAACAATTATACATATTTATTAATTTATTTTTATTAAACTATAAAATGCTCGTGCAAGAGTATTTATCTAGTTAGCTAGGCATCTACTAATAACCAGCAATATGGAGTATATTACCTAGTATTTAAATATTATTTAATATATTAATCTACATAGAAATTACATTTTCTGAAGCGTGAAATTTAAACATTCTTATTTAAGTCACATTTACAATGGTATTAGTCTACTATTAGAGCGCCGGTAAGGTAAAGTAACGTACCGCAAAATATCTGGACAGTTTGATATAATTATTTTTTTCGCACATCGTTTATTAAAGACATTCATTAACGCACTCCAAATCGTTGATTAATGACCCCTATTAATGCATGGATACGAGCCCATAGTAACGCTCTTCTATGTTTAAAATTACTATATATGTTTCTACATTACAAATGTTAAAGTAGCTTTAATTACGGTTCAAGCAACAAAATCCAAAAGATATTAAATATTTACCGTTGGAAAGAATGAGAAGCAGATCCTTTTACCACATTTTAAGGAAATAACATTTATTTTCTGTTTAAAATAATAAAAGTTCGGTGACAGCTCTTCTTCTTCTTCAACTTTAATAAATTTGAATGGCCGACGCATTGTTTCTTTTAGTTGGTGTAATAACTGTTTTATTTTATAATTTATTTAATAATGATCTACGATGTGCGATGCAGCATTGTAACCAGTTCGTATGTTAAATGGCGATTAATAAACTCACTTATTAACAAGCTCGCTCATCGCTCGCTTGTTAAAACCGCTCGTTTAATAATCGTCAAATTTGCACGATTTGATTACCAAGCAGGAAGTTTTCAAAAATTAATCGAATAAATTCAAAGCAATCACGATTACGAAATTTATCAAAGGAAATTCAAAGCATGAATGATATTTGATGAGATTATTTCACAAGTTAGCTACATTAAACAAGTTTATTTAATCCCAGACTAAAAAATAAATTTGGTTGCTGTAAGTCAAAATCAACGGCTACTTAATCCCAAAAAAGCTACTGTAGGTTTTATCAAGGAAGATGCAGTTTTATCAGTATAAAACGAAGGAAATGACACCTTAGATTGCAGTATATGAGAGGACAGGAATAATCTTTTAATATAAGTACCTACAAGATACAATTTTTGCCTTTTGCAGTAAACAGCGCTATTACATTAATTAAAACAAGAATTTTTATTACAGAAAGTTTATTAACACTGGCCATAAAATAAATAATCAAACGGGCAAATAAGTGACAGAAAACTCTTTAAATAATACTGGTATCATATACAAGTTTTTCAATTAGTTCATTGCCATTATCCAATATTATTGCCATTGCAACCAATGACTACATAGATAAATTTCTGTGAAAGTGGTTTTCTTGTTTTGATATCAAAACAACAAAAATATCTTTTAGCCTTATCATTGGCTGTATAAGTTGATCCAAGAAAATTTCTCCTGCGTACAGGTTAATTCCTTCTTTATGAAATTTGCAATTAAACAAAATAGTACGAGAGCTGGCAACCAAAAACACATATCATCGAACGTTGTCATGATTTTTTGTGCATTGCATTATATTTAATATTTCTTAACTTTTGTCTAATACACTTGCAGCGCTAACAGGGAGCTTTTTTTTAACATCATAAGTGGCATATTTATTTTCGAAGAAATAAAATAATATGTGCAAATATGAGCCTTAACACTGCCAGACATTTATAAAGTGAACATTTCTAATTTTGTGTAATCTGTAGACTTTTATGCGTAAAACAAGAAATTTGTATTATAGGGGTTTCTGTCTTTGAAAAGCACATTTAAAAAGCGATTTACCCATCATAAAGGGTTGGCAGGGTTAAAGCTCGAAGGTGCAAAAATCAATTTTGTTGTACGAAGAAATCGATCTCACTTATGATGTTTTTACCTTTAAAAAAAAACGCTATCTGTTTGGCCTGCCAGTTTGTTGGATTAAGAAAAGTAATATTAAATATTATGTAATATCAAAAAATCATGACAACGTTAATAATCTGGATTTTCATGTTGATAGCTCCTATACTAAAAAAAAACACAATAATTTGCCTGTAATTTTTGCATTACTTGAGTTGAATTTTTTTAAACAAATTACTAAAACAATTAATAACCAAATGATGATTTATTGTTGACACGAAACTGTGGTATTCTTACTAAAGATAATTTATCGCAATTAAAATGCATTCTCTTTGCTTATTAGTTATTAAATAATTGTTACTATTGTTACTAATAAATGGCATAAACATTCAATATCGCAGTAACTAACTATACGGAAACAAATGAACAATAATAATAAATTCAAAAGAATATCTTGCGTCCAAGTATCATTTACAATTCCGTATGAACCATATGTTAACAATTTCGCAGACAGTTTTTTAAGGCTAGAGATTCAAATTAACAGATTCGAAGATTTGTTATTTCTTTGTGTCGAAAATTTGACTTCAAAAAGCAAAAATATTATAATGATTTTTGAAGTCAGATTTTCGTCACAACGAAATAACCGACATAAATGAAACCATAATATGTTTGTAGTCCTATTTTTGTAGTTTTGAAAATTACATTTAGTGTTAATATAGGATGGGGCCCTCATGTAGATGTGCTATTTAGTAGAATTGACGGAAGCTCAACGAAGATGACTTATACAAGCTTCTACGAGCACATATCTTTACAAAATTTACCTTTTTTTTGCCGGTGGTCTTAAGCAATAAGCATAATTTAATTAAAATCTAAATCGGATTTAACAAATCAATAATAATAAAAAACAGAAGAAAAGATAATGAGCTTTATAATGAGTTGAAACGATTGTTAAAATAAGCACCGTCTAAAAGCCTTCATATGTTCATTAACTTTAAAGTTAAACACTCGTTAAAGTTGCTATTAAATGAAGATTCTTAAAGGAGATTATGATTTTCTCAAATTGCAGAGAAAACAACAATAGTAAAAGTAACTTCTTCTTAGCTACATAACCCATAGAAATAGAATGACTAGAAATGAATTGCTTATAATCATAACATTACCAGTGTGTGGGTCCAAGATCTAAAAGGCTAGCATAGGGAAGTTCCATTGAAAACGTTTGTTTATTTACGTCCACTTACTCATTAGTCCACATAACTTACATTGGGTAAACAAAAAGATCTTGGCCCCAAACAATGAATTTTTATACCTTCTCTATTGTAAATATATAATCTCTTTGACAATACCTAACTCAATTACCAAAGAATTTTTATAAAATACTCTGGTGGGATTTATTAGTAAACAAATACGGAAAGGTCGACTTTTTTTTAAAACGCAAGCTCGTCACGATCACGACAAATAACTTTCCCTAACTTCTTTCTTTGGGTAAGTACCTATGCATAGGTAATAGGTAGGTACTCGCCGCCTTAATGGTCAATTCGCATTGCAACATAGGTATCGCAAACTTTCCTTAAGCAATTTGATAATAGTTACTTTTAGCAACGCGATTAATTAATCGCCAAACTATTCTTCACCGTCATATTCGTACTCTCTACAAATAGGGTGTCCTTAAATTTTAAAAAAATATTTTTTTCACTACTACTTATAGAAGAGGCAATTTTTGAACGATTTTATACCAGAGAAATCACATTTCTCTACCTTGGTCAATAATAATTTCCATGTCTGTGTACACTGTACAATAATAAAATGTCAACACATATGTCAAGGTTTTATCATAAATAGAACGGTACTTACAGCAGTTTTTGTGAGTTTTTTACAAAGATTTTTTATTTTGAAAACATAACTACTTTAAAATACTTGAAAACATTTTATTGCACAAATATTTTAGCGAAAAAAAAAAAAATTGTACAGTTGTACACATGTCGCACTTTTTTCTGTAGCTGTGTCAGTGTTCTATCTTTATCATTATATTTACAAATTCCTTATCAGTGACCATCATATTATTTAAATCATTTACGCCATTTACGTGCAAATTATGAGTTATTTTGGAAAAAACACCCATTTGAAGAACTTTTTATTGTTTTGATTGATGTAACGTCATTGTCATTTCCATGGAAACTTCGATTAATTTTTGGTAAAAATCATATACAAAGTTTTGATAAAAATTGAACATATTTTTAAATTAACATTTTTCAAGAAAATGCTAGTAGTGAAAAAAATAGTATATAAACCACGGTAGAGAAGGTCATTATTGACTAGGCGCAATCTTTGCGCTAGGTCAATAATGACCCTCTTCTCTACCTTGGTTAATAATGTACTATTTTGTAACTCCTTGATGACAAAATATAAACCTTTAAATATACAGTTTGTTAAACTTAATTTATTATCTATATGCACAATTTCTAGGGCTTACTAATACCAGTAAGTGTGTTAATAAAGGCGATTAATAAACGAGGGTTTTAACAAGCGAGCGATCAGCGAGCTTGTTAATAAGTGAGTTTATTAATCGTCATTTAACATACGAACTGGTTACAATGCTGCATCGCACATCGTTGATCATTATAATAAATAAATTATAAAATAAAACAGTTATTTCACCAACTGACAGAAACAATGCGTTGGCCATTCAATTTTATTAAAGTTGAAGAAGAAGAGCTGTCACCTAACTTTTATTAATTGTGAATAGAAAATGGCTGTTATTTCCTTAAAATATGGTAAAAGGATCTGCTTCTCATTCTTTCCAAAGGTAAATATTTAATTTCTTTTGGTTGTTGTTGCTTGAACCGTAATTAATGCTACTTTAACATTTTGTAATGTAGAAACATAGATAGTAATTTTAAACATAGAAAAGCGTTACTATGGGCTCTCATATCCATGCATTAATAGGGGTCATTAATCAACGATTTGGAGTGCGTTAATGAATGTCTTTAATAAACGATGTGCGAAAAAATACATTAACAAATGCAATTTTTAAACCCAATTAAGTGCTTTATTAACAATAAAGAACCTAATGGTATTATACATAATCCAATTAGGTACGTACTTATTACGGTTCGGTTTCAGTGGTTTAAATAATTGTTATTGTGTATTATTTGTATTTCAATGGTATAATACGATTATGTCAAGATCATTGAAAACAGAAAGTACTGTGCGATGATCCGTTATTTCACCAAGTCAAGTTGCTAAACTCAGAACCTCTACTAGCCGACCTAGTCCTTGAAAGTAAAAGTATTCTTTTGTTTACCTTGCAATGTTTGGCTATCTATTCACTCTTAAGGCCGATTTATACCACGTAACTTTACTTTACTTCGGCGTAACTTCACTTCCACTTAACTTTACAAATTTGCCTTATTTACAGATTGCAAAGTTACGTGAAATTGGGATCAGTTAAGCGCATGTGTCTGAACTCGCGACTGACAATTTATACCTGGGCTGTAATTTCGGAGTATCGCTTCGTAAAACCTACATAAGAAGACCTAACAGGTATCGTATACGAAGCGATATTCCGGAATCACTACCCTTGACAATAAGGGCGAATATCTCATTTTTGCAAATTTTGCGCATGATGGCCAAGCTCGGGTCTCGAGTTAGTACGACTTTATACGACTTTAAGCTAAATGAATCAGAAAAGTAGCGCTAAAGTGAAGTATAAATTTGCCAATACATTCCCATGTATTTTATTCAATATTTTGTGTAAAGTTACGCCGAAGTAAAGCGGAAGTAAAGTGAAAGTAACGTTCTATAAATCGGCCTTAAAGAGATACCGTTAGCGAGTAGCCAAACTAATATTTGTGACGTCACAAAATTGGATCTTCTGGAAAATAAGGCCTCCAGGATTCAAAAAAATGAACATGAAAGTGTGCCGTCCTGATAAAATAAAGTATGCCTTGCTACGAATCACTTTTTGTCTGCCAAAAAATGTGACATTTCTCTTGTTGGAATTATCAATACCACTACGTTACTTTTTGAAATAATACCTATGATTTATGAAGTGTAAGATGCTGACATAACGTCATTACTTTCATACTTTTATCAAACATAACGCTAATATACCAAACAACAACAAGCAGCCGCTTTAAAACATTCAATGTACCACCTTAAAGGTGCACTATAACATTTACCCACTGTTTTACATCCTCAATTTTAGATAATTAGGCAAAAAAGTGCCTCATTTACAAAGAAACATAATGCAAAGTCCGCGGTGCATAAAACAAAATGCGAATTATTTCACACATCTTTGAAAGTTCCTTTTAAATAAGTCATCATGCACTTTTTGGACTAATTATCCAAAATGGAGGATGTAAAACAGTGGGTAAATGTTATAGTGCACCTTTAAGGTGGTACATTGAATGTTTTAAAGCGGCTGCTTGTTGTTGTTTGGTATATTAGCGTTATGTTTAATAAAAGTATGAAAGTAATGACGTTATGTCACCATCTTGAACATAGGGGGCAGGTATGACATATATCCTTGGAAACCCTGACTAATTTTTGTTCGAGTATGATTTTTAGAATTTTAATTTGTGTTGTTATGAAATTTTCGATACTCAAAATAGATATCTAACACAAAAACTATTAGCATTAAATTTAAGAAGTTGCTTAGCCCATTTTATTGTTTTAATTTAATTATAAAGTATGATTTACTATTAACTTTCATAACATTAACAGACCGACAACTATAAAACAGAGAGTTATATAATAGAAAAATAAATATGCATAAATTATAAATGTATCTATTTATATCTTGGAGTAATGAAATAGTGATCTTGTATAGAAATTAGGGAAAATTTACCAAGTTATAAGCAAAGGAGAAAGGCTCTCACCAACCTTCGTAGTATTGCATTAATCATGTAACATATCGCTTTAAGAAACATTGAATACATTACCTTCTCATAGATAATTAGCATGTAGACTTATACAGGGTGTCTAATACGAAAAAACCGCCTTAAAAAAATTAGAGTTGACAAGGACAGTAATTGTGTGGTTTTTTCTAATTTTCGTCTGATCTGACATACAGAGTGTTTGCTAATGTCGTAGAAAAAATTCAGGAGGTGATTACAGGACTCATTTTAAGGAAAAAAGTGCATACATATAAACTTGTGTCCAATTTTGACTTTTTTTTAACTTACAGCCCCCCAAGGATCACCACTATAAACACTTTTTTCAAAATTTTACAAATGAAAAAATCTTTCTAGTATTTAGATGCATCAAAAAGGTCCTATAACATTTTGTGAAAAAATTATTCGTTTTGGAAATAAAGCAAAAAAAATATTTTTTAGGGTTTTTTTAGAGGGCTGTAATTAACTAAGGGGGCAAAATTGAAGCCATGTTTATATAAATATGTTTTTTTTTAAGAATGGGTCCAGAAATCATCCGCTGAATTTTTTCCTCGTAAAAAACATTTTAATTTTTGTACGTGACTTGCATTATTAAAGTTTTTTTGGGAAGACAGCCCCCCACGTTAAAAAAGAACTCATTGGCTACACAATGTCCTTTTCCAATTAAAAATTGATCATTTTTTTTAGTATTAAATATAAAAATCAATCAAAAAGCACGGAGACCCAAACGGGCAATAAAGCGCGAAACCTATATGTTCTGTTTTTGTTTTAAATAAAAAAAAAACTGTAGAAAACAATAATCTTAGGAAAAAATGTTTGACGTCATAACTGATCTAAACACAGATTTTTCCTTACAAATAGTTTTTTTCGTTTTTTTTTTGTTAAAATGGCCTTTTATGCATTTTTTCTAAAATCAATTTTTTTAAGAATGAATCCTAAAGATATGCAACCAAACAAACGGCTATGTGTGCACAATTCTTAAATAGCAACTTTCTTTTATAATGTACGGAATGCAAAAAGTGGCAACCTGCTTTTTAGACAATCTCAAATGCATTAAAGTATGTTGAATTGCATTTTTTATAGCCCTAAAACAGCTGCAAATATTTAGGTGTCAGATTCGAATTTAGGAACTTGTTTAACATAAGCATTGATGGCACTCATTGGTGGCAAAAAATATTTATGGCTATGCCAATTAAAAAACTGAAAATTTTTGAACCCTTACTAAAAAATTAAAAATCAAGTTTAATTTTGAAAAAAATAGATTTTCTTAAAACTGTGTTTTTATATTAATCAGAAGCCGTAGAAAATAAATCAGAAATCCAATTTTTTCCAAGTGCTTCTGTTTTTTTTCTAGAGCTCTTCAAAGTTGACCAAATTTTAAAAAAGGTTTGGAAAAAGTTTTAAAAAAAAAATTTTTGTCTTCGATTTTAATAAACCTTGTTTTTTAGGTTGCCTTTTTGTTATAGATTAAGAATTTGCATTTAGATTTTTTATAAAAAAAATATTTTGGAAATTAGAGCATTTTAAAAGAAATTTTGGTAGAAGTTACTTTTAAAAGCTCATAGCAATTAAACCAAAAGTGCTTTTTAATTGCCATATTTGGATTTAGCAGCTCTTTTTACATAAGCATTGATGGCGTTCATTGCTGGCATGGCAAATTACTTGTTGCCGTGATAACTAAAAAACTAAGAAAATTTTGACTCATTCCCCTTGCTACAAAATAAGGTAAATTTAAAAAAAGAAATGGGTTTGCCTTAAAATGTATTTTTAAGCTAATTAAATGCCGTAGAAAACAAATCAGCAATCAGATTTTCGTTTTTTTGCTAAAGCTTTCCAAAAATGCATTTTCAAAAAAATAGGGTGTTGCATTAGAAATTGCCTTTAAAAGCTCATAGCAATTAAACCAAAAGCGTTGGAACATTTTAAGTGCTAGATTTGGATTCAGCAGCTCGTTTTACGCAGCATTAATGGCATTCATTGCTGGCAAAAATTACTTGTGTTCGTGCCAATTAAAAAACCGAGAAAATTTGTACCCTTACCCCTTGCTGCAAAATGAGGTAAATATTGAAAAAATAGATTTGCCTCAAACTGTGTTTTAATGCTTACTTAGTCAAACTAAGTAATATTTATGATTGAACATACCCAATAAAATAGGTAATTAATGTTCTTTCAGGCTTTTACAAATTGACCACACAAAGTTTTATGTGTTTTTAACAGCTCGAGTTACACCTTTGTTAACACGCATTTTTTCTAAATTAAATTATTTAAGGTAAAAGTGCGTTTAAATTGAATAAATTTAAATAAATAAAATGGTTAATTTACATAGAATTGGGCCGACAAAATAATGCGTATGATTACATAACTTTTAATAGCCTTATCTTATACAAGTTTTTGTTTTTTGAATTTTAGTATAATACTCTTTTTGATGAGGTTTAATTTAATGATTTTACAACAAAAAACAAACAATAGACAAAAAGCGATGCTTCCTTGTATTCATAATTTTAAATTTCTAACAAGTTAACTAATTATTGTGGGACAAAAAAAACATGTGAATGCAAGAATAATTGTTATTGTCTACCCACTGAGCATCAAGCATTTATAATAATTTAGTAAAAAGGTGTAGAGAAATTTCTAGCAGATGTTACCATAGTTTTAAGCAATTTAATTTTTTGAGAAATGCACATAAAAACTTAAAAATATTATTAATTAGAAAGTATAGCTAAATTTAGACAAACAATTAAAATATGTAATTAGGGTGCCAAAGGCATTATACAGGTTCGTTTAATAGGTATTGTTAATTAAAAACAAAAGAAAAAAAAATTAAGGAAAAGCTATTTTTGTTTTTTTTTAGATAGCAATTTGTGTATTCTAATGTCGTGGAAAAAATTCAGGGGGTGATTTCAGGACTCATTTTAAAAAAGAAAGTTTTTATAAACATGTGTCTGATTTTGCCCCTTAGTTAGTTACAGCACTCTAAAAAACCCATAAAAAATTATTTTTTTTGTTGTTTCCGAAACGAATAATTTTTTCAAAAAATGTCATAGGACCTTTTTGATGCATCTAAATACTAGAAATACTTCTTCATTTATAAAATTTTAGAAAAAATGTTTATAGTGGTGATCCTTGGGGGGCTGTAAGTTTAAAAAACGTCAAAATTGGACACAAGTTTATATGAACTTTTTTTTCTTAAAATGGGTCGAGAAATCACCTTCTGAATTTTTTCAACGACATTGGAAAATACTCTGTATCTGTTACTTTTACTGAAATTTTTAAATTGTTGCATGCTAAAAGTAGCCTATTTACTTGGGCGATTAAAAAACTAATCACATTTCTCTGAAATAAGCTAATGTTAAAATTATTCACAGCTAACAAATAACAATTTAAACATGGTCAATAAAGTTGACCAATAGCCATGTTTGTTTGATGTAACCACTGATTTATATCATGCGTATACGCAATATAACATTCTATGACCAAAATAATTAGCCGAAGAAATGCTTTTATATTTATACATATTGCATAATTTTGCGTGCCGTAAACATATTTCAAAACAAAATACATACAAGGACCCTTTTTTTTAGGACATTCAGGATGTACAACTTTTAGGACCTTAAATTACTTTAAAAAATAATGCATAAAAAATTGATTATTTATGTTTTTTTCGAAGGCTATTATTTATTTTATGATTAAAAATAAAAAGTAGACTTGGGCATGAGCTGTCACTAAAGATCTCTTGTTTATCTATCTAGTGGCTGGTTTAGCGCTCCAAATTTTACATTTTTGGGGCACTTCCCCTATTTTGGGGCATTCCCCTTCCGCCCACTTCCACTATTCTAAGGTGTAGCACATTGCTTAGCAACATACAAATGTATTCTTTTCTATGTTTCTTAAGTCAACCCGCGCGCTTAGTGACAGATTGCCTAAAATATGGAATAGTTTTATCTTTATTTTGATTTATTTATCGTGGCGTTCATAAAAAAATACCTACAATTAATATGGTAAAGCAATAAATTAAGTAAAAAAATAGGCGGTAATGTCAATTTGACAATGAAGTAATGGTATAGATTTAAGAAGGTGGGGAAAAATGGGTGTTAAAAAGGCTGGTCCAATTTATCGCAATTTTCTTTTTTTTTCGAAAAGATTTGTGTGATTTCAAAACACGATAGTTTAATGAGGGGTATTGGTTGAGCAAATATATTTTTTTTACAAGCCAGTTTTTTTAAGGAGCAAATCACTTGTTGGGTTAAATAGGTTGTTCGCAGTTTGCAAAAAAATGTCGTAAATAAAAGTCCTTAAATTCACATGTAACATGGGTAATTGTTAATTGTCAATGCAAAAGAGCTATTCATCAAAACACGTAAAAGTACTTGAAATTATTGTCGGCTGATTGAAAACAAAGAGAGAAACTCTTTTAAGTGGTAAGTTATTAGAGTAGCACCCAAAGATTATACACTACCAGATCTACCAATACGAGTATCCAAAAATTGGTGGACTAACAAAATGGTAAGTATTTTGCTTAAGTCTAGGGATCTAAAAAATCTGTCTCATATACCATTGGAGATATAAAGCCCTAAAGTGCAAAACTTCGAAAGATAACAACACATATTAAGACTAGGGTTTCAAATTCACAAATCTTCTCCTAGAAGCTCGTATAAGTCATCTCCGTTGAGCTCCCGTCAATTCTACTAAATAGCACATCTACATGAAGGCCCCATCCTATATTCAAACTAAATGTAGTTTTGAAAACTACAAAAATATGGCTACAAACGTATTATGGTTTCATTTAAATCGGCTATTTCTTTGTATCGAAAATCTGCCTTCAAAAATCATTGTACTATTTTTGTTTTTTTTCGACTACGGATACATTTTTTGGTTTATGTACATTACGTGGTCTATGCCAAACCATAATACGTTAATTTATCATGGTTTTTTAAGCTTGTAAATAATTAAAATTGCAACTCTGGTTTTCCCTGATATAGATGTGCTCGTTCAAAGATTTCAATGTGGAAAGAAAAACGCAAAAGTATCATTTTACCATATTTTTATTTTTTCTTGCACTCAGTACCACTTCTATGTATCACAAACGTTATCTTAAATATTTTTAATCATAGTTATTGATGTATTACTCCTTGCATATTTTGTTGAAATTTCGAAAATAACTGACATTCAGGGAGATGACTTTTACGAACTTTTGAGTACACAGAACTAGAGTGCCTCGATGTCATTTTGACAGATATTGTCGCCTTATAGAGTGACGACATGCATCATTCTTTCTCTGTCATACAGATAACGTCATTAATTGTGATTGTAAGTTGTAATTGTTGTCACTTTGGCTATAACGTTGATGACGTTATCTGTATGACAGAGAAAGAATGATGCATGTCGTCACTCTATAAGGCGACAATATCTGTCAAAATGACATCGAGGCACTCTACACAGAACATCCCATTTATGAATTTGCATCTATTGACTTCTCCAATAAGACAAACGTCACTTTTTTTGACAGACAGTAGGGATAACTTTGTTTCATGGCATACTTCATTTCAGGTCGACGCATGTTTTATATTTGTCATTATAAACGTTTCAGGCCTAGTTATCTAGAAGGTATCCCTACTGTCTGTCATATAAGTTAGTTTGTCTGCTCGCCAACAGTTTCTCTTTAGTCAGCAAGCCTTAAGTGGCCGAATTCTTTCATATTGTTAACACTTTGGTGATGTAAAGTCTTTGGTAGCGCCTGTACCACCTTAAGCTATTAATTAAAACAACAAATCTTAAAGTCGTTGTAAATTGGAAATTATGCAAAAGGTAGAAAGCCAATCTTTAGGAATTAAGCAGGCAGGCAGCAGCGAGCGAGAGAATCCTTGATCTTGTATTTCGCGGGTCAATTACCGCCGCCCCGGTAATACAGGGTGTCCCAGAATTAGCGCACCACCTGTATGGTACGTTGTTGGGGCATGCCTGGGGATTCCAGGAAAATTGTTAAAAAAAATCCATCTGTTATATTCATTGAGGAAAATGCGAACAAAGTTGCTTAAATTTGGCAACACAGTCTAGGAAAATACTACACAGTCTAGGTAAATAAATCTAAAAATCCCATCTATGAGTCTTAATTATACACTTTTGCCTAAAATTTTATTGACATTGTTGTCAGCTTATTTCAAGAAAATTTTGTAAAATTAAATTGATTATAAAAATGTTATTTGACCATTTAAAAGAAGAAAAATTGGTGAAATGGTTTAAGATAGACTGCAGCTTTGTATTCAACCATATTTTTCGTTAATACGTGCTGTTGTTTTTAAGGTATATGCGTTTAAAGTATTGCACTTTGGGGCCTCATATCTTCTAGGGTGTATGAGATGGATTTTTTTTGACAATTTTCTGGGGATCCCTGGGCATGTCCCAACAACGTGTCATACAGGTGGTGCGCCAATTCTGGGACACCCTGTATAATACGATCTTACATACAATATTATAGTGAAAGTACCTACTATACTACCAGTACTACCACCCAGAGCCAACCATATACAAGGTTTTTTCATCTTTACGTGAATCATGTAATAATGTAAAATAGAGCTCATAGGATGCAAACTTTTTTATTGCTCATCATCAGAATACCAGGTGATACCTTTTAGCAAATTTTGCAAAAAGATGTCAAATAAGGTTTTAAAAAGATTTTTATAAAATAAAAATCTCTAAAAAAATTCCTTCACCCCCTAAATAGCCCCCAAAGAGTAATAACCAATCACGTTGGATTTACACTAAATTTTGCAGATCGATGCAAAATAAGATGCTTAAAAATATTTCCTTATAACTGTTTTTCAAAAAATAATTTCTTCGCCCCATAAACGAAGGGGCTTTTAAGGGGGGCATTTAATTTTTTTTCAAAAAAAGTTATTAATAAATATTTTTTAGCATCTCATTTTACATCTATCTGCAAAATTTGGTGTAAATCCAACGTGATCGGTTATTACTCTTTGGGGGCTATTTAGGGGGTGAAGGAATTTTTTTTATGATTTTTTTTATGAGAATCTTTTTAAATCCTCGTTTGGCATCTATTTCCAAAATTTGGTGCTGTTCCACCGTGATGAAATAAAGGGGGCCCTTTGGGGGGCCATAACTCCGTTTCTGCAATAGGTAGATATACGCCAATTTGGGGTTTTACTCTTTGGACATCCAGTTACATCATATAAAAAAGGAGGCCCTACCAGGAATTTTGTCGATGTCTACATACGGATTGACTGTACTTGATGCATCAAAAAGGTCCTTTAACATTTTTTGACAAAATTATTCGTTTCGGAAATAAATCGAAAAAAATAATTTTTAGCGGTTTTTTAGAGGGCTGTAACTAAGAGGACACGGACACATGTTTATATAATTTTTTTTTTAAATGGGTCTAGGAATCACCCTCTGATTTTTTCACACGACATTAGAAAATATCCTTTACAGGGTGTCCAAAAAGTGGCGCATAAACGCGATGATACGTTGTTGGGGCATGTTAAGGGAGCCCCAGAAAATTGTTAAAAAAAATCTCAAATACCCTCGGAGATATAAGGCCCCAAAGTGCGAACTTTAAACACTTATATCTTGAAGATAACAGCACATACAAACGAAAGAAATGGCTAAATACAAAGGCACAATCTATCTAAAATCATTTTACCATTTGTTTATCATTTAAATTTTACCATTTGTTTATCATTTAAATGGTCAAATTACATTTTTATAACCAATTTAATTTTGCAAAAATTTTATGAAATGAAGCTGACAACTATGTCAATATGATCTAATGCAAAAATGTATGCTTAAGAGTCTAGATGAGTTTTTAAGATGTATTTTACAAACTGTGTTGCCGAACTTATGCAACTTTGTTCGCATTTTTTTCGATGAATATAACAGATGGATTTGTTTTGACAATTTTCTAGGAATTCCTGAGAATGTCCGAAGAGCGTACGATCGCGTTTCTGCGCCATTTTTTGGACATTAAACTGATTGCAATATTTTTTTTTAGTTTAACTTAAATTTGTATTTTGTTATTTTTTGGTGCAAAAAAAATATGAAAGTGACTCACTAGGTATATCCCGCATCATAATGCAATGTTGAAGTTCAACGTAGGTTAGCTGCAAATGACTTTATATAACATTTAAGTGAAAGTAAAAAAAAGCTTTTCTCAATTCTCATCATTTTGTCTAGGCAATTATGTGAAAACAATTTCATTCAATTTTTAATATAAAAAGTTTATTGTACAAAATCTTAAAAATAAAAATAACAAATAATAATACAAAAGCTTAATAAGAGAAGTTTTAAACTCATATAATCACTGGCATTCTGTCATTAAGCATACATTATTATGCCATAACCTCAAAATGTACATTTGTGAAATTTGAATTTCGCGCCTAATTTTGACATTTAAATTTCTGGACTAGAACGCGAACAAGATACAAAAGGAGCAACAAAATATGTGTTAAATTAAAGAAATTAACTAAATTCACTGTATATAACCTAACTTAACTCAACTTTTTGCTAAATAACGCCATTTTAAAACACACATAACCAAAAAATAACATTTAAACACATGTCCTAAATTAAGCGTTATTTCTAAAAATTTCGCAAAGTTAGGTTATCTAAGTTAATTTGTATAATATCTTTTACCAAATTTCAAGGGCGCGTACACATTTCAACAAATGCACCCAAGGTTAAGGCCTAATGTCAACGCACCTCGCAGCATTTTGTACTTGAGAAGAAAAGTCATATTTACAGAAAATCAACGTCCTTGACATTTATCGACGATCCCAACCATGGTGATCGTGGTGATGCGTTACTTTAACCCATACTTTTTCCCATACAGGTTTTGAGATCTTTTTCCACGCTGGGACTTCTATGGTTTTCCAAACTGGAACCCAAATTTGTTTCCATTCGTCTTTCCAGATTTGTTTCTTGACTGTATGCCATTCCTCTTTCTTTTCTGTGCGCCAGATTTGGACCTTTTGTTCTTTCCAGTGGAGTTCCTTCTTTGGGATCCAGATTTGTTTTTTCTCTGTGCGCCAGATTTGTTGTTTCTTGGAAATCCAGATTTGTTTCTTTTCTGTGCGCCAGATTTGTTTTTTCTCTGTTCTCCAGATTTGTTTTTTCTCTGTACGCCAGATTTGTTTTTTCTCTGTTCTCCAGATTTGCTTCTTTTCGGTTCTCCAGATTTGCTTCTTTTCGGTTCTCCAGATTTGTTTTTTCTCTGTTCTCCAAATTTGTTTCCATTCAGGTTTCCATTCTAGCTTCTTTTCTGTACGCCAGATTTGTTTCTTCTCAGTTCTCCAGATTTGTTTCTTTTCGGTGCGCCATACTTGCTTCTGGACAGGTTTCCAGATGAGTTTTTTCTTCCATAAGTCGTGTGCGGTGTACTCAGCGCCATGATGATCTTTGCCCAAAAAGTGTTCGCCAGGTATTCCTTCTTTCACCCACTCCGGTTTATAATCCGTTTTCCATTCTGCCACTTGTTTTTCCACCCAGTCTGGAACTTGGATTTCTTTCCAGTCCGGTACTTGGATTTCCTTCCAAACTGGAACCCAGATCATTTTCTTGTCTGGTACTTGGATTTCTTTCCAGTCCGGAACTTGGATTTCCTTCCAGTCCGGGACTTGGATTTCTTTCCAGTCTGGAACTTGGATTTCCTTCCAGTCTGGAACTTGGATCTCTTTCCAGTCTGGGACTTGAATTTCCTTCCAGTCAGGAACTTGGATTTCCTTCCATGCTGGTACTTGGACTTCTTTCCAGTCTGGAACTTGGATTTCCTTCCAGGCGGGTACTTGGATTTCTTTCCAGATTGGGATTTTTTCTATTTTCCAGTCTGGCACTTGAATTTCCTTCCATACAGGAACTTGTTTTTCAATCCATGCTGGAACTTGGTGTTTTTTCCAGGCGGATTTCCATTCAAGTTTTTTTTCATGTTTCCAGATTTTGACCCATTCTGTTTTCCAGGTTAGCTTTTTGCTCCAGTACCCTTCTGGTTCGTGGTGACCTCGTTTTACCCTTTGAAGACTAACTGCGCCACTATGCGATGGCGAGATGAATATAGCCGCTAGGACAATCTTAAACAGAAAAAAACAAAAACAGAATTAGGATAAGTTTGGACAAAATTTGACATGAATTAGGTAAAAAAAAGTATGGGACAGTTAATTTAGGCATTTTTCTTTTATCAGGAGTCAAGGTAGAGACATTGAAGTTGCTTGCGCCTCGTTGTGAAATTTTCACTTGCATACGTTATTGCAGTTAAACTTGTAAAGTTGATTTTATGAATGGGATAATTAAAAGTTGACTAGAAATGTATTGTTTTTAAGGTATACAAATTTTTAAAGACTAAAAGAGACATAAAATAAATTAATTTTTATGTTCTTGTTAGTTTTAATTTTATTACATTTTTAGGTTACTTTTATGAGTTATCTTAGTAGTTCTTTTTAAATTTTAATTAGGCAGTTAAAAGAATTTTTAAAGATTTATATTTTCTACTTTTTAAAGAGGGATTATTTTACATTAAAGAGTGTTTAATTTTTTTAAATAGGTTGTCCAAAATTAATGGATATAATGCAAATTTGTAGATTTTTGATATTTTCTTGATGGTTTTACTAGTATTTTTTGTCAGTTTTGAGCTTTCCAATTTTTTGCAAAAATTATACATAAATCAGTTTTTATGTTTTTGAATTAACATAGCTGTTATTTCCGAAGAAATTAATAAATTCTATGGTCTAGCCAGTTGAAATATTCTTATTTTTTGCTTATTTATTTGGGTAAATAAATGTTACTTCAAGCAATTGAGAATTTTTAATGCACTTCTTGTATTAACTTACCAGACAAAATTAACAAAAATAAACAACAATTTTGAACAACTGGACAAGAATTTATTAATTTAATTATTTTTGCTTTAAAATGACAGCAATGTTAATTGAAAATGTAAAACTCAAATAAATTAAATTTTACAAAAAAAATAAAATTTTTTAGAAATGACGTTTTTTGCAAAATTAATGCACAAATTAAAATTTTGTATTAACCAGTCAAAGGTTAATTTTTGAAGCATTTTTTTGCAAATAAGGTTGCTCATAACTGATAAAAACTGAATCAAAAACACCCTTCAATGGAGCGTATTCGTACAAAAATTGGTTGGGGTAACCTAGGATATATGTCATACCACCCGTCGTTCCAGATGTTAACTGACATTACTGAATTTTATATGTTTATCAAATATAACGCTAATATACCAAAAAACAACAAACTGCAGATTTAAAACATTCAACGTAGTAGCTAAAAGGTTTGTATAACATTTACGGAGTGTTTTACAACTTCAATTCTTCATAGTTGGGTAAAAAGGGGCATAAAGACTTATTTACAAAGATACTTTTAGTGCATCCAAAAAAATGCGAACATTCACGCAAATCCTTTTGTAAATGAGTCATAATTTCTTTTTTTACCTAATTATATAGAATTAAAGATGTAAAGCAGTCTAAATGTTATACAAACCTTTTAGCTGGTACGTTGAATGTTTTAAACCGGCAGTTTGTTGTTTGGTATATTAGCGTTATATTTGATAAAAATATAAAATTCAGAAGTCAGCACCTTGAACGACAGATATCTTTAGTAACCCCAACCAATTTTTGTACGAATACGCTCCATTAAAAGCACTTCACAAATCACAAAAAATTCACATAATCCTTGGACCCTAAAGTAAAAAATTAAATTAATAAAAAACACGAACTAACCAAAAATGCCCAACACTTCATATTTACGGTGTTTGCCCCCTTAAATGGGGTATTAGTGTGGCGTATAAACGCTGTAGGTTTACTAAAACCAAAATCAAAATACTTTGGTTTTATACTAGGTGATTGTAGAATATTTTTAGTTGAATTTTCCCCCTAAAATTCGCATGCATTTGCCGGAGAATGTAAGACTGGATCGTCAGTGTCACGAGGTGGGGCAAGGGGGGACACTTTCTTCGCCTGTCGTCCTTTAGATTAAGAGGGGGGCCCCGCGCCAACTTGATGTTAATTGTTACTTTGGCGGTTTATTCTGGTCATCATTTTTATGATCATTTTTACGAGGCTTATTAAATTTCTTTAGAGGTTTAGTACAATACAATTTTATGCCAAGATAGTTAATTTTTTACCTTGCATCAAAATAAACAACAGCCAGATTTTTAATATGTGCGGTTAGAACATCTGCACATGCACATATACAGAGTGACTTTAAAAATGAGAAAAATGTATCTTAATAACGATGGATCTGCACCAAATTTTACAAATAGGTGCTAAATAAGGTTTTAAAATAATTTCTGCAAAAATTATTCCTCTAAAAAAATTTATTAGCCGCCTAGTGGCCCTTCGAAGAGTAATATTCAATCATGTTGGATTTGCACCAAATTTTGCAAACAGATGCATTTTTTTTTAAAAAATCCTTTATCCCGTTTGAGAGGGGTACAAACATTTATTTTTAAAGTATGAGTTTTTTAGAAATTTATTTTGCATCTATATCCAACATAATAAAGAGAGAAGATTTTTTTTAGAGAATCAATTTTTTCAGAAATCGTTTGAAAATCTTATTTAGCACCTATTTGTAAAATTTGATGCAGATCCATCGTTATTTAAGATTGCAAATTAAAGGGGGCATTTTGGGGGGCTATCCTAAACTCTTATTAGTGTGCATTTTGTGGATTTATCTTCCTAATTTAAAGAAACTAGCTGTTAGATTTGTCTGCAGTCATATTCTGGTTAAAATATTCCTGCAACGTTTCGTACCCCAAGAATTATCATCAAGCACTTTTTCTCTTATGGGAGTTACATTTTTCAAGTCACTCTGTATATGTGCATCTATTTATCATTTTATAATTATTCCTGAAATTTATGGCGGCAGTTTATGGCAATGAGTGTAGCTGTTGCAAAAATTAGCATAATAATGCGATAGCAAGTAGAAATTGCTCTGTCATTACTTTCCTGTACAAAACATATTGACAGTAAAAAAATGTTGTATTGGTAAACTGCTGAAGGCTTAATATAATAAAAATGAAGAATTACTTGTTTAAAACAAACCAACAAGTGTACTCGCGTTGAAATAACAAGAGAACGAAACCTGTTGAAAGTTTTATTACAGATTACACTCTTTGCAGAAGTCAAAATGCACAAGATGACCCCAAAACAATTGAATTGTTTAAACATCAAAAATAAGCATTTTTATAAACGGCAAAACATATAAATTTGGCTGTCTGTCTGTCTTTTTCATTTATTATGATTTGACAAATGAACAAATATGAAAAATTACCATTATATTTATGATCTAAAAAAATTTAAATATAGGAATTGTAGTCCTATCTAAATATTTTGATTAAGGTTTTGTATATTAATGCAAAGTTGGGTTATTGTGTATGACTATTATATTGAGTATTGATAATAATACACACTATTCTACTATTAATATTACACAACTTTAACCGTTAATTCCTATGAATAGTCATAGCAGGTCCTTATATCGATTAGGAATACGTATAGGCTATTTGAAATTATTATTGTTTGTTTTAATTTGTCATTATAAATTTGTATAGTACTTACAATTGCGGTGAAGGTTACTCTTTTGCTGAAATACCTTTTATATTGCAAAATAATTAGGATCTTAAAGGGCCGCGTGGTTTTTAAACAAACTAAAAAAAACTTTCTTGAAAACATTGCATTGTTAACAAAAAAGTATTATTTCGGAAAACAAAAATCTTTAAAATATTTTTTATATTTGCGTTCTATAATAAGCACATTATGAAAGCTGAAATTTGTCTATTTAAAGTTGCTGAATTGCTTCATTATTAAACCCAAATTTTTATTTTATTAGGTTGGTTTTCCAGATGCAAAATGATAAATGCTTTCCTTGCAAGGTATCTTTAATTTACAAATTTTACTATTATAAACTATTGGAGGACATAGTTTTTTTGTAGAGGGAATAAGTAGAAAAATTGGAGAAACGATATCAACGGTTACATTT
Source organism: Cartodere bifasciata (assembly GCA_963920755.1). NCBI lineage: Eukaryota > Metazoa > Arthropoda > Insecta > Coleoptera > Latridiidae > Cartodere > Cartodere bifasciata. The sequence goes on along the minus strand of OY987194.1, from coordinate 29,776,069 downwards.
TCTCAAGAACGCCTATTCAGTATGAAGTGACTAAATTTTTTAGTGCCTAAAACTAATTTCATTTTTTAATTCAATATGTCAATGTTACCAATCGAATAAAAATAAAGCAAAAATTTAAGTTGTGTAATTATCAGTAATCAGTTCTTGTTCAAAATTACAAGAATGTTCAGATGAAATTTTTAATTGCATCAAAACTAATTGGCACCAAAGTGTACTACTTAAAAAAAATCATACGTAATAAAATTTTAACATACTCAGTAGTAAAAGGTAATAAATTAAAAGAATTAATTTGACGAATAATTTGATTAATTACCAAATTTTAAAAGAACTTGTTTCTTATCATTACCTAATAAATAGCCTTTAGCATCAATTTGACCACAAAAAAAGCACTTCATAGATCATCTAATAAAAAAGATAAACCAACGCAATTAATTTTATAAAAGAAATTAATTTGTTAAGAAAAGACAGCGATAAAATGAATGCGCCTTTGCATAAAACCAATTATTTATGGTGGTTAATAAAAACTCTGTGAAATCAGGATGATTTAGCAATAGACCAATTCACTCTTAGATACTTACCTACATGCAAAAATTGGCGATGAAAATTTTGTAAAATTAAACTGATTATAAAAATGTAATTTGACCATTTAAAAGATAAACAAATGGTAATAACTAGAGATAGATTGTGCCTTTGTATTTAGCCATTTTTGTCGTTAATATGTGCTGTTATTTTTAAGGTATAAGCGTTCAAAGTTTCGCACTTTGGGGCCTCATATCTCCGAGGATATGTAAAATTATTTTCAAAAATTTTCCTTGAGAATTCCTAGACATGCCCCAACAACGTACTATCGCGTTTATGCGCGAATATTTGGACACTCTGTAGAACGCTAATCTAAAAAAATAATGTGATGATTATTAGCAACATTAATTGTTTAAAACATTAGGCAACTTCAGCTTTCTTCAATTATAAAAGTTTCCTCTAATAATAGATGGTCATTATCATTTAGAGCAAAAAATGTATTTACAATTATACCTTATTAAGTATACAATTTAGGTAGACAACACATATAATTGTTTCAATTTAATCTAATAATGACTAAATCTCATTAAAAAAAATTGCAAAAAAATAATTTTCTACCTGATGAATATTTTCTGTCTAAATTATTGTTTAAGTCTAAATTTGGTTACACCTTACTCTTTTAAAATATATATTTGCCTATATCTATAATAAATTATCATGTATTAAATAATAAATATTACAAAATTTAAAACTTCTTATGAAATAAGTTCTTTCCTTTTTTTTTTTGATTACAGGTTTGTTATTTAATTATTTTTTACTTTAATGCGTGGATAGTTGAACATTGCCAAGGGCAAAATATAGAGTGTATGGATTGATATTTAAGATAAGTACTTCTTTAAAAACTTTCAGAATTATTTCAGGTTGATGGGATATTTGTTACGATTTAAAAATTGCACAAGAAATTTAAAAAATTAGTTATGTCTATAACATATGCATATGGTGTCCCTAAACTGTATGGTACGTTCTTGGGGCATGTCTAGGGATCCCTAGAAAATTGTTAAAAAAATTTATCTCATATAACCTTGGAGATGCCCCAAAGTGCGAAACTTTAAACGCTTATACCTTAAATAACGTGCGATCCACAAAATTTGACGTCAACTCTGGCTGTGGAACGTCAAAAATATGACAAGCGACAATGTTTTAACAATGAAAAAAATTGAAATTTTACAAATGCAGGGCAAGAGTCGACGTCAAATTTTGTTGATCGCACGATATAACAGCACATATTTAGTCCCGTAAAATCTTACATTTGACCATAGACTTCAATGATTTGACCAAGAAATTTATCGAGCAGCACAATTTTTGTGGGAAAATGTAGTATTTGATACCTAGAAACATAATTACCATGTGTGCACTCATGCGCATATTAGCATTTTATGCTAGAGCCCCCCAAAGAGCCCCCTTTCATTCGTAATACTAGATCATTGTGGATCTAGACCAAATTTTGGAAATAGACACTAAACAAGGTTCTAAAATGATTTTCGTAAAAATGTTTCTCCTGAAAAAATCCTTCACCCCCTAAATAGCCCCAAAATAAGAAATATTTATTATGTTTGATTTAGACTAAATTATGCAAGCAGATGTAAAATTAGATTTTACAAAACGTATTTCTAAAATTTTTTCGAAAAATTTTTTTTGCTCCTTTGGGAGGCTATTTTTCATGGAGGATGAACAAATTTTTTTTGGTGATTTTTTTTTTTAAATGTCTTTTAAAACATTTTTATGAATCTATTTGAAAAATTTGGTTTAATCCAACATGATAAATATTACTCTTTTCGGGGCCATTTAGGGGGTGAGGAAATTTTTTTACGAAAATCTTTTAAGAACCATGTTTGGTGCCTATTTCCAAAATTTGGTCTAGATTCACCATAATCTAGGGTTACGAATAAAAGGGGGCTCTTTGGGGGGCTCTAACACAGAATGCTAATATGCGCATAAGTGCGCACATGCTAATTATGTTTCTAGATATCAAATACTAGATTTTCCCACAAAAATTGTGCTGCCTAAAAAATCTCTGAAAAACAAGGATTTTTTGTAAGATTTTCTCGGACGAAAAAAATGGCCTAATACAAAGGCACATCTATCTGAAAGTATTTTACCATTTGTTTATGTATTAAATGGTCAAATTACATTTTTTAATTAATTTACTTAACTAGGTCTTATTGTTGGTGATTAAAATACAAATTTAAATTCCTAACAAAGGTTTTTAAGAAATAATTATATACACTTTTGTGTTTGCTTCTCTTTAAACTACCAGTTTAACTAAATTTTATTATGTATTTGTGATGTATAGGTAATAAAAACACGTATCTACAAAGTACATATTGCATGTTGGTTTATGCTTTTAACATTTTAAAATACCTCATTAACAATTGCTAAACACGGAAGCCCCCATTTATTATCCCATTTTGTCACCTATTGTCCTATTTTTTATCTACAGGGTGTCCCGCCCGAAACGAGTGCATCTTTTAAGAGGATAGAGGACGAAAAAATAGACAGATACACTACATGTCCTAGGCTAGGGAGCACCGCCGCCGTTTAAAAACTACACCCCTTTAAGTCTACTTCACTACAAATACCCAATCCTAAATATCTTACTAATGGTTTGTTGAAACATAATAAAATTAATGGAATTATTAACGGCAATAAAAATGTTATTTTCAAACTTCTTTTGACATTTGTAGCCCTCCTAGAAATGGAGTTACCTACGCCGGTAGAGTGCATAAAGATTGTCGTAACTTTTTTTTCCTAACAATTTTGTAGTTTTATTTATTGTTGCTGGTAGATGGGTTTAATATGGAACTTTCTTATCACTTGAAAAGATGGTTTATCGGTCAGTATAGGGCAATCACAACTGAAAAGGTTAATCTTTTTAATTTGGCTGGCATTTTTTGACATTAAGAACAATAAAAGAGATTTTTATCAGTAAAAATCAATTGATATTCTGCACGCTTTAAAGATTGAAATGATAACAAACAAAAGTGAATTTTATTAAGCAACAGAATCACATGTACAGGTAATAAATTCATGTTTACCTATAGTCTGTTTGTTGAGCAGAGAAAAAAACAAGAAATGGGTTAGATCTTTGAGTGGGTTAGAAGTTAATCTTTGCAGATTTATTGGATTTAAGGGATGTTTTTTATGTAATGTATGCACATTTTATTAAATACTCTTTGCAGTAATAAAATTAAAAAAAAAAATAGAGTTTTATAGCAAAAAAAAATTAAAAAAAGTTTTTCCGCTCTTGGGACTCGAACCCGAGTAGTCCGGCTGAGTGGCGGAAATCTACCTACAGAGCTACTGAAACTATGTAAATTAAGATCGATTATAAGCGACAAAAACTTAGCTTTGTATTGTTTCATTTGTTTTATATTATTTAAAGGACTACTACGTTTACCTTTTATTTCATTCTAAACGACGCATAAAGTCCCACTCTAAGTACATTTTTAGCTTTTATTAATTGCTTTTTCTCATTAACGCGTAGAGTTATAAAAAAATTATTGATGAATTTTGATAGGTTTTACCAATATTTAATTTAGTTTAAAATATTTTTTAAATTAATTTAATAATAACTTATAATTTTTTTTAACTTTGAAAATCGATTTTAACAGTTTTATGATTACCCGATTTTTTTCAAAAACAATAGGGTTCTTCCTTTTGTGAAAAATGATTTTTCCAGAAAATTTGAACATGATTGGAATTTGCGTTGTTGAGATATCGTGCGCACAAGAAAGTGTGACATACAGACGGACGGACGGACGGACGGACGGATTTTTTGAAATTTGTTCAAAATTTGATGAAACGCACGAATCTGCAAAAATGTTTGCTCTACGACGAAAATTGACGATTTTAGGATTTTTGGATCGAATTTATAATTCTCTTCGACTTTGTCTGCGAAGAGTATAATAAAAATGCCCGACAAAAGTGTTACATTTAAAAATCTACCTAAACTTTTAGGAATGCTTTTTTATTATCATACAATCCAATTTGTACTCAAGCATAATACAAAATTATTAAACTACTTACTTAAGTACTCAAGCAATAATTCTAATGACATTGTAGACCAAAAATAAAATGATTTGCATAAAATTTTAAATTCAAATTTGCAACAATAATAAAGCGGGCTTTGTTGTCTACTTGTATGTAGTTAAAAAGAAAGTATTTCTAATATTTAAATAGGTAGAGGCTTTATCTTAAGTATAGTTATAAATTACTCAAAACGACATACATCGTTTCATAGACTTTATAATTATGGATATACATAGAACATGTCTCAAAAAATATAGCAGCTTTAAGGATAGCAATACAAAATTACAGATCTTCGAGATTCGTGCTCATAGAAGCTCGTATAAGTCATCTCCGTTAAGCTCCCGTCAATTCTACTAAATAGCACATCTACATGAGGGCCCCATCCTATATTCAAACTAAATGTAGTTTTGAAAACTAGAAAAATAGGGCTACAAACGTATTATGGTTTTATTTAAATCGCATATTTCTTTGTGTCATAAATCTGACTTCAAAATTCATTACAAGATTTTCGACACAAAGAAAGAACTGATTTAAATGAAATCATAATACGTTTGTAGCCCTATTTTTTTAGTTTTTAAAACTACATTTAATTTTAATATAGAATGGAGTCCTCATGTAGATGTGCTATTTAGTAGAATTGACGGGAGCTCAACGGAGATGACTTAAGGCCGATTTATACAACGTAACTTTTACTTTACTTCGGCGTAACTTCACTTCCACTTAACTTTACAAATTTGCCTAATTTACAGATTGCAAAGTTACGTAAAATTGGGATCAGTTAATAAGCGCATGTGTCTGAACTCGCGACTTCTGACAATTTATACCTGGGTGCAATTTCGGAATATCGCTTCGTAAAACCTACATAAGAAGACCTAACAGGTATCGAATACGAAGCGATATTCCGGAATCACTACCCTTGACAATAAGGGCGAATATCTCATTTTTGCAAATTTTGCGCATGATGGCCAAGCTCGGGTCTCGAGTTAGTACGACTTTATACGACTTTAAGCTAAATGAATCAGAAAAGTAGCGCTAAAGTGAAATATAAATTTGCCAATACATTCCCATGTATTTTATTTAATTTTTGATTAAGTTACGCTGAAGTAAAGTGAAAGTTACGTGGTATAAATCGGCCTTAATACGTTTGTAGTTCTATTTTTCTAGTTTTCAAAACAACATTTAGTTTTAATATAGGATGGGGCCCTCATGTAGATGTGCTATTTAGTAGAATTGACTGGAGCTCAACAAAGATGACTTATACGAGCTTCTAGGAGCACAGATCTTCGAATCGTGAATTTGAATCTCTAGTTTTAAAATCTAATTTTTATGTCTATGATCTAATTTAAATGCCTTTTAATTACATGAGATAAACGCATTCTTTCCAATTATTTAAATCATTAAGTTAATTAATTAGTTATTTCATAATTTTTAATAGGAAGTTTAAAATTTCTAGGAAACAAGAATTTGCCATTTTGTGGGAACTTTTATGAAAAAAAAACAATTATTGTTAAAATGAGAGTTACCAAAAAAATTTAACTAAGTATGTAAAAATCTTCAAAGAACAAAAAAAAAGTAAAGAAGCTTCTCTTATAAATTAATTTATTGACAAAAATTATGAAATAGTTTTGCGACATAAAAAAATGAAATTTATTGCTCTAAAAATAGCCAAAAGAGATTTACGCCTTTTATTTAAACTTTAAAAAATGAATCAAGGATAAATAATTGAATTGCATAAAGAAATCATCAACTACCTTATTAGAAATGAAGAAACACTTTATTATATTAATATTGGAGCGGTGTTTGACATTGACCATTACAAAATAGACATAGACATTCCTAAACACTTCATAAATTATTAGGAAATTCAACTATTTTGTATACTGAATGTTTCTAATAATTTGCTCAAAAACATCTTGTTGACATCGGTTAAAAATTATATGTTTTTGACAACTACAGGTGTCCAAAAAATGGCGCATTAAACGCAATGGTACGCTCTTGGAACATTCTTAAGAATCCCTAGACAATTGTAAAAATATATCCATCGAGAAAAATACAAACAAAGTTGGAACAAGTTCGGCAACATAGTTTGTAAAATACATCTTAAAAACTCATCTAGATTCTTGAGCATACTTTTTTGCATTAGATCATATTGGCATTGTTGTCAGCTACATTTCATAAAATTTTTGTAATATTAAATTGGATATAAAAATGTAATTTGACCATTTAAAAGATAAACAAATGGTAAAATAATTTTAGATTAATTGTGCCTTTGTATTTAGCCATTTCTTTCGTTAATATGTCCTGTTATCTTTAAGATGTAAGCGTTTAAAGTTTCGCACTTTGAGGACTAATATCTCCGAGGGTGTATGAGGTAGATTTTTTTTAATTTTCTGGGAATCCCTAGACATGCTCCAACAACCATCGCGTTTATTCGCCATTTTTTGGACATCCTGTATTTTAAGCGTCAATTTTCGTCATTTGACATGTAGGCACTCTTGCTTATAAAATTTGCTTTTAACCATCGGAAAGGTCAATATTCTAAAATTCCTTAATTCATTAAGTAACTAAAAAAAATGCAACATGGGTGATACATCCGTCATCCGACAAGCATTACCAATAGAATTTAGGTAAATTGTTTTTTCTTGTTAAAATTATGGAAATCCCGCAACATTTGAACATTGTCAACACTTTCATGAAGACATTTCATAATATTTCCTTGGCGCTACTTAGTGTAGGCGGATCATAAAAATTCCAATGTGACACAGAATCTGTTTTTTAGGCGAAAGTCGATAATTATAGCTAATAAATAACTTAAAGATACAATAACTGCCACAAAATATACAGAAACATTTACATACATACTTACATCTACATTTTTACGCACTTTTATATTTTTATAATAAAATGACATAACCCATAAGTGGGACAGGAGAATTAATATAAAATTTCTAATTGCATTAATTGCGCGAATTTGGTAAAAAATCATTTTCTACTTCGTGTTTTAGCTAGAGCTTTTTAAAGTTGACCAAATTTTTAAATTTTTGGCAGATTAGAGCATTGAAAAATAGTAGATTTTAGTACTAAGAGTTAAAGTGATGGTTTGTGTGACGAGGCAGAAAGATTGTCTGGTGAGCGAAGCGAGACAGATAATTCTGCCGAGGCACACAAAGCCACTTTAACTCTGTGTAGTAAACGATACTTTTTCTTAAAACTTCTAAATACAATAGTTTTATAATAAATTTAATTTACTTATTTTAGTTGACTTTTATTTATTTTAAAATAAACGTCATTAAAGTGATGTTTATTTGCCGTTTAAAAAAAAAATTGATAGCGTCAGTAAAAGTTACTTTTATTGGTGCCGGCAGTAAAAATATAAACTCTATGATACAGTTCAGAAAAGTGCTACTTTATGTTCGCCATATTTGTCACTAAAGTGATGTTTTATTGAAATTTTAAGAAAAAAGCACTTTTTAAAAAATTGGGTTGCACCTTTCAAGTTGCCTTTAAAAGCTCATTGCACTAAAACCATAAACGCTGTAAGTAATCTGTCAGACTTAGATTCAGCAATCTGATTTTTTTCAAGTGCTCTTGGTTTTTTGGTAAAGCTTTTTAAAGTTAGCATAATTTTCAAAAAAATTTTTTTTTCAATTTTAATTTAAATAAAATCGAGAATAAAACCTATTTTGTAGATTTCTTTTTTAATGCTAAATACAAAATCTGCATTTTAAATCTTCGTAAAATGTTGGCAGCTTAGAGCATTTTTTTTCTGGTTCTTAAACATTTACTAAAATTAACTTTTTTTATAAAATTTAAAATGGTATTTTAATTTTATATAACAAAAATATGTGTTAGATCATTATTGATTGGCCCACCCTAATAAGAGTAATTTTAATCAGAAAGTTGTCCAAAGTTGGCAATTTCCGCTTCAAATTACATTTCTTTTAGCTCGTTAATCGTTAAAAAGTTCCAAACTTGACAAAGAATTCCCAAATAAAGGCAATCCTCCTTGGTAAGAAAGTAAATTATCATTCAGATAAGATGGTAATCAAAGAGACACCAGCATTCTTCGTAAAGGTCAAACCATACAGAAGCTGTCGGTCTCATTTAATGTAAATTGTCTTTATGTCTGTCTCTGTATGTCGGTTGTCTTTGTAAGATACTAATTAATATTGTCAGTCATTAAATTTATGGACCATGTAGAATTAAACTCATCTCATCGATTTGTTACCAAAGTTTTTTAAAACACTTTTTCTACTCTTTTCTTTATACAGAATGTCCAATAAATGGCGCATAAACGCGATGGTACGCTCTTGGGGCATGTCTAGGAAGCCCCAGAAAATTGATAAAAAAAATCTTAAATACCCTCGGAGATATGAGGCCCCAAAGTGTGAAACTTTAAACGCTTATATCCTGAAGATAACAGCACATATTAACAAAAGAAATGACTAAATACAAAGGCACAATCTAACTAAAATAATTTAACCATTTGCTTATCTTTTAGATTATCAAATTACATTTTTATAATAAATTTAATTTTACAAAAAATTTATGAAATGAAGCTGACAACAATGTCCATAAAATCTAATGCAAAAATGTATGCTCAAGAATCTAGATGAGCTTTTAAGATGTATTTTACAAACTGTGTTGCCGAACTTATGCAACTTTGTTCGCCTTTTTCTCCATGAATATACCTAATAGATGGATTTTTTAAACATTTTTCTAGGGATTTCTGAGAATGCTTCAACAACGTACCATCGCATTTAGGCGCCATTTTTTGGACATCCTGTATATACAATAACTATTTCAATAGGGTAGCCTGTCTATCACATATTACCAAAGTTGTTTACAAAATTAATGTAAAAGCACTAAATCCTTGCAAGCGCTAATTGCTACAAATCTTTAAGATTACAATCTTTTACTTATTTACAGGATGTTTCAAAATTACCATTAATCATTGGCATATGTACAAAAGTTTTGTACTCTTTGTCCAAAAATTGGCGTATAAACGCAATGGTACGTTGTTGGGGCATGCCTAGGGACCCCCAGAAAAAATATCCATCTGTTATATTCATGAAGAATAATGCGAACAAATTTGCTTAAGTTCGGCAACACTGATTGTGAAAATATATCTTAAAAACTCATCTAGATTCTTGATCATACATTTTTGCGTTTGATTTTATTGACATTGTTGTCAGTTTCATTTCATAAAAATTTTGCTAAATTAAATTGATTATAAAAATGTAATTTGAGCATGTAAAAAATAAACAAATGTTAAAATAATTTAAGATAAATTGTGCCTTTGTTTTTGGCCATTTTTTTCGATAATATGTGCTGTTATCTTCAAGAAATAAGCGTTTTGCACTTTGGAACCGTAAAGTTTATGAGCCAATTTTGGGACGACCTGTAAATGGAATTTTTAGTGTGTAAGTAAGTAAACACTTTTGCTATTTAATAAGTTAAATTGAATTCAGTAAAAGCGTTACATAACTGATGACTGCAATTCGCATATGTTAAAAAAGTACACACTGTGAAGAATAGACCCATTTAAACAGAGATTTAAACAAAAGTTAGCGCATCTAGGTAAAATGATAATTAGGGTAGGTACATACTTTATATTTCACATCTAATCATCATTTCTATTCTATTAGAAGAAAAGATTTTATTTTCCTCTGTTACATAATAATAATGTAGTTTTAGGATTTCTCAGATGAACGCATTATGGAATAAATTAATTAAAACTATATGTAAACAAAAACGTACCATCCATTCACATTTAAAAAAAAAAAACAGAGTAAGCGAGCCTTAGTGTGACAAATTTTACCCTGTATATTGTCATGAATGTCACTTGTGCTGTTTGCTGGTTTTGTAAGAAAATTCAAAAAATGCATTTAAAAACATGTTCAAGGCATTCCTCAAAAATAAGGGTCTCAACATACAGAAGTATTAATTTTTATTAAATTACTTTATAATGCACTAATCATTAAACTATTTAAAAGTTTACACAAAATAGGAATCATTTTTGTAAATACTCACTGTTAAGAAGCCCTTTTAGGTATCATAGGATAAATTAGCACTTTTACAAAAATGTTTACAATTTTCTTTATAAATTCTCACATCTCAAGCAAAAATTGCTTCGTTTTTTCAATTTTTGTTATAATTATTTATGGCATTTTTCAATTTTTAATGACAGTAAATTTGATATGTAATGCCAACTTTGTGGAAAATTCAACTTTTCAAATAAAAAGGTCTAGTTTTCATAGATGACTCTGGTTTTTTAAACATTGAATGGTTGGATAGTATACCATTGCGGTAATGCGCCAATTTTTGGATACCCTGATTAGCATAATCATATAAATAAAGAATGCAATGCAATGTAATTTGGTAATTTATTAAAAGTTTGGACAAATAGGTTATGACTTGTAATATGCAAATTATACTCTCAATATTTTATTAATTTTAATTTTAACACCATGAATAAAAGTCTCATTATTTAATTTTTTTTATTACATACAAAATGATTTACTATCATGATTTCATAAATTGTGCAAACATTCATTAAAATATTACAAATTTATTTAAATTATTTTTTTGTTAAACATTTCTACCAAGATTTTAGCTAAAACTGCAGAGCGGCTATTAAAAGATATACTCCATAAAAAGAAAATGGCTAATCGCTGTTTAAGGCTACAGATTCAAATTCATTAATAGGATATTCTGTTCGTAAAAGTCATCTCCTTCAATGTCAGTTATTTTCGAATTTTTAACAAAATATGTAAAAATACGGAGTAATACATCAATAACTATGATTAAAAATATTTAGGATAATGTTTGTGATACATAGAAGTGGTACTGAGTGCAAGAAAAAATAAAAATATGGTAAAATCGTACTTTTGGTGTTTTTCTTTTTACATTGAAATCTTTGAACGCGCACATCTATATTAGGGAAAAACGTAAGTTGCAATTTTAATCATTTAGAAGCTTAAAAAACTATGGTAAATTAACGTTTTATGGTTTGGCATAGACCACGTAATGTATATAAACCAAAAAAGTCGAAAAAAAAAATATTATAATGATTTTTGAAGGCAGACTTTCAACACAAAGAAATAACCGATTTAAATGAAACCATAATACGTTTGTAGCCCTATTTTTGTAGTTTTCAAAACTACATTTGTTTTTAATATACGATGGGGACCTCATGTAAATGTGCTATTTAGTAGAATTGACGGGAGCTCAACGGAGATGACTATACAAATCATAGTGTGACAAAAAACCGGAACTAATCATTCTAAAAAAGCATTAATAGCAATGTTTATATGGTGTCCTTTCACTATTGACTATTCAAACCAAATATGTAGTAGGTTGTATTCATATATGATCTATCGACTGTCAACTATCTATATATTTATTATTTTTGTTTTGACGAGATGCCTTATTTATTTTTAATCGGCTATCTACCTGGGTATTACTTCTATTAAGTGAAATTTTGTTATGTAATCATGTTAAGGTTGGGTACAAATTCTTAAAACAATGTTGATAAAATTTACAATAACATTTTCTTAAGATTAATTACTAAAAATTCGAATTTTCTGTTTATTACCATTTATGTTGTATATTATTATACTCTTCGAAGACAAAGTCGAAGAGTATATTGCGATTGGTCGGACCTTCTCTAAAATCTTTAATATTCGTCCTAGAGCAACCATTTTTACATATTTGTTTGTTTCATGACTTTTTAAGACTTTTATTTTTGGTCCGTCTGTCTGTCTGTAACGAAATTTGTGACCACCATAACTCAAGAACGGTTTATCGGATCGACTTGAGATTTAACACAAAAATCAATCCCATTTAGAGGAAGAGCCCTATTGTTTTTAGAAAAAATCAAATAATAAATAGAGGATTAAAAACACCCCCAGAGTAGAAAAAAATTCATATTTTCGTTAATATCAACCTTACGAAAAAAAATATCGAAATAAAATTAAAGATTGTGTTTTTCCCTATAAAAAAGCATGTGGTAATTTTTTTGTATCCCCACCCGTTTACAAAAAAAATAAGTTTTACGTTTCTTTCAATAAACTAAAAAATGCACCTTTTTAATGATCTACTGCGAAGAGTATCATATAGAATGTGTATCAATTATATAAAAATAAAAAAATAGTCATAAAAAATTAGCTATCTGTGAAGTTAAACTTTTTAAATGATCTATCCCACTTACTGATCTAACCCGCTCTTTTTAATCTCTTTATTATAATGAACAAAACAAGGATTTCTCTAACGAGGAAAGTACCTGCTTTAAACATTATAAAATATGAATAATAGAAATAAAACGTTCAGTTAATAGAAAATGTAATTAAAGTAATAGAATTAATACTTCTATTTTTTAATGTTTTTTTTTAAATGACTGTAATTTATTTGATATTATCTGGACAATAACCTTAAGCATTTTGTCAAGAAATGAATTTTGGTTCAATGCACTTTACAGAGTGTCCCTAAGAAATTGTTATAAATAAATCTCATATATCCTTGGAGATATGAGGTTCCAAAGTGCGAAACTTCGAACGCTCATACCATGAAGATAACAGCACATATTAACGAAAAAAATGGTTTAATACAAAGCTACAGTCTATCTTAAACCATTTCACCATTTGTTTATCTTTTAAATGGTCAAATTACATTTTTATAATCAATTTAAGTTTACAAAATTTTCATGAAAGCTGAAAACAACGTCAATAAAATCTAATGCAAAAGTGTATGATCAAGACTCATAGATGGGATTTTAAGATGTATTTTTCTAGACTGTGTTGCCGAATTTATGCAACTTTGTTGGCATTTTCCTCCATGAATATAACAGAAGGATTTTTTTAATAATTTTCCAAGAATCCCTAGGTATGCCCCAACAACGTACCACCTCGTTTATGGGCCAATTTTTGGACACTCTGTACATCAAAATAATTGGTCTTCCATTTTTTTTAAATTCAATTTAACGTTGTTAATAAATACCTACCTTTAAACTAAAGAATGCATCTCATAATTTTTACTTTCTATTTAAAAAAAAAACGATAATTTTTGCATTTTAAAATCATAAACTAAAACGAAATCTTAATAAAATGCGGCATAATTTCTTTATAATGTTTATTTATGCCTTGTTAAAAAACTGATATTAAAATTTTAATAATAGGCTTATTGAAAATTTAAAGAAGAAAGTTTTAATTCTTGAGTTGTTTTAAGATAAGAAATAATTTCTTCTTTTATAAATCAATGAATTAAAATTTTAAAATGAAATTAATATAGGTATCTCTTGTTTGCATACATTAGCACTTAGTAAGATAAGATGTGATTCTCGAATCAATTTTATATTTGCGTTCTATAATAAGCACATTATGAAAACCGAAATTTGGTTTTTTAAGGTTGCTAAATAGCTTCATTATAAAACCCAACATTTTATTTTATTAAATTGGTTTTCCAAATGCAAAAAGATAAATTCTTCCCTTGCAAGGTACTTTTTATTTACAAATTTTACTATTATAAACTATCGGGGGACAAAGTTTTTTTGTAGAGGGAATAACTAGAAGAATTGGAGAAACGATATCAACGGTTACATTTTTTCAAAAACGCCTATTCATTCAGTATTAAGTGAGTAAAGTTTACAAATGTCATTATTCAATATGTCTGACATAAATTTGGTTTTTACTTCAAAATGTCAATGTTGTCCATCCAATAAAAATAAAATTTTAAGTTAAGTTTTTAATTCAACTTAAAAATGCTTTTAAAAAAATTAAATGAACAAAAAATAGTATAAAAAACTCGTTTTTTAAGGCGTTTTTTAGCACTTGTCCATTGGAAACGTTCGCTAAAAAATTCTATGTTTTAATATACTAATTTTGTAGTACTCCTGTAATATTTTGTATACAGATACTTAGATAGTAATCCATTTTATGGTCATAATAGAGTTCCCAGCATGTAGAAGAAGCGTTTTATAGCTCGCAATTCTTCTAAAATAATGGTTTATTCCATCAAAGAACATAGGTAATATATTATAAGATGTTAAGGATAATTTATGTAACTCTTTGTAAATTGTTATATAAATAGTAATAGTGAAACTGTACTGGTCATTTCTTTTTAAAAGCTTTTATTTAACTCGCATTGTATGTATGTTTGTATGTATGTATGTATGTGTGTTTGTGTAGTACAAATCTTGCAACTCGATTTTGAAACACTTACACTTGACCAATTTTTCTGAAATTTTGTACACATGTAGAAGTCCGGTGACAATGCAAAATGGTTATTTTTTTAGTCTTAAAAACTTAATATGGCGTCCACAACAAAATGGCGGATGATATTTTTCTAAACAATTTTCACGATATGGGTATCAAATGAAAGGTTATGACCAATAGAATACAGTAAAATATATGACATAATTCAAAAGCCAATATGGCGCCCAACAAAATGGCGAATTAGCTTTTTGTTAACTATTTTTCCGATATGGGTATCAAATGAAAGGTTATGACCAGTAGAATACAGTAAAATATATGACATAATTCAAAATCCAATATGGCGCCCAACAACATGGCGAATTAGCTTTTTCTTTACTATTTTGCCGATATGGGTATCAAATGAAAGGTTATGACCAGTAGAATAGAGTAAAAGATATGACATAATTCAAAATCCAATATGGCGCCCTAAATAAAATGGCGGATTATCTTTTTTTAACTATCTTGCCAATATGGGTATCAAATAAAAGGTTATGGCAATGACATACTAAATGAAATGATTGAAAAAAATCTACAGTAAAAACATAAAACTAAAAAATGTAAAATAAATTAATGTAAAAAAAGTTTTTAAGAAAAAAGCTTTTATTAGAATGGCCTAAAAAGAAAAAAATAAATTTTTTCAATTAAATTAAACCCATTAATTTGTCACAATATACACTTTTTATGATATAAAAGCTTGTCGCGAAATTTACTATTGCAATTAATAAAAAAAATACAATACTTATACCATTTACCAATTTTTAATTTAAGTGGTTTTAAAAAAAGAAAAAATGTAAGTATTTTACAAAATAAATTTACATAAATGCAGAATTTCGGGACAAGCTTTTATATCATAAAAAGTGTATATTGTGACAAATTAATGGGTTTAATTTAATTGAAAAAATTTATTTTTTTCTTTTTAGGGCATTCTAATAAAAGCTTTTTTCTTAAAAACTTTTTTTACATTAATTTATTGCTTCTTCAATAATAACCGTACCTCTTAAACCGTGCCTTTAAACAGTTAAAAGATTTAATACGTAAGAAGATGAATTGACTATTTATTTCTCTACTTATTTGGCATCTTGGTTTTTTTTTTAATCTTCTATTTTCATCAGTAGTCCAATTATTCTATTTAAAATTTGTAGGTTCCTTGTAAAAAATCCAAACCAAGATCTGCTTATGCAGGATTGTAGGCACTACCCCCAGGAATATAAAAGTGAAAAATTCCCACAAAATTTCCGTGACGTTTAGCCCCCATCTTGCATAGAAGTGAGGAGTTAGTTTTTTGTTAATACCTAAACTATTCGGCACTTTTAAAAAAAGTTTTAAAAATTTTTAGGAACATTATTTTAATAAGAATACAATTATTTTTAAAAAAATAATAAATCACCAATATTAACGATTCTATAGCTTTTTGAAAATCACCTTATTTCATCATAATCGTTTATCTTAGTCATAGAATTCTGAAGCATAGATTGCAGCGTTCTCTGTAGGACCAAATAAGCACATTTTCAAAGTGCTATAAAATCGTTCATATTGCTGATTTATTATTTTTTAAAAAATTATTGTATTATTATTAAAATAATGTTCTTAAAAATGATTAAAACTTTTTTCAAAAGTGCCAAATTGTTTAGGTATTAACAAAAAACTAATTCCTCACTTCTATGCAAGGTGGGGGCTAAACGTCACGGAAATTTTGTGGGAATTTTTTACTTTTATATTGCTGGGGATAGTGCCTACAATCCTGCATAAGCAGATCTTGGTTGGGATTTTTTTCTGGGGTCATTATTAGAATGATTGGGCTACAGTAACTTTTGTCAAAAATCTGACATCAGAAATCATTATTGTAATATTTTTGTTTCTTGAAGTCAGATTTTCGACACAAAGAAATAACCGATTTAAATAAAACCATAATATGTGTGCAGCCCTATTTTTGTAGTTTTCAAAACTACATTTAGTGTTAATATAGGATGGGGCCCTCATGTAGATGTGCTATTTAGTAGAATTGACGGGAGCTCAACCGCGAAGATGACTTATACGAGCTTCTAAGAGCACAGATCTTCAAATCTGTAAATTTGAATCTCTAGCCTTAAAAAGCACACCTGTTAGTCTATGACCTAACCCAAAGTCACTTTTCCACGACAATAATTAGCTTCAATTAAAATGTCATCAAGTCAAGTTTTTTTATTTACAGAAATTGTAAAGTGAAACTACTGAAAAAAATACATGCATCTAAACAATGTGGTATTGAAGAAGAATTCCATCTTAGAATGATCAGGAATTTTATATAATTCGGTCATGATTATATTACATTAGAGTGCCTCGATGTCATTTTGACAGATATTGTCGCCTTATAGAGTGACGACATGCATCATTCTTTCTCTGTCATACAGATAACGTCATCAACGTTATAGCCAAAGTGACAACAATTACAACTTACAATCACAATTAATGACGTTATCTGTATGACAGAGAAAGAATGATGCATGTCGTCACTCTATAAGGCGACAATAATTGTCAAAATCATCGAGGCACTCTATATTACATAAAACCGAGCATAAGACAAAAGAGCGCTTCCTGGTGATACTTTATGCTTCACTCGATTAATTTTGTAATGTTTAGGAATATTTCTAAGAAATTTCTTTGTTAATTTTCTTCAGCCGGTTTACCTCTTATGACTTAAAATTATTATTTATAGTAGGTAAACCTAAAGAGTAGAAAACAATACCAAAAAAACTAGCAAACATTTACTTTGTCACGTTAAAATGTCTTTTCACTCGGTTTTTAAAAATCTTTGAGGAAAAATACATTTAATAGACACGGTCAAGCCCTACGTCACAGTTTACAGAAGTGCATTAAAATACTATCTGTGAAATTTTTTTAGGCAACCAAAGAAAATGGTTATTTTTTTCTTATTCTGTGTTTCCAACATTGGTCTTTTTAAAACATTATTTAAAGAAAAATAAGAGATCTTTTTAGGTCTCATTGGTGTAAAAATGTTCCTTAATATCTTATTTACGATATTTTAATTTAAAATTACCCGAGAATCTACCGCAAGAATCAAAAAATTCCTTATTAATCTGATGATCATGTTGACCCACCAAGATTTCAGCTTTAAACACGAATTGCTTGAGAAAACAACCATATCAAGGGGTATGGTTTTTAAAGGCAATAGAAAAAATGTTAATTTTACAATGGTATTTACCAGACCTCTTAATATGGTTGCATTCTCAAACAATTTGCGTTAAAAATTCACATCTTGGAGGGTGCACAACATTAACACATAGACTGTATATTATAGAGTTTTACAATGTACTAAACTTGAAATATCGAATTTAAGACATTAGTACATTTTTATATCAAGGGTTCCCTAAGAAAGCCTTTTATTTTCACAAAATATTGTTGTAAAAAAGTGACTAAATCTGACAGAAATTCTACTTCACAGACAATTTTCTAATGTGGATATTGTAGTGTCTTTAATGTGGATCTCTGATCTGTGACGTAGGAGTTAACCGTGTGTATTGTTAGGCAAATACATTTTTTGGAAATAATGCACTATTTTTACAGTTGATTTTTATGTTGTGTTTTTGCTACATGTAATTTTTAACTTCTATTTCAAAAACTAGAATATATTTTATTCGCTAACGAGTTATTTTTATGATTTTGTCCTAAATGTCTAGACTAGATTAGCAGTGCTAAACTTTCACTAATGTCTTCACATCATATCTGGCGCCTCGTGATCAAAATGCATATAAAAATGCATTAATTATTTTATTCTTGACAGCCAAAAATAAAAATATGCCTTTTTCCTAAATTTTAATTTTTTTGAAGATTTTTTTAAAATCGATTTTTTTTAATTTATGGCAAACATTTTATAAAATAAAGCTGACCACAATTTCGATAAAATCTAATGCAACAATGTAGGATCAAAAATCTAGATGAGTTTTTATGATGTATTTTCACAATCAGTGTTGCCGAACTTATGCAACTTTGTTCGCATTTTCCTCCATGAGTATAACAGATGGATTTTTTTTTCATTTTTCTGAGAATCCCTAAAAATGCTCCAATAACGTACCACTGCGTTTATACTCCATATGTTAAACACTCTTCTTGGTTCACTAAAGCAACATTTTGCAATAAATTTCTTACCTTTATTGCCTTAAATAATTGATCTTTTACGAAAAGAATGTCTTTTAATTAGGTATTTATAAACCTAATTTGGACCAGAAATGAAATTACATGGTATTTACCACAAAATGAAATTAGGCAGGTTCAGACAGACAGTACTGCAATTTTCGGCAACACAATTAACCAATTAAGGTTACCAACTGTTGATATCAAGTTTAGCTATACAAGAAGAGATGAAATTGAAAGTGAAAACGTGAGATGCCACCAAGGAAAGTGGCATAATTCTCATAAACTTACTGAAATACATACATTCAGACTTCAGAGGACATAATGCACCATACTAAGGTACCTGGTAAATATCGCGGACTTCAATGCAGGACCTTGATAGTACAATTTTTACCAAAATGTAGTTTTAAACTCGGATTCAGGCCGATTTAGAATTTTAGACTTTATGTAAATTAACGCCATTTATGTAGAATTAAGGTATTGTGAATTAACAAGAAAATTTAAAAAATTTAAATCACATATGCATGCATGTTGTCCAAAAATTGGCGCATAAACTCTATGGTACGTTGTTGAAGATGAATAGAAACCCTCAGAAAATTGTTAAAAAAAATCCATTCCGTATATCCTTGGAGATATGAGGTCACAAAATGCCAAACTTCGAATGTTTACATCTTGAAGATAACAGCACATATTAACGAAAAAAATAGCTAAATGCAAAGGCACATTCTATCTAGAATGATTTGACAATTTGTTTACCAGTAAAATGGTCAAATTAGATTCTTATAAAAAATTAAATTTTACAAAAATTTTATACAAGGTGTCCAAAAAATAGCGCATTAACGCGATTCTACGTTAATGGAGCATGTCTAGGGATCCCCAGAAAATTGTTAAAAAAAATCTATCTCATATACCCTCGGAGATATGAGGCCCAAAGTGCAAAACTTTAAACACTTATATCTTGAAGATAACAGCAAATATTAACGAACAAAATGGTTTAATGCAATGCTGTAGTCTATCTTGAATCATTTCACAATTTTTTAAATGGTCGAATTACATTTTTATAATCAATTTAATTTCACAAAATTTTCATGAAATGAAGCTGACAACAGCGTCAATAAAATCTAATGCAAAAGTGTATGATCAAGACTCATAGATGGGATTTTTAGATGTATTTTTCTAGACTGTGTTGCCGAATTTATGCAACTTTGTTCGCATTTTTCTCGATGAATATAACAGATGGTTTTTTTTGACAATTTTCTAGAAAGGCCCCTCCGAACACCGACACCCTGTATAGTTTGTTTATATGTTAAATGGTCAAATTTGATTCTTATAAAAAATTAAATTTTACAAAAATTCTATAAAATGAAGCTGACAACAATGTCAATAAAATCTAATGCAAAAATGTATAATCAAGAAGAGTTTTTAAGATGTATTTTCACAATCAGTGTTGCCGGACTTATGCAACTTTGTTCGCATTTTCTACCATAAATATAATAATTTTTTTTAATTTTTCTGGGGATCTTTGAGAATGCCCTAATGTACTATTGCATTTATGCGAAAAATTTTAAATACCCTGTATATCAAATTTTGTTTACTTAGTAGCCTTAAAGCATATTTCTGTTAATTTAACTAATGTCGTGTTTAGTCGAGATGCTCTCTAATTGGACCAACACTTTTTTGTTAAAAAAATAGTTTTTGTGAAGTAGGTTTTCTAAAAAATATCTCATTAATTTTTTGTATTTTTTTTCTGGTACCTAAAGAGATATTTTTTTGCCATTTGAGTTAACAATTTCTGGTTTGGTCCAATCGATTGCAAATTGCAACATAGGTACTCTTAATTTAATCTTATTTTTTGTAACCACAAAAAGCAATATAAGAAGTAGCGTGACTACTTTTATTTAATTTTGCATAATAAAATAATTTTTTTTAGAATGGCTCTGATAAAGGCGTTCCTAATTAACCTGAAAAACAAGTTGGTCCTTTTGAAGTCATGCGAATACTTCACATCAGGTAAGTTATACTAGTTAAGACTCTTTAGAGGATCGTTATTTTAATGGCAGCAATAAATTTAAGTTTTAGTGTTTTACCTTCATTGAGTAATTGATCCTACCGTAATGGTAATCCTATCACTATAAATTTTTGATTTTGCCATTTCACATCTACAGTATAGTACCGTAAAATGTTTTGCAAGAAAAAGATTTAATTTTTTAAATCGAACAAAAGTATACAGGGAGCCTCGGAAAATTGTTAAAAAAATCTATCTCATAAACCCTCGGAGATATGTTGCCTCAAAGTGCAAAACTTTAAATATCTTGAATATAACAGCATATATTAACGAAAAAAAATGGTTTAATACAAAGCTACAATCTATATTAAACCATTCCACCATTTGTTTATTTTTTAAATGGTTGAATTACATTTTTATAATCAATTTAATTTTACAAAATTTTCATAAAATGAAGCTGACAACAACGTCAACAAAATCTAATGCAAAAGTGTATGATCAAGACTCATTGATGGAATTTTCAGATGTATTATGCTAGACTGTGTTGCCGAATTTATGCAACTTTGTTCGAATTTTTCTCAATGAATATAACAGATGGAAATTTTTTTGACAATTTTTTAGGGATCTCTGAGATTGCCCAAGAGCGTACCATCGCGTTTATGCGCCATTTTTTGGACACCCTAAAGATAAAAATTAAGGTGCTAAATTTTTTCTTCTTAATATAATAATAACGAGGGAAGCCCTTAAGAGGGTCAACAATTTTTTTTTGAAAAAAAAAAAAGTTACTAAGAAATATTTTTTGGCATCTTATTTTGCATCTATCTGCTAAATTTGGTGTTAATCCAACGTGATTAGTTTTTACCATTTGGGGGTATTAAGGGGGTGTAGGAATTTTTTCAGAGGTAATATTTTTACAAAAATTTTCTTAAAACCTTATTTGACATCTATTTGCAAAATTTGGTGCAGTTCCACCCTGATGAATTAAAGGGGGCCCTTTGGGGGCCATAACTCCGTTTCTGCAATAGGTAGATATACGCCATTTTGGGGTTTTACTCTTTGGACATCCAGTTACATCATATAAAAAAGGCGGTCCTACCCGGAATTTTGTCGATGTCCAAATACGGATTAATTGTACTAATAGAATTTTTGTAGAAAACTTCTTTACTCTATTTTCTCTTTAATTTAAATCCAGTTTTTTGTAACCACATGTAGTGTGTAGAACATTTTTTGCAAATTTACATCAAGTAAAAATCATGATTATCTAGCCACTTTCTATCATTTAATTGAGAAAGTATGTATGTATCTCTGAAGGCCGCGGGCCATCAGTCTAGATAATCGGAAATATTACATCAAAATGCAAGACAAAATGCTTCCGAGTTCCGCTATATAAGTTACCTATTTAACTACCTGCCAATAAGTTATATCTAATATAATAATTGTCGTAGGTATTACATTTTCACCACATCAATCATTTTAGTAACAAGATTATACAGGGTGTCCCAGAATTGGCGCTTCACCTGTATGGTACGTTGTTGGGGCATGCCTGGGGATCCCCAGAAAAATGTCAAAACAAATCCATCTCATACACCCTCGAAGATATGAGGTCCCAAAGTGCAAAACTTTAAACGCATATACCTTAAAAACAACAGCACGTATTAACGAAAAATATGGTTTAATACAAAGCTGCAGTCTATCTTAAACCATTTCACCAATTTTTCTTCTTTAAAATGGTCAAATAACATTTTTATAATCAATTTAATTTTACAAAATTTTTTTGAAATAAGCTGACAACAATGCCAATAAAAATCTAGTGCAAAAGTGTGTAATCAAGACTCATGGATAGGATTTTTAGATTTATTATCCTAGACTATGTAGTATTATCCTAGACTGTGTTGCCGAATTTAAGCAACTTTGCTCGCATTTTCCTCAATGAATATAACAGATGGATTTTTTTTAACAATTTTCCTGGAATCCCCAGGCATGCCCTAACAGCGTACCATACAGGTGGTGCGCCAATTCTGGGACACCCTGTATACAAAGTTATTGCATTTTGAATGCATGATTTAAATTGCAAATAAAACACGAGGAAGGAAACTACTTACTTATACATATATTATTTTTAAAAAAAGCATGAATAAAAAAATTACAATCCAATCCAATAAAACGTTCTTGAGTGATTGTGGTTAGAGTGCCTTGATTATTTTGACAGTTATTGTCGCCTTATAGAGTGACGACATGCATCATTCCTTCTCTGTCATACAGATAACGTCATTAATTGTGATTGTAAGTTTTAATTGTTGTTACTTTGGCTATAACGTTGATGACGTTATCTGTATGACAGAGAAAGAATGATGCATGTCGTCACTCTATAAGGCGACAATAACTGTCAAAATAATCAAGGCACTCTAATTGTGGTAACAAATTTCTCTATAGACAGACAGACAAAAAATAAAAGTCTTACAAAGTCATGAAACGAACGAATCTGCAAGATTTTTGCATTAGGATGAATATTAACGAATTTACTTATTGAAGGTTTCACCTAACGTAAAATACTCTTTGCAAAAAGAGCGGGTTAGATCAGTGAGAGGGATAGATCATTTAAAAAGTTAAACTTCGCAGATAGCTCATTTTTTATTACTATTTTTATATAATTGTTACACATTCTATATGATACTCTTCGCAGTAAATGATTAAAAAGGTGCATTTTTTATTTTATTGAAAGAAACGTAAAACTTATTTTTTTTGTAAACGGGTGGGGATACAAAAAAATTACCAGATGCCTTTTTATAGGGAAAAATAAATCTTTAATTTTATTAAGAATATTTTTTTTCGTAAAGTTGATATTAACGAAAATATGAATTTTTTTCTAGTTTGGGGGTGTTTTTAACCCTCTATTTATTACTTGATTTTTTCCAAAAACAATAGGACTTTTCCCCCAAACGAGATTGATTTTTGCACCAAATCTCAAGTCAATTGAATAAATCGTTCTTCAGTTATCGTGGTCACAAGTTTCGTTACAGACAGACGGACAAAAAATAAAAGTCTTAAAAAGTCATGAAAGAAACGAATCTGCAAAGATTGTTGCTATGCTCTAGGATGATTATTAACGAATTTAAAGAAGGTTAGACCTAACGTAATATACTCTCTGATCTTGACTGCAAAGAGTGTAATAAGAGAATAATTTGTGGAAATTTTGCTATAATCTTGTATAATTTGAATTGTTTAGAAAGCATTCTTATGTGTTTTTAACAAGCAGAACCAACAAGTTTGTTAAATTCCACAATTGTTTTAGCAATTAAAAATTTAATTTGTTAATTTTTTCACGAACGTTATGCTTAATTTTTTTTATTAAAACGAAAAAATTATTATCTGTTAATAAATATTTTTTAGCATCTGCATTTGGTGTAAATCGAACGTGATTGGTTATTACTCTTTGGGGGCTATTTAGGGGGTGAAGGAATTTTTTTAGAGATTTTTTTGATAAAAATCTTATTAAAACCTCATTTGACATCTATTTGCAAAATTTGGTGCAGCTCCACCGTGATGAATTAAAGGGGGCCCTTTGGGGGGCCATAACTTCGTTTCTGCAATAGGTAGATATACGCCAATTTGGGGTTTTACTCTTTGGACATCCAGTTACATCATATAAAAAAAGCGGCCCTACCAGGAATTTTGTCGATGTCCTAAACGGATTGACTGTACTAATAGTGCAATAAATAAACAATAACTGAAGTGTCTGAATTAGCCCAATCATTCTAATAATGCCCCCAGAAAAAAACCCCAACCAAGATCTGCTTATGCAGGTTTGTAGCCACTACCCCCAGGAATATAAAAGTGAAAAATTCCCACAAAATTTCCGTGACGTTTAGCCCCCATCTTGCATAGAAGTGAGGAGTTAGTTTTTTGTTAATATACCTAAACTGTTCGGCACTTTTAAAAAAGTTTTAAAAATTTTGAGGAACATTATTTTAATAAGAACACAATCATTTAAAAAAAATAATAAATCACCAATATGAACGATTTTATAGCACTTTAAAAATGTGCTAATTTGGTCCTACAGAGAACTATGCAATCTATGCTTCAGGACTCTATGACTAAGATAGACGATTATGATGAAATAAGGTGATTTTCAAAGAGCTATAGAATCGTTAATATTAGTGATTTATTATATTTTAAAATATGATTGTATTCTTTTTAAAATAATGTTCCTCAAATTTTTAAAACTTTTTTCAAAAGTGCCGAGTAGTTAAGGTATTAACAAAAAACTAACTCCTAACTTCTATGCAAGATGGGGGCTAAACGTAACGGAAATTTTGTGGGAATTTTTCACTTTTATATTCCTGGGGGTAGTGCCTACAATCCTGCATAAGCAGATCTTGGTTGGGATTTTTTTCTGGGGGCATTATTACAATGAATCCAGTAATTACTCCCGACATTAGGAAACACCCTGCATAGTTTAATTTTCTGAATAAAATGAAAGAACAAGTTGCAATAATCTTAGATCTTGCGTTTATGCCGACAAAATAAAGTGAAATTTTAATTAATTGTCCTATATAGTGCAATAAATAAACAATATCTGAAGTGTCTAAATTAATAAAAGAGCAAATAATGAAACGACAAATAACACATGGCTTCTTTTAAGTCGGGTTTTTAATTTGAATATGTCTTATGTGATAAAAGAAGGAATGTAAGAATTAAAAGCAACAATAAATAAAGTCATGAAATGTTATGTTTGTATTTCAATTAATACGATATATTACTATTTATGTCAGTTTGAAGGTGTTCGATGGCTTCTTCAAGAAACAAGAAGAAAGCCGAGCCGACCTTCTTCTTGTAACATAATGATGTTTTCATTATTTACTTTCCGAAATTCAATTGATTTATGAATCTGAATTCGATTATTTTGTTCAACAAGCTTTTGGTGCTTTTTTAGTTTGAAATTGTTGTCGGCTTCATTTCATAAAAATTGTGTAAAAAAAAATTGATTATTACAATGTTATTTGACCATTTACAAAATATACAAATGGTTAAATATTTTTAGATAGAATGTGTCTTTGTATTAAGCCATTTTTTCCCACATTGGTGCCTCATATAGAGGGTGTTACCAAATAACTAAGAAAAAATTCAGGGGGTAATTCCTGGACACATTTAAGTAAAAAAGTTCATATAAACATGTGTCCGAAAATACTTCTTTTTTGAGATACAGGGTGCCAAAGTTTCTAAAAAAAAACTTTTTTTTTAAGATTACCAAGAAGCTAAACCAGATATTTATTTAAATCTTGGCACGGGTAATTTTCTTACCAGTAGGCATAAAGTGCGGTAGAAAAAAAATAAAAATTATAATTGGAAGGGGCACATTTGGGGGTACCATGGGTGTTGTTCACCCCCAACTTTTTTGTGTGTTACTTTTTTGGTATTTTCATAAAATAATTAGAAGCCATAGAATATGGTCTTTAAAATTAATGTCGTGTTTTTTTTTCATAAACCTAACCGTTTTCGAAAAAACAATTCATTGCCCAAAGGCAACAAAATTTCTTTTTTAAGTTTGGCTTTTTTATGTTAATGAAAATAAAACATAGTTAAAAATGAAGGGTTAATTAATTTCTTTTTTTTTTTATTATTTCAAATAATTATTTGGTTTAGCTTTTTAGTAATCTTAAGATTGAAATTTTTTTTGAGAAACTTTGACACCCTGTATCTCACAAACGAAGGCTTTTCGGACACATGTTTATATGAACTTTTTTTCTTAAAATGGGTTCAGGAATTACCCCCTGATATTTTCCGAGTTACACTTACACCCTGTATTTCTAAGAGTATATGAGAATTTGTTAACAATTTTATAGGATTCCCTATAGACATGCCCCAACAACGTACCATACAAAGTTTTGGATCACCTTTAGTGATTTTAAAAATTGATTTAATGACGGAGAAAAAGAAAGACTATTAACTTTTAAATCAAGTAGGTCATACCCAGAAGGCATAATAAAACAGTTTTTTATATTACTATTACTTTGCCA
Source organism: Cartodere bifasciata (assembly GCA_963920755.1). Taxonomy (NCBI): domain Eukaryota; kingdom Metazoa; phylum Arthropoda; class Insecta; order Coleoptera; family Latridiidae; genus Cartodere; species Cartodere bifasciata. Next base: position 29,749,058 of record OY987194.1, on the reverse strand, counting down.
AATTGCGTTTTGTTACATAAAAATCAAGTTTTAATTGTAGGTACCTATACATATGCCGTATGTAAGGTGCAAACTGAAATGAAGAGTGGGCTATGCACTGACGTAAATGACGTTCAGAAATAAACATCATTAAAATCATTAAATTGAGAAAAAATGCACTAAACCTTGTGCATTATAAAAGTACTTTCACTCAAGGATGATTACGAGAGGTACCTAAACAACAATAATAAAAGTACGGGACTAAAATAATTTTGAAGCATTTTGTAAAGGCCCAATTTCATTGACAATGTTTAAGCTACAAAGGAATAGTATATTAAAACATAGAGTTTTATAAGGAACGTTTTTTAGCACTCGTCCAGATTTGGTGGACAAGTGCTAAAAAACGTCTTATTAAGGAGTTTTTTTTACACTATTTGCTTCATTTAATTTATAAAAGTGCATTTTTAATTTGAATTAAAAACTTAACTTAAAATTTTATAGTATTGGCAACATCGACATTTTGAAGTAAAAAGTAAATTTAGGTCAGACATATTAAATAATGACATTTGTAAACTTTACTCACTTAATACTAAATAAACGCGCGTTTTTGAGAAAATGTAACCGTTGATATCGTTTCTCCAATTCTTCTAGTTATTCCCTCTACAAAAAAAGTATGTCCCTCGATAGTTTATAATAGTAAAACTTTTAAATAAAAAGTACCTTGCTAGGGAAGAATTTATATTTTTGCATCTGTAAAACCAACCTAATAAAATAAAATGTTGGGTTTAATAATGAAGCAATTCAACAACCTTAAAAAACCAAATTTCGGGTTTCATAATGTGCTTATTATAGAACGCAAATATATTTAGTAATTTTATCGACAAACTGTTGTGGAACCAAAGCATTACCTTTTTCCTAGTTCATGTCCAACAGTTTTTTGAAAAAATTGTGGCCTATTGGTTTTTTATAGTATGGTTAATTTGCGTTTAAAGCTAGGCAACCAATAAAACATGTATGTTCTCAAGTTTTATTCTTTAGTTGATAAATGATGAATTGATAACAGTAGCTGTAATGTTCTGGGGTTTTTTAAATATAGCCATGTATTAATAAAATTGCATGTTATTTTTAAGTTTAATGGCAAGTGGGAGTCGATCGATGAGTTGGGTTGATATTTGATAAATTGATAAAAATCCTCAGAGAAAGCATCTTCACAACGAAGCAAGAAGCATCATATTTGAAGGATCGATAAACACAAATCGAATAATAATAACTTACAAAGTGAAAGGAAATTAAAACATGATTTTTGTTTCAACTTTGATGTGTAATAATTGTACTATACGATGTACAATCACCTGTACCAACGCAGGAACGCGCATTTTTTGCAATATATCAACCGATGCATTTTAAATTGTGAAGTTCTGAATAATTGTTTGCCTACATTTCTGTTTTTAAAAACTGCAAAGATAACCATTTTTTGCATCCCTTTTTGCCACTTCAAAATGTAATGACTTTTAGATAACTAAACAACACTTTCCCCACATAATATGATAAATATTCTTCATAAATTAGAACAAAACCTCAAAAGACTTATATTTTTTTCTTGCAAAATATGTCATTAAAATGTTATAATTCTTGTTTTGATCATTTCGCTAAAAAATAAACGAGATCTTGCTTTGGAGAACGCGATATCCATCATACGTATAACGTATATTTTCTCTTAAAAATATGTTAATTAATCCATCAAACAGGGTATTAAACTAAAGATATAATTACTTGTATAATTTCAGTGTTGTTTAAAATAAGTATGAAGATTTTATCGAAAGATTACAGATTTATGTAACACTAAATTTAATCGTTTATTTTGGATGATTTTGGTGTAATACTGTTATGCAACCATTTATATATCAATGCAAATCAAGTTGCCGCCATTTTTAGCGTTTCTGTAATTTAAAGGCAGCATTGTTGATAATTTAAAAGTTAACCAATAGATGGAGTTACCGAAATTAATTCTAAACTTTTCTCGGTTTCTTTCCTAACGCATCATTTGAGTCTTTTTTAATAAAGCTTGTAAAAAACAGTAAAAAAACTAATTATTACTCAAATTTAAAAGTGACCATTGGTGTATGCCCAAATTTCAAAAATTTTGAAAATATTTACCAAAAAAAAAATTTATTTTTAGATTCTAATAAAATTTATTTTGTAGCTTGCTTTTTTTGAGGTAAATTTTTAATCTGCGTTTTGACTTCATTTACAAATTTTTGTTTGTCGATTACAGCACTTTAAAAAATTATGTTGTGAGTTTGAATTTGCCTTTAAAAGCTCAAAACACTAAAACAGAAGTAGCTATAAATATTAAAGTGCCAGATTCGGCTTAAGCAGCTTGTTTTACATGGGCATTGATGACACTTATTTGTGGTCATGCAAATTAAAAAAACTGAAAATATTTTGACCCTTACACCTTGCTAAAAAATGAGATAAATTTTGTAAAAAATCGATTCGTCAGAAACTGTGTTTTTTCTCTACTTAAAAGTACTACAAAACAATTCATCAAATTTTTTTCTAGGTGCTTTCGTTTTTTTTCTAGAGCATTTCAAATTTCTCAAATTAAAAAAATTCAAAAAAGTTCTTGGATAACATTTTTTCTGTCTCTAATTTTAATAAAACTTTTTTTGTTAATTGCTTTCTTATCTTAAAAAATTAATACAAAATGTAATCTTTTGTAAACACATATTTATTTCGATTGGATCATTTTAAAAAAATAGGTGGCGCGTTTAAAGTGACCTTAAAAAGCTCATAGCAAAAAAAAAGCGCTGTAAATATTTAAGTGCCCATTCGAATTCAGCAGCTCATTTTACATACGCATTGATAGTATTCATTGATAGCTAAAATTATTTGTGGCCATGCCAATTTAAAAACTGAAAATATTTGGACGCTTACCCTTGGTTAAAATTTAAAAATGATGTAAATTTGGACAGAATAAATTTGTTTGATACTGTGGTTTTAAATTAATTAGAAGCCGTAGAAAACAAGTCAGTAATCAAATTTTTTTCAAGTGCTTTTTAGCTTTTTTTGCTAGAGCTTTTCAAAGTTGATCAAAATTTTAAAAATATCCAATAATGATTAGCATATCTTTAGGGGCAAAAAGAAACAACAGAAGTATTTTTATTTTATTTTTTTATTTTTATAAAAGGAAAAATAACAAAAATATACAAAAGATTAACAAAAAAAGATAAGAGAAATGGCTAGACTAATTAACTAAATGAAGATGAGGCAAAATATGGTCTGGAACTACAAAACTGGCAACTTAATGATGTTTTGAACTTTCCTTCCGATTTGCTAAATCGTCCTGGAATCAGGACTCAGAAGATGGGACTAGAACAAAAAAATACAAAATAAAAAAAATCTTACATTTTTTTAAAATTACAAAAAATATATAAAAATAAATCTACAGTTAAGTGTATTAAAAAATTTGCTGAATAATGTTTGTGAACTTTAAAAGTGGCCCTAAATGTGGGATACTGTTTGAAGTAAATGTTCAAAATTAGGAGATTTAAATAAAGGGAGTTTAGAAGAATTTAATTGATATCGCTATCGGTATCGCTTTAGTCAGCAATAAAAGTGAATACACACGGTCAACTCCTACGTCACAGATCACAGATCCACATTAAAAAACTGTCTGTAAAGTAGAATTTTGATTCTGTCAGATTTAGCCACTTTTTTAGAACAATATTTTGTGAAAATAAAAGGCTTTCATAGGAAACCCTTAGTATAAAAATGTGCTATAATGTCTTAAATTCGATATTTCAAGTTTAGTTCATTGTAAAACTCTATAATATACAGTTTATGTGTTAATGTTGTGCACCCTCCAAGATGTGAATTTTAAACGCAAATTGCTTGAGAAAGCAACCATATCAAGAGGTCTGGTACAAGTACCATTGTAAAATTAACATTTTTTTCTAATACCTAAAACAAACTATACCCCTTGATATGGTTGCTATCTTAAGCAATTTGCGTTTAAAGCTGACATCTTGGTGAGTAATCATCATCATTAGATTAATAAGGAATTTTTTAATTCTTGTGGTAGATTCTCGGGTAATTTTAAATTAAAATATCGTAAATAAGATATAAAGGAACAATTTAACATCAATGGGACCTAAAAACCTCTCTTATTTTTTTTAAAATAATGTTTTAAAAAGACCAATGTTGGAAACACAGAATAAGAAAAAAATTACCATTTTCTTTAGTCCGTAATATTGGTTGCCTAAAATAATTTCACAGATAGTATTTTAATGCACTTCTGTGAACTGTGACGTATAGGCTTGACCGTGTTTATTCACACCAAACTGGCCAAAAGACTTAAGTGTGATTTAGAGTTAAATTAAATTAACTCAACGCCACTCAAAGCTACTTTACTCCACTTAACTTGACGCGACTAAATTAAGGCATTTATAGTATAAATTTACACGTTAGTTTACAACAAGCTAATTTAGTAAACGCCATCTATCGTTAAATGTTAGAATCGTCTTATTTCTGTAAATATACAGAAATTCATCTGAAATTCTTCGATTATCTTTGTAATTTTAAAAATTTGGTCTAGTAGCCGATAGATGGCTCTAGTGAAAGGCTTACTTTACATTGAATTAGCTGAAATTAACCAAAATTAAGAAATAGAACCTTAAGTAAACGTCAAGTTAAGTTAATTGGATGTGTAAATGCGATTTCATCTTTCGTATAATTTATTTCAGTCGCGATACGTTAATTATAAGTGAAGTTACGCTAATTCATCTCTAAATTATGCTTAAGGCTCTAATCTGCGTAAAACATCAGAGAAATGTTTGTTGTTAATGTCCACTTCGCATAAAACTTGAGATGTTTAAGCCACTATTTTGACCATATTTACAATGCAAAAATTGATCGTTTTCAATTCCATGTCCACGATAGTATGTGATTTTTACTTACCTTAGGTATTGTGACTGTAGACTAACAGGTACTTTGGTGTGTGTTTCTGTGGGCATTTACCACCAGCCTCCGTGATGGATTTCCTCGTGGTGATCGTGGTGTTCAAGATGTTCATGATGGTCATGGTGGTGGATGATGGGTTCCTCATGAACAATGATCTTCTTGTACACGGGCACGTGGATCTTCTTAACGTGGTGATGGTGGACAGTGTGCACGTGGTGAGGCACTATGATTTTGATGTGCTCACTAGAAGAAAAAAAGAATTTTTTACAAAACTAAAAAAGAAAATTCTAATGTCGATAAGAAGATTTTGGGGAGTGATTTCTGGACACATTTTAAGAATTAAAGTTCATACAGGGTGTTACCAAATAAGTAGAAAAAAATTCAGGGGGTAATTCCTGAACCCATTTTAAGAAAAAAAGTTCATATGAACATGTGTCCGAAAATCCTTCGTTTTTGAGATACAGCTTCCTCAAAAACCCCTAAAAAATCAGTTTTTTCGCTATAATTTCGAAAAGAATAATTTTTTCAAAAAATTTTATAGGACCTATTTGATTTAACTAATTACTAGAAATATTTTCCCCTTTGTAAAATTTAAAAAAACGGGTTAATAGTGGGGGCCCTTAGGGGGCTATAAGAAAAAAAAAGTCAAAATCGGGCATATGTTTATAGGAACTTTTTTTCTTAAAATGGGTTCAGGAATTACCCCCTGAATTTTTTCCTACTTATTTGGTAACACCCTGTATAAACATGTGTCCGATTTTGCCCCCTTAGTTAGTTACAGCCCTTACAACCGCTAAAAACTTTTTTTCGCTTTATTTCCAAAACGTATAATTGTTTCAAAAAATGTCAATGGATTTTTTTGATTCATCTAAATACTACATATTTATTTTATTATTTATTTATTTTAACTTATCTACTTAAAATGGTTTCAGATATCACCCTTTGAATTTTTTCCAAGACATTATTTTTATGACCTTCTTAAATGCCAAGGTGACACTTGTTTAAGTGCAACATTTTTTGTTTTTTTGTAACAAGACCCAAAAATTAATAATTTTTAGTTTGTCCACTAGGTATAAGAAATTGCTTTTATACACACGGTCAAGTTCTACGTCACAGATTACAGATCCACATTAAAAAACTGTCTGTAAAGTAGAATTTTGATTCTGTCAAATTTAGCCACTTTATTAGAACAATATTTTGCAAAGATAAATCGCTTTCTTAAGAAACTCTTGGTATAAAAATGTGTCATAATGTCTTAAATTCGATATTTTAAGTTTAGTTCATTGTAAAACTCTATAATATACAGTTTATGTGTTAATGTTGTGCACCCTCCAAGATGTGAACTTTAAACGCAAATTGCTTGAGAAAGCATCCATATCAAGAGGTCTGGTAAATACCATTGTAAAATTAACATTTTTCTATTACCTAGAACAAACCATACCCCTTGATATGGTTTCTTCTAAAGCTGACATCTTGGTGGGTGATCATCATCATCAGATTAATAATGGATTTTTTAATTCTTGCGGTAGATTCTCGGGTTATATTAAATTAAAATATCGTAAATAAGATATAAAGGAACATTTTTACACTGATGGGACTTAAAAAACTCTCTTATTTCTCTTTAAATAATGTTTTAAAAAGACCAATGTTAAAAACAGAGAATAAGAAAAAATTGACCATTTTCTTTGGTCCGTAATGTTGGTTGCCCAAAAAAATTTCACAGATAGTATTTTAATGCACTTCTATAAACTGGGACGTAGGGCTTGACGGTGTCTATTAAAAACTAGATATTTAACTTTGCGTGTTATTTTTATTATACCTAGTCAATATTAATATTTATACTTAATACCACTTAAATTTAGCAAAAATGTAAAATCTAGTATGGCTACTTTCACAATTGGTGCATTTGAAAAATCTGCACAATTTCTAGATATGTAATTCAAATTCCAAAGTGTAATAATTTATATCAGTTCTTTCTCTTCAAAAACAAGTTACATTACATACAAGTTATATAAAGACAGAATCCCTTGGCTATTTTAATATACAAACTACAATGATTATACAGGGTGTCCAAAAATTGACCTCTATGGTACGTTTTTGAGGCATGTCAAGGGACCCCTTAAAAATTGCAAAAATTTATCTCATACTCATATATTCTTGGAGATATGAAGCCCCAAAATGCAAAATTGCAATTTTTATGAAATGAAGCTAACAACATTGTTAATAAAATAATGCAAAAAGGCAATGTTGCCAAACTTTTCAGTTTTTCGAAGAATTTAGAAATGTTAGATTTTTTTTAACCAGTCCAGAAATTTGTAAATCTTTTTGTCTTTTTTGGTATTAAAATTGATAAGCTTTCATAATATTTAAAATGCGACTAGAAATTGTTTTAATTTTAGTATTAATAAATTATAATTTAATAACATTAGAACACCTAGTAATAAAATTATAATAAATTTTAATTCAGCCAGACAGCAATTTCAATATCATCTATAAATTAATCTAGGTAGCAAAATTTCTCAAGTCGTTAATTTTATAGAGTGAAATTTGAAGTGCATTAACTTTTTTATGCTTCATTTGATCTGATATATTATTTCCTGCAATTTTTACTACATACTGGGTGTCCAAAAAATGGCGCATAAACGCGATGGTACGTTCTTGGGGCATTCTCAAGGATAGAAAATTGTAAAAAAAAATCCTTCTGTTATTCTATCTTCTGCTGAACATGACAGCTTAGCTGTCGAAATACGTATTCAGATTTTTCTAAATAAAGTGTGGTTTGGAGAGAAGCTTTGTTTTATATTAAACATTCGCCACAGAAATCATCAAATATCCATTTATATTCATCAAGAAAATTGCGAACAAAGTTGCATAAATTCGTCAACACAGTTTGTAAAATACATCTTAAAAATTCATCTAGATTCTTGAGCATACATTTTTGCATTAGATTATATTGACATTGTTGTCAGCATCATTTCATGAAAGTTTTGTAAAATTAAATTGTTTATAAAAATGTAATTTGACCATTTATAAGATAAACAAATGGTAAAATAATTTTGGATAAATTGTGCCTTAGTATTTAGTCATTTTTTTTGTTAATATGTGCTTTTATCTTTAAGATATAAGCGTTTAAAGTTTTGCACTTTGAGGCCGCATATCTACAAGGGTATATGAGATAGATTTTTTTAACAATTTTTTGGGGCTCCCTAGACATGCCCCAATAACGTACCATCGTGGACATGAAATTTAAAACGATTTTTTATTAACACCTTTGATTTTTTGAATTTTACTCTTTTGTGAATGTGGTTTTTTATGTCAGTTTTCGAATGTGATTTTGACAAGAAATGCGTCAAAATGTATTTTATTAAAATAAATTATGTAAAATGTGCTGCCGGCGAGAAAAATAGTAAGAAGATATTTCCTTTTTTAAATAATTTTGTTTTAGGATAACAATATGGCTCTAATCTTCGTAAAACATCAGAGAAATGTTTCTTGTTAATGTCCACTTCGCATAAAACTTGAGATGTTTAAGCCACTATTTTGACCATATTTACAATGCAAAAATTGATCGTTTTAAATTCCATGTCCACGATAGTACCACCGCGTTTATGTGTTATTTTTTGGACACCCTATAGATAGGGCACCAATTTTGGGATATTTTTAAAAATACTTACTGCTTGTGGTGCCATCCACCAGGGGCAGCAGCTGCCAAGGCAATGATCACGGCGAAGAAGGCGAACTGAAAAAAAAAATTAAATAAGTTAAAAAATCAAAAAATTATGATTTTTAAAAAAATTGTCTAAAATGATGATTTTTGGCTTTTTATGTTTTTAAGAACTTACGATAATCTTAATGGAGGCCATTTTTAAAGGGTAAATGGTGATATCCACAAAAAACAAGTCACAATACACTAAAAAGTAACAGATAAGAATATACTTCTTTGGATCATGATTTGATTTATATACCAAAAAATAATATCACCCCACTCTATTCTGAATTCTTAAAGTCAGTATAATATTCAGCAAAACTTCTTTCTAAACCTTCCATTCAGTCCAACAACTTGAATTTGGATTACATAAAAAGAAAATATTCCATCCCCATCAAAAACTAAATTATAATAAAAATCAGTATACCTTTGGTGTGATGTCATGAGAAAGAGAGAGCCACATGCTTTCCTAATATACGAATAATTTAAATGTATCAAACATATGATCCAATACGAATGTGTGTTTGTTTTGCTGGTCAACTTTGCGCAAGAATAAACATCTTTAGTTTTGTCAATTTTTATACTTTTCGGAGACAAAATCGAAAACTTAAAAAATAACTTCTTAAAATGATTATATACCTCATAGTGGTTTCCGACAATCTGAGATGTCATTTTCTGACATCTTACAGCGAATATTTTGCATGGTGCAGAATATTCGCGAATATTTTGCTGACAGCAAATTATGACTGATAATTTTATGTTTTTATTAAAGATACATTATAATCCGTTTAAATCGTTATGTTTTATCTTTCGGTACATAATCTTGACATATACCACTTGTGTTAAATATTTTTTTAGAACATATTTTAAGTTTCCTATGGAAACTTTTTAAATTTGCCAAAAAATTTTCATAGGAACCTAAAAATATATTCAAAAAAATATTCACCACATGTGGTATATCTAACGATAATTTTATACTTAAAGGGCAAGGGGCAATTCAATGAAAGAATTAGTGTACATTTTTTCAAGAATTTGTTAAGAATTTGTAGAATTTGTTTAGAATTTGTTTAGAATTTGTTAAGAATTTGTTGAGAATTAGTGTACACAATTTGCCCATCTGATTTGCCCATCGTTAAAGAGGTATAGTGTGTCACAGGATGATTTGCCCCTCTTATTTTTTGGTTATTTTAAAGTTATAAAAAAAACTTAATTTTTATATTTGCGTTCTACAGGGTGTCCGCGTTTAGTTTGTTTTTTTTTTGATATGGCAAATAGCTGGAAAAAATTCAAGACATTCGCTAAAAACAGTTTTTTGAAAAAGTGCCCCCCTTGGGAATTAATGGCCTTTAAGCAGATAGACTAAAAACACGTAATCGTAAATATTTACCAAATGATTTGTCCAACCATCATGACATTTGTACAATCATAAAGATAATAAAAACGGTCATTTTAAGCCTATTTTGAAATTTATGGCCTCTTTTAAAATAGGTTCAACACTGGTAGTGTTGATACAAACTGCATGTAATTTATTTACCTTTAAGAATTTTGTAATTTTGTTCATTTTTTTGAATACCCCAATTCAAGTGAAAACTTTTTTTATTCTTAAAATTTCTGAGAAACTGTACCGTTTTTGAATAAACTTCAAAAAACTCTCATATTTTGCATTAATCTTAACAAAAAACTTACTTCAATTTAGTGACAGTGGTCAGTGACATAGAAATTTCAAAGGAATGTCTAGTCTTATGGAAAAATATGGGAAACATTAATAGTATATTAAAACATAGAGTTTTATAAGGAACGTTTTTTAGCACGCGTCCAGGTTTGGAAAAAGAGCCGCGCAGCGGCGAGTTTTCCAATGGACAAGTGATAAAAAACGCCTTATAAAACGAGTTTTTTATACTATTTTTTATATTTGCTTCATTTAATTAATTAAAAAGCATTTTTAATTTGAATTAAAAACTTAAGATAAAATTTTGTTTTTATGACCAACTTTATAGCATAACATTGACATTTTGAAGTAAAAAATAAATTCAAGTTAGACATATTGAATAATAGCATTTGTAAACTTTACTCATTTAATACTGAATGAATAGGCTCTTTTGAGAAAATGTAACCATTGATATCGTTTCTCCAATTCTTCTAGTTATTCCCTCTACAAAAAAAATATGTCCCCCGATTGATTATAATAGTAAAATTTGTAAATAAAAAGTACCTTGCAAGAAAAGAATTCATCTTTTTGCATCAGGAAAACCAACCAATAAAATAAAATTTTGGGTTTAATAATGAAGCAATTCAGAAACTTTAAGAAACCAAATTTCGGGTTTCATAATGTGCATATTATGGAACGCAAATATAAAAAACTTATTTTTTATTTTGCTACAGGGTGTATTGCAAATAGCTGGAAAAAATCCAAGATAGTCGTAGGTAATATCATTAGAGGAAAGAAAATTGCCGACAATCATAAATTTTTGACGAAAACTTCGTTGCATAGCAATTCTATGAGTCACATTTATTGAAAAAATGAGACCGTAGGACGGGTGATTTTTTCTAGCAATGTGACGAATAAATTTGCTTTATGCCAACGAAGTTTGAGTAAATTAAAATTTAAGATTGTCGTGCAAAATTCTTTCCTCGTATGATATTCGAAGGATTATTTCGTGACTGAAAAACTCATGTTTATTTTTAAATTTATTGCACTTCAAATGAATTTTAATTTAAACTTCAAATTGACAAGATTGAAAATCACACGTCGTTCTTGGCAACGTGTGATTTTCAGTGTAATCAGAAGGAAATGATAGCTTAGGTCGCAGGAGAAGACAGGAACGAAATAATCGGTAAAAACAGTTATTTGAAAAAGTGCCCCCCTTCGGAAATAATGGCCTTTAAGCAGGTAGACTAAAAACACGTAATCGTAAATATTTACCAAATGTTTTGTCCAACCATCATGAAATTTGTAAAGTCAATAAAGGTAATAAAAACGGTCATTTGTAACCCATTTTGAAATTGGTGGCCTCTTTTAAAATGTGTTAAACACTGGTAGTGTTGATAAAAACTGCATGTAATTTTTTCACCTTTAAGAATTTTGTAATTTTGTTCATTTTTTTGAATACCCCAATTCAAGTGAAAACTTTTTTCATACTTCAAATTTTTGAGAAATTGTACCGTTTTTGAATAAACTTCCAAAAACTCTCTTAATGTACCTCATATTTTGCATTTATCTTGACAAAAAACTTACTTTAATTTAGTGACATAGAAATTTCAAAGGAAAGTCTAGTCTTATGCAAAAATATGGGGTACATTAAGAGTGTTTTTGGTAGTTTAGTCAATTAATAAAAAGTACAGTTTCTTAGAAATTTCAAGTGGTAAAAAAGTTTGAACTTTGAAATTACAAAATTCTTAAAGGTTAAGAATTAACATGCAGTTTTTATTAACACTGCCAGTGTTTAACCCATTTTAAAAGGGGCCCCAAATTTAAAAATGGGTTTAAATGACCGTTTTTATTACCTTTATTGATTGTACAAATTTCAGAATGGATGGACAAACCATTTGGTAAATATTTACGATTACGTGTTTTTAGTATGCTTAAAGGCCATTATTTCCGAAAAGGGGTACTTTTTCAAAAAATGTGCTTAAAAAGGCCTACTTTTTAAGCACTTGTTCATTACTGCGAAGATTTTTTTTTATTTTAAACAACCTGTATATGCTAACAGTATAAGAAGTCGAAATAAAAAATGTCTTATATTTGATTTACTTCATTAATATTCTATAAAGACGATTCTAATGCTATTTTGCAAATGTTTAATGACTTAATGTTTTTAAATTAGTATTTAGGTGTTTTATAATTTGAATAATGACAAATGATTAGCATATTTGCATGAGGCGGAGAAGACATTCTAAAATTATTTAATATGGGTTACTAAATTCTGATAAGCAAAATTTTATTCATTTTAAAAATGTAGCTTTAACAGTGCACAACGATTTTTTTGGTGTGTTTTTATAAATTTGAATAAAAATAATTTCGTTAAAATTGTTTAAATTTAAAAAAATTAAAAATTAAATTTTTAACTTGAATTGGTGTCAGGTGTTAAGGATTTTAATTATTTTTTTCAAAATCAGGCAAAATAGTAGATTTTAGTACTAAGAGTTAAAGTGATGCTTTGTGTGACGAGGCAGAAAGATTGTATGGTGAGCGAAGTGAGACACACAATTCTGCCGAAGCACACAAAGCCACTTTCACTCTGTGTAGTAAATGATAATTTTTCTTAAAACTTCTAAATACAATGGTTTTATAATACATTTAATTTACTTATTTTAGTTGACTTTTATTTATTTTAAAATAAACGTCATTAAAGTGATGTTTATTTGACGTTTTAAGAAAAAAAAATTTGGTAGCGTCTGTAAAAGTTACTTTTACTGTCGCCGGCAGTAAAAATAAAAACTCTATGATACAGTTCAGAAAAATGCTACTTTTTGTTCGCCATATACGCTACTAAAGTGATGTTTTTATGACGTTTTAAGAAAAAGCCTTTAATATTGATGTCCTATAGTTTATTAAAATTAGTAGTATTAATGTAGTTCAGTGATCTGTGACTTGACTGTGTCTATTTTGCGTCTCGTCAATTTAGTTTTTGTTTTGTAACAGGAGAAATTTATTTCTTGGGTTCCAAGAATGAATTTATTGCCTACATACTCGCAAATAGTTACAGTTTACTATGAAAGATTTATGAACTTTTCCTCAAAATGCAATTATATCAAATTTGATATATTTACAATGCATTCAACTGAGAATTTAGACAAGAGAATTTATTTTATGTCATTTTGTTCATTAAAGCATAATAATACCTCGATGTTCTTTAAGAAACGTTCCATGCTATAGTCTGTTCATTACACAACAACTTTTTAAAGGCATTAATATAGGTTATTTTTTTTTTATATTTAGGTTTAACAAACACATACATTTTTTAGAAAATGTTTAGAAAAAGGACTGTCTTATAAAAGGCATTTTCTTTCTCGTAAAATTTTATTAAAGTGCCTTGGTCAGTGAATGGAGTATAGCCGTACGGAAATACACTTTTATTTTAAACTACTTCCAAATAAGTACGTTAGTGCAAATCCTATAAACTAGTTTTCACGCTAGTTCGCACTTACTAAACTATGTAAATACTATACATTAACAACTTAGCACAAAGTTAAAAAAAATAGTTGTTTAAATAAATTATTATTTTAAATCATAATAATGCAATAGGATAGGTTGGTACTTCCGGTAGAGATTTTATTACAAATGGCTTAATTTTCGTGAGAAATTTTGTTTTATTGTCCAACCAGTGAAATTGTTAAAATAATTTAAATTTATTTCAATAAGAAAATGCAAATGAGATCGTAAATTGTTTAAATTAATTTTAATTAAATTAAAGGAGACTTTTTGGGGGCTACCACGCCAACCCTAAACTCTTATTAGTGTGCATTCTGTGGATTTAGCTTGAGCCCAATCATTCTAATAATGCCCCCAGAAAAAATCCCAACCAAGATCTGCTTATGCAGGTTTGTAACCACTATCCCCAGGAACATAAAAGGGAAAAATTGTCACAAAATTTCCGTGACGTTTAGCCCCCATCTTGCATAGAAGTAAGAAGTTAGTTTTTTGTTAATACCTGAACTATTTGGCACTTTTAAAAAAAGTTTCAAAAATTTGTAGGAACATTATTTTAATAACAATACAATCATTTTTAAAAAAATAAAAAATCACCAATATGAACGATTTTATAGCACTTTGAAAATGTGCTAATTTGGTCCTACAGAGAACGCTGCAATCTATGCTTCAGGACTCTATGACTAAGGTAGACGATTATGATGAAATAAGGTGATTTTCAAAGAGCTATACAATCGTTAATATTGGTGATTTATTATTTTTTTTAAAATGATTGTATTCTTATTAAAATAATGTTCCTAAAAATTTTAAAACTTTATTTAAAAGTGCCGAATAGTTTAGGTATTAACAAAAAACTAACTCTCCACTTCTATGCAAGATGGGGGCTAAACGTCACGGAAATTTTGTGGGAATTTTGCAATGTTTTATTCCTGGGGATAGTGCCTACAATCCTGCATAAGCAGATCTTCTCAAATAGATGTTCTAACACATATTAAACCTGACTGTTATATATTCTTCGTAAGAATTGCTGTTTTTTACTACCTATCTTAGCCTATTAACCTACGAACATCCATCCTTAAAAGTAAAATTACGTAGCAGCTAGACCATGTGTTATTTTTAAGTAGGACGTTTCCTATAGACACGCAGGCTAGTCTAGACCTATTACCTATTACATAAAAGATCACAAATTATCACGGTAAAATGAAATGTGAAATCCTGACCCAGCCAAAGTTTAGATCGCATCGCGTTTACCTGAAACTGAATTATTGCATCTTTGTTGAATCAATTTCCAAAAGAAACAAATAGGTTACTTCTTAACTCGTTTTCTAAAGCATACTATTATTTTATTACAAAAAATACCTACATGCGACTTTGTTTTAATGTTAAATAGCAAAGTTGTGTAAGAAATTCAAAATTATTACCATGCTAGCGTTTCAAAATTTAATTAGAATTTAAAATTATGTTTTGCCCAAAGGGCAGAGAAAGCGCCTTCATTTTTTGAACATATTTTACAAAAATTGTATTGTTTTCAAATAGATAATGCTTGTCCTCCTACTATATTATAAAACTGCAACATGGTTAATTGATTATAAAGACATTAAAGTACCTAATTTAGTTAACAAAAATTAATGTTTGATCTGAATAATTTTCTGGCAATAATTTATATCGCATGACAATTATTACATGTTCATTTACTTCTGAAAATAAACAAGAGGCAATTAAAAAACAGTTAAGTTGGCTTAAAAAACCAAAACATGTGCTTTATTGCTACTAAATTATTGCATTTTCACAATAATTATGTTTAATTTGTTTGTATAGCCAATACTTTCACAAAAATTTGGAGTTTGTGCTTAATATTCCTTTGCGACAGAAAATGGTCAATGTGTCACAATAAAGGTTTTACATAATGTACTTTTTTGAATAAAGATTTCTTTTACCACCTTTTTTTTTGGAAACTGACATTTTCTAATAATAGTAGAGACATCATCAAGACCTGAGAATTTAATTTTGCAAAATGATTATGTAAAATTAATTAAAATGCATCAATGCAATTTGATACCTAATTAATTTGACCGCTCATTAAGAGTTGTATGCTTAATATCAGTGAAAGTAATCATCTAGGTACTTGATTTTTCTGTTCACCACAATTTAAGATGAACTTTTGCCGAGACTTTTGCTCATATTGTAAAATGTTGCATTTTTTCTTTTATTGTTTTAATGCATTATTTGGCAATATAAAATGCAATCAAGTGGTTTGATGCACTGGCACATTCACTTGTTTGGAAATAAATAAAAGCAGTTTTACAAAAGGATAAGTTAAGGATTATATTTCTTTTCTTATATAAGCATCTACACTCATTTTTTTAACTTTAGATTGTATCAAAATCGATGTTTAAAATGTATTTTTTTAGTTTCTGAAATAAATTTTTTTTTTGTTGATGAAAGCGAAGTTCTAAATGTATGAAAATGAAAATATTTTAATTTACAAATAAATTATATGCAACGCTTGATCAACAATATTTATTATGAATTAAATAAGTAGATAATTCCTTTTTGAATGAATTTGTTACACTTCATAGACTGTATAAAATATGGTATCAATGTCAAGGTTTCATTTTTGCAAGCATGACACTACTGATTTTTCTCTTTGCAGATAAATACAAAGAAAAATATATCATACAATAAATGTTGAAAAAAAGAAAAATGAGTAAAAAATATAAAATATTTATTTTTTAACAACATAACAATAAAAACATAATAGCAAACATAACAAAAAAATGTTTAAAACAAAACAAAATAAAATGGCCAAAACAAAGAACATTTAAAAATAGGTTCTCTAAGTATTAAACATAATTTTTATCTATTAAAAAAATAAACTTAATAGTTACCTAAATAAATCTTAAAAATAATTCTTCTTATTTTAAGTTTTATAAAAACAGGTGCAGAACAAAAAATAGCACCTTCTTAACATTATTATTGCACATAGTATCTTTATAGTGAACTGGAGAGTGATTAAGAAAAATTTGAATCTTCTTAAAGCAACCCTAGATGTACAGGCTATCTTAAATTTAATGCAAATGTAAAAAATAAAACTACCCCATTATTCAAAAAAAATTACACACCAAAAAATGCCTAATATGTGACGTTGCTCTACATTGTATTTCAAAATGTAGATTTTTCTCTTGCGAATTGAAAATGATTAAAAATATTTTTTACTGGTTGCCTAGTTTAAGTTGCCAATTATGCATTCTACAAAACATTCTTAATACACAAATTAAGGCAATAATATTTACAAAAAAGTGCCTAAAATGAACTAGCAAGTCCTAGGTAGTAATAATTTGGTTTCACAACAGTTTTACACTGAAATTATAGATTTTGTAGCTTAAAGGGAAATGTCGCGAAGCATAGAAACTGTGGTTATGTAATGTTGGTTGCCTAAAATCAACAAAAATCAACACTTTCTGGTCATTGCTCAGTGGGTTTATAAGAGTTCATTTTAATTAAAAATTGTGCTTACCAGCAACATAAATAAACAAAGCGCAAGTTGAAATAATCTAAAGGTCCATTAATAGACGTGCAAATACAATGCAAAAATATAGTGCTTTTAAATTGTCAAAATTCTGAAATAAAACGTTTATTGATGGATCTTTAGGATATGTCAACTTGTGCTTTGTTTATTTATGTTGCTGGTAAGCACAATTTTTAATTAAAATTAACTCTTATAAACCCACTGAGCAATGACCAGAAAGTGGTGTTTTTTGTTGATTTTAGGCAACCAACATTACATAACCACAGTTTCTATGTTTCGCGACATCCCCTTTAAAGAATGTAAGTAAACAAATTTTGCAAAAATATGGATTTAAGGTTATTTTTGTTTCAGGATATTTTGAATCATGGCGGGATAGTTTTGTGCATTAAACTTAAAAAACCCTGCACAAAGGAGACTACCTATTCTTTGGCGTTACTAAAAACAACCTCTAAATTAACGAAGCTTAATGATTTTTCGTGTTTGCTTAACTCTTCGTCGATTTTGGGGATGAGGTTTCGGTTTTCTAATATTCGCTGCTGGTTTGTGTTTTTTGGGTACTTTTCTACTTTCGTGTCCTTCAAAATCTTGATCGTATTGACCATACTCATTTTGGCCATGGTCGTATTGACCATAATCATTTTGCCCATATTCTTGTTGGCCATATTGATGATGCCCAAGGTCATGATGACCTTGAGGATTAAACTGTCCCCTTCCTATTTGATGATGGTTTTCTTCAAGGAAATCATCGTCATTGTTTACATGGTCGCTTTTCTTGAAGTCGAAGTCATCAAAATGTTTTTTTGGAGGATCGTAATTGTACCTAAAAAAAGAAATATTCATAAAAAAAAAACTTTAGCTAGAGAATAGGAACAAGAATTAGAGCTCCTCCAAATTGAGCAAATGAAAAAAAAAATGTTTCTGATTTTAATAAAACTTGTTTTGTAGACTTTTTTTCTGCAGTAGAATACAAATCGGTATTTTGATTTTTTGTGAGAACATTTTTTTGGAAATGAGAGCACTTTTAGAAAAATTGGGTTGCGCTTTTGAAGTTGCATTTAAAGCTCTGAAAAAAACAGGTAAATATAAAAATAATAGATTTTTTTTTAAACTGTATTTTTATGCTAATTAAATAGCTTAGAAAACAAATCAGCAATCAGATTTATTTCAAGTGCTTTCATTTTTTTTTCTAGAGCTTTTCAATGTTTGCCAAATTTTGAAAAATTTTACAAATAATTAATAAAAAATATTTTTTGTTTCCAATTTTAATGAAACTTGTTTTATAGATTGCTTTTTTTAATGTAAAATACGAATCCGCATTTTAATTTTTTGTAAATAAGTCATTTTGAAAATTAGATAACTTTCAGAAAAATTGGGTTGGGAGTTGCTTTCAAATACCCATAGCAAAAAAACTAAGAGCTCTGTTAATCTTTTAGTACCAGATTCGGATTCAGCAGCTCGTTTTACATAAGCATTAATGGCTACCAATGACTTATTGGTAGTAAAAACTATTTGTGGCCATGACAATTAAAAAACTGAAAATATTTGGCACCCTTTACCCCTTACAAAATTGGGGAAAATTAAAAAAAAAAGATTTGCCTGAAATTTTGTTTTCATGAAAATTAAAAGCCCTAGAAATAAAATCAGCAATCGGTTTTTTCCAAGTGCTTTGGATTTTTTACTGGTACTTTCCAAAGTTGGCCAAATTTTGAAAATTTTTAAAAATTATTGACAAAAGATTTTGTGTTCCTGATTTTAGTAAAGCTTATCTTATAGATTTCTTTTTTAAAATCCGCATTTTCATTTTGTGTAGAAATGTTTTTTTTTTAATTAGAGCACTTTGAAAAAAATGGGGTTGTGCCTTTAAAGTTGCCTTTAAAAGGTTGTAGCAATAAAAAGAAAACCTCTGTAAATATTTAAGTACAAGATTCGGATTCAGCAGCTCGTTTTACATATGAATTAAAGGCACTCATTGGTGACAAAAATTATTTGTGGCCATGTCAATTAAAAAACTGGGAATATTTGGACCCTCACCCTTTAGTTAAAAATGAAATAAATTAAAAAAAATGATTTTCCCTAAACTGTGTTTTTATGCTAATTTAGAGCCTTAGAAAAACAAATCAGCAGTCAGATTTTTTTCCAAATGCTTTCGTTTTTTTGCTGAAACTTTTCAAAGTTGACCAAATTTTTAAAAAATTTTAAAATTCTTGGCAAACATTTCTGTATCTTTAATTTTAATAAAACTTATTTTGCAAATTCCTATTTTGATGCCAAATAAAAATCCGCCTTTTGACTTTTTGTAAAAAAAGTTTTCTAGGAAATTAAAGCACTTTTACAAAAATGGGGTTGTGCCTTTAAAGTTGCCTTTAGAAGCTCTTAGCTATAAAAAGAAAAGCTCGTTACATAAGCATTGAGAGCACTTATTTGTGAAAAGAATTATTTGTGACCGTGCCATTTAGAAAACTGAGAATATTTGAATCCTTTCCCCCTAGAAAAAGTGAGATAAATTAAAGAAAAAATAGATTTGCCTTAAACTGTGTTTTTATGCTAATTAAGAGCCGTAGAAAACAAATCAGCAATCAGATTGTTTCCAAGTGCTTTCGTTTTTTTGCTAGAGCTTTTCAAAGTGTGTCAAATTTTGACTTTTTTTCTTTAGTTTTTTTTTCTGCTATTTTTTTGCCCTTACTAACCCGTGAGTTTGTTCATACTCCAATTTATTATTATCTTCATGGTGTTCATGATGTGCAATAATTGGTGCTTCATGATGATGATGATGAATATCCACTTTTTTTTCTTTTTCTATAATGTGATGATGATGCTCAGGCACCTTGATTATTTTGGTATGGTAAATTGTTTTTATTTTTTGGGGAACGTGAATTCTGTGACGTTCTCTAAAACAGAAAAATGTAAATTAATGAGACAGAATTTTTGTTTTCTTTGGACTTAATAAATTGTTTTTTTTTAAATCATTTTTGTCATATTTAAACAATCTACTATCCATTCACCATTTATTTAAACCAAAGTAGGCGAGCCATAGGGTGATAGATTTTACCCTGTGTATTGTTATTAATGTCACTTGTGTTTGCTGGTTATGTAAAAAAATCCAAAAAATTAAAAAATGCATTTAAAAACATGTTTAGGGCATCTGAATCAAAAACAATGGTATTAAAATATACAGAAGTATTTATTTTATTATTAAATTACTTTATAATGCACTAATCTTTAAACCATTAAAAAATTTACACAAAATAGGAATTATTTATGTAAGTACTCACTGTTAAGAAGTCATTTTAGGTATCATAGGATAAATTAGCACTTTTACAAAAATGTCTACAATTTTCTTTATAAATTCTCAAGCAAAAATCGATTCTTTTTTTCCAATTTTTACGCCTAATTAATTTTGGCATTTTTGAATTTTTAATGACAGTAAATTAGAAATGTAATGCCAACTTTGTGGAATATTCAACTTTTCAAAGAAAAAGGTTCTAGTTTTCATAGGTGACTGAGTTTTTTTAAAACCTGAATGGATAGTACTTAAAAGCCTTTTTTAAAAAACAAACATTGATTTTCAACAATAGATATCTATAGTTTAAAAGTAAGTAGTAAAACACAATAACTTTCAGTATACTTTCACGTTTTCGAATCTCCTCTTCAATGCTTTTTTAAGTCAAAATATTTAAAGTTCAAGACTTCACTATGCAGATAATAACACTAGTTTGTATACTTCATGTTGATGCCTATTCATGGTCATCAACGCGGCAAATTATACACATTTTATTCATGTATAATTATTTGTTTCATTTGAATTGCTACAATTCGATACGTCTAGTCAATTTGTAACACGTAGCGAAAGCGAAATAAGAAATGCTAAATATGAACATTCAGGAAAATGCATAGAAACAGGTTTAGTGTTGTAGAAAAGTTAGATAATTATCTCTATTATTGTTTTCACTATCAAATAAAATTTATTAGTTTCTTGCATTTTTTTATTATTTTTTTTATAGAATTCTGCACGAAGAAATAAAAAATAAAATAACTTTTTATATTTGCGTTCTATAATATGCACATTATGAAACCCGAAATTTGTTTTTTTAAAGTTTCTGAATTGCTTCATTATTAAACCCAAAATTTTATTTTATTGGTTGGTTTTCCTGTTGCAAAAAGTTAAATTCTCTTCGTGCAAGGTACTTTTTATTTACAAATTTTACTATTATATTCAATCGGGGGACATAGTTTTTTTGTGGAGGGAATAACTAGAAGAATTGGAGAAACGATATCAATGGTAACATTTTCTCAAACACGCCTATTCATTCAGTATTAAATGAGTAAAGTTTACAAATGCCATTATTCAATATGTCTAACTTAAATTTATTTTTTACTTCAAAATGTCAATGTTATGCTATAAGGTTGGTCATAAAAACAAAGTTTCATGTTGAATTTTTAATTCAAATTAAAAATGCTTTTTAATAAATTAAATGAAGCAAATATAAAAAATAGTATAAAAAACTCGTTTTATAAGGCGTTTTTTATCACTTGTCCATTGGAAAACTCGCCGCTGCGCGGCTCTTTTTCCAAACCTGCACGCGTGCTAAAAAACGTTCCTTATACAACTCAATGTTTTAATATACTATTTATTTTGCTCAAATCAAGGCTCAAATAGATGTTTAGTTTTTAAAGCGCAGAAATTTAAATTTTTAATTTTTTTTTAATTTAGGCAACATTTATTTTTATAAAAAATGTTTTACTTGAATCAAATATAAATAAACAATTTTCTAACGATTTATTAATTTTTAACGGCATTGACACATCGGTTAGAGGGCTCAAAAGAAAAAATATGATTTTTAGATGTCCCCATTTAAAAGAAACACGACGCATCTCAGCATTTTTTTTTTTAGGAAGGACAATAATTTTTGAATTTAAAATTCAAATAAATTTTTTTCTTTAAAATAGTTAACCGATTTTTAAAATTTTAAGTTTACTGAAATGAAAAAAATTATAGTGTCAAAATAAGACCCCACTTGACCCATAGTGCCATATTCTGTACTGGGGGGGTCACCCCTCTTAGGGGGTAGAAGAATAAAAATAATAATAAATGGAATTTTTGTTTAAGGCTAGAGATTCAAATTTAGAGATCTTCTAATCTGTGCTTCTAGAAGCTCATATAAGTCATCTCCGTTGAGCTCCCGTCAATTTTTATAAATAGCACATCTACATGAGGACCCCATCCTATATTTAAACTAAATATAGTTTTGAAAACTAAAAATAGGGCTACAACCGTATGGTTGCATTTAATCGGTTATTTCTTTGTGTCGAAAAGCAGACTTTAAAAAGAAAAACATTATAATGATTTTTAAAGTCAGATTTTCGACCAAAAAGAAATAACCGATTTAAATGCAACCATAATACGTTTGTAGCCCTATTTTTCTAGTTTTAAAAACTACATTTCGTTTTAATATAGGATGGGGCCCTCATGTAGATGTGCTATTTAGTAGAATTGGCGGAAGTTCAACGGAGATGACTTATGCGAGCTTCTAGGAGCACAGATTCTTTTCTAAATGGTAAAATGGTGGTTGGATACATTACCGTTTTTTTTTTGACATATTTAAAACCAAAAAAAAATATACGTACCTATGGTGTCCAGGGTGTGCCAATAAAATTTCTAGAAGTGTTGAAAAAGTAATGACTAATAAAGTCACCTAAAAAAAACCTGTAATTAGTAAGTGGATAGGGCAATATTAAAAAGAACAAAAATAGTGATATTTTTAAGAAAGACACACAAAAAATGTTTTGGGTAGAAGCTGATATCTTTCAAAAAAATTTTGTATGATTTTCTCGGACTATGAGTACACCAACAGTTTTAAATCACAACTTAAATGTATCACCCTGTAGACTTACTTTGCACCACACCATATTGCACATAACGAAATAAACCGTTTTAAAACCGGCACCTCAACACTTCTAGTTTCTTATGCGAAGCATATCCTCGACTTTACCATTCTTATTTATAACTTTTGGATGGATAATCGGAAGTGGGATACCAGCTGATACCAAGAATCCACAACTATGTACATACTTCCTTTATATCCGTTATAGTACGAGAGCTGGCAACCAAATACATACATCATCAAACGTTGTCATGATTTTTTGTACATTACATCATATTTAATATTTCTTAACTTTTGTCCAATACACTTTCAGAGCTAACAGGAAACGTTTTTTTTAAACATCATAAGTGGAATATTTATTTTTTAAGAAATACAATAATATGTGCAAATATGAGCCTTAACACTGCCAGACATTTATAAAGTGAAAATTTTTAATTTTATGTAATCTGTAGACTTTTATGGCTAAAATAAGAAATTTTTATTACAGGGTTTTCTGTCCTTGGAAAGCACATTTGAAAAGCGATTAACCCATTATAAAGGGTTGGCAGGGTTATAGCTCGAAGGTGCAAAAATCAATTTTGTTGTACGAAGAAAACGATCCCACTTTACCTTAAAAAAAACGCTACCTGTTTGGCCTGCCATTTTGTTGGATAAAGAAAAGTAATATTATTTCAAAAAATCAGGACATCGTTAATGATGTGGATTTTGATAGCTCCTATACTATATTGTTAAGAATAAAGAAGAAAATTCATAAATAAATTAAATATAAAATATTTCGTTTTTTATTATTATTTAATAAATAAAAAATTACGACTCATTTACAAAAGGATTTCAGTGAATCTTTAAAATAATGCGTATTTTTTGGATGCACGAACTTTGCATTAAAAGTAAATTTGTAAATGGGTCATTATTCCTTTTTTACCTAATTATGAAGAATTAAAGTTGTAAAACACTTCGTAAATGTTATACAAACCCTTTAGCTGGTACGTTGAATGTTTTAAACCGACAGTTTGTTGTTTTCTGGTATTTTAGCGTTATATTTGATAAAAATATAAAATTAAGAAGTAATGTCAGTTAGCATCTGAAACGACGGGTGGTATGACAGATCTCCTAGGTTACCCCAACCAGTTTTTGTAAGAATACGTTCCATTATAAACAAAATTTTGTTTATAAAAACAAAAATGACTTGACAAAAATCGAGTTTAAGTTTCCTATATGCCAACTGACACATGTAAATTTTTAATCACATCAACTATTATTACTTAACAATTATAAATCTTTAGAAAGTTATGTAAACATAACAACAGGCAGTTTGCTCGTAAATAAAAAAAATTACCAACATTTTTTTAGCTTTTCCTCTATCCTATGAATAAGTTGTATATTTATAAGGCGAATAATAAATATTCTAGACATTTCCTTCCGTATAGCCTGTCTAGTCTTTTGTCTTACGTTAATTATAATTAAGCGCTCTTAAGGCTAGAGATTCAAATTCACAGTTTCGAAGATCTGTGCTCCTAGAAGCTCGTATAAGTCATCTCCGTTGAGCTCCCGTCAATTCTATTGAATTGCCCATCTACATGAGGACCCCATCGTATATTAAAACTAAATGTAGTTGTGAAAACTAGAAAAATAAGGCTACAAACGTATTATGGTGTCATTTAAATCGGTTATTTCTTTGTGTCGAATATCTCACTTCAAAAAACATGATTTTTAAAGTCATATTTTCGACACAAAGAAATAACCGATTTAAATGAAACCACAATACGTTTGTAACCCTGTTTTTCTAGTTTTTAATAGTACATTTAGTTTTAATATAGGATGGGGTCCTCATGTAGATGTGCTATTTAGTAGAATTGACGGGAGCTCAACTGAAATGACTTATACATGCTTCTAGGAGCACAGATCTTCGAATCTGTGAATTTGATTCTATAGGCTTAAAAATAATAGCATTGGTATCTTCAAAGATCAAAACGAAAACGAAATTTAATTGGTATGAGAATAATTATCTTAAATTTAAATCGAAGAAAATGTAATTTATAAAAATCTAAAATCTGCCTGAATTATATGTCTAATTATTTTAATGAAGAATTCGCGAAAAAGAAAGCTATACTACATTGCATTAGTTTTATTTAAAACTAGACTTAATTTCGTAGAATCATAAAATGAATATTTTAATTGCTGCTATTGACCTACGAAAAGCTCGAGTAATTATTATACTCTTCGCAGACAAAGTCGAAGAGTATATTGCGATTGGTTGGACCTTCTCTAAAATCGTTAATATTCATCCTAGAGCAAACATTTTTACAGATTCGTTCGTTTCATGACTTTTTAAAACTTTTATTTTTTGTCCGTCTGTCTGTAACGAAATTTGTGACCACCATAACTCAAGAACGGTTTATTGGATCGACTTGAGATTTAACACAAAAATCAATCCCATTTAGAGGAAGAGCCCTATCGTTTTTGGAAAAAATCAAGTAATAAATAGAGGGTTAAAAACATCCCCAAAGTAGGAACTTTTATTTTTTGTCCGTCTGTCTGTAACGAAATTTGTGACCACCATAACTCAAGAACGGTTTATCGGATCGACTTGAGATTTAACACAAAAATCAATCCCATTTAGAGAAAGAGCCCTATTGTTTTTAGGAAAAATCAAGTAATAAATAGAGGGTTAAAAACACCCCCAAAGTAGAAAAAATTCATATTATCGTTAATATTCACTTTACGAAAAATAATATTCTTAATAAAATTAAAGATTGTA
This sequence comes from Cartodere bifasciata, assembly GCA_963920755.1. NCBI lineage: Eukaryota > Metazoa > Arthropoda > Insecta > Coleoptera > Latridiidae > Cartodere > Cartodere bifasciata. Next base: position 29,723,093 of record OY987194.1, on the reverse strand, counting down.
TTTTTTCCTATAAAAAAGTGTCTAGTAATTTTTTTGTATCCCCACCCGTTTACAAGACAAATAAGTTTTACGTTTTTTTCAATAAAATAAAAAATGCACCTTTTTAATCATCTACTGCGAAGAGTATCATATAGAATGTGTAACAATTATATAAAAATAAAAAAATAGTCATAAGAAATGAGCTATCTGCGAAGTTTAAATTTTTAAATGATCTATCCTACTCACTGATCTAACCCGCTCTTGTTATTCTCTAAACCTATGCATGCATAAATTAATGTTATTAAACATTTATTACTCATTTAAATTACGCTAAACACAAAAATGTAAAACCATGATTTCACAAGTAAAGAACAAAATTGGTGACATCTGTTACTCGTAAAATTCAGTTTTAGAAAATACAGGATGTCCAAAAAATGGTGCATAAACGCGATGGTACGCTCTTGAGGCATTCTTAGGGATCCCTAGAAAATTAAAAAAAAATCCATCTGTTATATTCATCGAAAAAAATGCGAACAAAGTTGCATAAATTCAGCAACACAGTCTAGGAAAATACATCTAAAAATCCCATCTATGAGTCTTGATTATACACTTTTGCATTAGATTTTATTGACGTTGTTGTCAGCTTCATTTCATGAAAATTTTATAAAATTAAATTGATTATAAAAATGTAATTCGACCATTAAAAAAATAAACAAATGGTGAAATGGTTTAAGATAGACTGTAGCTTTGTATTAATCCATTTCTTTCGTTAATATATGCTGTTATCTTTAAGATACAAGCGTTTAAAGTTTCGCACTTTTGGGCCTCATTTCTTCGAGGGTATATGGGATATATTCTTTTTAACATTTTCTGGGGCTCCCTAGACATGCCCCAACAACGTACCATAGCGTTTATGCGTCATTTTTTGGACACCCTGTATAAAAAAAAAGATCTGACAACAATGTGTGTCAGGTGTGGGTTGTCGAGTCCCCGTTTTATGCAAACAAAATTAAAGTTATTAAAAAATTAAATACGATACATATCTTTTTAAATAATGTTTGTTTTCCCTATAGTACATATGATGGCAAATCAATATCCATTTTGAAATAAATATCTTTATTAATTCAATAATAATAGTTAATACTTCTTCGGCTCTATATTTAATTAAATAGGTAATACCCATTAGTAAAATTACCAATATTGTATGTCATCAAGAATAAAGAAATTACAAATATTTTATTTATAAATAACATTTACAGATATTTATCGCAGTTTAAGACAATTTTTATTAAATTATTCCAAATGGTTGTTGTCTCTTTTAAATATTGTAAGAAAATGTAACCAATTGAATAAAGGTAAGTTTTATAATACATACAGGGTGACCAAAAAATGGCGCATAAACGCGATGGTACGCTCTTGGGGCATTCTCAGGGATCCCAAAAAAATTGTCAAAAAAAATCCATATGTTGTATTCATCGAGAAAAATGGGAACAAAGTTGCATAAGTTCGGCAACACAGTTTGTAAAATACATCTTAAAAGCTCATCTAGATTCTTGAGCATACAATTTTGCATTAGATCATATTGACATTGTTGTAAGCTTCATTTCATGAAATTTTTGTAAAATTGAATTGATTATAAAAATGTAATTTGACCATTTAAAAGATAAACAAATGGTAAAATAATTTTAGATAGATTGTGCCTTTGTATTTAGCCATTTCATTCGTTTATATGTACTGTTATCTTTAATGTATAAAAGGGCGATTTATAGAACGTTACTTTCACTTTACTTCCTCTTTACTTCGGCGTAACTTTACAGAAAATTAAATAAAATACATGGGAATGTATTAGCAAATTTATACTTCACTTTAGCGCTACTTTGCTGATTCATTTAGCTGTAAGTAGTACTGTCAAAAGCCTAGCTTGGCCGATCATGCGCAAAATTTGCAAAAATGAGATATTCACCCTTATTGTCAAGGGTGGTGATTACGGAATATCGTTTCGTACGAAACCTGCTGGTCTTTTTATGTAGGCTTCGTACGAAGCGATATTCCGTAATTACCGCCCAGGTGTAAATAGTCAGAAGTCGCGAGGTCAGACACATGCGCATACCTGTTTCCAATTTCACGTAACTTTACAATCTATAAATTAAGTAAATTTGATAAGTTACGCGAAAGTGAAGTAACGCCGAAGTAAAGTGAAAGTAACGTTCTATAAATCACCCTTAGGCGTTTAAAGTTTCGCACTTTGGGGTCTCATATCTTCAAGGGTATATGAGATTTTTTTTAACATTTTTCTGGGGGTCTCTAGACATGCCCCAACAACGTACCATCGCGTTTATGCGCCATTTTTTGGACACTTTGTAGTAGAATGTTAAAAGAATTTTCTTTTAGGTTGACGGTAATTTTTACTAGATAAACAATGTTTGGTCAAAAACCAAATCCCAAATCGAAGGACAAATGCTTTTGCCAGGCACAAGGACCAATACTATGGGTTTTTCGAATGTTCGGCCTATTTCCTGTAACAACAAAGCATACCCCTGCATGTGTGTTCGAACGCTCCCTTCTATGGATAATATACTCTTTTTTTATTGTTATTGGAGTAAGTTTTGCTATGTTTTACAGCAGGGAATATTTGTATCCACCAGGGGCATCGATTCTTTTGGTTATTTTTTATGTTATAGATTTCGTTGAGTGCTGTTCGGCATTTTTGTTTATGCTTCATATGTGTTTTACGTTACCGAAGTGAATTGAGATTTTGAATAGACTATCTATGTTGTCTGCGAAGAAAAATGTCCTTTGTGCTAAGGCGAGAAATGTCTTGTATAGGATCAATGTTTTCTTTGTTTGTCTGCTGTTTTTTGTCATTGGTATATCCTTAGCGATTTCGGCATATTTTGCACCATGGGATAAGTTAGAATTCATGCTGTTCGTTCGTAAATTACTAGGGAATATGTACTTTTCGTTCTTCTGCCTTTTGATGGTACTCCTTTCCTTTCTTACATGTATGATGATTTGTTTTGAGAAGATCTTAAAGGCAAGACTGAACGCCAAAAAGCTTAGTTTTGCCAAAAAGTGTCACGACGACACTTCTAGCAATTTCGAAATCTTTGGCCTGTTTTCTGTTAAGGTTTGTAATGATGGGGACAACCCTGAAAAGCAAAAGTACTTCCCTTTTGTATCATCGATTGAAGAAATTGATTCCTTACGAATTTTGCACGAGGAAATCTGTGTTTTAATGTATGATTTCAATAAATGTTTGGACCCTTGGTTATTGGTCCAATTAGTCCTAGCAATTTTGTTTATGGTACTCAACTGGTACTCTACAGTTATTTATTTCCTGTATGATTTTAAAGACAAGGAAATTTCTTTGTTTGTGCATTCGTATAATTGTTTTCAAGCCATTGGAATGACACTTGGACTCTTTTTGATGTTAAAAACTGCACACCAACTTCGAAATAGGGTAAGTAACCCTAATATACAGGGTGTCCCAGAATTGGCGCACCACCTGTATGGAACGTTGTTGGGGCATGCCCAGAGATCCCCAGAAAATTGTAAAAAAAAATCCATCTCATACACCCTCGAAGATATGAGGCCCCAAAGTGCAAAACTTTAAACGCATATACCTTAAAAACAACAGCACGTATTAACGAAAAATATGGTTTAATACAAAGCTGCAGCTTATCTTAAACCATTTCACCAATTTTTCTTCTTTTAGATGGTCTGGTCAAATAACATTTTTATAATCAATTTAATTTTACAAAATTTTCATGAAATAAAGCTGACAACAACGTCAATAAAATCAAGTGCAAAAGTGTATAATCAAGACTCATAGATGGGATTTTTAGATTTATTTTCCTAGACTATGTAGTATTATCCTAGACTGTGTTGCCGAATTTAAGCAACTTTGTTCGCATTTTCCTCAATGAATAAAACAGATGGATTTTTTTTAACAATTTTCCTGGAATCCCCAGGCATGCCCTAACAGCGTACCATACAGGTGGTGCGCCAATTCTGGGATACCCTGTATAATATCCATTCACAGTTTAAAAAAAAACAGTCACCTATGAAAACTAGAACCTTTTTCTTTAAAAAGTTAAATTTTCCCCAAAGTTGGCATTACATTTCAAATTTACTGTCATTAAAAATTAGGAAATGCCAAAAATAATATGACAGTTAGGTACATAAAACAGGCGTAAAAATTAAAAAAAAGAAACAATTTTTGCTTGAATGTAAGAATTTATGAAGAAAATTGTAGACATTTTTGTAAAAGTGCTAACTTATCCTATGATACCTAAAATGACTTCTTAACAGTGAGTACTTACATAAATTATTCATTTTTTGTGTAATCTTTTAAATGGTTTAATGATTAGTGCATTATTAAGTAATTTAATAAAAAAATAAATACTTCTGTATATTTTCAGAACATTGTTTTTTATTCAGATGTCCTAAATATGTTTTTAAATGCATTTTTTAATTTTTTTGACTTTTCTTACATAACAAGCAAACACAAGTGACATTAATGAAAATATACAGGGTAAAATCTGTCACCCTATGGCTCGCCTGTTCAGTTTTTTTTAATTGTGAATAGATAGTAAAACAGCCAGATTTTTAAATGTGTTATAACGTTTATTCAGGAATTTATATCTACAAAATGCACACTAATAAGAGTTTAGGGTTGGCGTGGTAGCCCCCCAAAAAGTCTACTTTAATTTGCATAGTTAGGTCACGATGAATCTGCACCAAATTTTACAAATATAGGTGCTGAATAAGATTTCATAACGATTTTTGGAAAAATGATTCCTCTAAAAAAAATCCTTTATCCCCTAAATGGTCCCCAAAGAGTTCAATTATGTTGGATTTACAGCAAACAGATGCAAAATAAGTTTCTTAACAACTTCTACTTTTTTTTTCTAAAAAAATGTCTTCATCCCATTTGAGAAGAAGATCATTAGAAGAAAATAGACATTTAAAAAAAAATGTGTCTTCTTTTAGATTGAAAGTCTAAAGCTTTTTTTGTTGGAATTTTCTACAAGGTCACCTTCAACTATTGAGCAACAACAAATTCGTTTGTTTATTTTGAAATTGTCCAATCACAGACCGTTAAATGCTAGTGGGGTCGTAAATATGGATTTGGATATAGCAGCACCCGTAAATGTTTTTGTTTTTAGATATTTTCTAGTCCAATAAAAAAATTGGATATTTGATGATTTCTGTGGCGAATGTTTAATATAAAACAAAGATTCTCTCCAAACCACACTTTATTTAGAAAAATCTGAATACGTATTTCGACAGCTAAGCTGTCATCTTCAGCAGAGGATAGACAGCTTAGCTGTCGAAATACGTATTCAGATTTTTCTAAATAAAGTGTGGTTTGGAGAGAATCTTTGTTTTATAATAAGAAAATTATAAAAATGTTGACAAATTTTGTAATTTTGTGAAGTTTTACAATATTCTGTTTTTTTTTTCATTTATGGCAAAAATATTTTTTTTTAGATAATTGCGAATATTTTTACCTATGTTCTTGTGGCTCTACAGTTTAACATCCCAAAAGAATAGAAAAATAAAATCATAAGTTGAAATACTGAATTGGATTATTGATGACTTTTTATGAAGCTTTTTTGGAGTTACTATTTTTTTTCCAAAAACGGGTTTTTTTGTATTATGATTAAAATGTAAATAAATACAATCAATATTTCTAAGTGTTTATTTTGCAGAATAAATATACCTAGTCATTAAATTCCTTTCCAATTTTTTTCTACATTTTCTATTTGCTCAAATTTAAACAAATTTATTTTTTTAAATGTTTGAAATTTTTAGAATTTTTTTTTTTAATATGAAATGGGTCCTTCTGAGTATTATTTTCTAAATCCTTGGTAAAATTGCAATGCTACCAAAACATAAGTTACTACCACTCCAGAAACCTGAAAAACAAATTTAATTTTTTTTTGTTTTAAATATTTTTGAATTTTTTTTTTCTTACAGATGATAAAAGTTTTGTTCCAACAACAAAAATATTATTTGCTGAAATAATAGGTCTTTGCAAAATCAAAGTGTTTATCAATCTTTCTACCTAAAACAAATTTTATAAAATTTTCTAAATTATGTCCCACTAAAAATAATAATTTTTTTTTTCTAAAAAAATTCGAAATCAATGGGCGTGTTTTATGAACAAATTTTATTTGCTTATAATCAATTCCTCATAATAAACTATGGTGTTTTGCACATTTTTTTAAATCACACAAGTTTCCATTTTCTAGAAAAAAATTTAAAAATTGCATTAAATTGGACCAGTTTTAGCAGCCATTTTTCCCCTTCCACCTTCTTGAATCTATACCTTTACCCCATTGTCAAAGTGACATTACCGCCTATATTTTTACCTAATTTATTGCTTTACTTACATTTTAGGTATTTTTTATTAACGCCACGATAAATAAATCAAAATAAAGATAAAAATATTCCATATTTTAGGCAATCTGTCACTAAGCGCGCGGGTTGACTTAAGAAACATAGAAAAGAAAACATTTGTATGTTGCTAAGCTATGTGCTACACCTTGGAATAGTGGAAGTGGGCGGAAGGAGAATGCCTCAAAATAGGAGAAGTGTCTAAAAGTTTAAAATTTGGAGGCCTAGAACACCTAAACCAGCCACTAGATAAACAAGAGATTTTTAGTGAAAGCTCATGCCCAAGTCTACTTTTTATTTTTAATCAAAAAAATAAAAATTTTTACTTGTGACACCCAGAGTTTAAAATTATACCTGATTGGCTTCTTTGATAGATAAACTGCTTATTGGAAGCTTAAAAAGATATGATAGGGTATCATCACTCTAAAAAAAAAAACAAATTAACAAAAAAAATACAGGGTGTTACCAAATAACTAGGAAAAAATCAGGGGGTAATTTCTGGACACATTTTAAGTAAAAAAGTTTTTATAAACATGTGTCCGAAAATCTTTCGTTTCTGAGATACAGGGTGCTAAAGTTTCTAAAAAAAAACTTTTTTTTTAAGATTACCAAGAAACTAAACAAGATATTTATTTGATACTTAGCAAGGGTAATTTTCTTGCATTTAGGCATAAAGTGCGGTAGAAAAAAAATAAAAAATTATAATTGGAAGGGGCACATTTAGGGGTACTATGGGGGTTGTTCACCCCCAACTTTTTTGTGTGTTACCTTTTTGGTATTTTCATAAAATAATTAAAAGCCCTAGAATATGATCTTTAAAAGTAATGTCTTCTTCTTTTTTTATAAAACTAACCGTTTTCGAGAAAAAATTCATTGCCCAAAGGCAACAAAATTTCTTTTTTAAGTTTGGCTTTTTTATTTTAATGAAAATAAAACATAGTTAACAATGAAGGGTTAATTTATTCCTTTTTTTTATTATTATTTCAAATAAATATCTGGTTAAATTTCTTTAGTAATCTTAAGATTCAAATTTTTTTTGAGAAACTTTGACACCCATCTCAGAAACGAAGGATTTTCGGACACATGTTTATATGAACTTTTTTTCTTAAAATGGGTTTAGGAATTACCCTCTGAATTTTTTCCTAGTTATTTGGTAACACACTGTATATGAAAATATTTAGAAAAATTACCTTATGATACTGTTCTTCAATTTTATACAAAAAGAATACCAGAGCTATGATAACTCCAGCGGTTCTCAATTGCAAGATAATAAGAGTCCCAATAGTTCCTTTTAAATACGACAAAACAATCACGTAAATGTTTATAATCAGAAAAAGCGTTACTCCACTCATCCAGATAAAAATATTAGGACTAAAGTAGTCTTCAATGCTTTTAAAATTTGAATTAGTATCAATAATCAAGTACTGTATTTTTTGCAAGCGGTCCTCAAACGAAGAATCTCTTTCGCAAACCAATGTAGTACTCTTTAAGTGGTCAAAATGATTTACAAAATGCTTCTTTATAGACTTTTCAATGGTTTTAAAAACAGTGGTGTACAGCAGAATTTCAATATAGAAGTGATAAGCGAAATTTACTTCGCAAATTAAGCTAAAAATACATGATAACTCCCGTAAAATTGTTGAAAAATTCTTGTCAAAACATAAAATCGAAAATAGGGAGCCAAAATTAAGAAAAACAGAAGTGCAAACCATGACTTTACTGCATTTTAGTATTCCATCAGTGCAATTTTCACACATCATGTTCGATATTCCGTAGACTTGCCTTCAACAAAAAAAAAACTAACATTACAGGGCGATTTATAGAACGTTACTTTCACTTTACTTCGGCGTTACTTCACTTCCGCGTAACTTAACAAATTTGCTTAATTTATTGATTGTAAAGTTACGTGAAATTGGGAATAGTTATGCGCATGTGTCTGAACTCGCGACTTCTGACTATTTACACCTGGGCGGTAATTACGGAATATCGCTTCGTACGAAACCTACATAAGAAGACCTAACAGGTTTCGTATGAAGCGATATTCCGTAATAACCACCCTTGACAATAAGGGTGAATATCTAATTTTTCGCAAATTTTGCGCATGATCGGCCAAGCTCGGCTTTCGACTTAGTACGACTACAGCTAAATGAATCAGCAAAGTAGCGCTAAGTGAAGTATAAATTTGCTAATACATTCCCATGTATTTTATTTAATTTTCTGAAAAGTTACGCCAAAGTAAAGCGAAAGTAAAGTGAAAGTAACGTTCTATAAATCGCCCTTTAGTCCAAGAAAATCTTAAAAAAATCCTTCTTTTTCAGAAATTTTTCGGGCAGCACAATTTTTGTTGGAAAATGTAGTATTTGATACCTAGAAACATAATTACCATGTGCGCACTCATGCGCATATTAGCATTTTGTGCTTCAGCCCCTCAAAGAGCCCCCTTTTATTCGTAATACTAAATCATGGTGGATCTAGACCAAATTTTGGAACCACCAAGCAAGATTTTTGTAAAAAAATGTCTTCTAAAAAAATGTCTTCACCTCCTAAATGGCCCCAAAAGGAGTAATATTTATCATGTTGGATTTACACCAAATTTTACAAATAGATTTATAATAATGTTTTAAAGGACATTTTAAAATGACAAATTCCCTAAAAAATGTCTTTTAGCCCCCATAAAAAATAGGCCCCCAAAAAGGCAAACAATTTTTTTTGAATTCTAGATAATGATTTTTTAAAATCTAATTTTGCATCTACTTACAATTTGGTCTAAATCAAACATGATAAATATTTCTAATTTTGGGGCTATTTAGGGAGTGAAGTATTTTTTTAGGAGAAAAATGTTTACGAAATTATTTTTAGAACCTTGTTTAGTGTCTATTTCCAAAATTTGGTCTAGATCCACCATGATCTAGTAATACGAATAAAAGGGGGCTCTTTGGGGGGCTCTAGCACAAAATGCCAATATGCGCATGAGTGCGCACATGGTAATTATGTTTCTAGATATCAAATTCTACATTTTTTCACAAAAATTGTGCTGCCCGAAAAATTTCTTGGCCAAATCGGACTATCAATAAGTATTTTGAGATACCTATTTGTGAAAATTTCATTGTACTTATTCAAAGCAAAAATCCTCAATTTTAAGTTTTTTATAGCGAATAAAAAAATAAGCCATCCACTTAAAAGAAAAATAAACTCTCCACATAAAAACAACAAATGTTCGGCTTCATAAAAATGCAAATTTCCCAAAATTTCAAAAACATAAAAAACAATTCCTAGAAACATGAAACTCAAAATCATCCATGGTAAAATTAGACCCATTTTGGACAGAACGAATTTTGATTCTTGAAGCCCTGAAATAAAAAAAACTGCCTTAAATACAGGGTGTCTTTAAATTGGGACACTATCTGCATGGAACGTTGTTGGGGCATGCCCCAGAAAATTGTTAAAATCTTATAAACCCTTGGAGATATGAGACCCCAAAGTGCGAAACTTTAAACGCTCATACCTTGAAGATAACAGCACATATTAACGAAAGAAATGACTAAATACTAAGGCACAATCTATCTAAAATTATTTCACCATTTGTTTGTCTTTTAAATGGTCAAATTACATTTTTATAACCAATTTAATTTTACAAAAATATCATGAAATGAAGCTTACAACAATGTCAATAAAATCCAATGCAAAAATCTATGCTAAAGAATCTAGATGAGTTTTTAAGACGTATTTCACAACCAGTGTTGCCGAACTTATGCAACTTTGTTCGCATTTTTCTCTATGAATATAACATATGGATTTTCTTTTGAATTTTTCTAGGGATCCCTGAAAATGCCCCAACAACGTACTATCGTGAACATGGAAATTAAATCGATTTTTTATCATCCACCTTTGATATTTAGAATTTTACTCCATTGTGAATGGGTTTATTTATGTCAGTTTTCGAATGTTATTTTGACAACAAATGCGTCAAATGTATTTTATTAAAATAAATCATGTAAATGTGCTGCCGGTGAGAAAAATAGTAAGAAGATATTTCCCTTTTTAAATAATTTTGTTTTAGGATAACAATAAGGCTTTAATGTTCGTAAAACATCAGAGAAATATTTCTTGTTAATGTCCACTTCGCATAAAACTTGAGATGATTAAGCCACTATTTTGACCATATTTACAATGCAAAAATTGATCGTTTTAATTTCCATGTCCACGATAGTACCATAGCGTTTATGCGCCAATTTTTGGACACTCTGTACCTTCTTTTATGTGTTGACATTGCCCCAAAATAGGTATTGTTAAAAATGTTGTTTTTAGTGACAGTTGATAAGTGCAAATTACACAGTTACTAGATTTCACTTTAGTTGTGCCTTCAATGACACTTTTTAGTATAAAATTACGCATCTTATAATTTTTATCTATGACTATTAATTTTGTGCTATGTAAAAGGGTTAAGCGACTAGAAAATTGTCTGAAAATAAAAAGTTATACAGAAGTATATTATTACTCGCTTCTAGTATAATTAAAGTACCTATCTACCGCGTTTGTGTATTTAAAGGGGAATGTCGCGAAGCATAGAAACTGTGGTTATGTAATGTTGGTTGCCTAAAATCAACAAAAAACACCACTTTCTGGTCATTGCTCAGTGGGTTTATATGAGTTAATTTTAATTAAAAATTGTGCTTACCAGCAACATAAATAAACAAAGCACAAGTTGACATATTCTAAAGGTCCATCAATAAGCGTTTAAATACAGAATTTTAGCAATTTAAAATGAAAAAAAAGGTGCTTCTAAATTGTCAAAATTCTGTACTTAAACGCTTATTGATGGACCTTTAGAATATGTCAACTTTTGCTTTGTTTATTTATGTTGCTGGTAAGCACAATTTTTAATTAAAATTAATTCTTATAAATCCACTGAGCAATGACCAGAATGTGCGGTTTTTTGTTGATTTTAGGCAACCATCATTACATAACCATAGTTTCTATGCTTCGCGACATTCCCCTTTAAATTGGGTTGTATTATTTTTTGATATTATCTTTCATTATTACATTAGGATAATTGTGGTATGTTTCTGTCTGATGAGTTTTATTCCATTCGCAGACAAATAACACCTGTATGGTACGTTGTTGAGGCATACATACCCAGAAAATTGTTAAACAAAATCTATCTTTTTTAATCTACATGTGTCCAAAAATTGGTGCATAAACGCGATGGTACGCTCTTGGGGCATTCTCAGGGATCCCTAGAAAATTGTAAAAAAATCCATCTGTTATATTCATTGAGAAAAATGCGAACAAAGTTGCATAAGTTCGGCAACACAGTTTGTAAAATACATCTTAAAAACTCATTTAGATTCTTGAGCATACACTTTTGCATTTGATTTTATTTACCTGGTTGTTAGCTTCATTTCATGAAAATTTTGCAAAATTAAGGATATAAAAACGTAATTTCACCATTTAAACGATAAACAAATGGTGAAATGATTTAAGATAGACTGTGCCTTTGTATTTAGCCATTTTTTTCGTTATTATGTGCTGTTATCCTCAAGATATAAGCGTTTAAAGTTTCGCACTTTGGGGCCTTATATCAAGGGTATGTGAGATAGATTTTTTGTACAATTTTTTTTGGCATGCACCAACAACGTACCATTCAGGTGGTACTACATACAATTTATGTAATAATAGGTATATGTAGATAATTTTATTTTAATGAAAATGAAAGTGAAAATCCAATTGGAATGCTATAGGTATAATAATGCTATGCTATGGAATTTGTTGTACATCCTTTTAAAAAATTTATTATTAGGTATATTGAATTCGGTAAATTACAAAAAATGTCAAAAGATCTTTATTGATTTACGTAAGCATCAATTTCACTTAATTTATGTATATTGTTTATGTTCGTAAATAAATTCTTATCTAAATTATATTGTTTGCAAATTATTTTTATCCTGGCATCAGATTGTAGAAAATAAATAAAAACAATGACATGAATTTTTAAAAGGCAAATAAAGAAAAATGGTTTAAAAATAGATGTACAAAATATACTACAGTCAATCTGTCCTAAATAAGGGGGGTACATCGACAAAATTCCTGGTAGCGCTGCCTTTTTTATATGATGTAACTGGATGTCCAAAGAGTAAAACCCCAAATTGGCGTATATCTACCTATTGCAGAAACGGAATTATGGTCCCTCAAAGGGCCCCCTTTAATTCATCACGGTGGAACTGCATCAAATTTTGCAAATAGATGTCAAATAAGGTTTTAAAAAGATTTTTATAAAAAAAATCTCTAAAAAAATTCCTTCACCCCCTAAATAGCCCCCAAAGAGTAATAAGCAATCACGTTGGATTTACACCAAATTTTGCAGATAGATGCATAATAAGATGCTTAAAAATATTTCCCTATAACTTTTTTTCAAAAAATAATTCCTTCGCCCCATAAAAAAATAAACATAAAAGGGGGCTTTTAATTGGGGGCATAGAATTTTTTTTTTCAAAGAAAGTTATTAATAAATATTTTTTAGCATCTCATTTTACATCAAAAGGCGGCCCTACCAGAAATTTTGTCGATGTCCACATACGGATTGACTGTACATGCAAATTTTAAGTTTTTTTCATAAATTATTTATGTAAGTAGGTGTAAAACAAAGTGTTTGAAAAAAATTATAATTTTGGAATAAATCTTTAATTAATTATTTTTATTTACAATATAATTGATAGTTCGTAATGATATACAATAGATCATTATTGTATTGTAACTTTCAATTGTTTAACGCCTTAAGGCATAAATATTATAATTTATTGTTAGGAAGTACTAAAGATTTAAATTTAATAAGTACTTATTTTATCTTGACACCCACCTCGTTAAAATTTCTATTTAACATAAAGAGAAGAAAATAAAAATCACAAACTTAACAAGAACGGGTTAGATTAATGAACGGGTTAGATCAGTGAGTGGGATAGATCATTTAAAAAGTTACACTTCGCAGATAGCTCTTTTTTAGGACTTTTTTGTTTGTTATATAATTGTTACACATTCTATACAATACTTTTTGCTGTAGATGATTAAAAAGATGCATTTTATTTTATTAAAAAAAAACGTAAAACTTAATTTTTTTGTAAACGGGTAACGATACAAAAAAATTATCTTATGTTTTTTGATGGGGAAAAATACAATATTTAATTTTATTAGGAATATTTTTTTTCGTAAAGTTGATATTAACGAAAATATGAATTTTTTTCTACTTTGGGGATGTTTTTAACCCTCTATTTATTACTTGATTTTTTCCAAAAACAATAGGGCTCTTCCTCTAAATAGGATTGATTTTTGTGTTAAATCTCAAGTCGATCCGATAAACCGTTCTTGAGTTATGGTGGTCACAAATTTCGTTACAGGCAGACAGACGGACAAAAAATAAAAGTCTTAAAAAGTCATGAAACGAACAAATATGTAAAAAAAATTGCTCTAGGACGAATATTAATGATTCTGGAGAAGGTACAACCAATCGCAAAATATATTCTTCGACTTTGTCTGCGAAGACTATAATAAGGCAGCAAAATTCTTCAGTGTGTCTCCTGTTAAAAAATATAGTCATTATAAAAAAATACTAGTTTTAATTTTTTTTTAAATGTTAGAAAATGTTTTCATGACATCTTAAAATCCTTGACTATGAACTCAAATAATATTAACCAAGGTTAAATTAACATGCAATGAGCATACAATTGTTTAATATTTAAGAAATACATCTGCGATAAAAATAATACAACTCCGAATTTTTTTATTCGATTTTATCACTCCCTTTAGAGGGGAATGTCGCGAAGCATAGAAACTGTGGTTACGCAATGTTGGTTGCCCAAAATCAACAAAAAAACAGCACTTTCTGGTCATTACTCAGTGGATTTATAAAAGTTGATTTTAATTAAAAATTGTGCTCACCCCAAACATAAATAAACAAAGCACAAGTTGACATATTCTAAAGGTCCATTAATAAGCGTTTTAATACAGAATTTTGGCAATTTAGAAGCACTATTTTTTTGAATTTTAAATTACCAAAATTCTGTATTTAAACGCTTATGGATGGAGCTTTAAAATATGTCAACTCGTGCTTTGTTTATTTATGTTGCTGGTAAGCACAATTTTTAATTAAAATTAACTCTTATAAACCCACTGAGTAATGACCAGAAAGTGGTGTTTTTTGTTGATTTTAGGCAAGCAACATTACATAACCACAGTTTCTATGCTTCGCGACAGTCTACGATTTGGATTTCATGGTTTGTTGCTATTTTATTTTTCCTATATGTACCCTTCACTTCACTATTTTGATAAGTAAAATACAGTATGATATATTTTAATACCTATTTAATTTTAATTATATGCCGAATAATAGCATTGTTAAAATGTTATAAAAATCAAAAGATTTTAGATTTTTAGTCATGCGTAGAATGCAAATTATACAGCAATAAATAACGCAAGCAGAAAATTTTTATTGACAAAGTTCAAAATATTTGATAAGTAAATTTAGGTAGTGTGCATTTTGTATATTTGTTGCTCTTTTTTTAAATGGGGCCTTTAGACAAAATAGGTATGTTTTAATATTTCGTTAGATTGCACAATATTAAATTAACAAACAAAATCAAAAATAGTTAATTTTTTTTTATTTAAAATTACCGAAATTTACCTAGCTGAAAGGATAACTAAAAGAAATTATTATTATTTTCTAATCATGATTTTATTGTATTGATATTCGTTTAATTTTAACTTTTTAACATTCTTTAACTATTTTTAAGATAGCTTAGAAAAATATGGACCATTTTTTAAAATTTCTTATTTTCTAAATTACCTATTTTTTGCAAATACAGAATGTCAGCTTCATTTCATAAAATTTCTGTAAAATTAAATTGGTTATAAAAATGTAATTTGACCATTTAAAAGATAAACAAATGGTAAAATAATTTTAGATAGATTTTGTCTTTGTATTTAGCCATTTCTTTCGTTAATTTGTGCTGTTATCTTTAAGATATAAGTGTTTAAAGTTTCGCACTATGGGGCCTCATATCTCAAGGGTATATGATATTATTTTTAACAATTTTCGTGGGGTTCCTAGACATGCAACAACGTACCATCTCCTTTATGCGCCATTTTTTGGACACCCTGTATGACCTTTTTTTCTTATTTTGATCCAAGATAAATATGGTTATTCAGTGTCCTATATCATTGGATAAGGTCTATATCATTGTATAAGGTCTTAAAAAAAATTTAAAAAAAAAATAAATATTTTTTAATTTTTAATTTTATTAAGGTGGTAACGAAGAAAAAAATCCTCATATAATTAATGTACCATGCACTCCAGAAGAAGAACCTTCTCCAGATGGTCTCGGTTGGGATTATTTTAGGGCTATGAAGAAATATTCAAAAAATGTGGCACAGGTAAAAATTCTTGTTATTAAGAGAGTTGTCTCTTATATTTTGCATATAGACAAATAGGGGGCGCCACCAACGTCACCACAAGTGCCAAACAAACCCTTCAAGTTTATTAGGACTATACCGAAAGTTTTGATACGAGATACGACAAGTATTTTAGCCACAATAATTTTTTTAAGTTGGAGAGTTTTCGAACAAATAAAATTGTGCCCAGAAAATTTTGACTATTTTTAAAATAAATTATCTTAACAACAATGTCTTGCCGAGTTAATTTTTACTTTTGGCGACAATGCACCACATCAATAGACTATTTCAGTTGCTTCTTAAAATTTAAACATGGACCCACCAGTCTTAGCGCCCATCCTAAGACAGCTCTACCAAAAACAGGCGGAGTGTCCCGGAAATACATGGATGCTTTGCGCCAGTTAAAACTCGCGGAAAATGCACAAGTGACACACTGCAAGATTAAGACATTGTAAGGCAATTAAATGACTCCTACTCAAAGAATCTTACATAAACAGTTTGGGAAAAAATTATTTTCTGTAGGACAGCACAATTTTTGAGGTACAAAAGTAGACTGGCTTTAATTAGTGACCCAGAATTTTAAACCCTATTTGTCTATATGCAGGATATCAAAGACAACCCTCATAATTTGTCAAAAAATCAAAATTTCTAGCTAAAGTATTGAGTACAGAATACGGAACAAATTTTTTTAATTTTATCTTAACCCTTAAAATTAACATACATGAGTTTTTTTTTTATCTGGATAACTAATTTTTCTTTTTCTTTGTTTAACAGTATATGGTAGACACAGATGAAGCTGACACATACGCCAATCTTTTATCTCGAATAACAAGGGTGGCAATTCATTTACAAGAAAAACACAAAATTGATAAGGATACCATTATTGGAATTTGTACAAACCATTCGCTGAACAGTATTGTTCCATATATTGCTGCTTTTTTTCTTGGAGTTCCTATAGTAGTTCTGGATCACAACACCCCTCAAAAAGATATGGTACACCTTCTTCAAAGGGTTACCCCAACTATTATGTTTGCACAAGAAAGTGTTCTAGGTAAGTCAAGCAAAAAGAAAAACTAGTGATTGGTTAGGTCAATGAATAGGTTAGATTAGTGAGCATGTTAGAGTTTTTTTATAAAATGCCGACATTTAATAGGATACTCCTCGCAGTAATCAGAAAACAATAAAGTTAAAATGAACAATAATTTTTTAAAATTACAAAACAAAATCTGCGAAGAGGTTATACTATTAACTTTTCTATAAAAAAAAGATTTATTAGCGAAAAGCATAAATGCGTATTAATTCTGACACTGACGTTTAGGATTTAATTTGGCTTTAGAAAGATGCACTTGTTTTATTTTTTTTTTTGCAAAGCCACCTTGACCGAACCTAGACTTACGTGACTTAGCTTTTTTATCACTAAAAACCTATTTTTTTGACCTTTTTTGTCTTAAAAACTTCACAAAAAAAAACAAAAAATATATTTTAATACAGAATTTAATTTTCTTTGATTTTTATGACTTAAGTTTTTTTTGTAAATTAGAAAATAACGAAGATACGGCTTTTTTTTTAATTGGGGGGCTTACGTGGGGTCAGACAAAAAAAACTTAAATATACTTTTAGTAGAGAATTAAAAGGGCTTTAAAGTTACCAGAAAAAAAATTCTGTAATTTTTATGATAACTGAAATATGAATTTTTTCTCACTTGGGGGGTGCGGCAGCCCCCCTTATTATTTTCCGATTTCTTTCAAAAACAATAGGGATCTAGATTTTAATGAGAACGATTTTTCCTAAAAATTTGAACTTGATGGGAACTTTGGTTCCCAAGTTAGAGTGTCTACAAAAAACGTGACAGACGGACAGACGGACAGACGGACAGACGGACAGACGGACAGACGGACGGACGGACGGACGGACGGACGGACGGACGGATTTTTTGAAAGTTGTTCAAAATTCGATGAAACGCACGAATCTGCAAGAATTTTTGCTCTACGACGATTTTTGACGATTTTAGAATTTTCAAAACAATCACAATATACTCCTCGTTTTTGACTTTGTCTGCGAGGAGTATAATAATAGAGACGGTCAACTCCTACATCACAGATCACAGATCCACATTAAAAAACTTTCTGTGAAGTAGAATTTTGATTTAGCCACTTTTTTAGAACAATATTTTGTGAAAATAAAAGGCTTTCTTAGGGAACCTTTGGTATAAAAATGTGCTATAATGTCTTAAATTCGATTTTTCAAGTTTAGTTCATTGTAAAACTCTATAATATACAGTTTATGTGTTAATGTTGTGCACTCTTCAAGATGTGAATTTTAAACGCAAATTGCTTGAGAAAGCAATCATATCAAGAGGTCTGGTACCATTGTAAAATTAACATTTTTTTCTATTACCTCGAACAAACCATACCCCTTGATATGGTTGCTTTCTCAAGCAATTCGCGTTTAAAGCTAACATCTTGGTGGGTGATCATCATATCAGATTAATAAGGGATTTTTTAATTCTTGCGGTAGATTCTCGGGTAATTTTAAATTAAAATATCGTAAATAAGATATTAAGGAACATCTTTACACCAATGGGACCTAAATAACTCTTTTATTTTTCTTTAAATAATGTTTTAAAAAGACCAATGTTGGAAACACAGAATATGAAAAAAATGACCATTTTCTTTGGTCCGTAATGTTGCCTAAAAATATTTCACAGATAGTATTTTTATGCACTTCTGTGAACTGTGACGTAGGGCTTCACGGTGTCTATTTACAATGGTTTTTCCAAAAGTACCTTAGATTCTTTGTTCTGAAACAAATCAATTCGTAGGATTTCTTGTTACATAAGTCTTTAGATTTTTTTAACTTTGTCAAGATCCTTCAAAAAGGACCTTTCTCAAACGAGATCTTTAAAAAATTATTTTTTATTTTTTTTTGTAGAAACCTTACAAGCAGCAATTGAGCTAGCTAAAGTGAAAATAAATTTAATTTCGTATGATAAAAATGTTCTGAATATATCAACTTTAGAGGAATATCTAGTACCTACAGAAAAAGAAAATTCTTTTGAACCAGTTAAAATAAAATCAAACAAAGAAACTGCTATAATTTTTTACAGTAGTGGTACTACTGGATTACCTAAAGGAATATGTGCACCGCATTATAGCATTGCTTTTCATGGAATGTACATGAAGTAAGTATCATTTTTTTTGTCCAGACTCATACACATACAGGGTGTCCAAAGATTGGTACATAAACGCAATGGTACGTTGTTGGGGCATGTCTAGGGAGCCCAAAAAATTGTTTAAAAAAAATCTCATATACCCTCGGAGATATGTTGCCCCAAAGTGCGAAAATTTAAACTCTTGTATCTTGAATATAACAGCACATATTAACGAAAAAAATGGTTTAATACAAAGCTGCAGTATATCTTAAACCATTCCACCATTTATTTATTTTTTAAATGGTTGAATTACATTTTTATAATCAATTTAATTTTACAAAATTTTCATAAAATGAAGCTGACAACAACATCAATAAAATCTAAAGCAAAAGTGTATGATCAAGACTCATAGATGGGATTTTTAAATGTATTTTCCTAGACTGTGTTGCCGAATTTATGCAACTTTGTTCGCATTTTTCTCGATGAATATAACAGATGGATTTTCTTTGACAATTTTCTAGGGAATTCTGAGAATGCCCCAAGAGCGTACCATGGCGTTTATGCGCCATTTTTTGGACACCTTGTATAAGGTGTCAGAATAGTTTACATATTTAATATCACATGGAGGACCTCAAAATGCCTTAAGACAAAAAAGTCTTCTTTAAATGTTTATGGTTTAGGAATTACAGCCCTTTGAAGAGGGCTCGAAAGAGAATGTACTTTAATTGCCAATATTGTTAATATAATAACAATTGGCGTTTAGTTTTTTTTTTATTTTGTTCTTTTTTTTATGTAGAAACCATGTAATGACAGGAAATATAACTCAAAGCTATACTACTCTTTATTGGATCTCAGCAGCTTTGGTCTTATCTGCGACTGTATTTTCTGGAGCAACACGAATTGTGGCCAGTAAATATGTACCTGAAAATGCACTAAAAATAGTGGATAAATACAAGGTATGTCTAAAAAGGATCCTAAACCAAGAATAGGAGGGTTGTTTTTTATATTCTGCATCTAGACAAATAAGGGGCACCACCAACGGCACCACAATAAGGGCCAAATAAACCCTTCAAGGTTGTTAGGACAATAATTTTGTTATGTTGGACAGTTTTCGAAAAAATGAAATTTTGCCGAGAAAATTTTTATGGAAAATTGTTGACTACTTTTAAAGAAAATTATCTCAACAACACTGTCTTGCCGAGTTGCTTTTTACTTTTGGCAACGATGCACCGCATCAATAGACTATTTCCTGCTGATTCTTGAGTATCAAACATGGACCCACCAGTCTTAGCGCCCATCCTAAGACAGCTCTACCAAAAACAGGCGGAGTGTCCCGGAAATACATGGATGCTTTGCGCCAGTTAAAACCCGCGGAAAATGCACAAGTGACACACCGCAAGATTAAGACATTCTAAGGAAATTAAATGACTTCAATTTAAAGAATTTTACATAAACAGTGAATATGAAAAAATATTTTCTGTTGGACAGCTTAGGAGGCACAAAAGTAGACTTAGTGACCCAAAATTTTGAGTCTGTTTGGCAGTGGAATTTTATAAATCTCATACAAAACTGCAAATGATGACCAACCATGAATTTACATAAAAAAATTAGAAATAACTGACAATAAGCTTGTAGGGGGTTTCATGCAAAGAATAAGCCAAAAAGTGGTATACGTTTCCTTGCAGCTCGCGAGGTTTACTAAAAAATGTACTGTGGCGAAACCACTTGCCGTATCTTAACAAAACTTTGGGTATAGTGCTAATAAAGTTGAAGGATTTGTTTGGCACTTGTGGTGCCGTTGGTGGCGTCCCTTATTTGTCTATATGCAAAACATTAAAGACAACCCTTTTTTAATTTTGTAGGTATCGTTTATGTTCCTAGCACCGTACAACTGCATCCAAATGGCAAAACATGGAATTCCCAAAGGAGTAGACCCTTCCAGTCTTAAAACTCTTATAACTGGGGGTTCTAGTATGAGCCCTACTCATTTTAAACTTGTCCAAGACTTATTGCCAAATACAAACTTCTCGCAAGGATATGGACAAACTGAAATTGAGGGATTCGCTAGCATGTTTAAAAACTATCCTGAAGACCAAAAGTTGCTTAAGAAAAACCCGGGCAGTGTTGGACTGTTTACTTCTAACGCATCTTATAAGGTAAGTTTAAGGACTAGGCCAAGATAGATAATGACCTGTAAGAAATATACTGTATAATAAGGTTTTAAAAAAATTAAGAAAAAAAAATCTCCAAAAAAATTCCTTTATCTCCTAAATAGCCCCCAAAGAGTAATAACCAATCACGTTGGATTTACACCAAATTTTGCAGATATATGTAAAACTAGGATGGATAGAAGTCGGAATGGGTAGAAGTCGAAACGCGTAGAAGTTACTCTTCGCAAATGAGTAGCTCGAGTAGAACTCGGATTCGGTAAAAGTGCGATTTTATATTTTTTAAATCAAAGCTAAATCAATTTGTTATATAATTGCTACACATTCTATGGAATACTCATCGCAAGAAACAATTATTAGATAATAGTTTTTAAAATAAAACACTTTTTTTATTTATCTGCGAAGAGTGCAAACTATTAACAGAAAACACAAAGACTTTCGTTAACGAAGAGGATAAACGTCAGTTTTGACGTTTAACATATTTGGGGTTATTTGTTTTGACAGCTGCTTTTGTTTCTTTGGTTGAAATATTTTTGGCATGGCCTTCTTGACCGAATCGTGACGCGATTCGGACTTTTTTGCTACTAAAATCATTAATTTTTTGTTTTTTTGAACTCACTGTCTACATTTACAAAAAACGAAGAAACATTTTTAATAGAAAAATAAAATTTTCATTAATTTTGTAAAGAATAATTTTTTTGTAGATTGAATGATAACGGAGATAGGAGGTTTTTTGTGCTGGGGGGTAATTGGGGGGTCGGACAAAAAAACAAACGAATACTTTTTTGTAAAGAATTAAATTATCTATGTTTTATGTCGAATATTTTTTTTTGTAAATTTAATAATAGTCGAGCTACAATTTTTTTTCATTTGGGGGGCTTAAAAGGGGGCTTTGTACTAATCAGATTCTTGCCAAAAACAATATGGTTCTTCCTTTTATAGGAATCGATTTTTCCTTAAAATTTGAGTTTGATATCGCTTTTGGTTTTTGAGATAGCGTGACCACAAGAAACGTGACCGACAGACAGACGGACGGACGGACAAAAAAAAAAAAATCTTAAAAAGTCATGAAACGCACGAATCTGCAAAAATTTTTGCTCTACGATGAAAATTATTTTTTGAAAAAAAGTTATAAGGAAATATTTTTAAGCATCTTATTATGCATCTATCTGCAAAATTTGGTGTAAATCCAACGTAATTGGTTATTACTCTTTGGGGGATATTTAGGGGTGAAGGAATTTTTTTAGAGATTTTTTTTATAAGAATCTTTTTAAAACCTTATTTGACATCTATTTCCTGAATTTGGTGCAGTTCCACCGTGATGAATTAAAGGAGACCCTTTGGGGGGCCATAACTCCGTTTCTGCAACAGGTAGAGATACGCCAATTTGGGGTTTTACTCTTTGGACATCCAGTTACATCATATAAAAAAGGCGGCCCTACCAGGAATTTTGTTGATGTACCCTCATCATTTGGGACAGATTGACTGTACTAAACAGTGTTTAATTTTAACAGATCGTAGACGTTGAAAGTGAAGAGATCCTAGGACCAAACAAAAAAGGGGAGCTTCGAATTAAGACCCCAACTGTAATGAATGGGTACTACAATCTTGATTCAAGTGATTGTTTTGATTCTGATGGTTTTCTTAAAACTGGCGATGTTTGCTACTACGATGAAGATAAATGTTTATACATTGTGGACCGTATAAAAGAACTTATCAAGTTTAGAAGCAACCATATACCTCCAGCTATTTTGGAAAACGTACTACATTCTCATCCGGCAGTATATAGAGCAGTGGTCATTGGTTTACCACATTTAGGTAAGACCAGTCATTTTTAAAACTTGCATAAAGCACGATTTCCAAGGGTTGTCTTTTATATTTTGCATATAGACAAATAGGAAGCGCCACCAACGTCACCACAAGTGCCAAACAAACCCTTCAACTTTATTAGGACTATGCCGAAAGTTTTGTTAAGATACGACTAGTGGTTTCGCTACAGTACATTTTTTGGTTAACCTCGCGAGCTGCAAGGAAACGTATACCTCTTTTTGGCTTATTTACATGAAACCCCCTACAAGCTTATTGTCGCTTATTTTCAATTTTTTTATGTAAATTCATGATTGGTCGGGGTTTTGTATGCGATTTATGAAATTCCACTGCCCAACAGACTCTGAGTCACTAGTCTACTAAAAAATTTGGCTGTCCAACAGAAAATAATTTTTGTCACATTCAACCCCATGTAAGATTCTTTAAATTGGTGTCATTTAATTGCATTAGAATGTGTTAATCTTGCGGTGTGTCACTTGTGCATTTTCCGTGGGTTTTAACTGACGCAAAGCATCCATGTATTTTCGGGACACGCCTGTTTTTGGTAGAGCTGTCTTAGGATGGGCGCTAAGACTGGTGGGTCCATGTTTGATACTCAAGAAACAGCAGGAAATAGTCTGATGTGGTGCATTGTCGCCAAAAGTAAAAATTAACTAGGCAAGACATTGTTGTTGAGATAATTTTTTTTGAGAGTAGACACAAATTGATGACATTTTTAGAGGAACAATATTTTTTTAAATTTAAACTTTATTTCAGAGGACGGTGAGCATCCAGCAGGTTTCATAATTTTAAAAGAAGGTGTACAAAATGTTAAAGAAAAAGACATACTCGATTATGCAAATGAAAAAGTAAGCGATTTTCAAAAACTCAGAGGTGGGATTCGATTTGTTAAAGAAATACCTTTGACAATAACTGGAAAGGTCAAAAGACAAACTTTGAAGGCAATGGCTATTGCCGAAAGAAAAATATAAAGTTGTTGATCAATTTTTGTGAAAAATAAATAAATATTACTGTACATTTTATGTTTGTGGTTTTTTTTTAAATGCAAAAAAAAGACTGTAATACCTTTAATCACTTTATTAAAAAGAATTAACCTTATAAAATAAAAATAAAAAGTGTTGATCAACCAACACAAACAAAAAAAATTTATTGACAATGGAACTTTTCTATCAATTATTGATAGTTTCAAGTATCTCTAACAAGGAATTATAAATTCGTAACAGAATAAAACATAACAAGTTTGGAATATTGTGTTTTCTTAAAAACAAACAAATTAAGTTTCTGAAGGTCCTATTTATTGAAGGATTTTTATTCTTCATCATCGTCCTCCAAGTATCGATGCCTTTGAAGGGTGCGTTCTTCACTAGAATCTTCCTCCTCGTCACTAAATCTAAAAATTAAGATGTTATACTTTTTTAAGCCACGATAATGTTAGTAAAAAAGCATAGCAATTACTCCAAAAAATGTATAACAGCCTTTTTAATATGTGCGGTTAGAACATCTATTCAGGAAACTAAATCCACCAAATGCACACTAATAAAAATTTAGGGTTGGCGTGGTAGCCCCCCCAAAAAGCCCCCTTTAATTTGCAATTTTACATCACGATGGATCTGCATTAAATTTTACAAATAGGTGCTGAATAAGATTTAAAAAAAATTTTTAGAAAAATTATTCATCTTAAAAAATGTCTTCTTCCCCTAAATGGCCCGAAGAGTAATATTCAGTCATGTCGAATTTCCACCAAACCTTTGAAACTTTGAAACCAGATGAAAAATAAGATTTAAAAAAAAACTTAGTGCTTACTTTTTTCTTTAATGCCTATCTAAGAGCCCCCTTCTTAAATGGGATAAAGGGGCAATTCAATAAAAGAATTAGTGTACATTTTTTTAATAATTTGTTAAGAATTTGCAGAATTTTTAGAATTTGCTGAAAATTTGTAGAATTTGTTAAGAATTTTGCTGAGAATTTGTTAAGAATTTGTTGAGAATATGTTAAGAATTTGTTAACAAATTCTAGAATTAGTGTACACAATTTGCCCTTTCGATTTGCCCCTCGGGAATTTTTTTAGAAAAAAATATTAAGTATAAAAGTTATTTAGAATTTTATTTTGCATCTGTTACCAAGTTTGGTATAAATCCAACATAATTGAATATTACTCTTCGAGGGCAATTTAGAGGGCAAAGAGTTTTTTTTAAGAATATAATTTTTGAAACATTTTTTTAAAAATATTATTCAGCATCTATTTGTAAAATTTGGTGCAGATTCATCGTGATCTAATGTTGCAAATTAGGGAGCTTTTAGGGGAGCTACCACTCCAACCCTAAGCTCTTATTAGTGTGCATTTTGTGGATTTAGCTTCCTGAATAGATGTTGCAACACATATAAAAAATCTGACTGTTGTATATTTTTTGCAAGGTAAAAAAATATCTATCTTGGGCTAAAACTTACCTATTAATTTTTTTGTTCCCATTAACTTTTTTGTGCATTTTAAGAATGGCACTAGCTTCTCTATTGACAGGACGTTTCTTGTTGTCTTTTTCATGTGCAAACTTTTTGCTGTATTTGACTTTTTTTACAAGTTGTTCTTCTTCCTTTTCTTCCTCTGTGGTATTTTCAGAATCTTCTTCATCATTTTCTGTGACGTCAGAATTAGAATCATTACTTATATTTTCATCTGTTTCAGAAGAAGGACAATCTCCTTTTTTGTTCTTTTTGGTACAGTATTGTGGCTTTTCGGAAACTTCTAATGTTTCAGTGGTTTCTACAAAAAAAAAGAATCATTAAAGAAAAATAATCTTAAGGCTAGAGATTCAAATTAACAGATTTGAAGATCTGTGCTCCTAGAAGCTCGTATAAGTCATCTCCATTGAGCTCCTGTCAATTCTACTAAATAGCACATCTACATGAGGGCCCCATATATTAAAACTAAATGTAGTTTTGGAAAGTAGAAAAATAGGGCTACAAACGTATTATGGTTTTATTTAAATCGGTTATTTCTTTGTGTCAAAAATCTTACTTCAAAAATCATTATATTTTTGTTTTTTGATGTCAGATTTTCGACACAAAGAAATAAACGATTTAAATGAAAGCATTATACGTTTGTAGCCCTATTTTTGTAGTTTTCAAAACAACATTTAGTTTTAATATAGGATGGGGCCCTCATGTAGATGTGCTATTTAGTAAAATTGACGGAAGCTCAACGGAGATGACTTATACGAGCTTTTAGGAGCACAGATCTTCCGAACTGTGAATTTAAATGCTTTCTAAGAAAATAAAATGTGTTCTTATTTTACCTTCATCATCATTGAGGTTTTCGCTTTCATCTGACACTGGTTTAACGTATTTGTTTTTTGGCTTGCTTTTTATTTTTTTGGGTTTTATTTCTACTTTTTCCTCCTCGGAATATTCATCTTCTATTTCAATTTTTGGTCGTCTTGTTCTTAATTTGTATTTACTGGGCATTTCTAAAGTTTCACGTTTGTCTTCCTCGCTCGTATTTTTGTTTTTTCTTTTCTCTGTTTTAACCACCTTAAACACAAAAAAAAGAAAATGCAAAAATTGTTCTAAAAATAAAAAAACTACAAAAAATTATAATTTTTGAAGAAAATTAAAGGGAGAATGTCGCGAAGCAAAGAAACTGTGGTTATGTAATGTTGGTTGCCTAAAATCAACAAAAAACAGCACTTTCTGGTCATTGCTCAGTGGGTTTATAACAGGGTTGGCAAAAATCATGATTTTAAAAAAAAATCAAAAATCATGATTTAAACCAAAAAAATCATGATTTATTTGATTTTTTCGATTTTTTTACCTAAAAAGTGGTATCTACGATTTTTAATGTTAGTATTTTAATTCCAATAGGATTTTAGACTGGGTTTAACTTATCAGAATCAAAAAATTCGCAATTTTTTTATTAAATAAAATTTAAGATTTTTTTAAAAAAGATAGAAAAACTAAAAAAAATACCCAATAAAATGCATAATTCAAGATTAACCTAAAAAACTCTTTTTGAATTTAATAAGTCTAAATTACCTACTCCAAAATCTTATTGGAATTGGAGTATTAGCATTAAAAATGGTATGCAGGTACCTATTACTTGCAAGCTGATGCAAATGACGCAAAATGAGATGGTTTGAGTATTTTAATTATAAAATTTAACAAAAATATACCTGTTCTTAGCGGGTGGTTTAAAAAGGGATTAGCCTTCTATTGTAATATTGTCGGCTTAACTACCTATTTGGTCAATGTTCAATAACAATTTGATAGATATTTAGACTTTTTAATTTTTGATTTAAATCAATGATTTTTTTACAAAAATCACTTGATTTAAATCATGATTTAAATTGTGATTTAAATCAATTGATTTAAATCAAGCCAACCCTGGTTTATAAGAGTTAATTTTAACTAAAAATTGAGCTTACCAGCAACATAAATAAACAAAGCACAAGTTGACATATTCTAAAGGTCCATTAATAAGCGTTTAATTTAAATACACAATTTTGGCAATTTAAAATGCAAATAAATAAGGCTTCTAAATTGCCAAAATTTTGTATTTAAACGCTTATTGATGAACCTTTAGAATATGTCAACTTGTGCACGTTTATTTATGTTGCTGGTAAGCACAATTTTTAATTAAAATTAACTTTTATAAACCCACTAGCAATGACCAGAAAGTGCTGTTCTTGTTGATTTTAAGCAACTAACATTACATAATTTCAGTTTTTATGCTTCGCGGCATTCCTCGTTTATCATACTTAAGATTTTTAATTACCTTATTGTTGTTCTTTTTTGGTTTAATTTTTTCTTCAGAATTTTCATCAGATCCATATTTATTTTTCTTTGTTTTGTAACTTGTTTTTTCATTAGAATCTTCCTCTGAACTTTTTTTGTACTTTTTTTGTTTTTTATCTTTTACGTCGGTTTTGGAATGCTCCTGTTTTTCATTTTCATTTCCATATTTTTTCAGTTTAGTTTTTTTTTCTTCGGCATTCGTTGTGCAAATACAAGCCAAGCAAATGCAAGTTAGGAAAAGCAAAACTAAAAATCTACAAAAAAAAAGAAAATTGTTGTCATTAAATTTTCTAAAGAGAATTTTTTTTTTTTTAAATAAAAAATATTGTTTGATATAATTTTTATATAAGCTGTTCTAAATTGGCGCACTATTTATATGGTACGTTGTTGGAGCATGCCTAGGGATCCCCAGAAAATTGCAAAAAAAATCTCATAAACCCTTGGAGACATGAGGCCTCAAAGTGCAAAACTTCAAACGCTTATACCTTAAAGATAACAGCACATATTAACGAAAGAAGTGTCTAAATACAAAGACACAGTCTATCTAAAACTATTTTACCATTTGTTTATCTTTAAATGGTCAAATAACATTTTCATAATCAATTTAATTTTACTAAAATTCTCATGAAATGAAGCCGACAACAATGTCAATAAAATCCAATGCAAAAATGTATGATCAAGAATCTAGATGAGTTTTTAAGATGCATTTTACAAACTGTGTTGCCGAACTTATGCAACTTTGTCCGCATTTTTCTTGATGAATATAACAGATGGATTTTTTTGACAATTTTCTAGGGGTCCATGAGAATGCCCCAACAACGTACCATCGCGTTTATACGCCAATTTAAGACAATATGTGTAGTTTTTCTTACCTCATTTTAAAACACTACTTTACACGAACAAGATTTAAAATCTTCTGAAATAAATTGTGGCAGCCGAAAAAAGGAAACTTTTTTCCAAGATTATGAATTGTTAAACTAGGGATTATCCACAAAAGTGATTACGTACGCACAATGTTAAAATGTCATTAACAAATATATAAAGTTTTATACACGGATTAAAAACCGGTAACAACAATATTTAATACTTATATTTAACAACATTGTGAAAAAATAAACTCTTATTTAATTAAACTAATCTTTTAATTCATTTAGATTATCCCGAGAATTAGGTAGACTACTAAAGAAGTAAAGTCAACCAGATAATTTTTATACTGCCTACCTAGTTTTTGTGACTACAAAAATGTGACTAACTACCTAGCCCATAATTTAGTTAACGTTTTTCAGAACTGAAAATATTGCTTACCTATATCATGCTTTTAAAACGTTCTATAAAATTAATACTTTATTTAAGGACGATTTATAAATTTTTAAACCGTAAACGTAAGCTACTAGGTGTCCCCCATTAAAAAATAATATTTTTATATTTGCGTTCTATAATAAGCACATTATGAAACCCGAAATTTGGTTTTTTAAGGTTGCTGAATTGCTTCATTATTAAACCCAAAATTTTATTTTATTATAGGTTGGTTTTCCAGATACAAAAAGATGAATTCTTTTCTTGCAAGGTACTTTATATTTACAAATTTTACTATTAAACTGTCGGGGGACATAGTTTTTTTGTAGAGTCTAAAGAGAATAACTAGAAGAATTGGAGAAACGATATCAACAGTTACATTTTTTCAAAAACGCCTATTCATCCAGTATTAAATAAGTAAAGCTTACCAATGTCATTATTCAATATGTCTGACCTAAATTTACTTTTTACTTCAAAATGTCAATGTTGCCAATCCAATAAAAATAAAATTTTAAGTTAATTTCTTTATTTAAATTAAAAATGCTTTTTATAAACTAAATGAAGCAAATAAAAAAAATAGTAAAAAAAACTCGTTTTATATGGCGTTTTTAGCACTTGTCCATTGGAAAACGTTCTATAAAACTCTATGTTTTAATATACTATTTTTTAATCGATTTCTCCTATTAAACTATTACTACAGTCAATCTGTCGTAAATAAGGGGGGATACATCGACAAAATTCCTGGTAGGGCCGCCTTTTTTCTATGATGTAACTGGATGTCCAAAGAGTAAAACCCCAAATTGGCGTATATCTACCTATTGCAGAAACGGAGTTATGGTCCCCCGAAGGGCCCCCTTTAATTCATTACGGTGGAACTGCACCAAATTTTGCAAATAGATGTCAAATAAAGTTTTAAAAATTTTTTTATAAATTAAAAATCTCTAAAAAAATTCCTTCACCCCCTAAATAGCCCCCAAAGAGTAATAACCAATCACGTTGGATTTACACCAAATTTTGCAGATAGATGTAAAATGAGATGCTAAAAAATATTTATTAATAACTTTTTTTGAAAACAAAATTCTATGTCCAAGGGGGGCATAGAATAGAAGCCCCCTTCGTTTATGGGGTGAAGGAATTATTTTTTGAAAAAAATTATTAAAAAATAGTTTTTAGCATCTCATTTTACATCTATCTGCAAAATTTGGTGTAAATCCAACGTGATTGGTTATTACTCCTTGGGGGTTATTTAGGGGGTGAAGAAATTTTTTTAGAGATTTTTATTTTATAAAAATCTTTTTAAAACCTTATTTGACATCTATTTGCAAAATTTGGTACAGTTCCACCGTGATGAATTAAAGGGGGCCCTTTGGGGGGCCATATCTCCGTTTCTGCAATAGGTAGATATACGCCAATTTGGGGTTTTACTCTTTGAACATCCAGTTACATCATATAAAAAAGGCGGCCCTACCAGGAATTTTGTCGATGTTCACATACGGATTGACTGTACTATATGGTGCTTTGCAAATTTTTAGATCACACAAGTCTCTACTTTCGAAAAAAATAAATAAATAAAATTTGAAAATTGCATTAAATTGGACCAGTTTTAGCAGCCATTTTCCCCTTCCACCTTCTTGAAACTATACCTTTACTTCATTGTCAAAGAAACATTACCGCCTATTTTCTTTACTTAATTTATTGCTTTACTTTCATTTTACGTATTTTTTATTAACGCCACAATAAATAAATCAAAATAAAGATAAAATTTTTCCATATTTTAACCAATCTGTCACTAAGCGCGCGGGTTGACTTAAGAAAAATAGAAAAGAATACATTTGTATGTTGCTAAGCAATGTGCTACACCTTAGAATAGTGGAAGTGGCCGGAAGGGGAATACCACAAAATAGGGAAAGTGGTTAAAAGTTTATAATTTGGAGGGCTAGAAACCTAAAACAGCCACTAGATAAACGAGAGATTTTTAGTGAAAGCTCATGCCCAAGTCTACTCTTTATTTTTAATCAAAAAATTAAAATTTTTTACTTTTGCGTCATTTACTGTTATGTTTAAATTTCTTTATAAATTGGGATTTAGAATGAGATGCGACTAAGTCGAATATTTTTAAACTTGGCACAAGAAAGTTTACCAATCTGACGTCGGTTAAATTCAACAAATCTAAAAATATCCATACCTTATATTTCAGCTTTTGTTAGTCAGTGCAATTATAAATTTTTAGTATGGCTTATGTTTTTTCATTTTAAGCATAATAATTAGTTATTGTACCGACTGTGCGCTGTTTAGAAAAATTATTTAGTGGAATTTTAGATTTGGAAAAGTGCCGATCACTATTTTTTTTCTTAAGTTTTGCATAGGTAGTCTTCTAAAAATAATTGGATAGTTATTACAAGGTTAGTTTTATCTTTAAGTATAACCCTAGAAATGTAATTGCATTGTAATAGTCAAATTTTAATATTTTGGGTAAAAATAAAAAGCAGACTTAGGCATGAGCTTTCACAACAAATCTCTACTTTATCTACTGTCTAGTTTAGGTGTTCTAGCCCTCCAAATTTTAAACTTTTAACCACTTCCCCTATTTTGAGGAATTCCCCTTCCGCCCACTCACTATTCTAAGACCACATTGCTTAGCAACATACAAATGTATTCTTTTCTATGTTTCTTAAGTCAACCCGCGCGCTTAGTGACAGATTGCCTAAAGTATGGAATATTTTTATCGGAATTTTGATTTATTTATCGTGGCGTTAATAAAAAGTGCCTAAAATGCTTGGTTTCACAAGACACTGGGACAATGTCAAATTTCTTTTATAAAATTTGGCATTAATTTCCTCTTTTTTGGGAAGTTTTTTATTGTATTCATAAAATATGGATAAGCAACGAAACAACCATGAATATGATTAAATTATGGCAAAATTAAGGTCACATTTCGCTCAAGAAATTTGACAGTGTCCCAGTGTCTTATGAAACCAAGAGTAGAGCAATAAATTAAGTATAAAAATAGGCGGTAATGTCACTTTGACAATGAAGTAAAGGTGTAGATTCAAGAAGGTGGAAGGGGAAAAATGGCTGTTAAAGCTGGTCCAATTTAACGCAATTTTTAAATTTTGTTTATATTTTTTCTTGAAAAGTAGAAACTTGTGTGGTCTAAAAATTTGCAAAACACCATATAGCCCAATAATTCTAATTAAAATTTGTTGGTTCCTTAGAAAAAAATCCCAACCAAGATCTGCTTATGCAAGATTGTAGGCACTACCCCCAGGAATATAAAAGTGAAAAATTCCCACAAAATTTCCGTGACGTTTAACCCCCATCTTGCATAGAAGTGAGGAGTTAGTTTTTTGTTAAAACCTAAACTATTCAGCACTTTTGAAAAAAGTTTTAAAAATGTTTAGGAACATTATTTTAATAAAAATACAGTCATTTTTAAACAAATAATAAATCACTAATATTATAGTTTAGGTATTAACAAAATACTAACTCCTAATTTTTCACTTTTATGTTCCTAGGGGTAGTGGTTACAAACCTGCATAAACAGATCTTGGTTGGGATTTTTTTCCGGGGGCATTATTAGAATGATTGGGCTTATAGTTTTATAAGAGAAATCGATTAAGCAAATTCTTATAAAACTCATTAAGGAGAATAAAATTTTTGTTTTAATTTAGATAAAAAAAAAATGGGAAATACACCTTCAACTAACATAGATGCAGAAAATGATGACATATGGTGGACCAATGGCGAAACTAGTAATCAAACCCAAATGGAAGCTTCAGAACAAACACAAGAACAATTTATAACATTCGCAAACAATTTTGAAAAAAACCGTGAAAATCGGCGCGTCATTTTGCAAGAAAAAAGAAAAGAAATTCAAGGCATACGTGATGAGCTTTCGAGTCTTAAAAACGAGAACAGTGAGCTTAGAAAAATGCTACAAACAAAAGATAACGACACAGCCACTGTGATACTTTCCGAAAACGAGAAATTACGCCTAGAAAATGCAAATTTGAAACAAATAATCGAGGAATTTAATACAGAATCAAACATTGAAGAAATCAGAGAGAAAAACAGAGAACTAAGGCTTGATATAACAAAAATGGGAAACGAAGTCCAAAAACTAAATTCTGAAATTCTCGAATTCGAAAAAGAAAAATCACAATACCAAAATCATGTCGTAGCTCTTAAAGACGTCATCCAAATTACAAAAGACATGTTAATCCTAAGAGAACAACAACTCAAACAGGTTAGTAAACTCTTGTTTGTTTTAGGATTTTGTCAGAAGTTTAGGATTTTTTTTAATCGGTCAAATACACTTTTTAAATTTGTTGTAATCTCTTTTGTTAATCTGTGTACCTAAATCTATAGAGTGTTCAAAAATTGGCGCATAAATGCCATGGTACGTTGTTGGGGCATGCCTAGAAAATTGTTAACAAAAATCATCTCATACAGAGTGTTACCAAATAACTAGGAAAAAGGGGTAATTCCTGAACCCATTTTAAGAAAAAAAGTTTATATAAACATGTGTACGAAAATCCTTCGTTTCTGAGATACAGGGTTTCAAAGTTTCTCAAAAAAAATGTTAATCTTAAGATTACTAAAAAGCTAAACCAGATATTTATTTAAAATAATAATAAAAAAAAAATAAGTTAATCCTTCATTGTTAACTATGTTTTATTTTCATTAAAATAAAAAAGCCAAACTTAAAAAAGAAATTTTGTTGCCTTTGGGCAATGAATTTTTTTCTCGAAAGCGATTAGTTTTATGAAAAAAGAACAGGACATTAATTTTAAAGATCATATTCTAGGACTTCTAATTATTTTATAAAAATATCAAAATAGTAACACACAAAAAAGTTGGGGGTGAACAACTTCCATGGTACCCCCAAATGTGCCCCTTCTAATTATATTTTCATTTTCTTTCTACCGCACTTTATGCCTAAAGGCAAGAAAATTACCCGTGCTAAGTTTCAAATAAATATCTGGTTTAGTTTCTTGGTAATCTTAAAAAAAAAATTATTTTTTAGAAACTTTGGCACCCTGTATCTCAGAAAAGAAGGATTTTGGACACATGTTTATATGAATTTTTTTACTTAAAATGTGTCCAGGAATTACCCTCTGAATTTTCCTAGTTATTTGGTAACACCCTTGGAGATATGATGCCTCAAAGGGCGAAACTTTAAACGCTTATATCTTGAAGAAAACAGCACATATTAACGAAAGAAATGGCTAAATACAAAGGCACAATCTTTCCTAAATTATTTAACCATTTGTCCATCTCTTAAATGGTCAAATTACATTTTTAAAATCAATTTAGTTTTGCAAAAATTGTATAAAATGAAGCTGACAACAATGTCAATAAAATCTAATGCAAAAATGTATGCTCAAGAATCTAGATGCGTTTTTAAGAGGTATTTTCCCAATCAGTGTTGCCGAACTTATGCAACTTTGTTCGCATTTTTCTTCATGAATATAACAGATGGCTTTTCTACATTTTTCTAGACATCCCTGAGAATGCCCTAACAACATACCATTGCGTTTATGCGCCAATTTTTGGACGTTTAAAAAATTAAAACTTATTTTTAACAATTTCAAAAATGCTAGAGACATTTTTTTATTTTAGTTGGACCAAAAAATGAAGCATTTAGAAACAGCCTTATCTGAAAAAGAAACAACAATAATGTCAAAAGATCTAAAAGAAGAATATGAACGACAATTAACAAGCATTAGAAATTTAAAAACATTATATGAACAAAGACATATTGCTTATCGAAGAGAAAAGGCAGAATTGAATTCTATTATTGCCGATAACAAGCGGGAAATTTCTAAGAATGAATCAAAAATAAAGTAAGTAAGCAAAAATAAGAAAGTGGAAAATTTTGAATATACAGGATGTTTTCTAATGTCGTACGAAATATTCAAAAAGTGATTCCTGGACTCATTTTAAGAAAAAAAGTTCATATAAACTTGTGTCCAATTTTGACTTTTTTTGAACTTACAGCCCCCCAAAATCACCACTATAAACACTTTTTCCAAAATTTGACAAATGAAGAAATATTTCTAGTATTTAGATGCATCAAAAAGGTCCTATAAAATTTTCTAAAAAAATTATTCGTTTCGGAAATAAAACGAAAAAAATAATTTTTAAGTGGTTTTTCAGAGGGCTGTAACTAACTAAGGGGGCAAAATTGGACACATGTTTATATGAACTTTTTTTTTTAAAATGTGTCCAGGTATCACCCCTTTTTTTACGACATTAGGAAACACTCTGTATAAGAGAAAAGTCTAAATTAATCTGATTATTTATTGGCATAGGTTAATTTTCAGGATGAATATGCGAGCCAAGAATTTTCACTTTTATTCTAAAACACAAAGGAACATAAATTGAACGCAAATTATTATTTGTTTCCCATTTTATTTGGTTGAAAAAGCGAAAACATTTTGTCGCGTCAAAAGCTATTAATTATTTTATGCGTATACAATTTGGTTTCTTGGAAATTTTTGGAAGGAAAATTTCCCATAAAATTCTATGCCAAATTTTGAACAAATACAATTTGTCTAGACGAAGAGTATATTACCTTAGACCGGACCTTTTCTAAAAGCGTTAATATTCATCCTAGAGCAAAAATCTTTGCAGATTCGTTCGTTTCATGACTTTTTAAAACTTTTATTTTTTGTCTGTCTGTAACGCAATTTGTTACCACAATAACTCAAGAACGGTTTAGAGGATCGACTTTAAATATCATACAAAAATCAATCTCATTCAGGGGACAAGACCTATTGTTTTTGGAATAAATTAAATGATAAATAGGGGCTAAAAAACACCCCAAAAGTAGAAAAAAATCATATTTCGGTTAACTTTAAAAGAAATTATTCTTCATAAAATTAAAGACTGTATTTTTTTATTAAAAAGCATTGATTAACTTTTTTGTACTCTTATCCATTTGGAAAAAATAAAATTTTTACTTTTTCTAAATAAAATTTAAAACGAGGAGCAAATTGGATGGGCAAATTGTGTACACTAATTCACAAATTCTAGAATTTTTTGACAAATTCTTAATAAATTCTCAACAAATTCTGCAAATTCTTAACAAATTCTTAAAAAAATGTACACTAATTCTTCATTAAATTGCCCCTTAATTAAAAATGTGCATCTTTCTTGTAAATAAAAATGCATTGGATTATTACTGCAAAGAGTATCTCATTAAATGTTGGTTTTATAGATACAAAAAATATCTTAAAATAAAAAAATTATTTATTATTTAACAAATTTTTTTATTCTTTAATATAACATTTTTTTTAATATTTTAGGGAGCTTGAAGAAAGAGTTTTGGAATTAGAAACAGATAAATCAGAAAAATATGATGTTATCAAAACTTTAGAATCAGATTTGGGTCTTTCTAAAGCAGAAGCAAGACAATATAAAGCCGAAATGTTATTTATAAACCAGGTATGTTTTCATAAAATGCAAATGCCTAAAATTAACAAATAGTACATTATTAACCAAGGTAGAGAAGAGGGTCATTATTGACCTAGCGCAAAGATTGTGTCCCGAGCCGCGCAGCGGCAAGGGGCACAATTGCGCGTAGTCACCATTTGCACGTATATGGCGTACATGGTTTAAATAATATGATGGTCACTGAGGAATTTGTAAATATAATGATAATGATAGAACACTGACACAGCTACAGAAAAAAGTGCGACATGTTTACAACTGTACAATTTCCTTTTTCGTTAAAATATTTGTGCAATAAAATGTTTTCAAGTATTTTAAAGTAGTTATGTTTTCAAAATAAAAAAATCTTCGTAAAAAACTCACAAAAACTGCTGTAAGTACCGTTCTATTTATGATAAAACCTTGACAATATGTTTTGACATTTCATTATTGTACAGTGTACATAGACATGGAAATTATTATTGACCAAGGTAGAGAAATGTGCTTTCTCTGGTATAAAATCGATCAACAATTGCCTCTTCTATAGGTAGTAGTGAAAAAAAAATATTAGGTCAAAAAAAAAAACTTTATAACAATTTTTATTTCTTTAAATTTTTGATATTCTTTTAATTCTTGATTTTCTTTAAATTCTTGATTTTCTGTAAATTTTTGATTCTAATTTATTGTAGCTATTTTCGGAAATCTTGCTTGGAGTGAATTCTACCGAAGTTGACTGGGACAAACTAATAAAAACACTAGAAGAACATCATGATCTTTTACAAAAAATAGCAGAAAACGAAGGTCTTAATGAAGTTTCTTTTGCAATGCCAAAAGTTCTTATCGATTTAATAAACCAAATAAATGACAATAATGACGATTTCGTTCCCAAAATGGAACCTTCTTCAGAGGAAACTGGTAAATACAATGTCGTTATGAAAAAAGGGGGTGATTCCTGGACTCATTTTAAGAAAAAAAGTTCATATAAACATGTGTCCGATTTTGCCCACTTAGTTAGTTACAGCCCTCTGAAAAACCCTTACAAAATTATTTTTTTCGCTTTATTTCCGAAACGAATAATTTTTTTAAAAAATGTTATAGGACCTTTTTGATGCATCTAAATACTGGAAATATTTCTTCATTTGTAAAATTTTGCAAAAGTGTACAGTGGTGATTCTTGGGGGGCTGTAAGTTAAAAAAAAGTCAAAATTGGACACAAGTTTATATGATTCTTTTTTTCTTAAAATGGGTCCAGGAATCACCCCTTCAATTTTTTCTACATCATTAGAAAACATCTCCTTATTTTTATAATTTTTCAGGAATTTCTACACCTCCTTTAAATGTAAACAGTTCCGAACAAATTGTTGAAAATTTACCAAAAGTATGGAAAGTAATGAGAGAACTTTTAAGTCAAAGGGCTCGAACCCCTGTGGAAATAGGAGTTCCAAAAACAGTCCAACAAACTTGTTATAAAACAGTGCACACTCCAAATGGCCCCAGTTCTGTTATTAGTGTTAGCAAAACTTTCATGAGACTTAAGGTAATTTTTTAAGGATATAGATTCAAATTCATAAATGGGATGTTCTATGCACTCAAAAGTTCGTAAAAGTCATCTCCCTAAATGTCAGTTATTTTCGAAATTTCAACAAAATATGTTTAAATACGGAGTAATACATCAATAACTATGATTAAAAATATTTAGGATAATGTTTGTGATACATGGTGGTACTGAGTGCAAGAAATAATAGAAATATGGTGAAATAGTACTTTTGGTGTTTTTCTTTCTACATTGAAATCTTTAAACGAGCACATCCATATTAGGGAAAAAAGTAGGTTGCAATTTTAATCATTTACAAGCTTAAAAAACTATGGTAAATTAACGTATAATGGATTGGCATAGACCACGTAACGTATATAAACCAACAAAAAATGTATCCGTAGTCGAAAAAAAAAACCAAAAATAGTATAATGATTTGTGAAGTCAGATTTTCAATAGAAAGAAATAACTGATTTAAATGAAAGCATAATACGTTTGTAGCCCTATTTTTCTAGTTTTTAAAACTACATTTAGTTTTAATTTAGGATGGGGCTATTTAGTAGAGTTGACAGGATCTCAAAGGAAATGACTTATACGAGCTTCTAGGAGCACAGATTCGAAGATCTGCGAATTTGAAATCCTAGTCTTAAGGCAAAAAAAAAATAAACAAAAAAAAATCAGATTAAGAAAAAGTGCTATTTTTTTTATTGTTGTCCTAGAATTTAATTATGGAAAAGAAGTCTTTAGAAAAATACATGATTTTACTCCGACAATTAAACGCACATTTAGAAGCAAATTTTCAGGACCAAGAAAAAAGATTAGAAACAATTTCAGGAGAGTTGGCCAAAACATGGAAAGTGGTAAGTAATTTGTTGATACTCTAAAGGGCGATTTATAGAACGTTACTTTCACTTTACTTCCGCTTTACTTCGGCGTAACTTTACAGAAAATTAAATAAAATACATGGGAATGTATTAGCAAACTTATACTTCACTTTAGGGCTACTTTGCTGATTCATTTAGCTGTAAGTAGTACTGTCGAAAGCCGAGCTTGGCCGATCATGCGCAAAATTTGCAAAAATGAGATATTCACCCTTATTGTCAAGGGTGGTGATTACGGAATATCGCTTCGTACGAAACCTGCTGGTCTTCTTATGTAGGTTTTGTACGAAGCGATATTCTGTAATTACCGCCCAGGTGTAAATAGTCAGAAGTCGCGAGTTCAGAC
Organism: Cartodere bifasciata; assembly: GCA_963920755.1. Lineage (NCBI taxonomy): Eukaryota > Metazoa > Arthropoda > Insecta > Coleoptera > Latridiidae > Cartodere > Cartodere bifasciata. Next base: position 29,683,846 of record OY987194.1, on the reverse strand, counting down.
ACATGCGCATACCTGTTCCCAATTTCACGTAACTTTACAATCTATAAATTAAGCAAATTTAAAATTAAACTAACGTTCTATAAATTAGGCATTTATAAACTTGAAGACAACTCTTGTATGCCGTATTTTCTTTAAGAATTGTGATATTTTATTTTTCATATGTTGCAGTTTGAAAAAGTTCAAAAAGAGCACCAACTTTTACACACACAAAAGAAACTAATCGGTTACGAACTTTCACAAAAACGGAAGATACTAAAAGAACTTAGAGAAAATTTGGAGTACAGCCGTGAAAAATGGAGACAAGCTAGGGAGAAAAACTCAAAAGCTGAAAAACAATGCAAAGAACTTCGCTTAGAGTTTTCATCAAGAAAAAACAGTTCATTAACCGATGTTATTAATTCAGCTGAGAGCGGTTATAGCGATGAAAGAGAAAGTTTAAGCGATGATAATAAAGGATATGAAACCGATATTTCTGAAAAAATTGAAGACAAAGAAGTTTTGTAAGTATTACTTGCCTAAAGACCCTAAGATACACACGGTCAACTCCTACGTCACAGATCACAGATCCACATTAAAAAACTGTGTCTGTGAAGTGGAATTTTGATTCTATCAGATTTAGCCACTTTTTTAGAACAATATTTTGTAAAAATAAAAGGCTTTCTTAGGGAACTCTTGGTATAAAAATGTGCTATAATGTCTTAAATTCGATATTTCAAGTTTAGTTCATTGTAAAACTCTATAATATACAGTTTATGTGATAATTTTGTGCACCCTCCAAGATGTGAATTTTAAACGCAAATTGCTTGAGAAAGCAACCATATCAAGAGGTCTGGTAAGTACCATTGTAAAACTAACATTTATTTCTATTACCTCGAACAAACCATACCCCTTGATATGATTGCTTTCTCAAACAATTCGCGTTTAAAGCTGACATCTTGATGGGTCAACATGATCATCAGATTATTAAGAGATTTTTTAATTCTTGCGGTAGTTTCTCGCATAATTTTAAATTAAAATATCGTAAATAAGATATTAAGGAACATTTTTACACCAATGGGACCTAAGAAACTCTCTTATATTTCTTTAGATAATGTTTTAAAAAGACCAATGCTGGAAACACAAAATAAGAAAAAAATGACCATTTTCTTTGGTCCGTAATGTTGGTTGCCTAAAAAAATTTCACAGATTTTTACACTTTTAATTTTAGTAGCGACGATGGAAATGCAGTTAAAAGTAATGAAACAGTTTATGAAATTATTAAAGAAGCACAAGATGAAATAGAAAAACAAATGCCTTCTGAAACAAATGTTGTTAGTTTAGGAACAAATAATACCAACATAGAAATATCAAAGGATTCTATTTCTATACCCAGTACTTCGAAAATTTCAGAAGATAAGCCTTTAAAAACTGTAGATTCTTCAACTTCAAATACAACACCATCAAAAGAAGAATTTGAAGAAAGACTAAATGCTCGTGAAGAAAGATTACAAAGACTTGAAAATGAGGCTAAAGAATTAGTAACTAAAGTTACCAAAACGTCAAATAGGAGCTTGGATATTGCAAATCAATTAGATGATTTGCATGAAATTTATGGAGAAAATTCTTCTAGTGCTGAAACAGATTCAAATATTAACAATGAAGAAAATACCTTAGAAAATACAAACACTGAAAATGTTAATGATAATGAAGCTTAGAAAGTATTTAAAAAAATGGCAAACCAGTTTTTGTTAACTTATTAAAATCTTTGTGAATCTAAAAAATTATTCAAATATAGTCCGAGAAAATCTTACATTAGGTCAAGAAATTTTCCGGGCAGCACAATATTTATGGGAAATTGTAGTATTTGATATCTTCAGAAACATAATTACCAAGTGCGCACTCATGCGCATATTAGCATTTTGTGCTAGAGCCCCCCAAAGAGACCCCTTTAATTGGTAATACTAGATCATGGAGGATTTAGACCAAATTTTTAAAATAGACACTAAACAAGATTCTAAAATGATTTTTGTAAACATTTTTTTCGCAAAAAAGTGTCTTCACCTCCCAAATGGCCCCAAAATGAGTAATATTTATCACGTTGGATTTACACCAAATTTTTAAAATTGGTTCATAATAAGGTTCTAAAGAACATTCTAAAAAAAAAAATTCTGTCAAAAATCTTCTTCACCCCCCATGAGAAATAGCCCCCAGAAGGGGCAAAAATTTTTTTTTTTTAAATATTTTTTAAAAAGGGTTTTTAGAACCTAATTTTGCATCTGTAAAATTTGGTGTAAATTGAACGTGGTAAATATTACTCATTTTGGGGCCATTTAAGGGGTGAAGGAATTTTTTGGAATATTTTTTTTTTATGAATATCACTTTAGAACCTTATTAGGTGTTAATTAGCAAAATTTGGTGCAGATCCATCATGATGTAGTATTACGAATTAAAGGGGGCTCTTTGGGGGGCTCTAGCACAAAATGCTAATATGCGCATGTGTGCGCACATGATAATTATGATTCTAGGTATCAAATACTACACTTTTTCACAAAAATTGTGCTGCCCGAAAAATTTGTAAGATTTTCTCGGACTAATATTACAAAAAATTACTTAGTTTTGCCGATTTTTAAAAATAAAATTTGTGTTAATAATATTATTAAAAAATTTCTACATAACCAAATGAAATATTTATGTACCTACCTTAATTAATTAATTATTAAACGTATTGTTAAGCCACATTTTGTACTGTGAAAAAAATAAACTTATTACTTTAAGTACAAAATAAAAGACATTTTAATAATTTTCAATTTTTTTAATAATTGATTATTCTTAAATTTTAATTTTAAATGTGAACATGATTGAAATATTCTTGCATAAAAATTTGACTAGTATTTTTATTACAAAAAACCTACACCGACGTGGTTTAAAAATTAAATTAACCATAGATTTTACAATTTTTTTCCTATAATATCCACCAATAATGTTTTTTTTACTATAAATTTTTTTACAAATAAATGAAAAAAAAAAATAATTTGGTCACCCAAAATTTAACAACAACTTATAAAGTGCTTAAAAAAAGGTCACTTTTTATTAAAGGGGAATGTCGCAAAGCATAGAAACTGTGGTTATGTAATGTTGGTTACCTAAAATTAACAAAAAACACCACTTTCTGGTCATTGCTCAGTGGGTTTATAAGAGTTAATTTTAATTAAAAATTGTGCTTAACAGCAACATAAATAAACAAAGCACAAGTTAACATATTCCTAAGGCTTATCAATAAGCGTTTAAATATAGAATTTTGGCAACTTAGAAGCACTATTTTTTTTGCATTTTAAATTGCCTAAATTCTGTATTTAAACGCTTCTTGATGGACCTTTAGAATATGTCAACTTGTGCTTTGTTTGTTTATGTTGCTGGTAAGCACAATTTTTAATTAAAATTAATTTTTATAAACCCACTGAGCAATGACCAGAAAGTGCTGTTTTTTGTTGATTTTAGGCAACCAACATTACATAACCACAGTTTCTATGCTTCGCGACATTCCCCATTAATACCATATTTTTACAGCTCGGTAAATCAGGTTAAAGCCACAATAAATTTTAACCATGCAAATTTTCCTAAAAATTGTTTCCGTTGTCCGACAAAATGAGTTTAGGTAATCCATTTTGAAATGTTTTTTTTTAACGCAGCCTAACTTTCCAAAAAATCATAACAAACAAGTAAAACAACAATAATTGTTTTATACAAATAATAGGTATCTCTATAATAAAACTTACAACAATATAAATTAACCGTGATTGCGAATTTCATTTAATTTATTACACGATGGCATTTGTATATTTTGGGCAGATTGAAACATTTCTCTGTCTGCAAAATGTCGAGCTTTCCAAATCATTGAGTCACCTGAAATATAAACAATCATAAATATTCAAATTTAGACAGATTTAGAAAAAAAAACATACACTTAAAATTGTTAAAATTAATTTTTTTTTTAGCAATATCTAAAAGGTTTTTATAAAATTTAAAATTCGGGGTCTGAAACCATTCACTGTGTCGCAAATGCGCGTGTTTCACAAGTAACAAATTTAAATTTTTCGGTTAAAAATAAAAAGTACCTATTCACTTTTATTGCTGACTAAAGCGATACCGTTAGCGAGTAGCCAAACTAATTTCTGTGACGTCACAACAATGGACCTTCTAGAAAATAAGGCCCTTAGGATTAAAAAAAAACATAAACGTGCGCCGGACTGATAAAATGGAGTATGCCTTGCTACGAATCACTTTTTGTCTGCCAAAAAATCTGACATTTCTCTTGTTGGAATTCAAATCAAATTCACATCAATCAAGTCAAATTTTATTTATTTTTTTTTTTTTACGAAAAATAGAGACTTGTGTGTTCTAACAATTTGTTTATGAAACACGCCCATTAAATCTTTAGTTTAGAGTTTATACCAAAAGATGTCCACAAAAATTATTTTTTTAAACTAGTCCACAGGTATGAAAAACGTCTAAAAATCCTGCGCATAACTTAATTTTTTTGTTTTGCGCAGACATTGACAGTTTGAAAACAGTTTGAGACTAGTTTGAAAATCGGTTTTTGGTCACAACGAACAAAGCTAATAATGGAGCATATTTGTACAAAAATTGGTTGAGGTTACCTAGGAGATATGTCATACCACCCGTCGTTTCAGATGCTAATTGACATTACTTCTGAATTTTATATTTTTATCAAATATAAAGCTAATATACCAAAAAACATTAAATTGCCGGTTTAAATCATTCTACTCTACCAGCTAAAAGTTTTGTATAACATTAGCGGAGTGTTTTACAACTTCAATCCTTCATAATTAGGTAAAAAAGAGCATAATGACTCATTTACAAAGGTACTTTTAATGCAAAATCCGTGCATCCAAAAATATGCGGATTATTTTAAACATTCACGGAAATCCTTTTGTAAATGACTCATAATTTCCTTTTTTACCTAATTATAAAGAGTTAAAGATGTAAAACATTCTCTAAATGTTATACAAACCTTTTAGATGGTAATGTTTTAAACCGATAGTTTGTTGTTTTTTGGTATATTAGCGTTATATTTGATAAAAATATAAAATTCAGAAGTAATGTCAGTTAGCATCTGAACGACGGGTGGTATGACAGATCTCCTAGGTTACCCCAACCAATTTTTATACGAATACGCTCCATTAACCCAAGTAACCCTTCTTTAAGACAATGACGCAAAGTACAAACCGAGGCAAAATAAAGTGTATTTAAAAAAGGGTACATGCAAAAAATGTCGTATACCATGTATTTTTATTTTTTTACACAAAAATTTAATTTTTTAACACCTTTCTAATTTTTTTTATCTACACCCCAAGAAATAATTCTGCATTATCCTGATTTATCAGGAATATATCTTCGATATAAAGTTCTTTGTCAACAAAAAATGACATAAAAAAATTCCATAGCCATAAAAATAAATGGTACACTCTATACAAAATAAATAAAAAACATTTACGGTAATTTTTCTCCCTGTAGCAAGCATGTTGAAGATTTGTGACAAATTCTTCTTCAACTGACATTTCCAATCTTTGTACAGAACCTTGATATTCTGTATGAAAATTCTTCTTTACGAAATAAGGAACATGCATATTTTGAGTTATTCTTTGTACTGGATATTTTCTAAAAAAAATAGTTTTTTTTTACAAGAGTTGTCTCTTATATTTTGCATATAGACAAATAGGGGGCGCCACCAACGTCACCACAAGTGCCAAACAAACCCTTCAAGTTTATTAGGACTATACCCAAAGTTTTGTTAAGATACGACAAGTATTTTAGCCACAATAATTTTTTTAAGTTGGAGAGTCAAAGAAAATTATTTTAACAACAATGTCTTGTCGAGTTGATTTTTACTTTTAACAACGATGCACCACATCAATTCCTATTTCCTGCTGATTCTTGAGTATCAAACAAGGACCCACCAGTCTTAGCGCCCATCCTAAGACAGCTCTACCAAAAACAGGCGGAGTGTCCCGGAAATACATGGATGCTTTGCGCCAGTTAAAACCCGCGGAAAATGCACAAGTAACACTGCAAGATTAAGACATTCCAAGGCATTTAAATGATTCCAATTCAAAGAATCTTTCATGAACAGTAGAATGTGAAAAAAATTATTTTCTGTTGGATAGGCAAATTTTTTAGGAAGGCACAAAAGTAGACTTGTGAGCCAGAATTTTGTCTGTTCAGCAGTGGAATTTTATAAATCGCATCCAAAACCGCGAATAATAACCAATCATGAATTGACATAAAAAAATTTGAAAATAAGCAACAATAAGCTTGTAGGGGGTTTCATGTAAAGAATAAGCCAAAAACAGGTATACGTTTCCTTGCAGCTCGCGAGGTTAACTAAAAAATGTACTGTGGCGAAACCACTTGTCGTATCCTAACAAAACTTTCGGTATAAATTAATTAAATTATAAATTCCTAATAAACTTGAAGGGTTTGTTTGGCACTTGTGGTGACGTTGGTGGCGCCCCCTATTTGTTTATATGCAAAATATAAAAGACAACCGAGTATAGTTCATAAAAAATCAACTTTGAGAGGCACAGTAAATTTTTGCAATTGTCGAAAATTAAGAAAAAACTGTGATTATTGTGTAACAAAATTATCATTACTTATTTTAATAAATTTAAAAATGTACAGGCAATTTTGCCAAAAATTCAAAGCCTTTTTTTTAATCAAATAAAAATGCAGTTAACAAAAAAACGATAAATAATATATTTTTAACTATAAAAAAATAAACATTTAAACAACATAATATATTATTTAGGTACATAATTTAAAGGTCACATAAATCAAATGGTAATACTTTGGTAATTCTTACGTTTGCTTATTTTTTTAGAGCAAAAAAGTCAAATTCAAAAAAGTTACCTAGAAAAATCATAAACTCAAAAATCAAAAAAAATATTAGGGGGCAAAAAAACTTACGAATTAGCTTGTAGACTGTAGGCAGGATCCGAAATGAAAATGCTTGATGCCATTGACAGCAAAATGGCCAATAAAATTGGCAAAAGTTGAATAAAGGCGCTGTATCCATTTTGGGGCTAAAAAAATTGTTATTTAAAAAAAAATGAGTATTTTTAAAAATTAATCATTTAAAAAAAAGGCCTTCATACGAAAATGATTTTTAAAAATATATAAAACAAAAAGGTTTCCAATAAATAGAAGTCTTATTTTGTCCCTTTTTAAAATTAGAGTCCTCTAAAGTAACCCCCTTTTTCCAAGGGGTCATTTTTTTAAAATTAAAAAATATTTCTGTTACTAACATGTTTAAGATAGTTAAAAAAAATACCAATTCTTACAAAAATATTCTGACAGATTTTTAATGTGTTTAAACATCTATTCAGGAAGCTAAATCCACAAAATGCACACAAATAAGAGTTTAGGGTTGGCGTGGTAGCCCGCCAAGAAGCCCCCTTTAATTTGCAACATTAGATCACGATGGATCTGCAAATTTTACAAATAGGTGCTAAATAAGATTATAAAAAGATTTTTAAATAAATTATTTCTTTAAAAAAATATTTTGCCCCCTAAATGGCCCCCGAAGAGTAATATTTAATCATGTTGGATATACATTAGTTTGCAAATATGTAGATACAAAATAAAGTTCTAAAATATTTAATGTTTTTTTTTTGAAAAAATGTCTATACCCCATTAAGAACCCCCTTTCCAAATTGGATAAAAGATTTTTTTTAAAAATGGTATTGAATTTTAAACCTTAAATTGCATATGTTTACAAAATTTGGTGTAAATTCAACATGACTTAATATTGCCTTTTGGGGGACATTTAGGGGGCAAAGGAATATTTTTAAAGAAATTTTTTTTCCAAAAATCATAATCTTATTTAGCACTTATTTGTAAAATTTGGTGCAGATCCATCGTGATCTAATGTTGCAAATTAAAGGGTGCTTCTTGGGGGGCTACCACGCCAACCCTAAACTCTTATTAGTGTGCATTTTGTGGATTTAGCTTCCTGAATAGATGTTTTAACACATATAAAAATCTGGCTGTTGTATATTTTATGCAAGGCACAAAATTATCTATCTTGGCCTCATAAAATTGATTTTGCAAATTTCTTTATTTTATAGATATAAAACATAGACAGTGACTGTTAAAAAGTGCCCCCTTATTAATAAAAAATGCCTTTAAGGGGATCAACTTTAAAAGACATTTTTTTAAATATTTTATGTTAAAAAGTGCCCCTTTTTTCATAAAAAATGCCTTTAAAGGGACTAACTTTAAAAGACATTTTATTTGAATATTTTACGTCAAAAAGTGCCCCCTTTTTAATAAAAAATGCCTTAAAAGTGCCTAATTTTAAAATACACATTTTTTAAATATTTACGATTAGGATTTTTTAATTTGCCCCCTAAGGGGGCTCTCAAAAATGACACTAACCTCTCGTTCCCCCCTTTGGTGATGATGATGCGTTTCCTGCGTCCCCTGTCTTTGCCAGCGCCCCCCTCGTCGCACATACACATTACTTCCGTTCAAACCGCCCCCAAAGAACATATTAAACAGATCCTCCGCAGTGGCATCGGTCTCAAAACCCCTGCTGTACGAATGATGCTGCGAACCTCTGTTAGAAGCCACTCTCTCATCGTCAGGCCCGTATAAATCATATTGTTTACGTTTTTCCACGTCTGTTAGCACTGCGACCGCGTTACCGAGAGCTTTGAAGGCTTCCGGGGCCCCCGGACACTTGTTTTTATCCGGGTGAAGCTGCAACGCGAGTTTTTTGTACGCTTTTCTGATGTCGGAATCCGTGGCGTCTTTGCTTACGCTTAGAATTTCGTAGTAATCCTTGCATTTCTTTATTCTTTTGACGGCTTCAGCTTGTTCCGGCGTGAATTCAGGGGCTTTGTTCAAGGTTTCTTTCTTGGGGGACACTGTCCGTTTCCTCGGTTGATGCATTTGGGGTCCGCTAGACGCCAAGAAGTTAAGTTGTGTCAGTAGATCTGCAACAAATACAAAAAATCAATTTTTTAGGTCTATGACGCGTTTTTGGGGTTTCTTTAATTAGTTCTTACCCTTGGCCTTTTCTGTGGGGTACAATCGTTCAGCTTTTTGTAGGAATTTCTCGGCCTTTTCTTTGTTTTTCTCTTTTATGTAGTTTTCTGCCAATTTAATACACTTGTCTGCTTCATCTTTATTACCATCCATTTTGAAATTTTAACAAAACAATTGAATTTTTATTATAATTTTGATTGAAAGTAGGCTGCCATTACCAAAATTGAGTGACGTTTGGTGACAGTGACAATCAGATGATTTTTGACAGTGGTCACATGACTTGCGCTTTGACTGAGGTGCGTTCGAAATCAAGGAAAGTTAGGCAACCAACAATACGTTGGTGGTGTTTTATAAGTTGCCTAATCATACATCTATTTGAGGAGGCTGCGGCTTTAAAATTCTGTGATTGCGTCCAAAAAACATCTAATCAGACTGGAAAATAAAAACTAGAAATGGGTTAGATCAGTGAACAGGTTAGATCATTGAGTGGGTTAGGTTTTATTATAAAATGCCGACATTTAATAGGATACTCCTCGCAGTAATTAAGCAATCACAATATTTTATAAAAGAAACATTTTTTTTATTTAAAAATAATCTGCGAAGAGGTCCAACTATTAACTTTCAAGAAGAAGAGCATAAATATGAATTCTGACACTGACGTTTGAGATTTAATTTGACTTAAGAAAGATGCTGCTGTGTTTCAGTTTCAAATGTTTTTGCAAAGCCTCCTAGACCGAGGCCAAGACTCAGGGACTTTTTTATTACTAAAAATCTTTCTTTTAGTCTTTTATGCCCTAATAACTTAACAAAAAAAATTACAAAAAATTATTTTTAATACAGAATTACATTTTCTTTAATTTTTTATTAGAAATTTTTTTAGTAAATCAAATAATAACGAAAACACGGTGGTTTTTTTTATTGGGGGGTTGGATCAAAAAATGTTTGAAATAAATTTTGTAAAGAGTTAAAAGGGCTTTATTATTACGAAAGTTTTTTTTTTCTTAAATTTATAATAACTGAAATATGAATTTTTTACCAGTTTGGGGGACCCGCTACCCCCCTTGTTATTATCCGATTTTTCCCAATAACAATCCCAACCAAGATTTTAATGAGAACAATTTTTTCTGCAAATTTGAACACGATTGGGCTTTTCGTTCTTAAGTTATCGTGTTTACAAAAAACGTTACAGACGGACGGACGGACGGACGGACGGACGGACGGACGGACGGACGGACGGACGGACGGACGGACGGACGGACGGACGGACGGACGGACGGACGGATTTTTTGAAAGTTGTTCAAAATTCGATGAAACGCACGAATCTGCAAGAATTTTTGCTCTACGACGATTTTTGACGATTTTAGAATTTTCAAAACAATCACAATATACTCCTCGTTTTCGACTTTGTCTGCGAGGAGTATAACAAGTAGGCTAAAAGACAAAAACTAAACACCTTGAAAAAATGGACGCTTTTTGATGTTTAGTTTTAGAAATGCCTTTAATATTGTGTTTGTATGTGTTTTTTTTATTCAAAATGAGAAAGAAGGACGCAAAAAAAGAAGTCAAATTAAAAGCAAACTGTGTCCAAAAGCATGAAGTCCTATCTCCAGTCCTTTGGGAGCAAAAGCGAGTATTCTCAGTTTAAAATGGACATTAATTAGTAAAGCCATGTCGGATCTATATTCAGAGGCACAGGTGGGAATTTGAATCGCCGACAACCTTACCAAAATTACTGCTGGGAATTATGGAAATTTGATTTATTCTGACATGGTGGAAATGGTAAATATTAGAGAAAAGCTAGTTTAATTGCTATTTCCAACCAAAGGCACGGAAAATGCAAGCGTGTGTGAGTTTTTAACAGTTTTTATTAATTATTTGCAAGATATGGGTCCTTGGGCCCCTTAGGGGGGCCATTTATACAGGCTGTTTTAAAAGAAGCTTAAAAATTGTTTTATTTACAACTGCATATGAAATGATAACATTTCTGACTTTTTAAAAGTTGGAAAATGTCACTTTATTAGTTTTATTAAGCTGTCACTTTCCACCCGGGCGGAAAGTAACTACTTTCCGCCTGGGTAATGGAAACAAGTCATATTTAACTCTTTTGTGGAAGCAAATCCTCTTCGGCCTTTTGCGCACACTCTTTTAATTCTGTATATTCGTCATCACTATCCGACATTATGTTTTTTTTAATATTAGTTGGTTTAAGTTTTAATAATGCGAGAAATGACGTTTTTTGAAAATTAAAAATAACTATTTTTTTACTTCGATGTCAAGCAATTGTAATGTAACCATGGTAATAAATTAAAAAAAATAATCATGTTAACTAAGATGTTAACAATGACTAATATTAATTTGCAAAATTAAAGCTTTTTAAAATTAAAAATAAACGTAAGCAGTTGTAAATAAAATAGTATACTAACCTCGGTGGAAATTTCCTTTCTGTCTCGAGAAATGGTTTACCGCGACTCTACGCGCCTTGGTAAACCATCTTTTTCTCTCGACAGAAATGAAACCCTTTCCACCCACGGTAGTAATATACTATTTTTGTAAACCTGACACTTTCTTTTAGTTTTATTAACTGGAATAAATTAAAAATGTCTTCCGCATTGCTTAGACGTTTTCGTAACATTTCCGGTCATACCGGAAGTTGAATTTAAGATCCTATTTTGCGATTTTATAAAGTAACCTTTTAGCCCGAGAAAATCTTACAAAAAATCCTTTTCTTTCAGAAATTTTTCGGACAGCACAATTTTTTTGGGAAAATGTAGTATTTGATACCTAAAAACATAATTACCATGTAGTACAGTCAATCCGTATGTGGACATCGACAAAATTCCTGGTAGGGCCGCCTTTTTTATATGATGTAACTGGATGTTCAAAGAGTAAAACCCCAAATTGGCGTATATCTACCTATTGCAGAAACGGTGTTATGTCCCCCCAAAGGGCCCCCTTTAATTCATCACGGTGGAACTGCACCAAATTTTGCAAATAGATGTCAAATAAGGTTTTAAAAAGATTTTTATAAAATAAAAATCTCTAAAAAAATTCCTTTACCCCCTAAATAGCCCCCAAAGAGTAATAATCAATCACGTTGGATTTATACCAAATTTTGCAGATAGAAATAAAATGAGATGCTAAAAAATATTTATGAATAACTTTTTTGAAAAAAAAAATAAAATACCCCCTTTAAAAGCCCCCTTCGTTTATGGGGTGAAGGAATTATTTTTTGAAACAAATTTATAGGAAAATATTTGTAGGCATCTTATTTTGCATTGATCTGCAAAATTTGATGTAAATCCAACGTGATTGGTTATTACTCTTTGGGGGCTATTTAGGGGGTGAAGGAATTTTTTTAGAAATTTTTTTTTATAAAAATCTTTTTAAAACCTTGTTTTGCCCCAAAATTTGTGCCAAATGTAAGATTTTCTCTATTTAAATTTCCAGAAGTTAATTTAATGTTGTTTAGGTTTTATTTAATTTTGAACAATAACTTATTATTTAGCGAACAGTTTAATTAAAAAGATTACAAAAAAGTGGCTTGAGGCACAAAATGAACATAATAACAGTCCGCATTTTTCAGAGCTACTAAACAAATTTTATATTTTTCTATTTTTGTGTTTCACTGTTTCGTTATTAAAATTCTACGTAGGAAAAGGTAAATAAAAGTAACTCGTTGTGAAGCTATCTACAAAATACATTTTCCATTGTGTGGTGTTTCCAACAAAATTTATTACTGTAATTATTTTACCCGACAAACACAAAACTTAAAGTTTATAATCTATTGAGGTAGGTCGGGAATCCGTGTTTTCTACTAGGAATTAAATTTAGAATCTGCACGCTTTACTAAAAAAAATGTTACCCTTAATTTTATGAAAGTTATCTAGTAGCTAGCGTTTTTTGCTGTAAAAATACGAATGTAAATTTTAGTTTTTAGTAAAAGAAAATGTTTTCCGATTAGAATACATAAAAAAAAATGGGTTGCGCGTTTGAAGTTGCCTTTAAAAGCTCATGCCCAAAGGAAACATGAGATATTTGGACCCTTCAAAAAAACAGAGTTAAATTTTACAAAAATCATTGTAAAAAAGTGCGAAACGGAACTCTTATATTTTTGTCTCACTTTTAATCCACTCTAGAATATTAATTGCATTTTATTGCCTTTTTTTTTTATGGAGGAAAACCGTCTTTCTTTTTTTATAGATGAAGGTTAAAAAGCAAGCATTAGTGTTTCAGAAGAAAATTGCGCTCGGGGGAAAAAGCTTTTATCTAGACTTTAAAACGTGGAAGTGAGAAAATGGAACGCTAGAGAAAATAGCAGCGTAGAGAAAGGTTAGTTACAGATAGTTTAAATAAAAAAGTTTAGTCACTACTTAAAGAAAAAGTTGCTTTATTGGTAGGCCAAAAAATGGCATTTTTTACATTGCAAAAATATATAACAGCCAGATTTTTTATATGTGCGGTTAGAACATTTATTCAGGAAGCTAAATCCACAAAATGTACACAAATAAGAGTTTAGGGTTGGTGTGGTAGCTCCCCAAAAGCTCCCTTTAATTTGCAACATTAGGTCACGATGGATCTGCACCCAATTAAAGCCAAATAAAAATGGGTCCTAATAAGATTTAATAATCCTTTTTAAAAAAATTATTAATCTAAAAATTTGTTTTCCCCCTAAATGGCCCCCGAAGAGTAATATTCAGTTATGTTGGATTTACACCAAACTTTGCAAATAGATGCAAAATAAGGTTCTTAAAATTTGATGCCAGCAGGCACGGTGTCGAGACAAGTATCACTGCCTCTTACCAATGAGACCCGGGTTTAAACCCGGGAGTGATCCAAAAATGAAAAAAGTCTGCTGGTAACATTTACTGGTGGGATAAATGTTTCTAGTGATACCTTCGCTCGGAAGACGAAGTAAAAGATGCGGTCCCGTGTGCTCATGTGCACGTAAAAGAGCTCTACCCATCTTTGAGAGAGGAAGGGATACGACAAAATTTCTCGGTTCCCAGTAAACACAATTATGTAGTATTAATGTAATCGTTATATGCTCTAAAGTAGCAGGTATGTAACATTAAAGTAAGGATAAGGTAAGTATCGTATGGAAATGTCCGCAACAATACGAATGTAGTGTCTATGTAGCATCTATGAATTCCCATTACCACGCGGTTACATATTGTTAATATACTGTTTACGTAGTGGTTATATAATCTGATGTAACACCTATGTAACATTAAAGTAAGGATAAGGTAATAATCATATGGAAATGTCCGCAACAAAACGAATGTAGTGTCTATGTAGCATCTATGCACTCCCATTACCACGCGGTTACATATTGTCAACATAGTATTTACGTAGTGGTTATATAATCTGATGTAACATCTATGTAACATTTAAGTAAGGATAAGGTAAGAATCATATGGAAATGTCCGCAACAAAACGAATATAATCTCTATGTAGCATCTATGTAATCCCATTACCGCGTGGTTACATATTGTTAATATAGTGTTTACGTAGTGGTTATGTAATCTGATGTAAAACCTATGTAACATTAAAGTAAGGATAAGGTAATAATCATATGGAAATGTCCGCAACAAAACGAATATAATATCTATGTAGCATCTATGTAATCCCATTACCGCGTGGTTACATATTGTTAATATATTGTTTACGTAGTGGTTATGTAATCTGATGTAACACCTATGTAACATTAAAGTAAGGATAAGGTAATAATCATATGGAAATGTCCGCAACAAAACGAATATAATATCTATGTAGCATCTATGTAATCCCATTACCGCGTGGTTACATATTGTTAATATAGTGTTTACGTAGTGGTTATGTAATCTGATGTAACACCTATGTAACATTAAAGTAAGGATAAGGTAATAATCATATGGAAATGTCCGCAACAAAACGAATATAATATCTATGTAGCATCTATGTAATCCCATTACCGCGTGGTTACATATTGTTAATATAGTGTTTACGTAGTGGTTATGTAATCTGATGTAACACCTATGTAACATTAAAGTAAGGATAAGGTAATAATCATATGGAAATGTCCGCAACAAAACGAATGTAGTGTCTATGTAGCATCTATGTACTCCCATTACCACGCGGTTACATATTGTCAACATAGTGTTTATGCAGTGGCCATATAATAAGATGTAACAGCTATGTAAATGTAAAGTAAAGACAAGTATTTTATTGTTACATAAATGTTACATCTTATTATATAGCCACTGCGTAAACACTATGTTAGCACTATGTTTCCATGAGATCATGGAAGTACATAGATGGTAAATAGATACTACATTTGTTTTGTTGCAGGCGTTTTTATATAATATATACCTTATCTTTACTTAATTATTGCATAACTGTTACATCAGATTACATAAACACTATGTTGACAATATGTAGCCGCGTGGTAATGGGAGTACATATATGGTAAATAGACACTACATTCGTTTTGTTGCGGACATTTCCATATGATACTTACCTTGGCCTTACTTTACTTATGTTAGAATCATATGGTAATGTCACACTACATTCGGTTTGTACCAGATACCAAATTCAAGACAAAAAAAACTTACCCATACACATGATGAAAATAAAAAGTGATGGTCAGAGATCCCATATATTTTTAACACCATTCAAAACAGATAAAAGTCGTCTACTTTTCGAGTTCGTGTAACCAATTTTGTTAAAGGCTGAAAACTGTCACAATTTGTTCGTTGGCGTTACAAAAAGCAAAAAGTTGGTTGATCGAAAAATCCTGTATAGTAAGACACACTAATATGGCGTATTCAATATTATTCTAGCTATTTATCATGACTTATTTCTATGACAAAAAATCAAAAGTTCGTTTATGGCAAACAAAACAGTTTATTTTCTAATAAAAAGAATAAATTAAAATTACAAACAAAATAAATTTTGTACGTTGTGGAGGGTTAAAAAAAATTTTGTTTTATGCTAAACATTCACCACAAAAATCATCATATATCCATAGTATTTAGATATCTTAACGTTGAATGTCACGTATAAAGAATTTTCTTATAAAATCTTCTTCAGTAGACTATGTTTATTAAAATTAGTACTTACCAATTTATGTTATACTTAGTATTTTTATTATTATTTTATTAGTAATTTAATAAAAATAATTTATTTATTTTAATATGATACTTACCAACTTACCTTAAGACTAATTTACTGCTACATCTTATTACATAACCAATACGTAAACTCTATATTTAAAATATGTATAACCACGCGGTAATGGGACTAATGCTACATAGATACTACATTTGGTTTTTTTAAACATTTATATGATCCTTACCTTACCTTACCGCTTACGGCTACTCTATGGTTATATAAAGCTTCATTCACAATGAAAATTAGCTTGCATCCGGTAAGAATTAAGGTAGCTTGTAAGAGCTTGAAATATGTATTTGGGATATACCATTCACAAATACATATTTCAAGCTCTTACAAGCTACCTTAATTCTTACAACTCTTACATTACAAGCTAACTTAATTCTTACAACATGCAAGTTAATTTTCATTGTGAATCCCACTTAACTGTTTAAAATTAAAAAAGTTGCATTTTGCTAAACTAATGAAATTAAAAAAAAAAAATTCTGTTAAAATATTTTTAATATTGATGAAAGTAAATAATATTTTAAATAATTTACCTTTAATTATAAAAATAACGTTAATAAAATCAATATGAAAAAAATAAAGTCTAAATTAAGTACTATTTTGTGTATTTTAATTAATTATTTAATAAAATAGTGTTCTAATAAAAAGTTTAATTTTACAATCTTAAATTACTTAAACAAAATAAATACGACTTAAGTGGTAGGTGCTGGTAAAATATTGACTTTTTGCCTTATCAAATTTAACGTATGACAATTCCAACAAGAGAAATGTCACACCTTTGGGAAGACAAAAAGTGATTCGTAGCAAGGCATACTTCATTTATCAGGCCGACGCACTCTCATGATTATTTTTTTGAATCCTGGAGGCTTTATTTTCTAGAAGGTCCAGTTTTGTGACGTCACAAAAATTAGTTTGGCTACTCGCTAACGGTATCGCTTTAGTCAACAATAAAAGTGAATTTGGCTTCCGTGAAAATGTCACTTTTATAATCTAAAAAAAAACATACCTATTAGTGTTCGCGTTTACCAAAACAAAGCAGAAGTGTAACTGACCTGACCTGACCTTGCTCATAAACAAAATGCATCATCAGTTGCTCTGCATTTTTTCTCATGGCAATCAATATGTCTTTGTTTAAATTGAAGGGTAGCTTTTCTCATAAGCCAATTTTTCTCATTTGTTATTAATTAATAAATTTCTTCACTTCTTATATAATGAATTAGTTTTTGTGCTGCTGTAGTCGAGACTTCATAATTGACTGCTTCTATAAAGATGATTAGAGCCTAAAAGTATGTAATTAGCACTAAAATATAAGTATCTATACATACAGGTGTTCGCTATCAATGTGCTTTTTTTGAATGGAAAATAGCTGGGAAAAGCCCAAGTCATTTAGTAAAAACAGTTTTTTAAGTCTAATGCAAAATATAAAGTACATAACTAGCTAGAGTCGAGGTCGGTAGATCCGACTCTTGAGTTCATTTCTTACGTATAAATTCATTTTTTTGTTAAAATTAAAGCGTTTCCTGATGATAGTCCAGTAGATCCAAAACATAAAGCAACCTTTTATGTTTTTAAAGACATGTCCAACATTTACCTTGCATTTAACTTAACGTAGTTTTTTAATAATAAAAATCCTATTGACCATTAAAAAGATATGACCTTAACATGACCTTAAACCCCTGTGTCTTGTGTATCCATCCTCCAAGTTTCAGATCTCTAACTATTGTAGTATTGGAGCTATGTTCATGCAAACATTGACATTTAAAAACGTCATAGCTTTTTTCCTAGACGTAGAATTTTTTTTAAAAGGTTTTAACACAAAGGGCTCTGTGAAAGAATATTTTTAAGCAAAAAAAATACACAATATTTTGGGCTAGATTTTTTTTTTGCATGCAATATCTTCCAACCTTAACCAGTGGTCAGTTTGACCTTCAAGTCACCTTGACCACAAGACTTTGGTATTTACTTATGCCAAGTTTGAACCTTCTAAATAGTACCATAGTTGATTATATATATATTAATTACGGTTAAAAAAATACACAAAAGTGATATTTTTTAATAACAACCCAGTGGATGATCCTATCGATATGATTCTAGTATCATAAGATCGGAAATTTTTTGTAGCATCTTTCCAACAGCATGAAGTATTTAAGTATCTTGCTTCGTTTAGGAGCAATTGCAAAAAAACATCGATATTCAGAAATTGCAATTACAATAGTACATTTCTTTTAGAGAAATGAACTAAAAGGGGTTTTGTGGAAGTTTATTCGGAAATGGTACAGTTTTCCAAAGATGCCAAGTGGTAAAAAAGTGTTCACGTGAATTGGGGTATTTAAAACAATAAACAAAATTCTTTGAGGTTAAGAAATTACATGCAGTTTTTACTAACACCATATCTCTGTGTTTAACCGATTTTAAAATGACCTTTTTTTATTACCTTTATTGAATTTACAATTTTCATAATGGTTGGACAAACCAATTGGTAAATATTTACGATTGGGTGATTTTAGTCCTGCTTAAAGGCCATTATTTACGAAGAAGGGCACTTTCTCAAAAGATTGTCTTGGTTTTCCCAGCTTTTCCCCTTAAAAAAAAGCCTCGGAAAAAGCACATTGATTGCGGACACCCTGTATATTGATTTTTATAAAATTGATAATTAATTTTAATGCAGAGGTTAAATGCCTTAAATCTGCTAAATCTAACAGAGATAGTTCTTATTTTTGACTTTGTCAGCAAGAAGTGTAGTATGTACCTTTATGGGCTTTTTTTTCACATATTTAAATGCAATGTACTTCATTGGGAAACTGGGGGCTTTTAATCGCATATTAAGTTTCAAACATAAACAAACGCCTATAATACTCCAAATAAAACGAAAAATGTTAAAATGCTATATTGTACGAAAAAATGACGTCTATTAACCTAAAATATCGAAATGTTTCATCAAGCCAATCTTTTTTTAGGCCCTAAGGGCATTGCGTTGAATCTTAAACCCTGGTTGGACATATTTTGCAGATAAACGTGATTTCTTTCATAACCTCTGCATAACAACAATAATTTGCGTATTAATTTGCATTTATTGCTTGTAAAAACTACTCTTACAGTGACTATTTACTTACCAGTGATATGAAACAAAATAAACCACACTAAACAAGCACTCACAATAAAAACATTACACAAAACGAAAAGCTCATTCTATTACAACATGGCCGCAGTTCGTGTCTCGACATGATAAATTGCATACTGAGAATGCCCATACATGGACACAGTCACGAGCGAGCTGTGCTGAAAACGAACTAAGAACGAAGTTCAACGAGCGTGCACGATCATTTGTGTAATTTTGCTTACATATTGAGTACGTTAACACATTACGTAGCTTTTATGTCTTCTTAGATAAAACACGAAAAAACGCATTAAAAGAATGTTTATCTGGAAAACTCTTATTTTTACCTAACGTAAAACAGTCTGTAATGTGTCAAAAATAAATCCTCTTTTTAAATTTTATATTTTTTTTAACTGAGATAATCTTTGAAATTTTATTCCAAATTCCATCACAATTAAATTAAAAACGCATGTAGAGTACACTATTTTTTTAAAATTTAATTTGGCACTTGTAATATAAAATATTGCGTGTATATTTTTTTTAATTTAATATTTAGAAATAAAAAATTACCAACCAGAAAATAATATTGTTTTTAAAATATTTAACAATAAACTTATAATGTAGTTACAACGATTTGATCGAGTGATAATTCATATTTTGTACATTTTGGTGTGGTATAAACCTTTTCCGTTGGTCCGACATTCATTGTTAAATTTGACATAAGTCATTGTGACACCTGTATTACAAATGATTTATGTCAAATTTAACAATGAATGTCGGGCCAACGGAAAAGGTCTATAGGTCATATAAATAATTTTACCATTATTTCTAAAAATTGCTTTACAAGCACCCATCATGTTTTATTAGGCTTTCTGTATAATTGTTAAATAAGACCCTTTTTAAAGGTGATAAAAGAATGACTATTTTTTAACATCGGTCGATCACAATGAAGATAAAATTGTTGGATTAAATCTTTAAAGTTTAAATTTATTACAACTAAATTATAAATAACAAATAAATTTATTAAACATTATGATAACTTTGCAGTAGGATTTCGATCATTTTCTCGTTTTTTGCTGCTATTCCATTTTTAGAGACACAGTGATATGTACGGGTCTTGAGGTAATTTTTTCTTTTATTTCCTTTAATCTAACTAGTTACTTAGTAGTGGTAAAAAGTAGGTATTGTAATAGGAAAAAAACCAAAAATTTTTAAACTTCTATTTCTATTTCAGAAAATTTTCGTTTTTTTAACTTAAAGTGCAATAAAATTATAAATAAATTTCTTTTAAATATTTTACTTTAGGGCACCAAATTTATGCTCGAATTCACCGCACATCGAGATTGTTTGATTGCTTCCATTTATTCTCTTTTTGACATTGACAATGATTGTTATGTATTTGTTGTTAAGAACAAAACTATTGTTAATAGTATGACTAGAAGAGTTGAATGATACAAACAAACACGACCATTCTGTCCCTTAAAGTCTAAGTGACTGTAGCATAATTTTTTAAAATTGTACTTTCTATGAAAAATAGTAAATAAGATTTTAAGGAACCGATAAAATTGCAGTGCCACCGGCCATTTTTACTTTAATGTTATGTAACAAATACCTAAATCAAATAACATAGACTTTACATAATTTAAATGTACATACGAAATATGTAATTTGGTAATATAAAATCGGTTATTAAAATATTACGTATCGAATATCTAAATCAAATTACGTAACCTCCACATAATTTTTTTAAGTCATATAAATATAGCGAATATGTATTTAATTTACATAAATTAGTAACTTTAAGTTTACGTTACAAATAGGTAGGTAAGTCATAATATAGTACATAGTCTCCACAAATAATTCAGAGAATATATACTATATTAGTGATTTTTTTTTTGTGCTGGGGAATTATTGGGGGGTCGGCCAAAAAAACTAACGAACTACTTTTTGGTAAAGAATTAAATTTTATTATTATTGTTTTATGGAGAATTTTTTTTGTAAATTGAATAAAAGGCGAAATATGTATATATGTTTTTCACTGCAGGTCCCTTAATGGGACATTTTTAATAATTCAATATTTAAAAACATTAAAAGTCGACAAAGTACTTCTTGAATATTTATTCTCACATTTATCGCTGCCCAACTAGTATCAGACTACATCCATCTTCATGGGGCTACTACAAGGAACGAAAATTTTTTAAAACTAATAGTAATTATTTTTACTATTAGTTTTTAAAAATTGTCGTTTCTTGTAGTAGCCCCATAAAGATGGATGTAGTCTGAAACTAGTTGGGCAGCAATAAATGTGAGAATAAAGATTCAAGAAGTACTTTGTCGACTTATAATGTTTTTATGATGGGCTTGAATAATGGCTTTCTAACCAATTAATTAATTCAATATTTGTCAAAAACAATTGGGTTCTTCCTCTCATAAGGATCAATTTTTCCTGAAAATTTGAATTTGATTGGATTTTTTGTTTTTGAGATAGAATCTGCAAGAATTTTTGCTCTACGATAAAAATTGACGATATTAGATTTCTCTGATCGACATAGTCTTTTGAAGAGTATATTTACATCCTCCATATAACGTATTAAGGTCATTTTTAAGTACCAAATATGTATTTTATTTGCTACTTTACTGTTATGTACCAAATATCTAATGCAAATAACATATCCTCTACATAATATATTAAGGTCACATTTAAGTAGCAAATATGTATTTTATTTATATAAATTTGCTACTTTACTGTGATGTATCAAATATCTAATGCTAATAACATAATCTCTACATAACGTATTAAGGTCACATTTAAGTAGCCAATATGTATTTTATTTATATAAATTTGCTACTTTACTGTGATGTATCAAATATCTAATGCTAATAACATAATCTCTACATAACGTATTAAGGTCACATTTAAGTAGCCAATATGTATTTTATTTATATAAATTTGCTACTTTACTGTGATGTACCAAATATCTAATGCAAATAACATAGCTTCTACATAACGTATTAAGGTCACATTTTAGTAGCAAATATGTATTTTATTTATATAAATTTGCTACTTTACTGTGATGTACCAAATATCTAATGCAAATAACATATCCTCTACATAACGTATTAAGGTCACATTTAAGTAGCAAATATGTATTTTATTTATATAAATTTGCTACTTTACTGTGATGTACCAAATATCTAATGCAAATAACATAGCCTCTACATAACGTATTAAGGTCACATTTAAGTAGCAAGTATGTATTTTATTTATATAAATTTGCTACTTTACTGTGATGTACCAAATATCTAATGCAAATAACATATCCTCTACATAACGTATTAAGGTCACATTTAAGTAGCAAATATGTATTTTATTTATATAAATTTGCTACTTTACTGTTATGTACCAAATATCTAATGGAAATAACATAGCCTCTACATAACGTATTAAGGTCACATTTAAGTAGCAAGTATGTATTTTATTTATATAAATTTGCTACTTTACTGTTATGTACCAAATATCTAATGCAAATGACATAGCCTCTACATAACGTATTGAGGTTATATTTACCTACTAAATATGTATTTTATTTATATAAATTGGCTACTTTAATGTTACGTACCGAATACGCAATTTTAGTAACATAGTCTCTACATAACGTTTAAGGTAATATTTATATGCCGATTATGTATTTTTGTTACATAAACTGATTACCTTAATGTTACATGCCGAATATATAAATATTACATCTGTGTTTACTGGGTTGGGGGTAGTCTCACTCAGGACATCGGTATTAAGCCATAGTTGCAGAAACAGACCGATGTAAAATAAATTAATAAAAAAAAAATTCGGATACTTTTTTCTAAAAAAATGTCTATCCCTTTTAAATGGGATAAAGCAACTTTTTAGAATAAAAAGATTAAATGTAAGTTGTTTAGAACCTTATTTTGCATCTACTTACAAAGTTATGGTGTAAATTCAGCATGATTGAATATTACTCTTCAGAGGCCATTTAGGAGTAGATAAAAATTTTTAAAGGAATAATTTTTTCAAAAATCTTATTAGTGTGCATTTTGTGGATTTAGTTTCCTGAATAGATGTTCTAACCGCACATGTTAAAAATCTGGCTGTTATATATTTTTTGAATAGACAAAATAAATTATAGGTAGTAACAATTTGAAACATTTTTATAGAATTCTGAGAATGAAAATATATTTTTCGAAACGTCGATTTTATTGAAGTAAGTTAGTAGTTTTTATTTCGTTAGATCCTTTCTCCACCATTCAATTCTTAAATATTTTTAATATTGTTTCTCTACTCTCTAGTAAAAGAAGTATCTCTAGTCTAGAAAAGGTAAGTGGTAGGTCGGAAGACGGGTTGATACGGGGGATTTTGTTATCAACTAATGCTGTACTAATCGTCTACTTAATGCTTTCCATCACAATTACCTTTCTCACCTCTGCTCCACCGGCCTGGTTTACCCAACCCACCCCTATTTAACCCCCAACCCCATTCTTCAGGCTTCACCCGGGCAACATATCCATGGAATGAAAGCTAGGCTATCTCGACCATGTCTGTTAAATTGGTAATCACTGCTAACTCTGTAATTAATCGCTCATTTAGGTATTTACTTATTAGGTTAGTCTATAAAGCCTACGGCAATAATATAAGGGATGGGGTGGAATTATACAGAGTGTTTGCTAATATCGTGGAATAAATTCAGAGGGTGATTCCTGGACTTATTTTTATGAAAAAGAGTTTATGTAAACTTGTGTCCAATTTTGACTTTTTTTTAACTTACAGCCCCCCAAGGATCAGCAGTATAAACACTTTTTCCAAAATTTTACAAATTAAGAAATGTTTCTAGTATTTAGATGCATCAAAAAGGTCCTATAACATTTTTAAAAAAATTATTCGTTTCGGAAATAAAGCTAAAAAAATTTGTTGGATTTTTTTAGAGAGCTGTAACTAACTAAGGGGTCAAAATTGGACACATGCATATACAGGGTGTTACCAAATAACTAGGAAAAAATTCAGGGGGTAATTCCTAAACCCATTTTAAGAAAAAAAATTCGTTTAAACATATGTCCGAAAACCCTTCGTTTCTGAGATAAAGGGTGTCGAAAGAAAAAAAATTCTTAAGATACTAAAAAACTAAACCAGATATTTATTTGAAATAGTAATAAAAAAAAAGAATAATATCAACACTTCATAGTTAACCATGTTTTATTTTCATTAAAATAAAAAAGCAAAACAAAAAAAAGAAATTTTGTAGCCTTTTGGCAAAGAATTTTTTTCTCGAAAACGGTTAGTTTTATGAAAAAAAAACAGGACATTAATTTTAATTATCATACTCTAAAGCTTATAATTATTTTATAAAAAAACCAAAAAAATAACACATAAAAAAGTTGGGGGTGGACAATCCCCATGGTACTTGGGGGTACCATGGGGATTGTCCACCCCCAACTTTTTTATGTGTTATTTTTTTGGTTTTTTTGCGCCACTTTCAATTATCATTTTAAATTTTTTATCTGCTCACTTTATGCCATAAGACAAGTTTCAAATAAATGTCTGATTTAGTTTCTTAGTAATCTTAAAAAAATAATTTTTTTCAGAAATTTCGACACCCTGTATCTCAGAAACGAAGGATTTTTGGACACATGTTTATATAAACTTTTATTCTTAAAATAAGTTCAGGAATTACCCCCTGAATTTTTTCCTAGTTATTTGGTAACACCCTGTATGTACTTTTTTTCTTAAAACGGGTCCAGGAATCACCACCTGACTTCGCAAAAAAATTTCTAAATTCTTCAGATAGATTCCAAAAAATTCCCTTTACATTCCTTTAAATTTTCTGACCAACTTCTCCCCCAGATTCTGTTCATTTGTTTCCTTTTCTGCGGGGAGTAGAAATAAAAATGTTTGCTGTTGGTAATGGGTATTTATTGCCATAGATAAATGTACATTTATCTATATCAGCAACAGAGGCATGCACAGTGTAATCAGTGTAACAGTGTGAGATAAGAGCCAGTAAGTAATCAGTATCTGCCAACAACAACATTTAACATACAAAGTGTCTGGCAAGAGAAGAGTTAGGAGAACATCTAACCCCGTTCTAAAGGTTCACCATCAGTAGAAAAGCACGATTCTGTGGTTACTTATGTGCCAAATACATAGACCATTACTAATAGATCCTTGCTTTTTATAATTAAATCATCTCCTAAATTGAATCGGTGCTACAGAACAAATCCCCAAAACGAGTGCATTTTTTTAAGAGGGTAGATAGGGGACTAAATAGACAGATACACTACATGTCCTAGGCTAGGGGGCACCGCCGCCGTTTAAAAACTACATCCCCCTTCAAGTCTACTTCACTACAAATACTTGATCATCTTACAAATGATAATAAAATAATAAAATTTATGGACAATCTTTATGCACTCTACCAGTGGAAACTTAATTTTTGGAAAGGCTACAAATTTTAAAACAATTTTTTAAAAGAAATGTTTTTATTGCTGTTAATGATTCCACCAATTTTATAATGTTTCGACAAACCATTTGTAAGATATTTAGGATTGGGTATTTGTAGTGAAGTAGACTTAAAGGGGTGTAGTCTTTAAACGGCGGCGGTGCCCCCTAGCCTAGGACATGTCCCGTGTATCTGTCTATTTTTTCGTCCTCTATCTACCCTCTTAAAAGATGCACTCGTCTTGGAAACAACCTGTACAGTCTACAGACTCACACAATTCTGTGTTGGGGAGGCAGAACGGGATAAGTATATTTGACATTTAAAAAAATGTGTATTTCGGACACCGAATTTTAATAGAAACATTTAGATATTTACAAACATTACAGCCATATACGTACTGTGGAATATACTTTTTTATGTAGCTTCTCATTACTGCATTAATATTGTTTAATATTTGTGAGAAAACCATTTTTAGAGTGACATGCACAAATGACATTTCTATACTTATCCCCTTTTGCCTCCCAACCACAGAATTTGTACTATCCATTCACATTAAAAAAAAAACAGAATAAGCGAGCCATAGGGTGACACATTTTACCCTGTATATTGTCATTAATGTCACTTGTGTTTGCTGGTTATGTAAGAAAAGTCAAAAAAATTAAAAAATGCATTTAAAAACATGTTCAAGGCATCTGAATCAAAAACAATGGTCTCAACATATACAGTATTTATCTTTTTATTAAATTACTTTGTAATGCACTAATCATTAAACAATTTAAAAGTTTACACAAAATAGGAATTATTTATGTAAGTACTCACTGTTAAGAAGTCCTTTTAGGTATCATAGGATAAATTAGCACTTTTACAAAAATGTCTACAATTTTCTTTATAAATTCTCACATCTCAAACAAAAATTGTTTCTTTGTTTTCAATTTTTACGCCTGCAGTGCTATTCTGATTTCTCGATTCGACACAAATATAAAGACAGACTTATGAACAAAATAGTTAGAGGGAAGAAGATAGAACTATCGAATCGTGAAATCAGAATCGCCTACCTGTTTTATTTAACTGTCATATTATTTTTGGCATTTTTTAATTTTTAATGAAAGTATGCAATGCCAACTTTGTGGAAAATTCAACTTTTTAAAGAAAAAGTTTCTAGTTTTCATAGGTGACTCTGACCCTGGTATTTTTAAACAGCGAATGGATAGTAGTAATAATTCTGTGGTAGGGAGGCAAAAGGGGATAAGTATAGAAATGTCATTTGTGCATGTCACTCTAAAAATGGTTTTCTCACAAATATTAAACAATATTAATGCAGTAGTGAGAAGCTACATAAAAAAATAGATTCCACAGTACGTATATGGCTGATCCAGTTTGTAAATATCTAAATGTTTCTATTAAAATTCGGTGTCCGAAAAACACATTTTTTTAAATGTCAAATATACTTATCCCGTTCTGCCCAACACAGAATTGTAGGATATCTTTAGTATCTAATATGTTTAGTCTACGGGAGAACAGACTAGTGATCAATATAGAGTAGAGACCCCTAGCAGAGCAGAGCAGATCCAAGCTACTGCCTCTGCTTTTCTCTACTGTCGGTCCGTCCGTCCGTCAGCTTCGTGTATTTGCCGATTCATTCTGTATTCTGTCGCTGCGAACTCGCTGGCTGGAGCTACATCTACATCCTGAGTGCAGTGCATCAGCCCATTTTACACTTTACAGTACAAGACTTTAGTACTCCGTGAAACGCCGAGATCCGAGAACATTGGAGCTGTATCAAGTGAAGTTGAAGTTGTGTGAAAAATATCTAAAGAAGGCCGCATTGGGTATTGGACTTGGGTTGTTTGAGATTTTGTTACATCGAAACATAGCAAGGTAGGGTTTTGTGTCTTTGTTATAGTCTATTGGGATTTGGGGGTTGTTTTGTCAATCGTTTGCATGTGTAGGGTAAGGTAAAAGTTTTGTTACCCAAATAGGGCTTTACATGGGTTCAATAAATTTAAGGGTTATTTAGCAAAATGTAGACTGACAATTTAAATGGTGTATTTTTTGGAAAAAAGCTACTTATATTCATTAAACAAGGGTTTGATTTAATTCTTCTTCTAATATTGGTAAAGTTGGAGCTTTCTAAATGGATCATTTAGTATTTTATAATTTGTTTCTGCCTTCACCCCATTTTGTAAAAAAAATAATTTGTAGAAAAATGCGCATAAAGATTTTTTATGTCAAAATAAACAAAAACTTATAATATGGGGTCCGATTCCAAATCTTTTAAAACTCGTCCTATAAACACTTTTTTTCAAAATCTTACCAAATATCTAAAAAATACATTCTGTCCTTAAATTGACCTAAACCTGCATGGACAATGCAAAGTTCTTATAGGCCAAGATAGTAGCAATATTTGCAAAAAATTGACAGGGTTTCCTAATGTCGTAGAAAAAATTCAGGGGGTAATTCCTGGACACATTTTAAGAAAAAAGTTCATAAATCCCCTCCTTTAATTTACAACATTAGATTACGATGAATTTCCACCAAATTTAACAAATAGGTGCTAAATACAGGATGACCAAAAAATGGTACATAAACGCAATGGTACGTTGTTGGAGCATGTCAAGGAACCCCCAGAAAATTGTTAAAAAAATGTATCATATATACCCTTGGAGATATGAGGCCCCAAAGTGCGAAACTTTAAACGCTTATATCTTGAAGATAACAGTTCATATGAACAAAAGAAATGGCTAAATACAAAGACACAATCTATTTAAAATTATGTTACCATTTGTTTATCTTTGAAACGGTCAAATTACATTTTTATACCCAATTTAATTTTACAAAAATTTTATGAGATGAAGCTGACAACAATGTCAATATGATCTAAATGCAAAAATGTATTAAGAATCTGAATGTGCTTGTAAAATGTAATTTGCAAACTGTGTTGCCTAATTTATGCAACTTTTTTCGCATTTTTCGCGATGAATATAACAGATGGATTTTTTTTGAAAATTTTTTTAGGGATCCCTGAGAATGCCCCAAGAGCGTACCTTCGCGCTTATGCACCATTTTTTGGACACGCAGTATAAGATTTTTAAAATATTTTTGGCAAATATTATTTCTCTAAAAAAATTTCTTCTTCCCCCAAATGGTCCCCAAAAAGGTTTTTTTTTTAATTTTCATTTTGGGGAACAAAACACTCTTTATTGTGTATGTAAATAGTATCTTCTAACCAATTTATACATTTACACATTTATTTATGAGAGACAAAATGTCTTGAAATGGACGAGCTGAAAAAACTTTTAAGCATCTGGTAAAATATCAATTTTAGAAATAACCTTAGAGAGTTTTATAAGAAATGTTGGACATTAATCAGCGAAACACATAACACACAGTTTTTCACTTCCCCTCGACACTCCCGCTGGGACCTAAATTTATCATCCCTATTTCCTATTTGTTGTTTTTTTATTAATGCTTTATGCTTTTATACTGTCACATTCAGAAACTGGTCTTCGTTAACTTTTCTTTCCACTTGTTATACTCTTTCCAAAGACAGGATTAAAAAATTGTTTTTTTTGAAGAAAAATTACACAATAAATTATTTCAAATTGGTACAGTTAAGCGAGAAGTTCCAGGTGATAAGAAACTTTCTTATTGAACCCATCTACCAGCAGCAACAAAAAAATAACAAAATTGTTAGGAACAAAAAAATTACGACAATCTTTATGCACTCTACCGTTGGTAACTCCATTTCTAGGGGGGCTACAAATGTCAAAACAAGTTTAAAAGGAATTTTTTTATTGCTGTTAATGATTCCATCAATTTTATAATGTTTCGACAAACCATTTGTAAGATATTTAGAATTGGGTATTTGTAGTGAAGTAGACTTAAAGGGGTGTAGTTTTTAAACGGCGGCGGTGCCCCCTAGCCTAGGACATGTAGTGTATCTGTCTATTTTGTCCTCTATCTACCCTCTAAAAGATGCACTCGTTTCGGGAACAATGTAATAGTCTTAATAAAACGTAACAATTTTTTACATTCGTAGCATTGTATAATTTTAGAACATTAAACTAATTTGTCTGAATAGTAATCAGCTAGCTTGCGACATTGTTTAAATTGGAAGAAAAGCAGACAGAATTCCAGAGATTAGTGTTTCCTGTTCCTCTCTCACGAGAGTAGAGAATAGCGAGTACATTGCAGAATGTCACATGCATAATATTTATGCAAAATTGTGAGATTGCTACGAGCTACTAAAATGGGATATTCGTGTTAAATTTTGAGTTATTTCTGCACAGAAATGACACTTGCTAATGTACTTTGGCGGAATAATAAATCCTATGGGAAAAGGTAGCAATATTCCTGTTTCGGTTAGATTTAATTTTTTGACTGAATTAGGAAGAAAATATGCACACCCGATTTTTAAATTCTGCTTTTACAGGTTGTCCAAAAAATGACGAATAAACGCGACGGTACTATGGTGGACATGGAATTTAAAACGATTTTTTTTTTAGCCACTTTTGATTTTTTTAATTTTACGCTATTGTGAATGGGGTTTTTTATGTCAGTTTTCGAATGTTATTTTGACAACAAATGCGTCAAATGTATTTTATTAAAATAAATTATGTAAAATGTGCTGCCGACGAGAAAAATAGTAAGAAGATATTTACTTTTTTAAATAATTTTGTTTTAGGATAACAATAAGGCTCTAATCTTCGTAAAACATCAGAGAAATGTTTCTTGTTAATCTCCACTTCGCATAAAACTTGAGATGTTTAAACCACTATTTTGACCATATTTAAAATGCAAAAATTGATCGTTTTAAATTCCATGTCCACGATAGTACCATTGCGTTTATGCGCCAATTTTTGGACAACCTGTATGTTAGTATTCGCCAATTAATCTGGTGGCATCGACAACTTTTCCATAATATTTTTTCCGAAATTGGAACGTCGCTCTGAGAGTTGACTAGATGAAATTCTTCCACTACAATGATTTTTAATTTATTTTTCAATGCGGATCCAATTTAGGCAATTATCGCAGAGTGCAAATTCATCTAGATGCCACAGAAGGCCTCTAATAAATTATCATCTCGCAGCTCGCAGCAAAAAGTGAGATAAATATCGAGCGACCGCTGCCGTTTGCTTGTTTAATCCAAAGAGATTATATATTTACAATAGAGAAGGTATAAAAATGCATTGTTTGGGGCCAAGATCTTTTTGTTTACCCAATGTAATACTACAGTCAATCTGTCCTGAATTAGGAGGGTACATCGACAAAATTCCTGGTAGGGCCGCCTTTTTTATATGATGTAACTGGATGTCCAAAGAGTAAAAGCCCAAATTAGCGTATATCTACCTATTGCAGAAACGGAGTTATGGCCCCCCAAAGGGTCCCCTTTAATTCATCACTATGGAACTGCACCAAATTTAGCAAATAGATGTCAAATAAGGTTTTAAAAAGATTTTTATAAAAAAAAAATCTCTAAAAAAATTTCTTCACCCCCTAAATAGCCCCCAAAGAGTAATAACCAATCACGTTGGATTTACACCAAATTTTGCAGATAGATGCATAATAAGATGCTTAAAAATATTTCCTCTTATAACTTTTTTTCAAAAAATAATTCCTTCGCCCCATAAACGGAGGGGGCTTTTAAGGGGGGCATAGAATTTTAAAAAAAAAAAGTTATTAACAAATATTTTTAAGCATCTCATTTTACATCTATCTGCAAAATTTGATCTAAATCCAACGTGATTGGTTATTACTCTTTGGGGGCTATTTAGGGGCTGAAGGATTTTTTTTAGAGATTTTTATTTTATAAAAATCTTTTTAAAACCTTATTTGACATCTATTTGCAAAGGATGTAAATAAAAAAAACATTTTCAATGGAACTTCTCTATGCTAGCCTTTTAGATCTTGGACCCACACACTGGTTATGTTATGATTATAAGCAATTCATTTCTAGTCATTCTATTTCTATGGAATAATCTATTTAAATCTGTTTGGCGCTTTCTTACTTTTCAAGACTCTGACTGTCGTTTATTTACTTGATTTTATGTTGGTATTTTGGTTCGTCCGGCTGAAAGTTGCTTGGAAAAGACAAATGGTAGGAAAACCGAGAGGGAAACTCACTGGAAAAGAAAACTTCTACTTGATTTAGAGAAATGTCTACAAAAATGGCCTTTTCTAGCTCTTAAGGATTTTAATTCTACTCTTTTAGAAAAAACACAAACATTATTTTTCAGCTTAAAAAATGTAATTCGTGTAAATGATTTATATTTTTTTAGACTGTGTGGTGTTGCGAATTAATTATTATTGGATATTGTAAATTGGCATTCCCAAGATAATGGTTGAATTTAATATTTTTTAACACTGTCTGCAAAGAGTATAAAAATACGGTTTAGAAAAATTATAAAAGTAAACTGAGCAAAACTATAATTTAGCAAAAACGTTATAAAGCGTTCTCACAATTGCAAAAGTGTATAATAAAACTATTTACATTCTGTACATGTAAGGTTTCATCTTAATCTACGATGCACTTTTGTATCGAGCTTTCAAACACAGCAGCTTTTAAACAAAACTATACAGGGTGTCCGCACGGATGTAAAGCATCCTTGAAACCTCCAATCCAATCAAAATGAGAAGAAAGTCCTTATAAACATGTTCATTTTTACCCAAATTTTTTCCTAAGAAATAGCCACATATGTATAAAAACTCTTTTTTTAACAAGCGAAAAAATATTTCTTTGTATTTAAATAAATCAAAGAGGTCCTTTAAGTTTTTTTTGGGAAAATTATTCGCTTAGTTTAAGTGATAAACTTATAATTTAGGGTTAGACTGTAATTTAGTAAAGGGGCAAAATCAAATACAGCTGCTGTTCATGGAAAAATTAATCCTATTTTTGCCTAGGAAATTCTATATTTTAAAGAATGGAGATATTTTTGCATGCACCCTGTATATCTATGAGCCAGAATAGTTGCAAGTCAGAAATTGATGAAAATACCTATTAGGTATCTCCTTTGAAGGATAAATAAATGCCTTAAATGCTCTTGACGTTTCCACAGTTTATTTTTTTTTAACGAAAACGTATACATATTGCAACCGATTGCAACTCTATTTGGTAAATATTGTATTTTTATTATATTCTGACAAACAGCCTTTAAGACAACCTGATGAAAAATTTAACCTATCAGGAAAACAGAAAATATTACTGGTAGTCTCCCGGCGCATTCGCCATTTTCTTAATGTAATGTAAATTTTAATATCTCTTACTAGGTACATACTATCGTGGACATGGAATTTAAAACGATTTTTTATGAGCCACCTATTTTTTGAATTTTACTCTATTGTGAATGGGTTTTTTTTTGTCAGTTTTCGAATGTTATTTTGACAACAAATGCGTCAAATGTATTTTATTAAAATAAATTATGTAAAATGTGCTGCCGATGCCGGCGAGAAAAATAGTAAGAAGATATTTCCTTTTTTAAATAATTTTGTTTTAGGATAACAATAAGGCTCTAATCTTCGTAAAACATCAGAGAAATGTTTCTTGTTAATGTCCACTTCGCGTAAAACTTGAGATGTTTAAGCCACTATTTTGACCATATTTACAATGCAAAAATTGATCGTTAAATTCCATGTCCACGATAGTACATGCAAAATCTATGTTCAGACAGATGTTATTCTATAAGTTAAAATTCCAATATGACATTGTTTATAAAATTAAATATTGCTGCTATGTCTGCAATTTTTTAGTCATTCCTTGAAGAAGGTAAAAATACCTACTAAAAGGGAGAATTAAAGGTGCCTAACCCTTAATACAGTTTTATTAAAAATGCTTAGCCTTTAACCAAGTCTAGCTTGTCACTATTAAAAAGACATAAACGGAAAGCTTACCTAAACCGGACGAGAAAAAGGAAGTATAAACTAATAAACCGTGAAATAACACTGCACCTAGTCGTTAGACATTATTTCCACGTAAAATTTGAAAGAAAAACAACTTCATTAAAAAGAAAAACATAAATTCTAAAGAAAAGCAACAAAAAAATTATGTTGTGAAGAATATACGTTTCAGTGATTTGTTTGGGAAAATAAGAACTATAGAAATTTCAAGGAAATGTTGTCGTTTAAATTTTATTTTTGTGCAAAATGTTTTGTCTTTTACAACTTTTTTTACAAAAATGCTTGACAAAAATTTTGTTGTTTTCAATTTGATAAAATTATTACATAAACATTGATGTCACTTATTGGTGGCCATGCGATTAAAAAAACTGCATACAACTGAACCCTTACCCCTTAAAAAAATGTGCTAAATTAAAAAAAATAGATTTGTCTGAAACTGTGTTTTTATGCTTATTAAAAACAAATCAGCAATTAGATACTTTCCAGATGCTTTCGCTTTTTTGCTAAACCTTTTAAAAAAAATTTCATAAATTTTTAAAAAGGTTTTAATAAAAAAATCTTTTTGATTTTCGAATAAAAGGTGTCTTGTAAATTGGTTTTTTGCTTTTAAAATCATTTTTATCAATAAAAGTATTTTTTAAAAAAAATCAAGTTTTGCGTTTGAAATTGTCTTTAAAAGCTCATAGCAGCAAAACTAAAAGTGCTGTAAATATTAAAGTGCCAGATTCAGATTCAGCAGCTCGTTTTACATAAGCATTGATGGCACTTATTGGTGGCCATGCGGTTTAAGAAAACTGCAAATATTTGGACCCTTACCCCTTAAAAAATGTGGTAATTTTTGAAAAAATAGATTTGCCTGAAACTGTGTTTTTATGCTAACTAAAAGCCGTAGTAAACAAATCAGCAATCAGATTTTGTACGGATGCTTTCGTTTTTTTGCTACAATTTTTTTTAAAAGTTGGTCATATTTTAAAAAATTTAAAAAATGCTCAGACATTTTTTTTGTCTTTCATTTTAATGAAACCAGTTTTGTTGATTGCTTTTTGGCTGTAGAAAACAAATCTGCATTTTAATTTTTTGAAAAAAAATATTTTTGTCATTTAGAACACTTTATGAGAACAAATTATGTTATGCGTTTAAAGCTGCCTTTGAAAGCTCGTAGCATTAAAACTAAAAGCACTGAAAATATTTAAGTGCCAGATTCGGATTCGGCAGCTCGTTTTACATAAGCTTTGATGGCCCTCATTGGTTGCAAAAATTATTTGTGGCGATGCCAATTAAAAAACTGAAAATATTTGAACAAATCCTTTACAAAAAAATTAGGTAAATTTGCTTTTTTAAACCCACTTCGATAGTATTGTAATAACCATGCGAAAATCACATTTGGTTGGGAAATACGGCTAATGAAGTGGCACAATGTCGGTAATCACTAATCATGCACCAATCAGTTATCACGTACCTAGTGTTCCGATAAATACACGAAACACAATAATAACACAATACCTACCATAATAGACCCGTTGAACTATTCTATAAATACAAAATAACAATCCTATACCACCATAAATACAATGTATACAATAGATGCAAACTAAAAAGGCTTTATCGCTTCATCAGGGTGTTCCAAAAATTGGTGCCCCCCCAAACCAACGGCACCACAAGTGCCAAACAAACCCTTTAAGTTTATTAGGATTATAACGAAAGTTTTGTTAAGATACGACAAGTGGTTTCGCCACAGTACATTTTTTAGTTAATCTCGCGAGCTGCAAGGAAACGTATACCTCTTTTTGGCTTATTCTTTACATGAAACCCCTACAAGCTTACTGCCAGTTATTTTTAATTTTTTTATGCAAATTCATGATTGGTCATCATTTGCGATTTTGTATGCGATTTATGAAATTCCACTGCCGGACAGACTCAAAACTTTGGGTTACGAATTAAAACCAGTCTACTTTTGTGTCTCCCCAAAAAATTGGACTGTTCAAGAGAATAATTTTTTTCACATTCAACTGTTTATATAAGATTCTTTAAATTGAAATCATTTAATTGCCTTAAAATGTGTTAATCTTGCAGTGTGTCACTTGTGCATTTTCCGCGGGTTTTAACTGGCGCAAAGCATCCATGTATTTCCGGGACACTCCGCCTGTTTTTGGTAGAGCTGTCTTAGGATGGACGCTAAGACTGGTAGGTCCATGTTTGATACTCAAGCAGGAAATAGGAATTGATGTGGTGCATTGTCGCCAAAAGTAATAATCAGCTCGGCAAGACATTGTAGTTGAGATAATTATTTTTGAAAGTAGTCAAAAATTTTTGCATAACACTGATTTTGACCCAACAAACACGGGTACTTTTTTCGAGAGACAAGACGTGAAAAGCCCTTGTGTTTGTTGGCACTATCACCGCTTCTAATTTCCTGAAATGTTATCGATTTAAAGAGTATTCAAACAAGAGGTTGGTTGGGTATTTTCCAAAGAGATTATATATTTACAATAGAGAAGGTATAAAAATTCATTGTTTGGGGCCAAGATCTTTTATTTTACCCAATGTAAGTTATATGGACTAATGAGTAAGTGGACGTAAATAAACAAACATTTTCAATGAAACCGACCTATGCTAGCCTTTTAGATCTCGGACCCACACACTGGTAATGTTATAAGCAATTCATTTCTAGTCATTCTATTTCTATGGTATTTTCACCAGAAGATGCGGGTCACTACGTAGGTTTAACTTCTCTTTGAAAGGCTTTCAAATGAATGGGGACTCTGCATCAAGAACTTTACAATTGAATCCACCGACACCTCAAAGTCTAAGTTTTTCGCTCATTTGGACCCTATTTATTAAGTTGGAACTTGAACGTGAAAGGTTTTCGATTCTCATCAAGATGTTACAATTTTCAGCAATGTGGTTTTGTTATAATAATTGTTCCTTGGACAGTTTTAATCATTTTGTGCTCTCTTGTGTTAAAATTAATAGAGTTTTATAAGAAACGTTTTCCAAAGTGCGGGTTTTTTAGACTATTTTTTATATTTACTTAATTTAATTTATTAAAAAGCATTTTTAATTTGAATTAAAAACTTAACTTAAAATTTTATGTTTATTGGATTCGCAACATTGACATTTTGATATAAAAAGTAAATTTAGGTCAGACTTATTAAATAATGACATTTATAAACTTTACTCACTTAATACTGAATAGGCGTTTTGAGAAAATGTAACGTTGATATCGTTTCTCCAATTCTAGTTATTCCCTCTACAAAAAAACTATGTTTCCCGATAGTTTATAATAGTAAAATTTGTAAATAAAAAGTACCTTGCAAGAGAAGAATTCATCTTTTTGCATCTGGAAAACAAACCTACTAAAATAAAGTGTTGGGTTTAATGATGAAGCAATTTTGCAGCCTTTTAAAACAAAATTTCGGGTTTCATAATCTGCTTATTATAGAACGCAAATATGAAACATTAGTTAGGAAATAATAGGACAGCCTGTATACACATATTTCGTAACTATTTTTGGCAATAACGTCTACTTTGCCTGCATGGGGTGAATTTAACATTTACATAATCAAATTTATTATCATCATATATATTTTATTCCCTGAAAATAAAATGCCAATAAAAAGAGCGCTGTGTAAAGTATTGAAAAAATATTGAAAGGAATTTAATAAAAATTTTATTATAAAAATACCTTAATGCTAGCTAAAGAACAAAATTATCATAAAAGAAATGTTAAATTACAAAAGGAAAAGGAATAGCATTTTATAATGTAAAGACTCGTGTTAAGACAAGTAAAAAAAAATAATTAAATTTTTTTTAGTATATGTAGATTGAAGAAGATGGAAGGGGAAAAATGGCTGTTAAAAAGCCGTAACTTTTAAATTTTATGTATATTCAATTTTTTTCGAAAAGTAGAGACTTAATAACACCATACTTAGTTCGATAAGAGAAATCAATTAAGCAAATATTTTTTTTATGAATCACGTTCATTATTCTCTAGAAATTAAAAACTATGATTTATGACCCAAAAGCAATTCGCTGCATTTAGTAATGTTCATAAATTAATCATTAATTTCGTTGGAGCGGAATTAGTACAGTCAATCCGTATGTTGACATCGACAAAATTCCTGGTAGGGCCGCCTTTTTTATATAATGTAACTGGATGTCCAAAGAGTAAAACCCCAAATTGGCGTATATCTACCTATTGCAGAAACGGAGTTATGGCCCCCCAAAGGGCCCCCTTTAATTCATCACGACGGAACTGCACCAAATTTTGCAAATAGATGTCAAATAAGGTTTTAAAAAGATTTTTATAAAATAAAAATCTCTAAAAAAATTCCTTCACCCCCTAAATAGCCCCCAAAAAGTAATAACCAATCACGTTGAATTTACACCAAATTTTGCATAATAAGCACATTAAATGTAATTTAACTGGAATGTGACCCTGGTATGCTGGAGTTATTTTTCCCATGGTTTTTCCTCTGGCCCCTCCCCCCGAAGCAGATGCTTTATCAGTATATGAACATTGTCCATGGGCATCCCAAAAAGAACATTATTTGTACTTTTTTATATTATTTACAACTTTATTATATTCTTGAATGTTCATATTTGTCACATACCAACCCTTATACCTACTATGACTTGTAATGTTTATTAATAATCATACGAATATATATATATATTATAAAACCGAAATTTGGTTTTTAAAGTTGCTGAATTGCTTCATTATTAAACCCAAAATTTTATTTTATTAGGTTGGTTTTCCAAAGGCAAAAAAAATCATTCTTCCCATGCAAGGTACTTTTTATTTACAAGTTTTACTATTATAAACTATCGGGGTACATAGTATTTTTTGTAGGGGGAGTAACTAGAAGAATTGGAGAAACAATATCAACGGTTACATTTTCTCAATAACGCCTATTCATTCAGTATTAAGTGAGTAAAGTTTAGAAACGTCATTATTCAATATGTCTGACCTGAATTTTCTTTTTACTTCAAAATGTCAATGTTGCCAATACAATAGAAATAAAATTATAAGTTAAGTTTTGACTACAAATGCGAAAACTCACTCTACCTGCTTCTATTTTGTAGCCGATTTTCATGTTTTCGAAAACAATCCAATCTATGAGTAGGCGAGACAGAGTGTTCGTAAAGCTGCACTAAATCTTAATTAAGAACACCTTTTCCAGAAATGAGAGTGCTGAGCGAACTCTCATTTCCAATAAAGACAACCACGAGCAAGGTTTTTAACCCCTATTTCAAAACAGGGTGTTTCAAAAATAATGACCAGATATTATGCTCCTCGCAGAAAAAGTCAAAAACAAGAAGTACTATCGTGGACATGGAATTTAAAACGATCAATTTTTGCATTGTAAATATGGACAAAATAGTGGCTTAAACACCTCAAGTTTTATGCGAAGTGGACATTAACAAGAAACATTTCTCTGATGTTTTACGAAGATTAGAGCCTTATTATTATCCTAAAACAAAATTATTTAAAAAAGGAAATATCTTCTTACTATTTTTCTCGCCGGCAGCACATTTTACATAATTTATTTTAATAAAATACATTTGACGCATTTGTTGTCAAAATAACATTCGAAAACTGACAAAAAAAACCCCATTTACAATAAAGTAAAATTCAAAAAATCAAAGGTGGCTGATAAAAAATCGTTTTAAATTTCATGTCCACGGGTATATTGTGATTGTTTAAAAATTGTTTAAATTCTAAACAACTTTCAAAAAATCCTTCCGTCCGTATGTACAGGGTGAGTCTCTATGAATTCCCCCCCTACTTTTCTCAGTTATTAATGATATTTTTTAAAAACTCGTTTTACTCAGCAGATCCTAAAGTTTTTAAATCCAAAGTCAAAATTTTTGCAGGACCTATGGTATACAGGAGGTAAAAAAAAATATTTTTTTTTTAAGGAACACCCTATATTTTTTTAATTTTTCTTTTAGAATTTTTTACCCTGACTTTTAAAATATATAACATGTTAACGCTAAAATTAAAAATGGCAGAGTTATTAACTGTCAAAATTTATGATTTCTAGTCATTTTATCCAAGTTTTTTTTTAATAACTTTGTAATAATACAAAAAAACACGATTTTCATTCATTATTATGTTCTAAGCAAGAAAACTATAACTATAAATCAATTTAAAATGATTTTATTTTAAATTGTTGATTTAAAATTGGGAAAAAATGACAAAAAATAATGAATTTTGACAGCTAATAACTCCGCCATTTTTAATTTTAGCGTTAACATGTTATATATTTTTGAATTCAGGGTAAAAATTTCTAAAAGAAAAAAAAAAAAAATATAGGCTGTTCCATTTAAAAAAAAATATTTTTTTTTACCCCCTGTATACTATAGGTCCTACAAAAATTTTGACTTTGGATTCAAAATTACTCTTTTTGTAAACACGATAACTTAAGAACCAAAAGTCCAATCATGCTCAAATATTCTGGAAAAATCGTCTTATTAAAATTCTGGTTGAGACTATTTTTTTCTCCTTTTTTTAAATGCAATTTTAAACAATATGGTGGTTACGACACATTTCCAAGGAACTGCATTGTCATAAAAATTTCTGTGCAACAATAAAAAAGTTTTAAAATGTTATTATCCAATTGCTTTTTACGCGAGTTTTATCGAAAAGTTAAAGCGTTAAGGTAATCAGAACAGAATTTAACGAGAAGGGAAAAATCAATAATTTTTTTGATTGGTTATGTACCTACCTATCTGCCACTTACGAAAGCTATCAATTAATTCGTATTTTAATTGAAATAAGCGAGCAGCTTGTGTCAGCGGTTTAATTAATTCAGAATACGGAAAAAATAAATAAAAAACGCTTAGGTTCCCAATCGTGTTATTTAATTATTAAAGGGGAATGTCGCGAAGCATAGAAACTGTGGTTATGTAATGTTGGTTGCCGAAAATCAACAAAAAACACCACTTTCTGGTCATTGCTCAGTGGGTTTATAAGAGTTAATTTTAATTAGAAATTATGCTTACCAGCAACATAAATAAACAAAGCACCAGTTGACATATTCTAAAGGTCCATCAAGCGTTTAAATACGAATTTTGGTAATTTAGAAGCACCATTTTTGCATTTTAAATTGACAAAATTCTCTATTTAAACGCTTATTAATGGACCTAGAATATCTCAACTTGTGCTTTGTTTATGTTGCTGGTAAGCACAATTTTTAATACAAATTAACTCTTATAAACTCACAGAGCAATGACCAGAAAGTGCTGTTTTTTGTTGATTTTAGGCAACCAACCAACTACATAAACACAGTTTCTATGCTTTGCGACAATCTCCATTAAAGTAGATAATGTATTTTTGTTAAAATTTGGATAAACATTAAAAATATGTGTGTCCCAGGATAAAGTATTGTTGCAAAGAAAAAAATAATAGAAAGGTCCATCAATAAGCGTTTAAATACAGAATTTTGGCAATTGAAAATCACCATTTTTGCATTGCCAAAATTCTGTATTTAAACGCTTATTGATGGACCTTTAGTATTTCAACTTGTGCTTTGTTTATTTATGTTGCTGGTAAGCACACTTTTTATTAAAATTAACTTTTATAAACCCACTGAGCAATGACCAGAAAGTGCTGTTTTTTGTTGATTTTAGGCAACCAACATTGCATAACTACAATTTCTATGCTTTGCGACATTCTTCGATAAAGTAGATAATGTATTTTTATTAAAATTTGGATTAAAACATTAAAAATATGTGTGTCCCAGGGTGAATTGGTCCCAAAAAATTTTTTTTTAATTTTGCAATTATTTTAAAATATCTGAGAATTAAAAATAAATAAACTTTGACTATGTTTGCGAAAAAAAATCATTATAGTAACTACTCATCTCTCAAATAAATCCAACTTAATAATGTACGTTTTGTTTAAATGGAAAAAAGCTGTTCAAACACCCATTAAAAAGTTTTTCCATTATTACAAGTTTGGAGTTTCATCCACCCAACGAATTTACAACATTTTATGGATGTCATATGCGAATAAAACAATCTGTTTGAGTGGCTTTTGCTGATAACAGCCTGTCCAACACACTCATGAGTTGGGTTTTTACTTTTTTTTACATGTAACCTATATTTTATAATCATAGCTAACAGAGCTTTTTAGTGTATTTGTTTAGCAGCAAAAAAAAATGCAGATTTGTGCAATTTTTGTTGAACAGACCATTATTGTGCTCTTTGCTATGTTTCTATGCTAATAAAAAACCGTAAAAAATATAGAGCTTTACCAAGAAAAATCATGTAAGAAAAATGTTCGGGTGTTTCATAAAAAGTCTTAATCGATTCCTCTTAATAAACTATGGTGTTTTGCAATTTATTAAATCATACATGTCTCTACTTTTCGAGAAAAACAATAAATAAAATTTGAAAATTGCGTTAAATTGGACCAGCTTTAACAGCAATTTTTCCACTTCCACCTTCTTAAATCTATACCTTTACTTCATTGTCAAAGTGACATTACCGCTTAATTATTTTTTTACTTAATTTATTGCTTTACCTACATTTTAGATATTTTATATTAACGCTACGATAAATAAATCAAAATTCCGATAAAATTACTCCATATTTTATGCAATCTGTCACTAAGCGCGCGGGTTGACTTAAGAAACATAGAAAAGAATACATTTGTATGTTGCTAAGCAATGTGCTACACCTTAGAATAGTGGGCAGAAAGGGAATGCTCTAAAATAGAGGAAGTGCCTAAAAGTTTAAAATTTGAAGGGCTAGACTAAACCAGCCACTAGACAAACATGGGATTTTTATTAAAAGCTCATGTCCAAGTCCACTTTTTATTTTTAACCAAAAATTTTAATTTGTTGCTTAAAACACACCTCTTCGGATATAAGTTTAATAACAAATACAATTTTTAGACCAGGCTGTACACGTAAATGCAAGCATCTGGGTAAAGTAAAATAAATGAAATATTTAAGAATATTAATGGTGTTCATTCTGTAAATTTAATGCTAATAAATGATCTTATGCTTCTTGTGCGAAAGCTCTTCTAAATATACATTTCTCTTATGATGCCTGTCTGTCTCAATGTCCGGACCATCTTTCTATGACAACGAGATGAATCACTTTTATAAACTTTAAAATTTATTTTGAATGAGCATTGGGACTTTTGAGAACTGCAGTTGTTTTATCATGCCGCCAAAAAAGTTTTTATGCTGGGTAGTCATTTTTTTGGACAAAAATAAATAAAAGGAGAAAATTGAAATTATGATATCATTATCCTAAATCATATTCATTATTCCACCAAATACCTTTTAAAGGACAGCACCCCTATATAGTC
Organism: Cartodere bifasciata; assembly: GCA_963920755.1. Taxonomy (NCBI): domain Eukaryota; kingdom Metazoa; phylum Arthropoda; class Insecta; order Coleoptera; family Latridiidae; genus Cartodere; species Cartodere bifasciata. The sequence continues at coordinate 29,640,864 of OY987194.1, read as the reverse complement.
TGTTTGCTTAGTAAACAGAATGTGCATATTGGTCTGATTATACAGTAAACATAATGAATAAGCAAAAAATATCATTAAAAATTGGGGGTCTGACAAAAAAACTACCGAATACTTTTTGGTAAAGAATTAAATTGTCTATATTCTATGTCAAATAATTTTTTTTGGAAATTCAATAATAGTTGAGCTACGATTTTTTTTTCATTTGGGGGGCTGAAAAGGGGGCTTTGTAGTATTCGGATTCTTATCAAAAACAATAGGGATCTTCCTCTTATAGGGATCGATTTTTCCTTAAAATTTGAATTGGATTGGAATTTTGGTTCTTAAGATAGCGTGTTTACAAGAAACGTGACATACATACACACCGACCGACGGACAAAAAATAAAAATCTTAAAAAGTCATGAAACGCACGAATCTGCAAAATTTTTGCTCTACGACGAAAATTGACGATTTTAGGATTTTCTGATCGATTGCAATATACTCTTGTGAAGAGTATAATAATTTAAAAACAAAAATATTTTGCTTAGCATTTTTAAAAATATTCAAAATTTGGCAAACTTTAAAAAATACTAGAAAAAAAAATAAAAGCACTAATCAAAAATTTGAATACTTATTTGGTTTCTTACGGCTTTTCATTAGTTTAAGAACACAGTTTGAGGTAAATTTTTTTTTTAAATTTGCCTTATTTTTTATATGGAATGGAGGTCTAAATTGTTTAATTTTTTGTTTGTTTCAGATGAGGTGGTTGGCATTTTGTGTCCTAGCAATTATCCTTATAAGTTTAGCAGTCGCCGATGGAGAAGTTTGGGAAGAAGATGACCACGAAGTTCTTATTAGAAGTGAACGGGGCGCCAAAAATCATGGTAAGTCAAAAAAACAAAAAAAATCCGTTTTAAACAAAATTAAAGAAAAAACCTTTTTTAGTGGGTAAATAAAAAATCTACTAATGCTACCATCTGGCACTATTTAAAAATGTAAGAATTAGAGTAAAAACTAAGATTAAATTTAGAATGTTGTCGTTCTAATTTTGCATAATTATCATTTTATTTTGGTACGCGCACTATTAGTGTTATCTCCTACAAATAGTTTTTTAACCCGACTTCAATGATAACCATATCAATTAGAGGTTCGTAGGTCAGACAACAATATTTATCACAACATTTATGTCCACATTTATAAATAATTAAACTTTATTTTTATTTACTTGCAATCACAGCTTTGTGTTGTGATGCAAAAATTTTCCTTGAAAAAAAAATGCATTTTTAGTATTTTGATTTTATATTTAAACATAAAAATGTTGAATTTTTTTCTTGCGATATTTTTGTAGGTAATGATTCCATTTTATTCCATGGCATTTTGTTACTTTAACTTTTCTTTTTAAAACTTTGCTAACAAGGCTAAAAGGCACAAGCAAATGTGTCACGTTTTTTAGTTTTTTTCTTATTTTATTAAGCTCTTACTAAAGTTTACTTTGCTGTTTTCATACTATACAAAATTAAATGTTGACAGTAAGTAGCTTTTCCATAATGGGCTTTCTGTATACCAACTTTAACGCGATCTTAAATATTTAAAATATTTACCCTGAGTTCTAGAGTAGAAGTATAATTCTAACCTCTTACCCCAAAATAATATTCTAATAGACACCTTCAAGCCCTATACGTCACAGAAGTGCATTAAAATACTATCGTTGAAATTCTTTTAGACAACGTTACGGACCAAAGAAAATGGTCATTTTTTTCTTATTCTGTGTTTCCAACATTGGTCTTTTTAAAACATTATTTAAAGAAAAATAAGAAAGTTTTTTAGGTCCCATTGGGGTAAAAATGTTCCTCATCTTATTTACGATATTTTAATTTAAAATTACCCGAGAATCTAACGCAAGAATTAAAAAATCCCTTATTAATCTGATGATGATGATGATCACCCACCAAGATGTCAGCTTTAAACGCGAATTGCTTGAGAACGCAACCATATCAAGGGTAATGCTTTGTTTTGGGTAATAGAAAAAAATGTTAATTTTACAATGGTACTTACCAGACCTCTTGATATGGTTGCTTTCTCAAGAAATTTGCGTTTAAAATTCACATCTTGGAGAGTGCACAACATTAACACATAAACTGTATATTATAGAGTTTTACAATGAACTAAACTTGAAATTTCGAATTTAAGACATTATAGCACATTTTTATACCAAGAGTTCCCTAAGAAAGCCTTTTATTTTCACAAAATATTGTTCTAAAAAAGTGGGTAAATCTAACAGAATCAAAATTCTACTTCACAGACAGTTTTTTAATGTGGATCTGTGATTTGTGACGTAGGAATTGACCGTCTCTGTTTTTGAACGGCTCGAGAAAAATACTAAACGCGGACACCTTGTAGTGCTTTTTTATTTGCTGTGTCTAACTGTCTAAAAAAAGTCCTCTTGAGAATAAAGGCTCTAAAGGAGACCCATTTTAATTAAAAAACAAATTCCAATTTAGATCAATTTAAAACTGTTTCCGTTACACAGTAAATTAATTTATTTCCCTTTAGGCTTTGGACATTGTATTCTCTCTGTTTCCTAATTCAATAAATTGGTCAATTTAAGCTGTAGGCGTGCAGCGAGACTCGTGCCATTTTTTAAGACTTATCGAGACAGATTACTTTCATTAACGCTCAATGGGGCCCTTCGAGTATCCTCTTGAGACAAGATAGACTGAAGTCCCTGAAAGGTCGAACAATTTATTGTTATTTTGCTATTTAATTGTGGGAAAAAAAAACAAATGTTAGGTTTCTTTGTAAGTTAGTTAAAAATTATTTAAAAATGTTACATAAATTAGGGTATAAGAATTGATGTCCCAAAGCATAAATGCTCTCCCGGCGCCCTCGCCATATTCTATAAAATATAACACAAAGATTCTCTCAATTTGGTAATATCGTGGACATGGAATTTAAAACGATTTTTTATCAGCCACCTTTAATTTTTTGAATTTTACTCTATTGTGAATGTGGTTTTTTATGTCAGTTTTTGAATGTTATTTTGACAACAAATGCGTCAAATGTATTTTATTAAAATAAATTATGTAAAATGTGCTGCCGGCGAGAAAAATAGTAAGAAGATATTTCGTTTTTTAAATAATTTTGTATTAGGATAACAATAAGGCTCTAACCTTCGTAAAACATCAGAGAAATGTTTCTTGTTAATGTCCACTTCGCATAAAACTTGAGATGTTTAAGCCACTATTTTGACCATATTTACAATGCAAAAATTTATCGTTTTGAATTCCATGTCCACGATAGTACGTGGTTTACTATCCATTCACATTTAAAAAAAAAAACAGCGCAGGCGAGCCATAGGGTGACAGATTTTACCCTGTATATTGTCATTAATGTCACTTGTGTTTGCTGGTTATGTAAGAAAAGTCAAAATAACTAAAAAATGCATTCAAAATCATGTTCAGCGCATCTGAATCAAAAACAATGTTCTCAACATATACAGAACTATTTATTTTTTTATTAAATTACTTTATAATGCACTAATAATTTGACCATTTAAAAGTTTATACAAAATAGGAATAATTTATGTAAGTACTCACTGTTAAAAAGTCCTTTTAGGTATCATAGGATAAATTAGCACTTTTACAGAAATGTCTACAATTTTCTTTATAAATTAATTAACTGTCATATTATTTTTGGCATTTTTCAATTTTTAATGATAGTAAATTTGAAATGTAATGCCAACTTTGAGGAAAATTCAACTTTTCAAAGAAAAGGTTCTAATTTGTATAGTTTTTTTTCAACTGTGAATTATTATTCTATTTTTAACAAAATAAAGTTATGTTTAAGTTTCCAGAAGCAATATTTTCTAATTTATCGCTTATTAAAATCGCTATGCCGCTTGTTAGAGCATCAAGGTAAGATTAAAGGAGGCGATGAAATTTCCAATAACTTTAAAAATAATTAGATTCGCCCAATAATATTGTTAATACCCATAGCAAACTTGCCTCCAGTTTAATGCTTACTTTAATTTATAGCTTGTATATTATGTCTTACATTCAAAAAGGTTAAATAAACTAGAGTAGACCATTGGATTGGGGTACCTTGCTTATTTCAAATTTGGTAAAATGGGTCAAGAATAAAAAGTAGACTTGTGCACGAGCTTTCACCAAAAATCTCTTGTTTATCTAGTGGCTGGTTTAGGTGCTCTAACCCTCCAAATTTTAAACTTTTGGACACTTCCTCTATTTTGAGGCATTCCCCTTCCGCCCACTTCCACTATTCTAAGGTGTAGCACATTGCTTAGCAACATACAATGTATTCTTTTACATGTTTCTTAAGTCAACCCGCGCGCTTAATGACAGATTGCCTAAAATATGGAATATTTTTATCTTTATTTTGATTTATTAATCGTGGCGTTAATAAAAAAAAACCTTAATGTAAGTAAAGCAATAAATTAAGTAACAAAAATAGGCGATAATGTCACTTTGACAATGAAGTGAAGGTATAGATTCAAGAAGGTGGAAGGGGAAAAATGGCTGTTAAAGCTGGTCCAATTTAACGCAATTTTGAAATTTGATTTAGTTTTTTTTTTCGAAAAGTAGAGACTTGTGTGATCTAAAAATTTGCAAAACATCATAGTTTAATAAGAGGAATCGATTCAGCAAATAATTTTTTTTCATTATCTCTTTAGTTTAAACCTCTTTGGTTATTTCCTGACAAGGAAAACTTTAACCATGGTAAAGAATAACGCTTTCAAAAGTTTCATTACTTCCTTCGCATAACGGTAGAGGTGAATAAAACACGGGTAGGAAACTTTATCATGCTTTTGCAAATTTAAAGATCCCCACTAAAAGCAATATAATAAGGCGTTAGGGTAGACTTTATACCCCGTATATTCTAATTTTAATTAAGATTTAATTGGAAAACATAACACAAACGGAAAGATATTTGACCAAAGATGTAGAACTACTAGATAAGTTCTATAATAAGCACATTATGACATCCGAAATTTAATTTTTTAAGGTTGCTGAATTGCTTCATTATTAAACCCAACATTTTATTTTATTTGGTTGGTTTTCCAGATGCAAAAAGATGAATTCTTCCCTTGCATGGTACTTTTTATTTACAAATTTTACTTTTATAAACTATCGGGGGACATGGTTTTTTTGTAAAGGGGATAACTAGAAGAATTGGAGAAACGATATCAACGGTTACATTTTCACAAAAACGCCCATTCATTATTAAGAGAGTAAAGTTTACAAATGTCATTATTCAATATTTCTGTCCTAAATGGGTCGAATTTCAAGTTGGTAGGATTGTAAAATCGTTTCAGTTTGTACGTAATTATGTTATCGTGTAAGTAAAGACAAGTAAGTTGACTTCGTAATTTATGTTCAACTTGTACTTAGCTTCTTGGAAACAGTTTGTTAAGATGTTCTTAGTTGTTAGTTCATGATGTACGGACCAAAACGAGCATCTAGAACACAAACTAATTTCAAAACTAGATAGACAATTTGACTGGGGAATACAGTTAGTACCCATTGATTCTCTTGTAAATTATTTTCATAAAAGTTAAATTTCAAAACTGTCCTAGGTATTAAAAGAGAAACTATTTAATTCCCTTTACAAAATAGCATATTTTGCAACATTTACCCTAACTAAATGATTTATAGAGCTGTTAAAGAAAAGTTATAGTGCTGTTTTTTCTTGTTTTACAAATAGATTATAGTGCACATTTATTTTTACGATGGATCAATTTATATTCAAACATCTGTGGTCTATGAAAACCTGGATGGATCTGCCTATCCTTTCGTTCAATGCAAGGAAATGCAATTGCAGTAAAATAAAATGTGAAAGATTTATTGACCATTTTGTTGGTTTTACAAGTTCAATTCATAAAAGCTAAGTAAGTTGAGCAAGAGTTTTATATTTTCAAGTTTAGGTAGTTTTTAGTTTAACAAGATTTTAAAGTGCCTACTTTTATAGAAATTTTAAGAAAAAAAAAGTTGTTTATTACAGGCAATATTAAGGCTACAAATTCAAATTCATAAATAGGATTTTCTGTGCACTCAAAAGTTCGTACCAGAATGTCAGCTTTTCTTGGAAATTTCAACAAAATATGTAAAAATACGGAGTAATACATCAATAACTATGATTCAAAATATTTAGGATAATGTTTGTGATACATAGAAGTGGTACTGAGTGCAAGAAATAATAAAAATATGATAAAATAGTACTTTTGGTGCTTTTCGTTCTATATTGAAATCTTTGAACAAGCACATCTATATTAGGGAAAAACGTAAGTTGCAATTTTAATCATTTACAAGCTTAAAAAAAACATGAAAATTAACGTTTTATGGTTTGGCATAGACCACGTAATGTATTTAAACCAAAAAATGTATTCGTAGTCGAAAAAAAAACAAAAATGGTATAATGATTTTTGAAGTCAGATTTTCGACACAAAGAAATAACCGATTAATATGAAACCATAATACGTTTGTAGCCCTCTTTTCGAAGTTTTTAAATAAGGAGCAGGAGTTTACCTACTGTCTATAATGAAATTGTTATTTGTTTTAAAAGCCCTATTTCACTCCCCTAGTGTATTTCGCGAATCGCAATCTTATTTTGATATTTCCGCTTTGAAATTGAAATTAAGTGATCCGAAAAAATAATAACGCTACACAGTTCAAATAGTTTACAATTCAATTTTTTCTCCCTCAAGTTTTTCAATCACCCTTAAGAGGGTGCAAAGTTACGTCTTTATTTACAATCAGTATAAATACAGGGTGTTTTTATATTCTATACAACATAAAATCTCTGATCGGCCGATTTTAGTTTTCAGCAAAATTCAATAAAGGGGTAAAAAGATAACTTGCTCAGATTTTAATATAGTTTTATAAAGTAATCAATTATTTAATGTCAGCATAAATAAAATTTACACCCCGAGCTTTATAATCAGATTGATCTATGATCCAATATTTTCGTTAAAAGGTTATTTTGCAAAGATAATAAAACCTGGTCTGAAGGTAGCTTTTCTTTACTTTACCTTTAGCAGAAAATTGAATATTGATTTAGCAATTTTGAGGTGCAAATTCAGGACCTATAACCTACCCATCCTGCTTATAAGTTATCTCAATTCAAAATTCAACGATATCTTATTTCAAGTTAGTGTTACAATAAATAATAAAGTTTATAGTTATCTTGAGTTACAAACAAGCTCCCTTAATTTTGATGAAGTTTAATTTAATTTTGACTAAATTGCGACTGAAGCCAAGTCTAGGAATTCAAAGTTTAAATTCACATAAAGGGTGTCAAAAAAAATTGTATTTTGGACATGCCCCAACTATGTAGTGTTATTGTATAAAAAGAATTCGGCCTCTTAAAGGTTTTCCAATGAACAAGTGATAAAAAACGCCTTATAAAACGAGTTTTTATACTCTTTTTTATATTCTCTTCATTTAATTTATTAAAAAGGATTTTTAATTTGAATTAAAACCTTAACTTAAAATTTTATTTTTATTGGATTGGCAACATTGACTTTTTGAAGTAAAAAGTAAATTTTGGTCATTGAATAATGGACATTTGTAAACTTTACTCACTTAATACTGAATGAATAGGCGTTTTTGAGAAAGTGTAACCGTTTATATAGTTTGTCCAATTCTTCTAGTTATTCCCTCAACAAAAAAATGTGTCCCCCGATAGTTTACAATGGTAAAATTTGAAATAGAAAATACCTTGCATCTTTTTGCATCTGGAAAACCAACCTAATAAAATAAAATGTTGGGTTTAATAATGAAGCAATTTAGCAACATTAAAAGACCAAATTTTGGGTTTTATTATGTGTCTATTATAGAACGCAAATATAAAAAATGCATGATAATGTTTTGCTTATAATGCTCTCAATTCTTCGTTTGATTTACCACTTCCTATTTTCTATAAAAAAAAAACCTTGCTGCGCATCTGGAATGAGTTATCTTTGTGTTTTTCATTTTACTTTGATTTGTTGTATTTTGTGCTTTATTTGGAAAACTTAAGATTGCAATTCAGTTTTTTAATGTTGTTTTAATAAGAGAAATCGATTAAGCAAATAAATTTTTTTCATGAAACATTGCGTTTGCCAATTTTCCATAGATCTAGAATAACCATAGATAAAACATCAGCTAATCGGCTTTGAAAAATTTTGATGGTCGCCATTTTATACTATTCTAATGCCCGCGAATTTTAAATTATTGTCTAATAATAATTAAATATAAATAAAACGTTTTATGGGAAGCCACAGACCGTCTAAAAAGCAAAATCGAAATGTTTTGGCTATTTTTATACTCTTTAAATACCCCACAAGTGCCTAATGCAAAAAAAAATTTAAAACGTAAATACCTTCAAGAGCCGTTTTTTGCTAATTTTCCAACTTTTTACGTAGCAACTAGCAACTCATATCCTAGTTTGTGTTTTTGGCTTATTAAATCAAAACAACACGAAAACGCACAATTTTTGATAAAATGTAAACTGTAAACCCCCGATTTCTATATCAAACGGCTGACAATGTCAGGTCATGACAAGCAGTGGTGGCAACCTCCAACCTAAGAAATGTAAAAACACTAGCTATGTAGTATAAAATGGAGGGCTTCAAATTTAAACAACTCGATAGGCTGCGCAAAGCGTCAAATTACATCTTTTTTTAATAATACATCTATGCAATTTTCCTAGTCTATCACCCCTTATTAGCCTATGTAAAAGCTTGTCAAACCTAATTATGATTTTTAATGGTAATGGCCAATAAAATACAATAACTAACCAAATAAATGACCCATTAAAAACACCAATAACCACCTTCTTTTGGTATATGTGACACTATTTTTATCTCTCAATTATCTTTATAGCTCATCGCGACATAACTTCATCCATGAACGATGCAATTTTAATTTCCATTCTAAATTAAACCGAGCTTTATTGCAACTCATGACCCAAATAGAATTTTATATGAGTTTTGGACAGGTTCTATCCGAACTTTTGTTTAATATTAATTCAAATTTAATTGGGCGTTCACAACTTTGACCACACTCTGGCCACAACGTCTGCTTTCGACCAAATTTTATCAGCAGCATGGTTTACATAAAGGGTAACTTTGGGAAAGATTGCTGTTTCATATAAATTGGAATGATTTATGACTTAGCTTGGACCTTATCTTTGCACATGACTTGTTTATTTTGGACCAAGCAAAGGATCCTATGTATAATAGTGTAAAGGTCGATTTATACAACGTAACTTTTACTTTACTTCCGCTTTACTTCGGCGTAACTTAACCGAAAATTAAATAAAATACATACACTTTAGCGCTACTTTGCTGATTCATTTAGCTTTAAGTCGTATAAAGTCGTACTAAATCGAGACCCGAGCTTGGCCATCATGCGCAAAATTTGCAAAAATGAGATATTTACCCTTATTGTCAAGGTTAGTGATTACTGAATATCGCTTTGTACGATACCTGTTAGATCTTCTTATGTAGGTTTTGTACTAAGTGATATTCCGAAATTACCGCCCATCAGGTGTAAATTGTCAGAAGTCGCTAGTTCAGACACATGCGCTTAACTGATCCCAATTTCACGTAACTTTGCAATCTGTAAATTAGGCAAATTTGTAAAGTTGAGTGGAGTGAAGCTACGCCGAAGTAAAGTAAAAGTTACGTTGTATAAATCGGCCTTAAGTCTACAGGGTGTCCAAAAAATGGCGCATAAACGCGATGGTACGTTGTTGGAGCATTCTCAGGAATCCCTAGAAAATTGTCAAAAAAAAATCCCGTCCGTTATATTCATCTAGAAAAATGTGAACAAAGTTGCATAAGTTCGGCAACACAGTTTGTAAAATACATCTTAAAAACTCATCTAGATTCTTGAGCATACATTTTTACATTAGATCATATTGACATTGTTGTCAGCTTCATTTCATGACATTTTTGTAAAATTAAATTAGTTATACAAATGTAATTTGACCATTTAAAAGATAAACAAGTGGTAAAATAATTTTAGATAAATGGTGCCTTTGTATTTAGCCCTTTCCTTAAAGATGTGCTGTTATCTTCAAGATATAAGCGTTTAAAGTTTCGCACTTTGGGGCCTCATATCTCCGAGTGTATATGAGACAGATTTTTTTGAACAATTTTCTGGGGCTCTCTAGACATGCCCCAACAGCGTACCATCGCGTTTATGCATCATTTTTTGGACTCTCTGTATATGGTGTGTTTTTTAACGTCATGGAAAAAATACAGGGGGTGATTCTTGGACCCATAAAAAAAAAAGTTTAATAGAATGGTGGAAGTGGAAAATAAAATGTCTCAAAATCAAGGGGTGTCCCAAAAAATTAAAATTTGGAACAGCCACTAGATAAACAAGAGATTATTAGTGAAAGCTTATGCCCAAGTCTTCTTTATATTTTTACCAAAAAAATTAAAAAAATTTACTTGTAAAACATCTTGAAGATGTCTTTTTTTGGTATTTTTGCAAGGGATAAGGTGCTGAAGTTTTAAAAATGTAACCATATTTTTCATTGATTTGTTTTTTATAAATGTAATTTTTTTTCTTTCAGAGGAATGCAGATACGGCAAAGGTGCATGGTCAGAATGCGATTCCAAAACAAATATGAGGTCAAGGACGTTGACCTTGAAAAAAGGCAACCAAACCACTTGTGAAGCTTCCAAAACTATCCAGAAAAAATGCAAAAAAGGTAAAAACTCGGGTAAAAATTAAAAATATTTAGAAACCATTACAAAAAAACTGTGGTAAAATTAAAAAAAATTGATTTTTCTGAAACTGTGCTTTTAAAAATATATTGGCTATTAAAGCTCTTTAGAAAACTCGAACTGCGTGTTTTAAGTTGCCTTTAAAAGCTCATAGCAACAAAACTAAAAGCGTTAGAACTGTTTAATTGTCAGATTCGGATTCAGCAGCTTTTAGTGGTGAAAAAAATGATTATTTAACTAGGACAGACTATATGTATAACCCCCTAATCCTAAATTGTCTGTAATAAGCTTCATACGCATGAGGAATTAATAACGATGTTTCCTAAAACTAAGCAGAAATATTACTTTTCCCCTCACGCACAATACTTAATTTTGTTTCAATCCAATGAAGTTCGATTTGGGGATAAAAGTTTTGTTTGTGATGGGAATTTATTTTTCCTTAGTGTTTGCTACTTTTCAAAGAACATGGCTACTAAAATAGGCTTGAAAAATTGGTTTTTGTTGAAGAACTATTGCTTTCAAAGGAAATAAATGTTAAAAAAAAACTTTGGAGAGTTAAATTAAAATCATACTTTTTTTGCTATATCTAATTTTAGTTTTTATAGCCCAATCATTCTAATAATGCCCCCAGAAAAAAATCCCAATCAAGATCTGCTTATGCAGGATTGTAGGCACTACCCCCAGGAATATAAAAGTGAAAAATTCCTACAAAATTTCCGTGACGTTTAGCCCCAATCTTGCATAGAAGTGACTAGTTAGTTTTTTGTTAATACCTAAACTATTCGGCACTTTTGAAAAAAGTTTTAAAAATTGTTAGGACCATTATTTTAATAAGAATACAATCATTTTTAAAAAAATAATAAATCACCAATATTAACGATTTTATAGCTCATTGAAAATCACCTTATTTCATCATAATCGTCTATCTTAGTCATAGAGTCCTGAAGCATAGATAGCAGTGTTCTCTGTAGGACCAAATTAGCACATTTTCAAAGTGCTATAAAATCGTTCATATTGGTGATTTATTATTTTTTTAAAAATGATTGTATTCTTATTAAAATAATGTTCCTAAAAATTTTTAAAACTTTTTTCAAAAGTGCCAAATAGTTGAGGTATTAACAAAAAACTAACTCCTCACTTCTATGCAAGATGGGGGCTAAACGTCACGGAAATTTTGTGGGAATTTTTTACTTTTATGTTCCTGGGGGTAGTGGCTACAATCCTGCATAAGCAGATCTTGGTTGGGATTTTTTTCTGGGGGCATTATTGCAATGATTGGGCTATATTATTTTGGAAACAAAAAAGCTTTTTTGTGTGTATGGTCTAGATGACAATTTTTTTATGAAACAAAAATACAAATACAATCGTTTCTATGGAAACATCCACATTGTACGCATTGTTAAAGTTTCTTTTAGCGATTTTTATAAGGGAAATTGGAATTTTTGCCACAATGCATCAGTATTAGTGACATATGGTATTCTATTCAGTCTGACTATAATCTAAAATTTGAAAACATCTTAATAAAAGCGACTGAAAGTCAGGGAAATGGGTATAAATTGAATTTGATACAAAATCGGATATTACAGCATTTCATGTTGAAGGCATTATACAATTTTTTCCCTTTTAAAACCCTAATAAGAAATTTTTTACGATAGACGTGATTTACATAAAGTAACAAATTTTAATTTTTTTGTTACAAGTAAAAAATAGTTTTGAGCTCCCACTAAAAATGTCTTATTTATCTAGTGGCTGGTTTACGTGTTTTAGCAAAAAAGTTTTTTTTATATTTGCGTTCTATAATATGCACATTATGAAACCCGAAATTTGGTTTTTTAAAGTTTCTGAATTGCTTCATTATTAAACCCAAAATTTTATTTTATTGGTTGGTTTTCCTGATGCAAAAAGATGAATTCTTTTCTTGCAATGTACTTTTTATTTACAAATCTTACTATTATAATCAATCGGGGGACATTGTTTTTTTGTAGAGGGAATAACTAAAAGAATTGGAGAAACGATATCAATGGTTACATTTTCTTAAAAACTCCTATTCATTCAGTATTAAATGAGTAAAGTTTACAAATGTCATTATTCAATGTCTAACTTTAATTTATTTTTTACTTCAAAATGTCAATGTTATGCTATAAAGGTTGGTCATAAAAACAAAATTTCATCTTAAGTTTTTAATTTAAATTAAAAATGCTTTTTAATGAATAAAATGATGCAAATATAAAAAATAGTATAAAAAACTCGTTTTATAAGGCGTTTTTTATCACTTGTCCATTGGAAAACTCGCCGCTGCGCGGCTCTTTTTCCAAACCTGGACGCGTGCTAAAAAACGTTCCTTATAAAACTCTATGTTTTAATATACTATTTAATGAATTAAATAAAACAAATATAAAAAATAGTATAAAAAACTCGTTTTATAAGGCGTTTTTTATCACTAATTGTCCATTGAAAAACTCGCCGCTGCGCGGCTCTTTTTTCGAACCTGGACGCGTGCTAAAATACGTTTCTTATAAAACTCTATGTTTTAATATACTATTTATTCACTCGTTTATAAAACTTTATATTTCCGCTTTAAAAACGGTTCAAAGATAAATTTTATTTATTTGTAATTATGTGGTGATGTTATAAAGATTAAAAATGTCAAAGTGTAATTTGTAAAAGCAGCAAAATTTGTAGTTAATTATATCCAACGACTCCGTTTTGAAATTTAATTTTAATTTTTATTAACTCAAAGTAAAGTCACTGAATGAGCTCCTCTAATTCGTTGCTTCTTAAAAAGATCTACAAAAAGTAATCTCTCTCTGCTTACTTTTTAAATTAAAACTTTTAATGGAATATGCCATCAAAACATTTATATTTCTAATAAGGATAAAATTTCGCTACGAAATACAGGGTGTTACCAAATAACTAGGAAAAAATTCAGGGGGTAATTTCTGAACCCATTTTAGGAAAAAAAGTTCATATAAACATGTGTCTGAAGATCCTTCGTTTCTGAGATACAGGATGCCAAAGTTTCTAAAAAAAAACTTTTTTTTTAAGATTACCTAGAAACTAAACCAGATATTTATTTAAAACTTAGCACGGGTAATGTTCTTGCCTTAAGGCATAGAGTGTAGTAGAAAAAAAAATAAAAATTATAATTGGAAGGGACACATTTGAGGGTACCATGGGGGTTGTTCACCCCCAACTTTTTTGTGTGTTACTTTTTTGGTATTTTCATAAAATAATTAGCAGCCCTAGAACATGATCTTTAAAATTAATGTCTTGTTCTTTTTTCATAAAACCAACGGTTTTCGAGAAAAAAATTCATTGCCCAAAGGCAACAAAATTTCTTTTTTAAGTTTGGCTTTTTTATTTTAATAAACAATGAAGGGTATTTCTTTTATTTGTTATTATTTCAAATAAATATCTGGTTTAGTTTCTTAGTAATTTTAAGATTAAAATTTTTTTTTGAGAAACTTCGACAGGCTGTATCTCAGAAACGAAGGATTTTCGGACATATGTTTATATTTTTTTCTTAAAATGGGTTTAGGAGTAACCCCCTAAATTTTTTCCCACTTATTTGGTAACACCCTGTATAATTTCAGAATATTTTTGTGGATTTGTTCAGGGATTTGTATTTAAAAGTCACTTTTAGAAGGACAAAAAAATTAAAATTAAATAAGAACCTAATTTGTCCCAACTTTCATTTCATTTTCAGAAAAATAAAATAAAATTGAAGTTTTAGAAAACAAAACGAAACTTTAATAATGATTCATTATTTTCATGAAATGTGCAGAATTTATTCCAGACCATTATATCAAAATCAAATCCATTGCAATATTTGCAGAGATTTTCTGTAAAATGTGCAAATTATTTCAAAACTCATGTAAAAGTGGTAGCGGTTACAGATGCTTTAAAAAAAGAGCTTGGACACTAACCATTTTGATAAATAATAAAAACTAAAATGCAGATTCGATTTTTTATAAAAATCAGAGACAAGAATAATTTTGCCAAATATTTTTGAAAATATTTTAAAATTTGCCCTTTGAAGGGCTCTTGAAAAAACCTTTAGAAAACATTTGGTTGCCGATTCGTTTTCTACGTCTTTTAATTAGTACTAAGAAAAAAACATAGTTTCAGACAAACTTATTTTTTTTAAATTTAAATAATTTTTTTTTTTAATTATGCTCTCTTTAGAGAGTAGTGATCTCTAGAATGTAAAAGAGAGAGATAGGCATTGATATATCGTATTTACAAACGCACAAAGTAAATACTTAGAGCTACAAATTTTCAAACAAACGCTGAAATGGGAAATTTATACAATGCTTTTGTAATATAATGCGTTTCAAGTATGTTTGCTGTTTATTTTTCACAATAAAATAACTGTTTTCTAAAGGACCATTGCTTCGGTATAATGTCAACGTTTACGAACGTTTTAAAATGTTCTAAAGATTACAAAAATAATGCCCAACTGTTTTTTGTTTAAAAAAAATTAACTGGGAATGTCGCAAAGCATAGAAGCTGTGGTTATTTAATGTTGGTTGCCTAAAATCAACCAAAAACAGCACTTTTTAGTAATTACTCAGTTAGTTTATAAGAGTTAATTTTAATTAAAAATTGTGCTTACCAGCAACATAAATAAACAAAGCACAAGTTGACATATTCTAAAGGTCCATCAATAAGCGTTTAAATACTGAATTTTGGCAATTTAAAATGCAAAAAAATAGTGCTTCTAAATTGCCTAAATTCTGTATTTAAACGCTTATTGATGGACCTTTAGAATATGTCAACTTGTGCTTTGTTTATTTATGTTGCTGGTAAGCATAATTTTTAATTCAAATTAACTTTTATGAACCAACTGAGCAATGACCAGAAAGTAGTGTTTTTTGTTGATTTTAGGCATCCAACATTACATAACCACAGTTTCAATGCTTCGCGACATTCCCTTCTAAGAAGCAGATTTTTACTGGAGAGAGAATAAAAATGTCTATAAAACCATTAATAAAACGGAAGAGGTAAATTTGAAAGATGGTTTGGTAAGACGCAAAATGCAGATATCTCTTGAAAGTCTTGGATATTCATCAACGTTATAAAGTTTTCGGTTGGTGTCACCACGACAACATTGAACTTTTATGATCGAATTTCGCTTTAAATTTCAAATCAATATCAAATTTCCTAGATGATTGTGCATAAGGGAAATGGCAGGCAGGGACAGATGGCCGACGTTTTCGTGAAATATACCACCAGATTTACATTAAAATATACTGCTTTTGGTTTCTGCTGCGAACCTTGGATCCCGGCTGTTCCTAAATGCTTACTTTTTATCTAAGAGAGGTTAAATAATATAGATTCTATCGTGGACATGGAATTTAAAACGATTTTTTATCAGCCACCTTTGATTTTTTCAATTTTACTCTATTGTGAATGGGGTTTTTTATGTCAGTTTTCGAATGTTATTTTGACAACAAATGCGTCAAATGTTTTTACTAAAGTAAATTATGTAAAATGTGCTGCCGGCGAGAAAAATAGTAAGAAGATATTTCCTTTTTTAAATAATTTTGTTTAAAGATAACAATAAGGCTCTAATCTTCGTAAAACATCAGAGAAATGTATCTTGTTAATGTCCACTTCGCATAAAACTTGAGATGTTTAGCCACTATTTTGACCATATTTACAATGCAAAAATTGATCGTTTTAAATTCCATGTCCCCGATAGTGCAATCCATTTTAATTTTGAGCGTTATTAGTAAAGCAATTGTTTTAAAATTTTGGATGTTATTTAAATCCAGCATTGTCACTCTTGTAAATGTGACCTCTTTGGTGTTACCTCGCGCTAATGATGCCATTTTTTCCTCTTCGTTTTACCTTTCAACGTGATATGAAAAAATTTAAAATAAAAGCCATCTGTGCAAAAAAATCTTTCTCAATTCAATGGGCGTGTCTCATAAAAAAAAATTATTTGCTTAATCGATTTTTCTTAAATTCTTAATAGACGCTATTTTTGAGAAAAAAAAATAAATAAAATTTATGAATTGCGTTAAATTGAACCAGCTTTAGCAGTAATTTTTCCCCTTCCATCTTTATTTTCAAAGTGACATTAAGTACCTAATTATTTTTTTTAATTAATTTATTGCTTTACTTACATTTCAGGTATTTTTTATTAACGCCACGATAAAAAAATCAAAAATATTCCATATTTTAGGCAATCTGTCACTAAGCGCGCGGGTTGATTTAAGAAACATAGAAAAGAATACATTTGTATGTTGCTAAGCAATGTGCTACACCATAGAATAGTGGAAGTGGGCGAAAGGGAAATGCCACAAAATAGGGAAAGTGCCTAAAAGTTAAAAATTTGAAGGGGTTGAACACCTAAACCAGCCACTAGATAAACAAGAGATTGTTAGTGAAAGCTCAAGTCTACTTTTTATTTTTAACCAAAAAATTAAAATTTGTAAGGCTATTGAAATACGCTTATTGCCGTAATCCTACAAAAACACGATAATGTTCTATTCAATTTTGGTCTGATTTGCAAATCCAACCCCATATCTTCAAACCCAATAATTCACCCCTGTTGCTCTGTCAGCACGCGTCATTAACAACTTTTTTCAAATATATTTCATAAAGTTTAGAGTTTTGAATTTTGATTGCCACACACGACACCGTCGACACCCTGCCTCCAAAGTTAAAAATATGGTAAACTAAGTAATTTAATTTTGATGTAGGAATTTTTTCCTTTCCAAAGATTTACCATAAGATACAGGGGTGCTAAAAATGTAGAATATGGTCTTAAATTTAATAAATAATTTTTTTTTGATTTGGTAGTGCTATATCTTTAATATTTTTTCTATTTTGTTGCAGCTTGTCGATACGAAAAGGGAGCTTGGGGAGACTGCAATCCTGGAAGCCAGATGACACGAAATGACAAGTTGAAACCAGGCAGTGATGCATCCTGTGAACAAAACAGACAAATCACGAGAAAATGCAAAACCAAGGGGACTAAACCTACCAAAGGTAAAGGACCAAAAGGTAACAGTATCGCCATTTTTTTAATTTATTATTTAGTTTATTTCGAGGGCCAATTTAATGAGAAAAAAATATACTATTATTCCACAAATTCCAAGACAAATTTCTAGGCAAATTTGTACAAGTATTCCTTTCAATGAATTGCCCCTCGGTTTTTATTTTTTTGTTATACATCAGGGTGTTTTTTTCCAACTTTACGAACGTGTTTCGTTTTTTTGTTAGAACTTTTCAAAGTTAACCAAATTTAAAAAAGACTTATCAAAAAAAATGTTCTAACCGATTCTAATGAAGCTTATTTTGCACATTACAATTCACTGGAGATAACAATTCTGCATTATAGATAGATTTATTCTGGCAATAAAATTCTTTAAATTAATACACTTCATAAAAATTAAGTGTTGCCTTAAAGTTGCTTTTTAAAGCCCTTAGCAAAAAAGCGTTGAAGCTTTTTAAGTGTCAGATTCGGATTAAGAAGCTCGTTTTACATAAACATTAATGCCACTTATTGGTGACAAAAATTATTTGTGGCCATGCCAATTAAAAACCTGAAAATATTTGGACCCTTACCCCTTACTTAAAAAAAGGGTAATTGTTAAAAAAATAGATTTGTCTGAAACTGTTTTTGTACTAAGTAAAAGCCGTAGAAAACAAATCTGCAATCGGATTTTTCCAAGTGCTTTCGTTTTTTTGCTGGAGCTTTTCAAAGTTGACCGAATTTTAAAAAAAGCTCAGAAAAAAATGTCTCCGATTTAAATAAGTGTTATTTTGCAGATTACTTCTTGAGTGTAAAAAGCGAATCTGCATCTAGATTTTTTTCTAATAAAAACATTCTTTAAATTAGAGCACTTTAAAAGAAATTGAAAAAAAAAAACATATACTTATGTATAATTTTTTTATTTTAATCATTTTTATTTTCCTTGTTTACTTTTGACAACAGTGTAGATACACTAAGACAAATAATTTTTAAAAGTTAAAAACAAATATTTTTTTTTCTAGGCGTACGTCGCAACAACCGACAATAAACAACCAAAAAAAGAACAAGAAGAAACGAAGACTTCTTTTTTTAATATCAAAAAAACTAGTGACTAACTTATTTTACCATTGTTAAGTTAATTATTAACTTAGAATAAAATTAAAAAACTCATTTTATAAGCGCAGATCTGTACTTTTGTTAAAACCATAGAAATTTTAGATTGATGTTGAAAAGTAGTCCCACTTCGTTTGTTATAAAAAGTGGGTTTTTTTTAATTGGCAATAAATCGAAATGTTTTTTAATTTGGTCGTTTTGGGATCGAAACATTTCTGTGGTTTTAACTTCTTAATTGTTTAAAGTAAGAAATTATAATTTAACTTTAAAGGGGAATGTCGCGAAGCATAGAATTTGTGGTTATGTAATGTTGGTTGCCTAAAATCAACAAAAAACAGCACTTTCTGGTAATTGCTCAGTGGGTTTATAATTGTTAATTTTAATTAAAAATTGTGCCTACCAGCAACATAAACAAACAAAGCACAAGTTGACATATTCTAAAGAT
This sequence comes from Cartodere bifasciata, assembly GCA_963920755.1. Lineage (NCBI taxonomy): Eukaryota > Metazoa > Arthropoda > Insecta > Coleoptera > Latridiidae > Cartodere > Cartodere bifasciata. Next base: position 29,621,609 of record OY987194.1, on the reverse strand, counting down.
CCATTAATAAGCATTTAAATACAGAATTTTGGCAATTTAGAAGCACTATTTTTTTGCATTTTAAATTACCAAATAGTGCCTTGTTTATTTATGTTGCTGGTAAGCACAATTTTTAATTAAAATTAACCCTTATAAACCCCACTGATGACCAGAAAGTGCTGCTTTTGGTTGATTTTAGGCAACCAACATTACATAACCACAGTTTCTATGCTTCGCGACATTCTGCGTTAATAGCGATATTGTAAACAAAAGTATAAAAATTTCAGAATCAAAAAAATTCATTAAGTCATTGGTTATTAATTTTTAGATGTAATTCACTGCCCCTAAAATCATTTTATATTTCCATTCCTAAAATACAAAGTTTGCAAAACTACATAATAAAATAAATAATAATATTTTTTGTCCATTTTTTTCTATTTTTTGAACTTAAAAACGTTTGCAAATAACTCTTTTTTAATGTTAAAACTATGAATTACATCGATGGCCCTTAAACCAGCATTAAAATAGAATTTTTTCCATACAAAATGTCCCCAAAAAGTGGACTCTTTTCCTACATTAAAAAAATAAATTACTTTCGGTCTAAAATTGCTAATGTTAATTTTAACTTACTTAAAATGCAAATTGGCCATTCTACAGCCAAAAATAAAACATAAAACACGAAATCTCTTCAACCAAAGCAAAATAATGAACAATTTTAAGTATCTTTATCTAAAAATGTGGCCCTAGGGTGCAATTTATTGTTTAAAATGTATAGATGTTGTAGATTACTAAAAATAATAGTGTCTAAGTAACTATGTGTACTGTGTAATACTATCATTATTATTGTATGTACCTATTTAAGTAATAATAAAATTTATTATATTAACTTTTAAGACGTATATTAAGTTTAATTTAGATTTTGTTTATTTTTATTTTAATATTTTTATCTAATATGAATGTTAAAATATGTATAATCAATGTATGAATTTGACATTCAAAATAAATACACAAAATAAATAAATATGCATTTTTATTTTTTATTAATCAAATCAAAATAGAAATTTTAATTATTTTGGTTAAAAATAAAAAATTTAACTTAGGCATGAGCTTTCACTAAAAATCTCTAGTTTATCTAGTGGCTAGTTTAAGTGTTCTAGCCCTCCAAATTTTAAACTTTTAGACACTTTTCCTATTTTGGGGCATTCACCTTCCGCCCACTCACTATTCTAAGACCACATTGCTTAGCAACATACAAATGTATTCTTTTCAATGTTTCTTAAGTCAACCCGCGCGCTTAGTGACAGATTGGCTAAGATATGGAATATTTTTATGTTTATTTTGATTTAGTTATCTTGGCGTTAATAAAAAATTGCTAAAATGTAAGTAAAGCAATAAATTAAGTAAAAAAAATAGGCGGTAATGTCACTTTGACAATGAAGTAAAGGTATAGATTCAAGAAGGTGGAAGGGGAAAATGGCTGTTAAATCTGGTCCAATTTAACGCATTTTCAATTTTTATTTATTTTTTTTTCTTGAAAAGAAGAGACTTGTGTGATTTAAAAATTTGCAAAACACCATAGTTTAATAGGAATCGATAAAGCAAATCGAAGCTTTTCATAAAACACGTCCATTGGTGTTTTGCAAATTGATTGTTTATAACTGAAAAAACATATTTGCAACGATATTTGATCAACCATTTAATTTTGTTGTCTGTTTTTATAATTCACTTCGTTTTTAATTTAGTCCCTTTGAGAATAAAATAAAATGCTTCTAAAACTTCAAAAACCGCCAAAACTTTTAAACTATCATTCCTACCAACATAACAACAAACTATAAGGTTGGTACTATTTATTTAGTAACCTAATTTAGAAATTATTAGTGACAGCTTAGTGAATCACCCTAATCCTTGAAAAATAACCCAAATGATTGTTAACTCGTGAGGGCCTTCTAATTTAAATACAAAACAACGATAATACAACGTTGTCCAACGAATTTTAAACAAATTGAGTGCATCACATTGCGAAGACAAGTGTTTTAGCAATAAAAAAACAATCACGTAAGTGTTCGTTGCATTTTAACTTTTAAGACTGCATTTTGGGTTTATTGACCTATAAAAACCATCGAAAGTTGCATTAAAAGTTGCTTTAAACAAGTATCATTGCGTTAAACAATCAAAATTAGGCTAAGAATTAAAATTGGGGCCCCATATTGTACAACAATACCTTCATTTGACAGAAAAACAACAAAAATCGCACTAAAAAAAACAGCAACCTGTTTAAAGCACCATAACTTCACCAAAAATGCAAAAGATGGCGCTACAAGTACCAAATCCTTAAAAAACACCTTTATTTGTTCCAGATAGCCCCCCAAAATGTCGCACACCCACGTAGTAGTAAGTCAACCAGGTATGGAGCCTGATTTTTACCCACCCCAACAAGGGGGCTACCCCACAGCGCCCCCAGCGTACGCGCCCCCTTATAACCAAGGCGGGCAGTACCCACCACCCCCTCAGGGGTACCAGGGCTACCCCCCACCGCCCCAACAAGGGGGTGGTTACCCACCACAAGGTTATCCACCACCTCATGGAGGGGGGTATGACGGGGGATATCCGCCTCAGCAGGGCGGGGGGTATCCACCACCACAAGGGGGCGGTTACCCCCCACAGGGGTATCAGCAGTACCCCCCTGGACAGCCTTACCCCCAGGGTACGACAGTGGTTCACGAGCAACATCATGTAGTCCATGAAAAGAAGGATGATAATTGTTGCTGTGAATGTTTGAAATGTTTATTATGTTGTGGTATTATTATTGAGTTGTGTCGTTGTTTTGGGGATTGTACCGATTAAAAGGGGTAAAATGGGGGGTAATTTGGGAGTACAGATGCAGAAGAAGGGTTCTTTTGTTTATATTTGGCTTAATTTAACGTTATATTAAGAGAAGGTATGGAAATTTTGTTTTTCTTTTGAAATACTAAATAGGGGCAAAATGTCGTGTTATTTTCCAACACCCCTTAAAATTGGGGCTGTTTTTCAAAATTTGATTACCAGATTCGGATTCAGCAACCTTTTTTCTATGAAATAAGTGTGTTTCAACGATTTAGATTTTATTAATAACAGAATTATGCGCAAAAAAACTAAGTAACCTCAAAAATTACATAATTTGATGTATTTTTTTTAGTTTTTTGCTTATAATTTTTTTATTATTTGGGTTAAAAGTGTCAAAATACTCTTGTTTTATAGAAAAAGAGTTGCTTGATCTGATTCTAGTGTTAAATTTTGGAAAAAACATTTATTTTAAAGGGATTTTTGGCAAAAAAAAGTAATCGTACTTTTTTTGCCAAAAAAGAGAGTTTTTTTTAGTGCCCTCTTTTGAATTTACAAAAGCTGCCTATTTTAAAAAAACCCTTTCGCAAGCAGATATATTAATTTTTAAAACTTCCCTTCTTAGCATCTAGTGTCCAACCTAATTTGAGATTTTACAAAAAAAAGATGAAAAATAATTTTGACCCAAACATTTTATTTTACTAGAAAAAAGGCAGTGTTAGAATTTTTTTTTGTTGCAAAAAAACAAAAATTAGGTTTATTTTTAAAAATAAGATTTAAAAGGCAAAAATACCTAGAATTCATATTTTATTGTTTTACGATTTTCAGACAGTCCAAAAATTAAAAAGGCTTATTTTAGTTTATAAATTTTTTTTAATTTTCAAAATCTTACGACCTATGAAAATCTCCTTTTTTAAAAACTTCATCTGCTATTTTTAAAAATTCTCTTCCTCCAATTTCTATAGGCACAAATTTTAAAAATATAAGACCATAATAATATGCTTACTTTAAGATTATTTAGTTTCTATCATAATATAAGTGATTTCCTAAAAAGGCTTCAAAAATATATAAATTTTTGAAAGATATACAATTTAAAAATTAATAAAATACAATACCTATACGAAAGATATGTATAGCTAGCTAAAAATAATCATACTGTAAAATCCAAGGCCTTCGTGATAATAATGAAACTTATTCAAAAAGGCCTTGATTGATTAATTTTTTAGATAGTTATTGTTATTTCATAAAAAAAGATGTTATATGTATTTTATCTTAACTTATTTATACAAATATTCAAATAAAATATCGAAAAGTACACTTATTGATCTTTTTATCTAATCATTTCTCATTTGGTGATTACGTTAAACAATTAGCAAATGGGTTTGCAAAAAAATCATTATTAGAAAAAATTTTATAAATTTTAAACTATTAAAAAAATGTGCCAAATTTTTGGTGAAATAATTTTTTCATAAAGGAGGTTTTTTTGCAAAATAATTTTAAAATCAGGTAAGTTGTATTAAATATTAAAATAAATTAGAAAAAAGAAGGGGAAGATTGGCCAATTTTAATTTAAATTAACTACATTTTTCGTCAAAAAATATATTTTGTAAATATTTTTATTATTTTTTAAAATAAAATTCAGGGTGTTTCCTAATGTCATAGAACAATTTTGGGGTTATTTCTGGACCCATTTTAAGAAAAAAAGTTCACATAAACTTGTGTACAATTTTGACTTTTTTTAACTAACAGCCCCCCAAGAATCACCACTATAAACACTTTTTCCAAAATTTTACAAATAAAAAAATATTTCTAGCATTTAGATGCATCAAAAAGGTTATATACAATTTTTTGAAAAAATATTATATTCGGAAATAAAGCAAAAAAGTAATTTTTTAGGGGTTTTTCAGAGGGCTGTAACTAACTAAGGGGGCAAAATCGGACACATGTTTATACGAACTTTTTTTCTTAAAATGTGTCCAAGAATCAATTTTTTCCACGATACTAGAAAACAAAACATATTTTTCTAAAAAAAACCACCCTTAAATCTTAATATAAAAAATCAACCCTTATTCTACATAGGTATTAAAAAAAACAATTTTTTCCTTTTGTAGTTTAAAAAGAAAACAAAAAAATGGCTGACTTACCTGTGGTAACAGACCAACCCTCTAGAACATCCCCAACGCTACCACCAGTGGATTTCAACCCCCAAAAACAAGAAAACCTCACTTCATCAGAATTACCACCCCCTTATTACATCGCTACTCAAGACTTTGAAAATACACCCCCTCCCCCTTATTATTCACCCTCGTACAACGTACCAGTACATCAACAGACTTCATCACTACCCCCTTCGAAATATTCAACCTTAAACTACCCCTATTCTTGGGGGCAAGGAAGCAACCCTATGGGAAGTTATTCTACATCCCCTAGTGGTCCAGAAAGTGTCAGAGGGGTGTATTCTGGTCCATCTGGGGGTGCAAGAAAGTATCTTTCGGAAACAACGGAAAACTACCCTTCTAGTTCATCAAGGGTTGTTTATGAACATCATGTAGTTTGTCATGAGCATGATGAGCAAAAAAATGAAGATTGTACTTGCGGGGAAAAATGTATTATTTGTTTATATTGTATGCAGTGTGGGTTGCTTTGTCTTTCTGCTTTAGGGTAGTTTTTTGAAAAATGTATGAAAAAAATTCCAATGATAAATTGTGAATTTTGAGCGTCACTTTTTTTCAAGAGGACTAAAATAGGAAGTGATAATAAATTAATTTTAAACTTATAAGTGTAGTTAAAAAAATTGATAAAAAATTTGTGGGTTTTTTTTAAATTACTCAATAATTAATAATGGTTATTTTCTAGTCTAACCATTCCTTTTTAATTATTTTTAAAGAAATGTTTTAAACACCCTTATTTTTCTCATTTAAAGAGCTTATTATACTCTTCTCAAACATAGTCGAAGAGTATATTGCATTTGGTTGGACTTTCTCTAAAATCGTTAATATTCATCCTAGAGCAAAATTTTTTATAGATTCCTTCGTTTTATAACTTTTTAAGACTTTTATTTTTATTCCGTCTTTCTGTAACGAAACTTGTTATCACGATAACTGAAGAACGGTATATTCAATTGACTTGAGATTTGGTACAAAAATTAATCTCGTTTGGGGGAAGAACCCTTTTGTTTTTGAAAAACATCAAATAATAAATAGAGGGTAGAAACCACCCTCAAAGTTGAAAAAAATTCATATTTCGGTTAATATCAATTTAATGAAAAAAAATATTCTTAATAAAATTAAAGATTGTAGTTTTCCCTATAAAAATGCATCTAATAATTTTTTGTATCCCCACCCGTTTACAAAAAAAATAAGATTTAGGTTTTTTTTTAATAAAATAATAAATGCAGCCTTTTAATCATCTACTGCGAAGAGTATCATATAGAATGTGTAACAATTATATAAAAATAAAAAAATAGTCATAAAAAAAGACTTATTTGCGAAGAGTAACTTTTTAAATGATCTGTCCTACTCACTGATCTAACCCCCTCTTGTTTTCTTTGCAGCAAAATAAACATTTTTTAAATATTAAAATAAAATTATTTAAATTAAAAAAAATTGTCAGATTGTTTAAATTTTTACTGTTCTGTATGGAAACATGCGTAAAAAAGAAAAAACAAAAATTGTTATAATAAATACTTTATTACTTAAAATGTATGCTTTTATATAAAATGAATTATAAGATAAGTAATACAATGTGACCGCGAAAATGTGGGCATTTTTGAATCCAGAAATTTTTCAGGAGAAAATAAGAAAAAAAAGTCTCCCATAAAAATAAGTGTGTCCAATTCAATAATTTTTCTTTGAAAAACCACTACAAAATAAATTTTTTTGCTGTATTTCCGAAATGAATATTTTTTTTAAATGGAGCTTTTTTAAACTGATCTAAATCTAGAGATGTGCCAGTGGTATTTGACCAAGATTTTGACTATTTATTTTTACCGTCATTTAATCACCCAAATTTGGGGAAATTGGCCAAATTCTTGGTCAAATTCTAAATATTTTTTTAATCTACCACTTTTTGCTAAATTTTTAAGGTTGTTGTCTCAATTTTGCTATTTCCTTTTACATTAAATTAGCTTAGTGGGATTTATGCGCCAGAATATAGTATTTAGATGACCATAATTTAATTTTTCATATGACATCACCAAGAGTTCTCTTTAAAAGTTTTTATGAATTTGACCATATTTGACCGTAATTTGACCAGAGATTATGACCATACCAAAATGATTCATAAGCACATCTCTAGCTTTTTTGCTGTACCTATTTCAGAAAAAAATATTCTTTTTAAATAAACCTTCTTAACTTATTTAAATGCAAGAAAGATTGTCAAATAAAAAAAAAATGGGTCCATAAGGGTTGCAATTTTAAAATGGTGTTAAATCAGACACAAATTCACCTAAACTATTTCTTCTTATTATGACCCAACAAATCTCAGGTTAAAAAAACACCAAAAATTTTCGCAAACACTCTGCATATTTTTAAACATTATACCAACTAAAAACAGTCTTTATCTTACCCCTAAAAAACCCTATCTTGGTACCCACTGTCCTGTACAGTGGACGTAGTAGGTCTTGGCAGAGAATGATGATACCTCATTTGCGTTGCTCTTCTCGCTGGAGCCAAAAACTCAAACATGCTTTGAGTATGATTAGCGAGCATGTTCCCGAGATCACAAGGCATAGGGTCAGTCCAGAAGAAGTCATGATTTAAAGCTGCGTCAGAATCTGCTCTTTTACTTGGGTCTAATATTAGAAGTTTGTCCAAAAGGTCAATGGCGTATGGGTCTTTCATGTAAGGTTTCAGACGCTCCTTTACCTAAAACGAAACTCTTTGGTTTGATAAATTATTATCGCATAGTGAAGTTATAGGGTATTTTTATCCAGTTGGAAAAAGATGGCAATTAAGGTGGGATATTCAAGGAAGTTTAAAATACATGTATAAAGCCAGTTTTGAAGCTTCTCGGTTAATTTTATTTGCATATTTTAATTTTGTAGGAAAAAATAAAAAAAACTCTAATTTTTGTGATAATTTACGAAGAAAATGAATGAATCATCATCATTTTATGTGTGGAAACTGGAAAGTGTTTGCAGTTTTCTAAAAGGAAGAAATCTTTGCGGTATTTAAAAGTAGCAAGATTGGTAAACAATCCACAACTTAATAAAATGATCAAAAAATTTAAAATTTACATTAAAAATGCATATTGCAAAAAAATAAGTCGTCCTCAAAATAAAATTCACACTTCAAAATCAAAATACAAAATTTGAACAATAGTAGATTTTAGTATTAAGAGTTAAAGTGATACTTTGTGTGACGAGGCAGAAAGATTGTTTGGTGAGCGAAGCAAGACAGACAATTCTGCGGAGGCGTTAGTAAAAGTTACTGTTACTGTCGCCCGCACTAAAAATAAAAATTCTATGATACAGTTCAGAAAAGTGCTACTTTATGTTTGCCATATACGTTTTTTTGACGTTTTAAGAAAAATGTCCTTTTTAAAACAAAATTTGGAGCTAACTTGAAGATATTTTTCATTGACACTAAAACGACTAATGTTCTCTACAGGCTCGATAAAGAAGTTTCTTGTAATATCGTAAAGGAAAATCAAATGGAATGAAAGTTTCTGTAAAAACAATAAATTATGGGACATTCCTAAGAGTCCTATGCTCAGTCCTTATACCATGTTGAGGGGCAACCAATATTTTTGGTAATGCGCTGCTACTAACTATAGTTAAACAAATATATTAATTTCATGAATACCTACAGTACCTACTTACCACCAGGTCAACTGGATTTATTCGTTTAAACTCGGAGAGAGGCTGACTTTAGCTGTCAAAAATCTTGTTTCGTAAGCTGACAGCACTTTTATATGCAAATATTCATTAAATTTAGACTTCAAATATTTTTGCTAATTCTTATCGGATTTTTAAAAACTTGCTGTCATTGGAAAGATAATTTATTATGTCTTTTGTTTTTGAAAATACGTTTTTGAGGGCTCAATTCATAAAAAGTTGTTGTTTTAAGAATAATTTATCCTTCTTTTAACTGTTATTTTTGCTAAACTAAAAATTTAAAACGAAATGTGCCAAATAAAAGGTATTTCAAAAGAAGCTAGGGTAATATAATGAAAATTTTAAAAGAATTGCTCAAGTAATAACGCTAAAAACTGGGGCTCAAGTTGTACACAAGTTTGCATAAGAGGAAGTGAATATTCGGGCTTCTAAAACTATAAATAAAATATACCTTTCTTTTTTGTTCCTGAGGTAGATCCATCTTTTTGAACAACTCCAAACTTTCCACCCCTGGCCATACAGCAGGGGTAATTGACCCACATAATTGCGATATTAGGGTAAGTTGTAAATGTTCACTATTCCCCTGCATTATTGGGGATCTGGTCCACATTTCCGCCATTATACAACCTGCCCCCCATAAGTCAACAGGGGGGCCATAATTTCTCTCCCCTAAAAGGAGCTCTGGGGGCCTGTACCATAGGGTAACTACCCTGTTTGTAAATCTGTGACAAAAAAAAAATTTCAGGCAAGATGGATAATTTTTTTACCTTGCAAAAAATATACAACAGCCAGATTTTTTATATGTGCGGTAAGAACATCTATTCAGGAAGCTAAATCCACAAAATGCACACTAATAAGAGTTTAGGGTTGGCGTGGTAGCCCCCCAAAAAGTCCCCTTTAATTTGCAACATTAGATCACGATGGATCTGCACCAAATTTTACAAATAGGTGCTGAATAAGATTTTAAAACGATTTCTGCAAAAATTATTTCTCTTAAAAAAATTTGTGGCTCCCTAAAAGCCCCCCGAAGAGTAATATTCAATTATGTTGGATTTACACTAAACTTGGTAAACAGATGCAAAATAAGGTGCTAAATAATGGATTTTTTTTTAAATTCCCTTATCCCCTTAGAAAAGACATTATTTTTCAAAAAAATATATTAAATTTAGTTTTTTAGAGCCATATTTTGCATCTGTTAACAAAGTTTGGTGTATATCCAACATTATTCAATAATTCTCTTCGGGGACCGTTTTAGGAAGAGAAGAAATTTTTTTAGAGGAATAATTTTTCCAGAAATGTTTTTAAAATAATATTTAGCACCTATTTGTAAAATTTGGTGCAGATCCACCGTGATCTAATGTTGCAAATTAAAGGGGCTTTTTGGGGGGCTACCACGCCAACCCTAAACTCATATTTGTGTGAATTTTGTGGATTTAGCTTCCTGAATAGATGTTCTAACCGCACATATACAAAATCTGGCTGTTGTATATTTTTTCCAAGGTAAAAAATTATCTAGCTTGACCTATAATGCATGTAAAATAGCTGATTTAGAAGTCATTAACTTTCTTTTAAAAATATGTTGTGATTATAATACTAATTAGGGAAAAAAATACTTTTTAAATTTAATTACCAGGATTTAGGCTCATTAATTTTCATTACATTGTAAACTGAGCCAAAATGGAACAAAACATTAAAGGGTAATGTCGCGAAGCATAGAAACTGTGATTATGTAATGTTGGTTGCCTAAAATCAACAAAAAACACCACTTTCTGGTCATTGCTCAGTGGGTTTATAAGAGTTAATTTTAATTAAAAATTGTGCTTCCAGCAACATAAATAAACAAAGCACCAGTTGACATATTCTAAAGGTCCATTAATAAGCGTTTAAATACACAATTTTGGCAATTTAGAAGCCTATTTTTTTGCATTTTAAATTGCCAAAATTCTGTATTTAAACCGCGCTTATTGATGGACCTAGAATATGTCAACTTGTGCTGTTTATTTATGTTGCTGGTAAGCACAATTTTTAATTAAAATTAACTTTTATAAACCCATTGAGCAATGACCAGAAAGTGTTGTTTTTTGTTGATTTTAGGCAAGTAACATTATGTAACCACAGTTTCTATGCTTCGCGACATTCCCCTTTGAAATAAAACAGAAATTCTTACCTATTTGGTACGTTGTTCTTGCTTATACTAAAAGCTCTAGCCAATCCAAAATCAGCCAATTTTAAAACTCCGCTTTTGGTTATTAAAACATTGGCAGCTTTCATATCACGATGCAAAATTTTGTTACTATGTATGTAATATAGTCCATTTAATAGTTGTTGCATTACTTTTTTAATTTCCCCTAAACTAAATTTAACATTTACGTTGGATAAAAGCCCAGCTAAGTCATGTTCACAAAAATCAAAAACAAGATAAAATGTAGATCTGTATTTATTGTTGGCATTTGCTTGGGTCCTGCAGATCTCTATTAAATTCACCACGTTTTCGTGCTTTAAGAGTTGCAAAATTCTAATTTCACGTAAAGCTGTAATGGGGAACTAAAATGCAAGCTTTTAGTACAGTCAATCCGTATGTGGACATCAACAAAATTCCTGGTAGGGCCGCCTTTTTATATGATGTAACTGGATGTCCAAAGAGTAAAACCCCAAATTGGCGTATATCTACCTATTGCAGAAACGGAGTTATGGCCGCCCAAAGGGCACCCTTTAATTCACCACGGTGGAACTACACCAAATTTTGCAAATAGATGTCAAATAAGATTTTAGAAAGATTTTTATAAAAAAATCTCTAAAAAAATTCCTTTACCCCCTAAGAGTAATAACCAATCACGTTGGATTTACACCAAATTTTGCAGAAAGATGTAAAATGAGATGCTAAAAAATATTTATTCATAACTTTTTTTAAAAAAAATTCTATGCCCCCCTTAAAAGCCCACTTCGTTTATTGGGCGAAGGAATTATTTTTTGAAAAAAAGTTATAAGGAAATATTTTTAAGCATCTTATTATGCAACTATCTGCAAAATTTGGTGTAAGTCCAACGTGATTGGTTATTACTCTTTTTGGGGGCTATTTAGGGGGTAAAGGAATTTTTTTAGAGATTTTTTTGTATCAAATTTTTTATAAAACCTTATTTGACATCTATTTGCAAAATTTGGTGCAGTTCCACCGTGATGAATTAAAGGGGGCCCTTTGGGGGGCCATAACTTTGTTTCTGCAATATGTAGATATACGCCAATTTGGGGTTTTACTCTTTGGACATCCAGTTACATCATATAAAAAAGGCGGCCCTACCAGGAATTTTGTCGATGAACCCTCATTATTTAGGACAGATTGACTGTACTATTTATTAAGAAACAGTTTTTAAGAAATGTGGCATTTTCTTACCCCTTCTTTTTCGTTTTCCATTAAAACCTTCTTCATGGCGACGAATTTCTTAGGGTTGCTTTTGTCACGAGCCTTGAAAACCTCCCTAAAAGGCCCCCATTTGTAAATACTAAACTTTATAAAATAATCTGTCTTACCCAAAGGTTCCCTGACCTATTTTAGCCACTTTTTCATACTTAGTGGCCTCGTCACAGAATGGAAACTGAAAAGTCTCGATGTATTTCTCTTTTTCGCGTATGCTCATCATCGCAGAATGGGGGGTGACGGACGAGCCATGGTTTTTCTCACTTCGTGAAGTATTGTTCTGCATTTTGTTGCAGTTAATTCACAATTTAAAGGGTTAATTGGTTAAAATATGGAGCTGGCGTGTCCGCTGATGCTTTCTGCAGTTATTTTAGCCTTTTTTACACTAGGAAAACATGCATTTTTGTTGTAAAATGCAATATTTTGCAATATTAGAACAAGATTAACCTGATTAACCTCAAAACACAACTGAATGACAAGTGACGTTTGTCAATTGTTTTGACAGACGCTGGTATTACGAGTATTGCGCATGCGCGAGCCGGCGTCGCTGGCTGCGATCCGAATGTAGTGCAGTGGCGTAGCGTCTCTTTTTTATGCTATCCAAAATTTTGTTACGGTTTTCGTTTTTTGAATTTTTTAAGTGTGGTGTTGTGTTATAATACTGTAGGGCTTCGTTTATAGACAGGGTAAGAGCCCCTTTTCACCTAAATAAGTCTTTTAAGCTCAGAAACTTGGTTTTATTTCAGAATTTTAATTATAAACACAAAAAGTTCCAACATGAACAAGTTTCTTCATTTGAATATTCTTCGGGGGCTGTAGAAGAATTGTCAGCTTGGTTTGGGACTGGTAAATGGGCCCCAATGTGGGGCTGCTGCACTACAGGAACGTCATCGTTGTCATACGTTGAAATTATAGTTTCTAAAATGTGTTGGTTTAAGGAGAAAACTTGAATTTCTTTAATGTAGTCCACTGGTTTTGCAGCAAGGGGGCACTTTTGGGGTAAGTAATTTATGTTTTCTTCTTCAAAAGGGACTAGATTTTGTGGATTTTTAAAATTTGCACTTTCCCTTTCTGAAGGATTTTTAAAAACGATATTATTTTCTTGGTCATTGTTAATCAAATGTAGTTTTGGAATATTGTAATTATTTAGGGGTGCACTTGGGGCTTTTTGCCGTAAAACTGTTGAAAATGGTTCTGCAGATGGGATAAAACTTCTTTTGAACTGGTCCCGGTACATTTTTCTAAGATTTTGGAAATTATTTGAATAAGATGCTTCAGAATTTTGGTTCATGTTATTCTGGAAAGGGTTTCTTTCTGGGGTTTTATTAAGGGGGCTTTTGGGGGGTAGGGTTTTTTGTTCAAATAATGCAGTGGGGTGATTTTGTAAAGGGGGTGGTGGTAAAAAATTAGAAGAAAACTTTGGAGACAGCAAAATTTCCCCGGGATATTTTTTAATGGTTGTTTTTTGACGATTATTATTTTGAATTTTATTCAAAGAATTTGCCGTTGTTTTTGTAAATTTGGGGCACATTTTTTGGGGGGTGTTTTTTTCTTCTTTTGACGCAATTGTTGTTATTTTTTCCGGTCGATTTAAATTTTTGTTTTGGTCTCCAGGGAATTTATTAAATTGCCTATTTTTCTTGTTGATAAATACGCGATTTCCTCCATTTTCATTATTTTTGGCAATGTTATTTCCAAAGTTATTATTTTTTTGTTTATTCTTTCTAATGCGTTTTCTTTTTGGCTTATTATTCATCCCCAGTTCATTATTACTTGTTTTTTTAGCAACTGCACCTGTGCTATTACTGTATTTTTTTAAAAACTCGCTATTTTTTTCAGGAAAAATTGTAAAAACTTTTGTAATTTCTTTTGGTGTTGGTTTATATTGATAAAACAAATCATCGAAATCGCTTTGTCCTGATGAATCTGATTCTGAACTGAAATTTATAGCGTGAATTTTTAGTTGTTGGATAAACTCGGAGTTTTTAGCTGGAAACATTTTTTCTGGCATTTTTTAATTTTTGCAAATGTAGGGGGTATTTTTTAGTAAGATTGGTCCTAAAAAATATTCTTGGCAATGTCTTTTTCTGTTAGATTTAGTGAAAAAATCAAGTACTTACCATAAATTTGTTCTGATTTAAAATAAGTATTTTTTGTGCATTATAATAGCAATTTATTTTGTCATAAAACAATATGTATAAGTTTTTGCTTGAGTTACAAAAAAATCTGTTAACTAATCAATATACTATCTTTTGATAAGATATGTAGGTGGCAGACATGAAAATATTAAAATTATAATTACCTTTACTAAAATTTAGTAAATCCTAAACGCTGTACAGGATGTTTTCTAATGTCGTAGAAAAAATTCATTGGGTGATTCCTGGTCCCATTTTAAGAAAAAAAGTTCATATAAACTTGTGTTCAATTTTAACTTTTTTTTAACTTACAGCCCCCCAAGGATCACCACTATAACCACTTTTTCCAAAATTTTACAATTAATGAAATATTTCTAGTATTTAGATGCATCAAAAAGGTCCTATAACATTTTTCGAAACAATTATTCGTTTCGGAAATAAAGCGAAAAAAATAATTTTATAGGGTTTTTTTAGAGGGCTGTAACTAACTAAGGGGGCAAAATCGGACACATGTTTATATAAACTTTTTTCCTTAAAATGCGTCCAGGAATCACCCACGAATTTTTTTTCCACGATATTAGGAAACACTCTATATTTTTTAAAAATAATGCTAAAAATTATTTGTTTGAGATTTTTGTCTTTTGCGCTTAGTTTTCCTGGATTCTTGCACTACCCATTTTGAATCTTGATTATTATTTTTGATAGTAGGTGAAACTGTAATAATTTTTCCAATTTCAAGAGGAGGTGGTTTATGTTTGTAAAAATCATCATCAAAATAACTTTTCCCTGAATCTGAATCAGTTTCTGAGCTTATATTCTCTTGAGTATCTTCTTTTTGTACATGGATTTTTAGTTGTTCCCTAAATTCTTTATTTTTGTTTTTTGCCATTTTTTTAATTTTAAAGCAGATTTATTTTTTATGCCAAAAACTGTTCTAAAAAATTTTTATATTAGGATTACATACAAAATACAGTTTTAACTTTTACTTACTTTCTTTAGAAAGCAGCAAAAAATAAATTGACCTTATTGACGTTTCAAACTTTTAAACACTTTTTAAATTTTAGTTTGCATTTTTAAATAATTATTTATTTTAATTTATCATAAATTTTTTTGATATCAGATTAGATAACAGTTAAAAAACCATAATCAGTTCATTGTTTCTATTTTTTTTTTTATTATAAACAATGAATCGAGGGGGAAACTGCGCTAAAAAATGGCGTACACATGAATTCCCCTAAATTTTTAAGATTTTTTTTTAATTTTACATTTTTAGAGCAAAAATGTAAAAACCATGCAAAAGGCCAAATTTTAGGTTATGTTTGCTTAGGGTTATTTAAGACTACGGTTTCAAATTCACAGATCTTTAAATCTGTGCTCCTAGAGGCTCGTATAAGTCATCTCCGTTGAGCTCCCGTCAATTCTACTAAATAGCACATCTACATGAGGGCCCCATCCTATATTAAAAAATAGTTTCATTTAAATCGATTACTTCTTTGTGTCGAAAATCCGACTTCAAATTCATTCAAAAAATCATTATACTGTTTTTGTTTTTTTTTTTCGACTACGGATATATTTTTTATTTCATATACATTACGTGGTCTATGCCAAACCATAATACGTTAATTTACCATGTTTTTTTGAGCTTGTAAATGATTAAAATTGCAACTTACGTTTTTCCCTAATATAGATGAGCTCGTTCAAAGATTTCAGTGTAGAAAGAAAAACACCAAAAGTACCATTTTGCCATATTTTTATTATTTCTTGCACTCAGTACCACTTCTATGTATCACAAACATTATCCTAAATATTTTGAATTTTGAATAGTTATTGATGTATAACTCCGTGTTTTAACATATTTTGTTGAAATTTCAAAAAAACTGACATTTAGGGAGATGACTTCTACGAACTTTTGAGTGCACAGAACATCCCATTTATTAATTTGAATCTATAGCCTTAAATTATGCAATTGTTTAAAAAAAAATTACACAGATTACTGCGTTTGTTACTGTTTTGGTGCATTATCAGTTCAAGTGACTGCCCTTTGGTCTAAATTATTGACACTTATTTTAAAAGAATGGTTTTTTTTGTAAATTAAAATGCATTTATAATTAGTACATATAATATATTTAATTGGTTGACTGGTTTGGCCATTTCATCGGCCGATCTGGCAACATGGCACACTCACCTCATACCTACATTACAGTATCTCAGTAAAATAATATATTTATTTATATTCTGTACATTATCTATCTATGCTTTTGGTTTAGCAATAAGCAAATAACATCTTCAGAGGTAAATCTCTGCATATCAAGGCACTTCAATATCATTGTCTTCTCTCTTTATATTTATATTATATCATATATATCTCATCTAACTTATTGACTTTCAAAATATGGACACATTTAAAATGTAATAGTCCGTCCGCATAGCGGAAAAATCGTTCACGTTAACCTAGAGCTTTGAAATTTGACATTCAGCTTGCTGACCACATTTTAAATATATTTTCCAAAAATGGTTATTTTAGTGTGCCCCATTTCTAAAATACTAGGGCTTCAAAAATTAAAAATTAGTTTTAACACTCTTAACTAGTTTTTTTGCTAAATTTTGATAGCCAGGTTACTATTCATTAATTCTTCTCATTTATAATGTTGTATCTTGGTAACTTAGAAAAAACGCCTCACAAATATTGAGCAAAAGTAGTGAGTTAATTAAGCAAAACGAAATTAATTTCTGTTCTGTGTAAAAAGATGCGAGAAAAAATGTATTCTCCCTTAGAACCGCGCATTACTTTTGCTCAATACTTGTGAGGCCTTTTTTTCTAAGTAACCGTTATACAAAATGAAAAAATATTTTCATAAATGAAGAGAACTAATGAAAAGTAGCCAGTCAGCCTATTAAAATTTAGCAAAAAGCCTAGTAAAGGGTGTTATAACTAATTTTTAATTATTGAAGTCCCATAATTTCAGAAATGGGGCACACTACAATAACCATTTTTGTCAAATATTTTTTAAATGTGGTCAGCAAGGTGTATGCCAAATAGCTTTAAGTTAACGTAAACGATTTTCATAAAATTTTTCGTTATGTGGACCGACTATATTTCCAAAATCTTTTTTTTTTGTCCATAATTTTCAGTCAATGTCCTAATCATTGTAGTAACATTTTTTGATTGGCGAAAGCATTTTTTTGCCGTTTTACATCGCAAAAAAGAGGTACAATTATTTTTTAAACATTGCTACAAATATTAAAGATCAAAAATTGGCATTTTTTTCTGCGATTTTGCCTAACAAAGAAGGCGATGCATATAAACTGTGGTTATGTAATGTTGATTGCCTAAAATCAACAAAAAACAGCACTTTCTGGTTATTGCTCTGTGGGGTTTTAAGAGTTAATTTTAGTTAAAAATTGTGCTTACCAGCAACATTAATAAACCAAGCACAAGTTGAGATATTCTAAAGGTCCCTCAATAAGCGTTTTAATACAGAATTTTGGCAATTTAAAATGCAAAAAAGGTGCTTCTAAATTGCCAAAATTCTGTATTTAAACGCTTATTGATGGACCTTTAAAATATCTCAACTTGTGCTTTGTTTATTTATATTGCTGGTAAACACAATTTTTAATTAAAATTAACTCTTATAAACTCACTAAGCAATGACCAGAAAGTGCTGTTTTTTGTTGATTTTAGACGACCAACATTACATAACCACAGTTTCTATGCTTCGCGACATTCTACATTAGTTCAAATTAAATGCCAACATTTAATCTTCTTTTACAATGCAAATTTAGGGATAAAATGTAACAGCAATATTTATAATGTATACTAAAAATATCACAGAATGCCATATAAAAAAATCACATAGCAAACAATACAACTTTCTTTATATTAAAATTAGGTTAGATTGCTAATCTAGATAAACAAAAATATTTTGCAGAAATGGTATTTTTAAGTGGCGTTTAAAAAGGGTTTTAAAAATTAACTAAAAAATGAAATTTTTAGTTCCACTCAAAAATTACCATTCTTACAATTACTTTTTGATTTTTATCGCTACGATTATAATGTAATACAAGTCTTTAAGCTTCAATTTTGTTTTAAATTTCGGTAGGTACAATTTTTTATTCGAAAATTTAAATCAGCATTTTTAAATTTTTATAAATCTTACAAGCGACATTCTGTTTCGTTAGCCCTAATGACAAAAATGTTAAGCCCATTTATTTTAGAATATGCAACGACGGCAAGCATTTTTGGAAAACAATTTTCTCGATTTATACAGGGTCGTTAATACACACGGTCAACTGCTACGTCACAGTTCACAGATCCACATTAAAAAACTGTCTGTGAAGTAGAATTTTGATTCTGACAGATTTTGCCTCTTTTGTAGAACAATATTTTGTGAAAATAAAAGGCTTTCTTAGGGAACCCTTGGTATAAAATTGTGCTTTAATGTCTTAAATTCGATATTTTTGGTTAAGTTCATTGTAATACTCTATAATGTACAATTTATGGGTTAATGTTGTGCACCCTCGAAGATGAGAACTTTAAAAGCAAATTGCTTGAGAAAGTAACCATATCAAGAGGTCTGGTAAGTACCATTGTAAAATTAACATTTTTTTCTATAACCTAGAACAAACCATACCCCTTGATATGGTTGCTTGGTGGGTTATCATCATCAGATTAATAAGGGAATTTTTAATTCTTGCGGTAGATTGTTGGGTAATTTTAAATTAGAATATCGTAAATAAGTTATAAAGGAGCATTTTTACACCAATGGGACCTAAAATACTCTCTTATTTCTCTTTAAATAATGTTTTAAAGAGACCAATGTTGAAAACACAGAATAAGAAAAAAATGACCATTTTCTTTGGTCCGTATGTTGGTTGCCTAAAAAAATTTCACAGATAGTATTTTAATGCACTTCTGTGTACTGTGACGTAGGGCTTGACGATGTCTATTCAAGGGTTACCATTGAAAACTGTCCTCAAGCCTGTATAGAAAATGGAGGTATATTGAGTTTTCTTATTTTTAAATCTACACAGTTAAGACATTTTTTTTTTGCTTAGGACCATTTATAATAAAATAAAGAGAAGTTTCCATTCAACATACTGTATCACAGCCAAAAATTCACATGGAAAATATATGATTAACGTACGAACGAGTAAATTTAAAAAAATCAATGTCTTCTCCGTAAAAAAAAAATTAAAATTTTTGCGTTCGAAGTTTTTTTTTAAATTTAATCGTACGTTTAAATTTTACAAAAAGCAATACTCTAGATTTAGTAGAAATGTTTTTTTGATTGTTAAATCCAAATAGTGGTAATAGTAAAGTTCTACAGGGTGTTTTTTTTCTGGACTTCGCAAGGGTAGTCTTTTATATTTTGCATATAGACAAATAGGGGGCGCCACCAACGTCACCACAATTGCCAAACAAACCCTTCAAGTTTATTAGGACTATACCGAAAGTTTTGTTAAGATACCACAAGTATTTTTGCCACAATAATTTTTTTAAGTTGGAGAGTTTTAGAAAAAATACAATTGTGCTGAGAAAAATGATTAATTACTTTCAAAGAAAATTATCTTAACAACAATGTCTTCCCGAGTTGATTTTTACTTTGGCGACGATGCACCACATCTATAGACTATTTCCTGCTGATTCTTGAGTATCAAACATGGACCCACCAGTCTTAGCGCCCATCCTAAGACAGCTCTACCAAAAACAGGCGGAGTGTCTCGGAAATACATGGATGCTTTGCGCCTGTTAAAACCCGCGGAAAATGCACAAGTGACACACTGCAAGATTAAGACATTCTAAGCCAATTAAATGACTACAATTTAAAGAATTTTACATTAACAGTTGAATGTGAAAAAAATTATTTAATGTTGGACAGTTGAATTTTTTAGGGAGGCACAAAAGTAGACTGGCTTAAATTAGTTACCCAGAATTTTGAGACTGTACGGCAAAGGAATTTCATAAATCGCATACAAAACTGCGAATGTTGACCAATCATGAATTTGCGTAAAAAAATCGACAATAACCGACAATAAGCTTGTAGGGGGTTTCATGTAAAGAATAAGCCAAAAAGAAGTATACGTTTCCTTGCAGCTCGCGAGGTTAACTAAAAAATGTACTGTTGCGAAACCACTTGTCGTATCTTAGCAAAACTTTCACTATAGGCCTAATACAAAAAAATTTCTGTAGAAAAAAAAACACCCTGATTGAAAGTCTCGTCAGTTTGATTTATTGTCGGGACTTTGATTACAAGAACTTTAGAAAAAGTTATTTTCTCTTATCTATAAAAATACAGATCTTTTTTTAAACAACACTAAAAGCGTTCTATCACACATCTCCAATGAGATCATTGGTACCTAGTCAAAAAACGTTCACCTATGCATTTTTTTTTAAGTCTAATTTTTTACAATTTTTTAACTAAGAATATTCACAATATTTTTTAAAATTAGCACATTGCAATAATTAGTCAATTTTTTTCTCCAAGTTATAAGTTCCATTTTGTCATGGGTTTTTATTTGTTTTTATCAAATTGCACTTAAAATAACAAAAGAAATCACATTACTGACTGTTTAAAAAATGTTAGATTCCAACAGAAAAAATTACAAAATATTTTCACGACGAAAAAAATTATTAAAATAATAAATCTAACAGATTTTTGACAATTTTTACCAATAAAAACCAGTAAATGTGATTTCCAAATAACAATAATGTATTATAATGACTTAAAAATTAAAAAAGAATTTATTATGCAATGAAATATTTTTTAGGCCAAAAATGTCCAAAAATTGGCTCATAAACGCTATGGTACGTATGTCAAAAATCCATATTTTATATTCATGGAGAAAAATGCGAACAGTTGCATAAGTTCAGCAACACTAATTATGAAAATACATCTTAAAAACTCATCTACTATCCATTCACATTTTAAAAAACCAGAGCGAGCCTTTGGGTGACAGATTTTATCCTGTATATTGTCATTAATGTCACTTGTGTTTGCTGGTTATGTAAGAAAAGTCAAAAAAATTAAAAAATGCATTTAAAAACATGTTCAAGGCATCTGAATCAAAAACAATGGTATTAACATACAGAAGTATTTATTTTTTTATTAAATTACTTTATAATGCACTAATCATTAAACTATTTAAAAATTTACACAAAATAGGAATTATTTATGGAAGTACTCACTGTTAAGAAGCCCTTTTAGGTATGATAGGATACATTAGCACTTTTACAAAAATTTCTACAATTTTCTTTATAAATTTTCACATCTCAAGCAAAAATTGATTTGGTTATTTAATTTTTACGCCTGTTTTATGTAACTGTCATATTATTTTTGGCATTTTTTAATTTTTAATTACAGTAAATTTGAAATGTAATGCCAACTTTGTGGAAAATTCAACTTTTTAAAGAAAACGGTTCTAGTTTTCATAGGTGACTCTGGTTTTTTTTTAACAGTGAATGGATAATATCTTTTTTTTAAAACAATTTTCTGGGGGTCCGACATGTGTTATCATTAACAAATTCTGTTTTAATTTAAGTCATAGGGGTTAATACATTATTAAAAAAATATTTACACAAATTGCACAAAATTATATTGTACATCAAATTTTTTCAAATTTTTTAGTACGTTTGAAAATTTCAAATACCTATTTTTTTTCACCCTATGTAAAATTTATTCAGCTTTATGTCTTCTATGATTAAGGGCTGTTTCCTCTTCATCCCCTATTTGATCTGGGGCTGACCATCTTCTTTTTCTAGCTGCAAGGGATTCTTCAGCTGACATTTGTATATGGTTATGTAAATTTAGTGGTTGTTTTTGGGAACTGTATGAAAGGGGTTGATTTTGCTGTTGAGGGTGGTTTTGGGGTTGAGACGACATTGTGGTGTTCACTGAAGTCTGTAAAAGACAAAAAATAATTTTAGAGGGTGGTAAAAAAAATGTTGGAAAATTTTCAACCCTTAGCACTTAGAAAAAATTTGATAAATTTTGAAAAAAATTAATTTGCTTTAAACTGTGTTTTTATGCTAATTAGAAGCCGTACAAAACAGATCTGCAATTGGATTTTTTCTAAGTGCTTTCGTTTTTTTGCTAGAGCTTTTTAAAGTTGATCACATTTTAAAAATTTTCAAAAAAGAGTAAAAATTTTTTCTGTCGCAGATTTTAACAAAACTTATTTTCTTCATTACTTTTTTGCTGTTTAACCAGAATCTGCACTTAGATTTTTTTGTTAAAAAAATATTTTTAAAATAAGAGCATTTTTAATCGTTCGTTGTGGTGTTCACTGAAGTCTGTAAAAGACAAAAAATAATTTTAGAGGGTGGTAAAAAAAATGTTGGAAAATTTTCAACCCTTAGCACTTAGAAAAAATTTGATAAATTTTGAAAAAAATTAATTTGCTTTAAACTGTGTTTATAAGCTTATTAAAAGCCGTAGAAAACAAATCTGCAATTACATTTTTTTCAAGTGCTTTCGTTTTTTTGCTAGAGCTTTTCAAAGTTGGTCAAATTTTAAAAATTTTAAAAAATGCTCATCAAAAATAATTTTTGTCTACGATTTTAATAAAACTTATTTTGTAGGATATTTTTTTGCCTTAGAACAAGAATCTGTATTTCAATTTTTTGACAAAAAAATATTTTGGAAATAAGAGCATTTTGAAAAAAATCGGGTGTCGCGTTCGAAGTTGCATTCGAAAACTCATAGCAATTAAACCAAAAGCATTGGAACTTTTTAAGTACCAGATTCGGATTTAGCAGCTCGTTTTACATAAGCAGTAATGGCATTCATTGCTGGCAAAAATTACTTGTGTTTGTAATAATTAAAAAACTGAGAAAATTTAGACCCTTACCCCTTAGTTAAAAATGAGGTAAATTTTGAAAAAATGGATTTGCTTTAAACTGTGTTTTTATACTAATTAAAAGCCGTACAAATACAAATCTGCAATTGGATTTTTTCCAAGTGCTTTCGTTTTTTTGCTAGAGCTTTTTAAAGTTGGCCAAAATTTAAAAATTTTCAAAAAAGCTCATTAAAAATAATTTTTTTCTCCGATTTTAATAAAACTTATTTTGTAGGCTACTTTTTGGCTGTAAAATAAGAATCTGCATTTAGATTTTTTGTTAAAAACATATTTTGGAAATGAGAGCATTTTGAAAAAAATCAGGTGTCGCTTTCGAAGTTGCCTTCAAAAACTCATAACAATTAAACCAAAAGCGTTGGTCCTTTTTGAGTACCATATTCGGATTTAACAGATCGTTTTACATAAACATTGATGGCATTTATTGCTGGCAAAAATTACTTGTGTTTGTGATAATTAAAAAACTGAGAAAATTTGAACCCTTACTCCTTGCTACAAAATGAGGTACATCTTGAAAAAATGTATTTGCTTTAAACTGTGTTTATAAGCGAATTAGAAGCCTTACAAAACAAATCTGCAATTGGATTTTTTTTAAGTGCTTTCGTTTTTTTGCTAGTGATTTTTAAAATTGGCCAAAATTTAAAATTTTTCAAAAAATCTCATCAAAAATAATTTTTGTCTCTGATTTTAATAAAACTTATTTTGTAGTCTACTTCTTTGCTGTTTAACCAGAATCTGCCTTTAAATTTTTTCTTAAACAAATATTTTAAAAATTAGAGCATTTTGAAAAAAATCGGGTGTCGCGTTCGAAGTTGCCTTCAAAAGCTCATACCAATTAAACCAAAAGCGTTGGAACTTTTTAAGTACCAGATTCTGATTCAGCAGCTCGTTTTACATAAGCATTAATGGTATTTATTGCTGACAAAAATTACTTGTGTTTGTGATAATTAAAAAACTGAGAAAATTTGGACCCTTACCCCTTGGTTAAAAATGAGGTACATTTTAAAAAAATGGATTTGCTTTAAACTGTGTTTTTATGCTAATTAAATGCCGTAGAAAACAAATCAGTAATCAGATTTTTTTCAAGTACTTGAGTTTTTTTGTTAGAGCTTTTCAAAGTTAGCCAAAATTTAAAAATTTCCAAAAAAGCTCATTAAAAATAATTTTTGTTTCCGATTTTAATTAAACTTATTTTGTAGGCTACTTTTTTGCTGTAAAATAAGAATCTGCATTTAGATTTTTTGTTAAAAAAATATTTTGGAAATTAGAGCATTTTGAAAAAAATCAGGTGTCGCGTTCAAAGTTGCCTTCAAAAATTCATAGAAATTAAACCAAAAGCGTTGGAACATTTTAAGTACCACATTCGGATTCAGCAGCTCACATAAGCATTGTTGGCATTTATTGCTGACAAAAATTACTTGTGTTTGTGATAATTAAAAAACTGAGAAAATTTAGACCCTTACCCCTTGGTTAAAAATAAGGTAAATTTTTAAAAAATGGATTTGCTTTAAACTGTGTTTATAAGCTAATTAAAAGCCGTACAAAACAAATCTGCAATTGGATTTTTTTCAAGTGCTTTCGTTTTTTTGTTAGAGCTTTTCAAAATTGGCCAAAAATTTCCAAGAAAGCTCGTCATAAATAATTTGTGTCTTCGATTTTAATTAAACTTATTTTGTAGACTACTTTTTTGCTGTAGAATAAGAATCTGCATTTAGATTTTTTGTTAAAAAATTATTTTGGAAATAAGAGCATTTTGAAAAAAATCGGGTGTCGCGTTTGAAGTTACCTTTAAAAGCACGTAGCACTAAAACTAAAAGCGCTGTAAATATTTAAGTGTCAGATTCGGATTTAAAAGCTCGTTTTACATAAGCATTAATGGCATTTATTGCTGGCAAAATTTACTTGTGTTTGTGATAATTAAAAAAGTGAGAAAATTTAGACCCTTACCCCTTGGTTAAAAATGAGGTAAATTGTCAAAAAATAGATTTGTCTTAAACTGTGTTTTTACATTAATTAAAAGCCGCAGAAAACAAATCAGCAATCAGATTTTTTCCAAGTGCTTTCGTTTTTTTGCTAGAGCTTTTCAAAGTTGACCAAAATTTAAATTTTTTTAAAAAATATCATCTACTAAATTTTTGTCCCCGATTTCAAAAATTTTTACAACTGACCTGTCTCGCTGTCATTGCAGTGGTAGTGGCTGTAGTCATTATGGTGGTACTCCTGCTTGGGGCGAATGAATTTGCAGGTTCTCTAGGGGTTAAAGTGATAAGCACATCTCCTACTTGCAGTCTGTGGACCTTTAACCCATAGGCTCTCTGTGTTTTTTCTGGATTGCAAGATGCCCAACCCTGACCGTACACGTAATAAGGGTGCTCTGATGAAGATTCCACGTCAACCTGAAAAATAAAAACGTTTAAGGCTATAGATTCAAATTCATAAATAGGATGTTCTGTGCACTCAAAAGTTCGTAAAAGTCATCTCCCTGAATGTCAGTTATTTTCAAAATTTCAACAAAATATGTAAAAATACAGAGTAATACATCAATAACTATGATTAACAATATTTAGGATAATGTTTGTGATACATAGAAGTGGTACTGAGTGCAAGAAATAATAAAAATATGGTAAAATAGTACTTTTGGTGTTTTTCTTTCTACATTGAAATCTTTGAACGAGCACATCTATGTTAAGGAAAACGTAAGTTGCAATTTTAATCATTTACAAACTTAAAAACATGGTAAATTAATCCATTATGTAATGTATATAAACCAAAAAATGTATCCGTAGTCGGAAAAAAAAAATAGTGTAATGATTTTTGAAGTTAGATTTTCGACAAAAAGAAATATGCGATTTAAATGAAAGCATAATACGTTTGTAGCCCTATTTTTGTAGTTTTCAAAACTACACTTAGTTTTAATATAGAATGGGGCCCTCATGTAGATGTGTTATTTAGTAAAATTGACGGAAGCTCAACAGAGATGATTTATACGAGCTTCTAGGAGCACAAAATAGAAGATCTGTGAATTTGAAAGCCTAGTCTTAACAACAGCACATTTTAACAAAAAAAAATGACTAAATACAAAGGCACAATCTATCTTAAATTATTTTATCAAATTTTTGTCAAAAAATCTGATTCAAAAAGGTATGATCAAGAATCATAGATTTTAAAAATGCACTTTTCTTAACAGAGTTGCCAAATTTATCGAACTTTAACTGACATTCCTTTGGAATAAGAAAAGATGGATTTTTTTATGCCACATTTCCTGGGGATCTCTAGGCATGCCCCAACAACGTACTATCGTGGACATGGAATTTAAAACGATCAATTTTTGCATTGTAAATATGGTCAAAAATAGTGGCTTAAACATCTCAAGTTTTATGCGAAGTGGACATTAACAAGATACATTTTTCTGATGTTTTACGAAGATTAGAGCTTTATTGTTATCCTAAAACAAAATTATTTAAAAAAGGAAATATCTTCTTACTATTTTTCTCGCCGGCAGCACATTTTACATAATTTATTTTCATAAAATACAAATGACGCTTTTGTTGTCAAAATAACATTCGAAAACTGACATAAAAAAATCCCATTCACAATAGAGTAAAATTAAAAAAATCAAAGGTGGCTCATAAAAAATCGTTTTAAATTCCATGTCCACGATAGTACCATACATGGTGAGCCAATTCTGGGACATCCTGTATTTAGTTTGGAGGATCCGTTTCAACCATCTGGTTTGGTTGGGTTATTTTAAGAAAACATGTGTATTAAATTTCATCGTTATACAGGGTGTTACCAAATAAGTAGGAAAAAATTCAGGGGGTAATTCCTGGACCCATTTTAAGAAAAAAAGTTCCTATAAACATATGCCCGATTTTGACTTTTTTTTTTCTTACAGCCTCCTAAGGGCCCCCACTATTAACCCGTTTTTTTAAATTTTACAAAGGGGAAAATATTCCTAGTAATTAGATAAATCAAATAGGTCCTATAAAATTTTTTGAAAAAATTATTCTTTTCGAAATTATAGCGAAAAAACTGATTTTAGAGGTTTTTGGGGGAGCTGTATCTCAAAAACGAAGGATTTTCGGACACATGTTTATATGAACTTTTTTTCTTAAAATGAGTTCAGAAAGTACCCCCTGAATTTTTTCCTACTTATTTGGTAACACCCTGTATGTACCTACATACACGTGTGTAGGTACTGATTGGTACTGAGTAACGAAAAGTTGTGGTACGAGATATAAGTAGGTACCTAAAGAGTGTCAGCGACCTTGCTAAAGTAGATATGCATACCTTGCCTTTGGCAAGACAGCCCACTATGTATTATAAAGTGCATAACCGCAATAATCACCCAGCTTGCTTTGTGAAATTCACTTCCAGGTGTAATTAAAATTTAGTACTTTAGCTACTTGAAGTACGCCATTCTTGGTACTATCGTGCACATAAAATTTAAAACGATTTTTTATCAGCCACCTCTGATTTTTTGAATTTTACTTTAGTGTGAATGAGGTTTCTTTATGTCAGTTTTCGAATGTTATTTTGACAACAAATGCGTCAAATGTATTTTATTAAAATAAATCATGTAAAATGTGCTGCAGGCGAGAAAAATAGTAAGAAAATATTTACTTTTTTAAATAATTTTGTTTTAGGATAAGAAAAACGTTCTAATCTTCGTAAAACATCAAAGAAATGTTTCTTGTCAATGTCCACTTCGCATAAAACTTGAGATGTTTAAGCCACTATTCGACCATATTTACAATGCAATAATTGATCGTTTTAAATTCCATGTCCACGATAGTACCCTTACGGTAACATTTAGATTTAAAAAAATTCTGAAAAATATCCCGCATTTTGTATTTTAATATTTGCGTTCTATAATAAGCACATATAATGAATACCGAAATTTGGTTTTTTAAGATTGCTAAATTGTTTTATTACTAAACCCAAAATTTTATTAGGTTGGTTTTCCAGATGCAAAAAGGTAAATTCTTCCCTTGCAAGGTACTTTTTATTTACAAATTTTACTATTATAAACTAGCGAAAGACATAGTTTTTTTGTAGGGAATAACTAGAAGAATTGGAGAAAAAATATCAACGGTTACATTTTCTTAAAAACGCCTATTCATTTAGTATTAAGTGAGTAAAGTTTACAAATGTCATTATTCAATATGTATGACGTAAATTTACTTCTTACTTCAAAATGTCAATGTTGACAATCCAATAAAAATAAAATTTTAAGTTAAGTTTTTAGTTCAAATTAAAAATGCTTTTGAATAGATTAAATAAAGCAAATATAAAAAATAGTTTAAAAAACTCGCTTTATAAGGCGCTATTTATCCCTTGTCCCATGGAAAATGCTAAAAAACGATCATTATAAAACACTATATTTTAACTTACTATTGTGAACTGTGATGTAGGACTTGACGGGGTCATTCCTAAAATACACAAAGAATCCGTATTTTCATCTATTTAGTATCCTGGTCTATCTTTAATCTATCTAAATTTACTACTTTGAACTTTTTGTCGCGTAAACAATAGTACATTATTAACCAAGGTAGAGAAGAGGGTCATTATTGACCTAGCGCAAAGATTGTGTCCCGAGCCGCGCAGCGGCAAGGGACACAATTGCGCGTAGTCAATAATGACCTTCTCTACCGTGGTTTATATACTATTTTTTTCACTACTAGCATTTTCTTGAAAAATGTTAATTTTAAAATATGTTCAATTTTTATCAAAACCCTGTATATGATTTTTACAAAAAATTAATCGAAGTTTCCATGGAAATGACGATGACGTTACATCAATCAAAACAATAAAAAATTCTTCAAATGGGTGTTTTTTCCAGAATAACTCATAATTTGCACGTAAATGGCGTAAATGATTTGAATAATATGATGGTCACTGCTAAGGAATTTGTAAATATAATGATAATGATAGAACACTGACACAGCTACAAAAAAAAGTGCGACATGTTTACAACTGTACAATTTTTTTTTTTCATTAAAATATTTGTGCAATAAAATGTTTTGAAGTATTTTATCTCGTATTTTATAGTAGTTATGTTTTCAAAATAAAAAAATCTTCGTAAAAATCTCATAAAAACTGCTGTAAGTACCGTTCTATTTATGATAAAACCTTGACAAATGTTTTGACATTTCATTATTGTACAGTGTACATAGACATGGAAATTATTATTGACCAAGGGAGAGAAATGTGATTTCTCTGGTAGAAGATCGGTCAAAAATTGCCTTTTCTATACGTAGTAGTGAAAAAAAATGATTTTGTTTCTTCAGCAAGACTTTTTTTCACATAAATATCTTTAAGAAGTTTGGATGTGGTCCAAAATTTACAATTACGTTTGTAAATTTCATTCATTTATTTTTAGCTAATTTAAATGTTGGCTAGCGCTTTTCAGACATTTGTTATTCATTATTAAGTGAGTGTTCATTATATTTTTTTTATATTTAGATTAGAATGTAGATATTTTTGTTGTTTTGTCATAGTGAAAAAAATACAATATGGAAAATCGCCAAGTTACAATTACACTTATAGTTTACGCAAGATGGGAAGCCCACGTTATATTTTTTAATTATAAAATTAGATATACGGTGCCTACGTAAAACATAAATAAACATTTGAGGTACTAAATATTTTTCTAAATTCTTCATTCACAAAAATTTTATTTCGTTAGTACGAGGGTTGTCTTTTATACTTTGCATATAGACAAATAGGGGGCGCCACCAACGTCACCACAAGTGTCAAAGAAACCCTTTAAGTTTATTTGGACTATACAAAAAGTTTTGTTAAGATACGACAAGTGGTTTTGCCACAGTAATTTTTTTAGTTAACCTCGCGAGCTGCTAGGAAACGTATACCTCTTTTTGGCTTATTCTTTACATGAAACCCCCTACAAGCTTATCGTCAGTTAATATCAAACTTTTTTACGTAAATTCATGATTGGTCATCACTCAAAATTTTGTATGCGATTTATAAAATTCCACTACCGAACAGACCCAAAATTCTGGGTCACTAAAGCCAGTCTACTTTTGTACCTTCCTAAAAAATGGGACTGTCCAACAGAAAATATTTATTGCGTATTTAACTTTTTATGTAAGTTCTTTGAATTGGAGTCATTTAATTGTCTTAGAATGTGTTAATCTTGCGGTGTGTCACTTGTGCATTTTCCGCGAGTTTTAACTGGCGCAAAGCATCCATGTATTTCCGGGACACTTCTGTTTTTGGTAGAGCTGTCTTAGGATGGGCGCTAAGACTGGTGGGTCCATGTTTGAATTTTAAGAATCAGTAGGAAATAGGTTATCGCCAAAAGTAAAAATCAACTCTGCTAGGCATTGTTGTTGAGATAATTTTCTTTGAAAGTAGTCTAAAATTTTTGCATAAAAATTTTCTTGGCACAATTCTATTTTTGTGAAAACTCTCCAACTTAAAAAAATTATTGTGGCTAAAATACTTGTCGTAGCCTAACAAAACTTTGGGTATAGTCATAATAAACTTGAAGGGTTTGTTTGGCACTTGTGGTGACGTTGGTGGCGCCCCCTATTTGTCTATATGCTAAATATAAAAAACAACCCTCGTAAAAGATAAAAATGCTACCCTTAGAACATCCTGTATGTATTTACCTAAGAGAAATTAATTGGCGCCACTCGGGCCAGGTCACGTTAAAGAGAAAACTACAATATCGACTATAAACTTGAATCTTTTCACCTCACCTTGATGAATTTCGTAATTCTTTACGCTCCAAGCAATCATTTAGGTAACTTAAAAAAATTATAAATAAGTTATGTTATGATAATACCTATTTTTATATAAACAATTACTTCTGGGAATACCGCCACAAAAAAACTACAATATCTAATCTAACAAAATTACTTAAACTAATTTTAAATATTGATAA
Source organism: Cartodere bifasciata (assembly GCA_963920755.1). NCBI lineage: Eukaryota > Metazoa > Arthropoda > Insecta > Coleoptera > Latridiidae > Cartodere > Cartodere bifasciata. Next base: position 29,590,662 of record OY987194.1, on the reverse strand, counting down.
CGTCAAAAACTGTTGACCAGCAATAATTTATAATATCAATAAATGTTCATTTATTGTAGATAACTAACCGAGTTCATATTTAGGTTCAACTTATCTATGCTAATAAAAATGTTGTCGGTACGGTCAATAGATAAAAAAAATAAATAAAAAAATTATCTGTAAATTGTAATGGAGCGTATTCGTACAAAAATTGGTTGGGGTTACCTAGGACATATGTCATACCACCCGTTATTCAAGGTGCTAACTGACATTACTTCTAAATTTTATATTTTTATCAAATATAACTCTAATATACCAAAAAACAACAAACTGCCGGTTTAAAACATTCTATGTACCAGCTAAAGGATTTGTATAACATTAACGAAGTGTTTTACAACTTCAATTCTTCATAATTAGGTGAAAAAGAGCATTATGATTCATTTACAATGGTACTTTTAATGCAAAATCTGTGCATCCAAAAAAATGCAGATTATTTTAAACATTCACGGAAATCCTTTTGTAAATGAGTCATAACTTCCTTTTTTATCTGATTATAAAGAATTAAAGATGTGAAACACTCCCTAAATGTTCCCGGGTGTGATCCAAAAATGAAAAGTTGGTCAAATGTTTCTATTGATGCCTTCGCTCGGAAGGCGAAGTAAAAAATGCGGTCCCGTGTGCACATGTGCACGTAAAAGAGCTCTACCCATCTTTGGAAAAGGATGGGATACGACAAAATGTCTCGGTTGGGGGTAGTCTCAGAGCATCGGTATTAAGCCATAGTTGCAGAAACAAACCGATGTAAAATAAGTTAATAAAAAAAAGTGTATCTCCTAAAGCAGGCGTTAGTCGTACCATTCGAAGGTACTGATCATTGAAAAGGTATAAGAAGGCCTTGGTTGTTCAAGGACATCAAGTACCAGAACAATCAAGCATCAACACGCTTGCCCGAGGGCTCGACATCACGATTATTTCTTTCCGTAGTACTACGTGGTACTACAAACGAGAAATGGAGATAGGTATTTTATAGGTACTTTTTATGGGTACTGCCTCAAGCAGATTACTTTTTTATACTCGCATAGTGAAGTTCAAGTAGCCGTGAAGGTACTAGAATGGTACTATGAGTACTATAGATTAGAATCTCTTTTATTTTTAGTTGGTACTGGCATTGATAGAGTATACATAGATAGGCAGAACACGGGTTTTATTTTGGAAAAGCTTTTTTTAATCGCAAAAATGGAAAGACAAAATTTAATTAAATAATAGGGTTTTTTTTGTAAAATAGTGGTTAATAAAACCAAAAATGAGAGCATTATTAAGACAACGTTATCAGGTACTTTTAGGATGTTAATAGTATTTTTTGCTTTGATATCATTTTTTTATACTCCGCCCATACATTATTTTAATGCGTTACATAACCTATATCCAAAAATTTGGCAGATTTTATGTAGAAGATTTTCGGACCAACTTTTAAACTTCTAAACAACAGCAAGTTAGCATTAGACTTCTTTTATTGCCATCCCTTAGTCTTTAAGTGGCCAAACTCTTTCTGTAAATTATTTTTGATAGGTTTGGTTTAAAAAAAATGTTGTTCACCACTGCCATTGATATTTATTTTTGGGGATTCACGAATTCATTTGACACTTTTAATATTTTTCAAGATTATAGGTAGATATAATAAGAGCAAGATTGGGGCCCTATTCTAATGACACAAATAAAAAAAAATATTTTTTGAAAGCAACAAGATTTTTCAAAATAACATTTCAAAAAAAAATATTTTTTCTTTTTTCTAAATATTAAAAATTGGCGCATAAATTCGATGGTTCGTTGTTGGGGGATTCCTGAAAAATTGTTAAAAAAAAATCCATCTGCTGATCGTTAAGAAAATGCAAACAAAGTTGCATAAATTCGGCAACACAGTCTAGGAAAATGCATCTAAAAATCCCATCTATGAGTCTTGATCATACACTTTTGCATTAGCTTTTATTGACATTGTTGTCAGCTTCATTTCATAAAAATTTTATAAAATTAAATTGGTTATAAAAATGTAATTCGATCATTTAAAAGATAAAAAAATGGTGAAATGGTTTAGGATAGACTGTAGCTTTGTATTAAATCATTCTTTTCGTTAATAAGTACTGTTATCTTCAAGGTATGAGCTTTCAAAGATTTTGCACTTTGGGACCTCATATCTCCAAGGGTATATGAGATTGATTTTTCTTTAACATTTTTTCAGCAATCCCCAGACATGCCTCAATAACGTACCGTTGCTTTTATGTGCCAATTTTTGGACTGTATAAAGAGCAGTACCGCTACGGGCCCACCCAAATTCAGTCTTAAATAAAGGACCTCTTCAAAGCCTTATCCAAGATAGATAGATGAATACAATTGTCTTTACCGTCCTCAGTCTACCCTCTTAAAAGATGCCTTTATAGGACAGTACCGCTCCAAGTCCACCCAAATCCCGTTCTAAATATAGGACAGTACTGCTAAAAATGTTAACCTCAAAAGTCAAAAACGACTTACCTCAGTCCTATTTTGGTTGCAATACGTAAGCGTAATCGTTACATTCCCAGTACTCCTACTCTCCTCTATCCTAACAACGGTACTATCCGCCAACTTCAATTCACTACTCTTATCCGCTGAGGACACAAAATCCTCAGTCCTCATATCCTCAATCCGCCTCAATTCCCCACTGGTTAACTGTATAAGAGACCCAGCGTTAAAGTTGTTAAACACCGAGTTGTTGTTTAGTGCCTTCTTGTTGTTTGGGGTACTTGGAGACCGTGGTGGGGACATGGTGCTCGCTGCGAGGCGTTTTCTGGATGGTGGGGGGTCTAGTTTGTGTAGGTCTAGTGGGCCTTGGTTTGAGGATGGTCTGGAGAGGTCTTCGCGTACGTTTAGGAGTCGGTGTTTCATTGAACCTGACACAGGAAATTGTGCTGAAACTAGTTATTACATACTTAGATAAAATACAGAGGTAAAGATGTTAAGAACTAGGGTATTATTGGGTGGAAAAAATAGAGGTTTTGTTTATGACAGCTGATTTTTCATAAAATTGAAGAATTGGGAAATTCTTAACTGGAAAAGTGAAGGTCTGACAGCGCAATTATGGACAAAGCAAAAATTATAATGGTTCAAAAAAAAACAAATTATCTAAAAATCGCTGATTTTTATGTAGTTCGATAAAATCTTACATTTGGTCAAGAAATTTTTCGGGCAGAACAATTTTTGTGGGAAAATGTAGTATTTGACATCTAGAAACATAATTAGCATGTGCGCACTCATGCGCATATAAGCATTTTGTGCTACAGCCCCCCAAAGAGCCCCCTTTCATTCGTAATACTAGATCACGGTGGATCTAGACCAAATTTCGGAAATAGACACCAAACAAGGTTCTAAAAAGATTTTCACAAAAAAATTCTCCTAAGAAAATCCTTCACCCCCTAAATAGTCTCAAAATGGGAAATTAGATTTAAAAGAAAATTAAAATTATTCTTTAAAAAAAATTTTTTGCCCCCTAGCGGGGCTGTTTTTATGGAGAGTGAAACATTTTTTTTTAGAGAATGTGTCTTTTTAAAATGTGATCTAAAACATTATTATAAATCTATTTGCAAAATTTGGTGTAAATCCAACATAAATATTACTCTTTTTGGGTCCATTTAGGGATGAAGACATTTTTATAGAAGATACTTTTCTAAGAAAATCTTTTCAGAACCCTGTTTGGTGTCTATTTCCAAAATTTAGTCTTGATCCACCATGATCTGTATTACAAATGAAAGGGGGTGCTTTGGGGGGGCTCTAGAACAAAATGCTAATATGCGTATGTGTGCGCACATGGTAATTATGTTTCTAGATATAAATATAATATTACATTTTTCCACAAAAATTGTGCTGTCCGAAAATTTTCTGAAAAACAAGAATTTTTGTAAGATTTTATGGGACTTATAAGATTGAATAATAGCGAAATACAAAACTAAAAAATAAAAGTCTGACAGCGCAATTATACAAAAATTATAACAGGGTGGCCCCCCAAATTTAATTTTTGGTTTCCCTGATTTTTTTTCTATACTTTTCCCTGCCTTTTCCTTACTTTTTTAAGATTTACAAATTTACAAAAGTTTATAGGTTATTTTTTATATTATAAGTAATTTTGTAGAAAAAATTAAGTTGAAATTTTTCCCTGACTAAACACAAATTTTCCCTGACATTTCTTCAAAATTTGATCAATTCTCTGACTTTCCCAGACATATTAGGCCCTTTTACGATTTCCTGTACTTTCCAGGTAGAGTGACCACCCTGATAAAGGTTCAAAAATAACTATTAAAAATGTAATAATAATCCCCCCCAATCAAAATCAACCCTTACAATCAAAACTTCCCAAAAAAATAAAAAAAATACCAACCTTCTTTCCCAGACGGCACCTTAAACTGCATCCCAGGAGGTGTCCCAGGCTGCACCACATGAGGCGACCCCCTTTTCTCCCGTACCACAGTCTGAGGGGGTGCTTTCAACCCTGAAGGTGGGCTATACGACCCTGACAAAAAAGTAGCTCCACTACTTAACCCTGTTGGTGTAGTAGGTGAATAAGTCTCCACAGGGGAGAGTGGTGTACTCATACTACTATTATGAGTGTTAAGGGTGGTATTAAGGGTGTTATGAGGGTAGCTAGGCGCCCTTAACAGCTGGCTTGCGTAGTGGGGGTAGGATAAATGGACAGGGGGAAAGGGGGAGAATGTAGGGTGTTGATAGTTCCGGTAGAAGTCCTCCATGATGTCGTCCTTGTGGTGGGTTAGGTTAACGGGGGTTGTAAGGGTGGTTTGGGGGTGGTATTTAAGGATAGGGCGCGCCGGGGGTTGGGGCGCGAGGCGAGTTGTTGCGTTAGGGCTGGATGTTGATGTGACTCCATTGTATCTGGAAATAAGGGGGTGGGTCAGTTTTGGGGTGTTTTTGTCTAATTATAAAGGGGGGTGAAATTTGATGCTTTTGCTTTTGAGTTTTTTTTGGAAATTTTAAAGTTAGTCACCTTTTTTTTATGTGACTTCATTATATTTGAAAGCAAGTGATGCGCTATTTTTTTTCTGTTTTTATCTAAGGGGGTGAAAGATAAATCAGCAATCAGATTTTTTTTGCTTTCTTTTTTTTAGAGCTTTTAAAGTTGGTAAAATTTTCAAACTTTTCAATTTTTTTTAAGTGCTTTCGGATTATTGATAGAATTTTTCAAAGTTGGTTAAATTTTCAGAAATTTTCCGAAGAGCTCAGCAAAATAAAATTTTGTTCTTTATTTTAATGAAATTTATTATGTAGATTTCCTTTTGGCTGCAAAATACAGATTTGCATTAAAATTTTTTGTAAAAAAAAAATGTTAGCCAATTGGAGCAATTAAAAAAAAATCAGGTTGTGCGTTTGAAGTTGCCTTTGAAATCTAATAGTTCTAAAAAAAATATTGTCCCCGATTTTAATGAAATTTATTATGTAGATTCCTTTTTGGCTGTAAAATACAGATCTGCATTTAAATTTTTTTGTAAAACAAAATTTGTGCATATCAGAGCACTTTTAAAAAAAATAGGTTGCGCGTTTTAAGTTGCCTTTAAAATCTCATAGCAACAAAACTAAAAGCGCTGCAAATATTTAAGTGCCAGATTCGAATTAAGCAGCTTGTTTTAAATAAGCATTGATGGCACCTATTGGTTGCAAAAATTATTTGTTGCGATACCAATTAAAAAACTGAAAATATTTGAACCCTTACCCCTTAGTTAAAAATGAGGTAAATTTCGAAATAAATCTGCAATACAGGGCTTCCGAAGTTAGGTCCAGAAATAATTGGCAAAAACTGATAATATTTTTATTTTAAAAAACTCAAAATATTTGGACCCCCTCGTGGTACAAAAAAAGTGTTAAATTTCAAAAAAATAGATTGGCTTAAAAATTTGTTTTTATGCTCATTAATAGGACTAGAAAGCAAATCTGCAATTCGATTTTTTCCTAGTGTTTTAGTTTTTTTGTAAGAGTTTTTTAAAGTTTAAAAAATTTTAACAAATGCTAAGTTATTTTTTTTTAATTTTTAATTTTAATGAAATTTATTTAATACCTTGCTTTTTTGCTATAGAATTTTAAACTGCATTTTGTTTTTTTTTTAATTATTAAACCAGATTAAAAAAAAAATAAAAAAAAAATTGCAAATATTTGTTCTCTTACCTATTATTTGGAAGAGGTTTAGGGGCAGGTCTAAGAAACTCAGCAGGCGGTGGTTTCGGCTGACCACGCCAAGATTCAGGATATGTCATGTATGGTAAATGTCCATCCACTCCTGCAGAAATCATCGACGAGCTAAATTTTTTCTATTTTTCTGCAACAAAAAAAAAATAAATAAATAAAAAAAAAAAAAATTAGCCCAATCATTCTAATAATGCCCCCAGAAAAAAAATCCAACCAAGATCTGCTTATGCAGGTGTGTAGCCACTACCCCCAGGAACATAAAAGTGAAAAATTCCCACAAAATTTCCGTGACGTTTAGCCCCCATCTTGCATAGAAGTGAGGAGTTAGTTTTTTGTTAATACCTAAACTATTTGGCACTTTTAAAAAAAGTTTTGAAAATTTTTAGGAACATTATTTTAATAAGAATACAATAATTTAAAAAAAATCATAAATCACCAATGTGAACGATTTTATAGCACTTTGAAAATGTGCTAATTTGGTCCTACAGAGAACGCTGCAATCTATGCTTCAGGACTCTATGACTAAGATAGACGATTATGATGAAATAAGGTGATTTTTAAAGTGCTACAGAATCGTTAATATTGGTGATTTATTATTTTTTTAAAAATAATTGTATTCTTATTAAAATAATGTTCCTAAAAATTTTTAAAACTTTCTTCAAAAGTGCCGAATAGTATAGGTATTAACAAAAAACTAACTCCTCACTTCTATGCAAGATGGGGGCTAAACGTCACGGAAATTTTGTGGGAATTTTTCACTTTTATATTCCTGGGGGTAGTGCTTACAATCCTGCATAAGCAGATCTTGGTTGGGATTTTTTTCTAAGGAACCTACAAATTTTAATTAGAATAATTGGGCTAAATTGAGAAGTAGTAATTTTAGAAAAAAAAAATACTGCTAATTATTTCTCCTGTTCAAAAAATAAAGATAAAGATGGGAAATTCGTTGAAAGAAAAAAAAATCAAGGAGTTTTTCATACGCTAAGCAAATTTAAAAAATGCGTAGCCTTTGAAGTAATATACAAAATTAATTACCTCACTTTAAAAATGTAAATTTGAAAAGACCACATAACGCTTTATTTAATTAAGTTTGTCTTTAAATAGGAAATAGGTATTGAAATAAATATTCAAAGGTATTTTTTTAACGGTCAGTGCCAAGGTCAGACTCTAGGTGATGTTCACGTGCCCGCCAAAACTTCAAAGCTTTCTACATGATTAGTTTTTAACTATCACATAATAGTATATTAAAACATAGAGTTTTATAAGGAACGTTTTTTAGCACGCGTCCAGGTTTGGAAAAAGAGCCGCGCAGCGGCGAGTTTTCCAATAGACAAGTGATAAAAAACGCCTTATAAAACGAGTTTTTTATACTATTTTTTATATTTGCTTCATTTAATTCATTAAAAAGCATTTTTAATTTGAATTAAAAACTTAAGATGAAATTTTGTTTTTATGACCAACCATATAGCATAACATTGACATTTTGAAGTAAAAAATAAATTAAAGTTAGACATATCGAATAATGACATTTGTAAACTTTTCTCATTTAATACTGAATGAATAGGCATTTTTGAGAAAATGTTACCATTGATATCGTTTCTCCAATTCTTCTAGTTATTCCCTCTACAAAAAAACTATGTGCCCCGATTGATTATAATAGTAAAATTTGTAAATAAAAAGTACCTTGCAAGAAGAGAATTCATCTTTTTGAATCAGGAAAACCAACCAATAAAATAAAATTTTGGGTTTAATAATGAAGCAATTCAGAAACTTTAAAAAACCAAATTTCGGGTTTCATAATATGCATATTATAGAACGCAAATATAAAAATTAAATTTATTGTAGTTTTGAATCTCCTGAAAGTTTCAAACTAAAGACACTTAAAATATCGCTATTAGCGAATTTGTCAGAAAACTGTTATATACGTTTACAATAAAAAACAAGAGCGGGTTAGATCAGTGAGTGGGATAGATCATTTAAAAAGTTAAACTTCGCAGATAGCTCATTTTTTATGGCTATTTTTTTATTTTCATATAATTTTTACACATTCTATATGATACTCTTCGCAGTAGATGATTAAAAAGGTGCATTTTTTATTTTATTGAAAAAAACGTAAAACTTATTTTTTTTGTAAACGGGTGGGGATACAAAAAAATTGCCTTATGTTTTTTTACTGGGAAATATACAATCTTTAATTTAGTTAAGAATATTTTTTTTCGTAAAATTGATATTAAAGAAAATATGAATTTTTTTCTACTTTGGGGGTGTTTTTAACCCTCTATTTATAACTTGATTATCCAAAAACAATAGGGCTCTTCCTCTAAATGGGATTGATTTTTGTGTTAAATCTCGATCTGATAAACCGTTCTTGAGTTATGATGGTCACAAATTTCGTTACAGACAGACGGACAAAAAATAAAAGTCTTTAAAAGTCATGAAACGAGCGAATACGTAAAAAAAAATTTTTGCTCTAGGACGAATATTAACGATTTTAGAGAAGGTCCGACCAATCGCAATATACTCCTCGACTTTGTCTGCGAAGAGTATAAAAACTAGCAAACTCCCCGAAAATTACTCTTGGCCTACCCTTGCAAAGTTCCAGTCAAAAAAAAAAAATTCGTTCATTTTAATTCATTATTTTAAAACAGGTGATAAGTAAGTTTCTGATTAAACCCATCTACCAGCAACAACAAATAAAATTTCAAAATTGTTAGGAACAAAAAAGTCACGACAATCTTTATGCACTCTACCGGTGGTAACTCCATTTCTAGGGGGGCTACAAATGTCAAAACAAGTTTGAAAGGAATTTTTTTAGCGCCGTTAATTATTCCATCAATTTTATTATGTTTCGACAAACCATTTGTAAGATATTTAGGATTGGGTATTTGTAGTGAAGTAGACTTAAAGGGGTGTAGTTTTTAAACGGCGGCGGTGCCCCCTAGCCTAGGACATGTAGTGTATCTGTCTATTTAGTCCTCTATTTACCCTCTTAAAAGATGCACTCGTTTAGGGGACACTTGTACTCTGTAGTAAGGCAGTTAACCTATAAAATGGCTGCAAATAGTTGTTTCCTAGGTAAACTACCGATTGAGCGAACGGAGAATAGTAGTAAGTTATTGCGGAAGGTTATTGAAGTTCGCGGTAACCTTCGCCTTGCACTGTTACGTTAGCTACAGTCTAACTATCTACCTATGTTGCCTTCTGTTTACTCTAACGTAGGTATCTACCGACATACCTACTACTTAAATTGACACAAGCCATTTTATTGTGTGTGTTAATTCTTCATTATTGCATTAGGTATACTACGTACGGGTGTTTTTGTTCTTTATATCAGTCCTTTACTATTACTATTACTATCGTTCTATCTAGATGTCCTTCGTACTATTTTATTTACGTGGGCTCTTTTCTACAGAGTGATTACAGCTGATTCTTGAGTATCAAACATGGACCCAACAGTCTTAGCGCCCATCCTAAGACAGTTCTACCAAAAACAGGCGGAGTGTCCCGGAAATACATGGATGCTTTGCGCCAGTTAAAACCCGCGGAAAATGCACTAGTGACACACCGCAAAATTAAGACACTCTACGGCAATTAAATGACTTCAATTTAAAGGATTTTACATAAACAGTTGAATATGAACTATTTTCTGTTAGACAGCCCAATTTTTTAGGGAGGCACAAAAGTAGACTGGTGACCCAGAATTTTGAGTATGTTCGGCAGTGGAATTTCATAAATCGCATACAAAACCGTAAATGATGACTAATTATGAGTTTAAACAAAAAATTTGGAAATAACCGACAATAAGCTTCTAGGGGGTTTTATGTAAAGAATAAGCCAAAAAGAGGTATACGTTTCCTAGCAGTTCGCGAGGTTAACTAAAAAATATACTGTGGCGAAACCACTTGTCGTATCTTAACAAAACTTTCGGTATAGTCCTAATAAACTTGAAGGGTTGTTTTGGCACTTGTGGTGACGTTGGTGCCGCCCCCCTATTTGTCTATATGCAAAATAGTAAAGACAAGTCTCGTATATCGTTTAAAAGAAGGATTTTTGTTAATTGGATATTCATATTGGAAGTGAACGTTGGCGTTACAAAATTCACAAACAACTTCGTTTACAAACCCACCTTAAGACTTAAGTGGATATGTAATTAAATGAACCATAAGCAAATGAGTATCTTAACGTAGAATGTCACGAAGCATAGAAACTGTGGTTATGTAATGTTGGTTGCCTAAAATCAACAAAAAACACCACTTTCTGGCCATTGCTCTGTGGGTTTATAAGAGTTAATTTTAATTAAAAATTGTGCTTACTAGCAACATAAATAAACAACGCACAAGTTGACATATTCTAAAGGTCTATCAATAAGCGTTTGATTACAAAATTTTGGCAATTTAGAAGCACTATTATTTTACATTTTAAATTGCCAAAATTATGTATTTAAGCGTTTCTTGATGGATCTTTAGAATATGTCAACTTGTGCTTTGTTTATTTATGTTGCTGGTAAGCACAATTTTTAATTAAAATTAACTCTTATAAACCCACTGAGTAATGATCAGAAAGTGGTATTTTTTGTTGATTTTAGCCAACCAACATTACATAACCACAGTTTCTATGCTTCGCGACATTCTGCGTTACACTTAAAAGTACGCAATGTATAATTATCTATGGAGATTTAAGAAGTATAAAACTAAAAGTGAATGAGGATGGAGGAATAATCGTGCCGAGTTGTAACAAACTAGCTGGCGACCCAGTGACCTCGGGGAGGGACACGATCGATCGATGGATAAATGACTCTACTTTATGTGAAACAGGTTTATGAATCAACTTCTGCTTTACCTAACCTTTTACACCCTTTGTCCCTTGAAAAATCAATTCAAGAAAGTGTTTTGATGGACCTTTGCCCTTTTAGAATCTAAAAACCTGGCTTGCCCCTTTTTGTATTGACTCCAGACTTTGTTTCACATTCAACTGTTTACGTAAAATTCTTTGAATTGGAGTCATTGAATTGCCTTAGAATGTCTTAATCTTACGGTGTGTCACTTGTGCATTTTCCGCGGGTTCTCACTAGCGCAAAGCATCCATGTATTTCCGGGACACTCCGCCTGTTTTTGGTAGAGCTGTCTTAGGATGGGCGCTAAGACTGGTGGGCGGTCCATGTTTGATACTCAAGAAGCAGCAGGAAATAGTCTATTGATGTGGTGCATTGTCGCCAAAAGTAAAAATCAACTCGTCATATATCTGTTCGCCAATTTATCGGCATCCAGTATAAACGCTTTGGTCGAAAAATAAGGAAAGGAGCAAATTCGAAAGCTCGGACAAGACTCCTGTAAACAAACGATAAAAAAAGTTGTCATGCATAGAGACCGATTACGTAATTGAAAATAAATAAAACAAGAATGGGTAGAAGTCGGAATGGGCAGAAGTCGAAACGCGTAGAAGTTACTCTTCGCAAATATGTAGCTCGAGTAGAATTCGTAATCGGTAGAAGTGTAGTTTTATTTTTATACTTTGTAAATCAAAGCTAAATCAATTTTTTATATAATTGCTACACATTCTATGGTATACTCTTCGCAAGAAAACCATTATAGGATAATAGTTTCTTTAAAAAAAAAATATGTAAATAAAATCTGCGAAAAGTGCAAACTACTAACAGAAAACACAAAGAATTTTGTTAACGAAGAGGATAAACGTCAGTTCTGACGTTTAAGGTATTTGAGGTTATTTGTTCTGACGGCTGGCTTTGTTTCTTTGTTTGAAATATTTTTGGCATGGCCTTCTTGACCGACGCGGGACGCTATTTGGACTTAGAAGTTTTTTGCCACTGAAATCTTTTAGTTTTTGTTTTTTTAACCTTATTGGCTAACTTGAGAAAAAACAAACCAACATTTTTTATAAAAAATTAAATTTTCATTAATTTTGTGAAAAAGATTTTTTTTGTTAATTGAATAATAACAGAGATAGGAGGTTTTTAAAGTGTTGGGGGGTAACGGGGGGGTCTGACAAAAAAACCAACGAATACTTTTTTGTAGAGAATTAAATTTCCTATGTTTTATGTCGAATAATTTTTTTTGTAAATTTAATAACAATCGAGTTACGATTTTTTTTTCACTTGGGGGGTTGAAAAGGGGGCTTTTTAGTACTCGGATTCTCGTCAAAAACAATAGGGTTCTTCCTCTTATAGGGATCGATTTTTCCTTAAAATTTGAATAGGATTGGAAGTTTGGTTCTTAAGATAGCGTGTTTACAAGAAACGTGACATCCCACAGACCGACCGACCGACCGACGGACGGACAAAAAATGAAAATCTTAAAAAGTCATAAAACGCACGAATCTGTAAAAAATTTTGCTCTAAGACGAAAATTGACGATTTTAGGATTTTCTGATCGATTGCAATATACTCTTGTGAAGAGTATAATAATTACAGGTAACAGGTAAGTAGTAGATAAATTTAATTCAAATATCTAATGTACATACATAGGTAATTATTTTATTTTTCATTGTAAAAATAAGCAATGTAAATAGTTGTTGGATTTGATTACACAACAAACAAACACAACCATTTTATTTATATCGTGTTCACACAACCATTACGATTGTAAAGTAATTCAAACATATGGAAATTCAAAGTTGGTCTGTTGGATTGGTAACAAAGACAGGACAGTTAGTGTTAGACCAAGATAGATATTTTTTTACCTTGCAGAAAATATAACTGCCAGATTTTTTATATGTGTAAGAACATCTATTCACAAAATGCACACTAATAAGAATTTAGGGTTGGCGTCGTAGCCCCCCTAAAAGCCCCCTTTAGTTTGCAACATAAGATGGATCTGCACCTAATTTTACAAATAGGTGCTAAATAAGATTTTTGGAAAGATTATTGCTCTAAAGTATTTCTTTGCCCCCTAAATGACCCCCGAAGAGTAATATTTAATTATGTTGGATTAACACCTAACAGATGCAAAATAGGGTTTTAACAATTTTCTAAATAAAATTTCTTTTGAGAAGGAGGGCTAAGGATTTTTTTTTTAAAAGCGTTTAGTATTAATATTTTAGATTCTTATTTTGCATGAATTTAAAACTTTGGAGTGAATCCAAGATAATTGAATATTACTCTTCGGGGGGCATTTACGGGGAGAAGGTATTTTTAGAGTAATATTTTTTTCTAAAATCTTTTTTAAATCTTATTAAGCACCTATTTGTAAAATTAGGTGCAGATCCATCGTGATCTAATGTTGCAAATTATAGGGGGCTTTTTAGGGGCCACCACGCCAACTCTAAACTCTTATTAGTGTGCATTTTGTAAATTCAGCTTCTTGAATAGATGTTCACATATAAAAAATCTGGCTGTTGTATATTTTTTTGTAAGAATTGATATGTTTTTTAAATATCTATCTTGGCCAATTTTAGATAGACTGTGCCTTTATATTAAGACATTTTTTTCGTTAATATGTGCTGTTATCTTCAAGGTATAATAAGCGTTCGAAGATTCGCACTTTGGGGCATCATATCTCCAACGGTATATGAGGTAAATCTTTGTTAACAATTCCTAGGCATGCCCCAAAAACATACTATCGTGGACATGGAATTTAAAACGATCAATTTTTGCAATGTAAATATGGTCAAAATAGTGGCTGAACCATCTCAAGTTTTATGCGAAGTGGACATTAACAAAAAACATTTCTCTGATGTTTTACGAAAATTAGAACCTTATTGTTATCCTAAAACAAAATTATTTAGAACAGGAAATATCTTCTCACTATTTTTCTGATAAAAAATCGTTTTAAATTTCATGTCCACGATAGTACCATACAGTCAATTTAATAACATGTGAAGATTGTGTCCTGTCTTTTTTATGCAAACAGACTCTACTAAAAACTGCAAGTATAACGTATTTGCACTTGTAGACTTCGTGATGGCACGGCGGCGATTTGCTATAAATAGAGCATTTTGTAGTTTGTTGCTAGGCATTACTAATTTCAACTTCAACTCAGTTTACAATATTACTACATTTTCTTGGAAGTACTTACACATCATTTTTTTATACATAAATATTAATATTGTTATTTATTTGTTTGTTATCTCATTTTAATTCGTAATTTTGTACGTACATATAAGTGCTATCAGAAAATAAATACTCTATGTGTATTAATTCAGTGCAGGGGTCTTATTTTTGGACTTGAGATTAGACTTTTATCTTCAATTTGGAACAAAGAAATTCTATAACAGCTGGTGTGACCGATTGCATCAACATTTTTATCTTACTATTTCTAGGAACTAAGTCCGAAGGGCAAACAATCCAAAATGGTCAATTCAATTTCCATCAAGAAATTTTCCAACATAACACACCTTGATTTTGTTAAAAAAAATTTCCATCGGATTTCCGAGTAAAAAATTCCAAATTCTAAGAGTATTCTTAAAATTTGCTCCACTCAAAAATGTTTCTTAAGGTTTTTTTTCTTGGACAATTTTTTTGTCACTTTGGGGGGCTATTTTTTATAGAGGATAAACAACATTTTTTTGACAATTTTGCTTTCTAAAATGTCCTTTAAAACATTATTATGAATCTATTTACAAAATTTGGTGCAAATCCAACATGATAAATATTACTCTTTTTGGGGCTCTTTAGGGGGTAAAGACATTTTTTTAGAATTTTTTTTTTATGAAATCACTTTAGAACCTTGCTTAGAGTCTACTTTCAAAATTTGGTTTAGATCTACCACGATTTAGTATTACGAATCGAAGGGGGCTCTTTAGGGGGCTCTAGCATAAAATGCTGATATGTGCATGAGTGCGCACATTATGTTTCTAGGTATCAAACACTACATTTTTCTACAAAAATTGTGCTGCCCGAAAAATTTCTGAAAAACAAGAATGTTTTGTAAGATTTTCTCCAACTAGCCCCGTTGTTTTCATCTCCTGTTAAACTCACTTTTAGTTAAAGTTCCTGTTAAAGTTCATTTCAACCAATTAGAATAGCCTAACTCGACGTTAACTGGAACTTTAAAAGTCAGTTTAACAAGAGATAAAAACAACGTACAAAATAAACAACTCCCATGTTGCATTAATCCAGAGTATCTATTCGCGAAATGCACTTCACATTCCCGTGTGTTAGAATGTGACTATATTCTCATTCTATGAATGTAAACCTTCACAATCTAACATCGCGGAACGTGAAGTGAATATGGCGAATAGCTATCCAGGCAGGCCTAGGCATCAGGCATATCCTAGGAGGTAACTAGTGGATACCTAGTAACAAAGGACTAGTAGTATTCATGCATGCAGTGGCTGGCGTAGTACGGCCGGGGTGGGGGGTCGTGACGGGATGAATGGGCGCCATCCCCATGGCAACCACAACACACTATGATGTGAGCCAGCCTTCCTGTAGGCTGCATTGATTTTCCCTCGTATCAAGGTTGAGGCCCAGTTCCACGCCACCCGATATCATCCATTCATCGCTAGCCACGAGTTATCCTATAGATGAATAACCACTGTTTTACTTCTTTTTATGTCCTTTATGAGGGTTATTACGATTGTTTTATAACGTGTCGATTTAACTTGTAAAGGTTATGTTATGTTTTTTTGCGATTGTTTAAATAACTTCCTTTTAAATTGTTGTCAAAGACATTCCTTCAAAAATGGTCTCTCATTGAAATCAGGGGTTCCCCAAGGGCCAATTCTTTTACCGATTTTGTTCAAAGATTTGGCAATGTTGAATTCTTCAGCGATTGTTTAAAAAACTTTCTTTCAAATTGTTGTCAAAGACATTCTTTTCTAAATGGTCTCTCAATTAATGCGGGGTTCCCAGTTCCCTAGGAACCAATTCTTTTACTAGTCGGAAAAAATCCTACAAAAAATCCTTGTTTTTCAGAAATTTTTCGGGCAGCACAATTTTTGTGGAAAAGTGTAGTATTTGATAGCTAGAAACATACTTACCATGTGCGCACTCATGCGCATATGGCATTTTGTGCTAGAGCCTCCCAAAGAGCCCCCTTTTATTCGTAATACTAGATCATGGTGGATCTACACCAAATTTTGCAACTAGACGCCAAAAAAGGTTCTTAAAAGGTTTCCGTTCAAAAATGTCATCACCCCCTGAATGGCCACAAAAAGTGTAATTTTTATCATGTTGGATTTACACTATATTTTGCAAATAGGACATTTTAAAAGAAAAAATTCTCTAAAAATTTTTTCCCATCCTTCATGAAAAATAACCCCCCAAAGGGGCAAACAAATTTCAAAAAAGGGTTTTTTAAAATCTAATTTTGCATCTGCTTGCAAAATTTGGTCTAAATCAAACTTGATAAATATTTCTAATTTTGGGGCTATTTAGGGAGCGAAGCATTTTTTTTATGAGAGACATTTTTACAAAAATCATTTTAGAACCTTGTTTACTGTCTATTTCCAAAATTTGGTGTAGTGTAGATCCACCATGATCTAGTATTACGAATGAAAGGGGGCTCTTTGGGGGGCTCTAGCACGAAATGCTTATATGCGCATGAGTGCACACATGGTAATTATGTTTCTAGGTATCAAATACTACATTTTCCCACAAAAATTGTGCTGCCCGAAAAATTTCTTGGATTCTTGTCCAAATGTAAGAGTTTCTCGGACTAATACTTGCGGACTAAATGACTGCGCTCGGTTACGCTCGCTACGATTTTCAACGGGTCAGTCAATTTCCAATTTTTTTATAAATTGGAAATGCACCGACTTTTTCGTGGGGTAAACCGGTGGTCAAAAGCTGTAAAGTTTTATAAATAAATCCATGATTAAGGTGTACGATAATCATTTTAATATTTTGGAATAAGTCTCGACAATCCACCGTAAAGTAGTATTAGTAAAGATAGTCTTTGTTCTGTTTGAAATTGAAGTGTTTGTTGGTCAAAGAAAGAGTGAATAACATTTGAATATCGAAACAGAAAGCAGTTTTATTTGTGGTGATAAATGAGAAGGACGATTGTGTGCACACAGTAGCAGTGTAACGATTTACTCGTGGAATGCAGCCTGTGTAGTAAATTTCAAACTTTACTATCGCTGTTACTATACACTGAGAGCCGCCGCCATTTATGATAGCTCTTGTAGAGTAGGCACCTCTGAGATATCAGAACGAAGACTTAATAATATTCCAGAATATAGAGACTTTAAAGGGGAATGTCGTGAAGCATAGAAACTGTGGTTATGTAATATTGGTTGCCTAAAGTCAACAAAAAACACCACTTTCTGGTCATTGCTCAGTGGGTTTATAAGAATTAATTTTAATTAAAAATTGTGCTTACCAGCAACATAAATAAACAAAGCACAAGTTGACATATTCTAAAGGTCCATCATAAAGCGTTTAAATACAGAATTTTGGCAATTTAGATGCACTATTTTTTTGCATTTTAAATTCCCAAAATTCTGTATTTAAACGCTTATTGATGGACCTTTAGAATATGTCTACTTGTGCTTTGTTTATTTATGATGAAGGTAAGCACAATTTTTAATTAAAACTAGAGTGGGTTAGGTCAGCGGGCGCGTTAGTTTAGCGGGTGGGTTAGATCTGCGAGTGGGTTACAGCAATGAACCGGTTATATTTTTCTATAAAATGCCGACAGTTAATGGGATACTCCTCGCAGTAATACGACAATAACTAATAAAATTAAAAAAAAACAATTTTTTAATATTATTTAAAAAAATCTGCGAAGAGGCCAAACTATTAACTCTCTAATAACAAAAAATGAATTTTATTAGCGAAGAGGTATCAATTCTGACACTGACGTTTAGGATTTAATTAGGCTTTAGAAAGATGCATTTGTTTTAATTTTTTTTGCAAAGCCACCTTGACCGAGCCCAGACTTACGTGACTTAGAACTTTTATATCACTAAAAATCTTTCATTTGGCCTTTTTTGTCTTAAGAACTTGACAAAAAAAAAACAAAAAATACTTTTTATACAAAACTTAATTTTTTTTTATTTTTATAACTTCATTATTTTTTGTAAATTAAGAAATAACGAAGATATGGCTTTTTTTTTAATTGGGGGGCTTATGTGGGGTCGGACAAAAAAAACTTTTGATTACTTTTTGTAAAGAATTGAAAGGGCTTTAAAATTATAAAAAAAAAATGTTTATGCATTTTATAATAATCGAAATATGAATTTTTTTCCAGTTGGGGGGCTCTGGAGCCCCCTTTGTCATTATCTGATTTTTCTCAAAAACAATCCCAACCAAGATTTTAATAAGAACGATTATACCTGAAAATTTGAACATGATTGGGGTCTTCGTTCTCAAGTTATCGTGTTTACAAAAAACGTGACAGAGTTCAGACAGACAGACAGACAGACAGACAGACGGATTTTTTGAAAGTTGTTCAAAATTCGATGAAACGCACAAATCTGCAAGAATTTTTGCTCTAGGATGATTTTTGACGATTTTAGAATTTTCAAAACAATCACAATATACTCCTCGTTTTCGACTTTGTCTGCGAGGAGTATAATTAACTCTTATAAACTCACTGAGCAATGACCAGAAAGTGGTGTTTTTTGTTGATTTTAGGCAACCAACATTACATACCCACAGTTTCTATGCATCGCGACATTCCTCGTTAACTAATAAATTTAGTACGGAGAGTTTCTGTTTTTTTTATATAGAAATTGTTTAGTCTTTTCAAATTTTCAAAAATCCGATAAGAATTAGCAAAAATTTTTGGATTTTAAATTTGGTAAATTTTTGCATATAAAAGTGCTGCCAGCTTACAAAATAAGATTTTTCACGGCTGAAATCAAGCCTCTTTCCGAGTTTAAACGAATGAATCCAGTTGACCTGGTGGTAAGTAGGTACTGTAGGTAGCTATTCATGATGTTAGTATATTTGTTTAACTATACTAGGCGGCAGCGCATAACCCAAAATATCCCTTTTTTCCCCCTTCACATGGTATAAGGACTGAGCATAGGACTCTTAATTCATAAAGTGCAAAGTCCGATCATGTTCGGTGTATGCACTCTGACAAACAAAGTGAATAAACGGAAATTAACAGAAAAATTACTATGGACTTAAATGTACAATTTAACAAAAGTGTCATGAATCAGCAAGCACAAAACTAGTGGAAATAATACACGTAAATTAAAACAAAGGAAAAACTTAATACAATGCTTCTAATTTGCTGCCTTAATGCACTGTTGTTATCTATTAATAATAAACCGAGTACGAGTAATAAACATTCAAGGTCACGCTGTATCTAGACTGGTTGACTGCATAAAAGCTAGGTTACATTACAATAGCTTAACTAGTTAGCGGGTTAAATCAGTGAATATGTTAGATCATTGAGTGGGTTAGGTTTTATTATAAAATGCCGACATTTAATAGGATACTCCTCGCAGTAATTAAGCAATCACAATATTTTATAAAAGCAACATTTTTTTTAATTTAAAACAAAAATCTGCGAAGAGGTCGAACTATTAACTCACTTTCGCAAAAAAAAATATTTATTAGCGAAGAGCATAAATATGAATTCTGACACTGACGTTTAGGATTTAATTTGACTTTAGAAAGATGCTGCTTTGTTTCAAATGTTTTTGCAAAGCCACCTAGACCGAGGCCAAGACTTATGGGACTTAGAACTTTTTTATTACTAAAAACCTTTCTTTTGGCTTTTTATGCCCTAATAACTTAACAAAAAAAAAATACAAAAAATTATTTTTAATATGACATTTTCTTTAATTTTTTAATAAACATTTTTTTAGTAAATTCAAAAATAACGAAAATACGGCGTTTTTTCTTATTGGGGGGCTAATGGGGGGTCGGATCAAAAAAATTTTAAATTACTTTTTGTGAAGAATTGAAAGGGCTTGTATATTACCAAAAAAAAAGTTTTGTAAATTTTATAATAACCGAAATATGAATTTTTTTCCAGTTGGGGGGCACTGGAGCCCCCTTTGTCATTCTCTGATTTTTCTCAAAAACAATCCCAACCAAGATTTTAATAGGAACGATTTTTCCTGAAAATTTGAACTTGATTAGGGTTTTCGTTCTTAAGTTATCGTGTTTACAAAAAACGTGACAGAGTTCAGACAGACAGACAGACAGACAGACAGACAGACAGACAGACGGATTTTTTGAAAGTTGTTCAAAATTCGATGAAACGCACGAATATGCAAGAATTTTTGCTCTACGACGATTTTTGACGATTTTAGAATTTTTAAAACAATCACAATATACTCCTCGTTTTTGACTTTGTCTGCGAGGAGTATAATAATACCTACCTAATGTGTATGATTATTTATCAAAAACGTTATAAAACTGCATTTGTACATAGTAACGTGCATCACTATTTCTCAAGGTCAAATTTCGTTCAGAGGTGAATTATTCAAAATCGCGGCGATAGACAGGGGCGTAGCCTGATTAGACCTTTGGTTTTCAAGTTAGAGGACTTTTTGAAAGTTGTTCAAAATTTGATGAAACGCACGAATCTGCAATTTTTGCATTTTTGACGATTTTAGAATTTTCAAAACATTCACAATATACATATAGTATAGAAGCTATCAACATGAAAATCCACATCATTAACGGTGTCATGATTTTTTGATATTACATAATATTTAATATTACTTTTCTTAATCCAACAAAATGGCAGGCCAAACAGGTAGCGTTTTTTTTAAGGTACAAACATCATAAGTGGGATCTTTTTATTCGTACAACAAAATTGATTTTTGCACCTTCGAGCTATAACCCTGCCAACCCTTTATGATGGGTTAATCGCTTTTCAAATGTGTTTTCCAAGGGCAGAAAATCCAGTAATAAAAATTTCTTATTTTACGTATAAAAGTCTACAGATTACACAAAATTAAAAAAAATTACTTTATAAATGTCTGGCAGTGTTAAGGCTCATATTTGCACATATTATTTTATTTCTTCAAAAAAAAATATCTCACATATGATGTTTAAAAAAACGCTACCTGTTAGCGGTAAAAGTGTATTGGACAAAAGTTAAGAAATATTAAATATAATGCAATTCACAAAAAATCATGACAACGTTCGATTATGTGTGTTTTTGGTTGCCAGCTCTCGTACTAAACATTTTGCGTTTCTGAAGACATGTTTGAAAGTTATTACATTCTGAAAAGATTATACATAGTAAAAGCAAAATTACTTATAAAATCTGATATGGTATTAAACCTAGCTAATATAAAATGAAATCACGTAAAATATCGATTCTGCAAATTTTTAACCAGTTGTAAACTTTTTATTTACAAAATAACATATGTAATTTGAAGCCTTTATTGCCTATAAAAGATTTAAATTTAAATTCAGTATCCTGTTTCGTTTACCAGCAAAATTGGAATGCAGATTTCAATTAAATTTTTTCAAAGAAGAGTGGCTACGTGCTCGTTTAATGATTCGGCAATCAATTAACAAGTAATTTCGTTGAAAAACAAATACGCGAATAATTAATCATATGTTTTTAATAATTATACTCCTCGCAGACAAAGTCGAAAACGAGGAGTATATTGTGATTGTTTTGAAAATTCTAAAATCGTCAAAAATCGTCGTAGAGCAAAAATTCTTGCAGATTCGTGCGTTTCATCGAATTTTGAACAACTTTCAAAAAATTCGTCCGTCCGTCCATCTGTCTGTCCGTCTGTCACGTTTTTTGTAGACACTCTAACTTGAGAACCAAAGATTTTATCAAACTCAAATTTTCAGGAAAAATCGGTCTCATTAAAATCTAGATCCCTATTGTTTTTGAAAGAAATCGGAAAATAATAAGGGGGGCTGCAGCACCCCCCAAGTGAGAAAAAATTCATATTTCAGTTATCATAAAATTTACAGAATTTTTTTTCTGGTAACTTTAAAGCCCTTTTAATTCTCTACTAAAAGTATTTTTAAGTTTTTTTTGTCCGGCCCCACGTAAGCCCCCCAATTTAAAAAAAAGCCATATCTTCGTTATTTTTAAATTTACAAAAAAAACTTAGGTCATAAAAATGAAAGGAAATTAAATTCTGTATTAAAATATATTTTTTGTTTTTTTTTGTGAAGTTTTTAAGACAAAAAGGTCAAAAAATAGGTTTTTAGTGATAAAAAAGCTCTAAGCTGGCTTTGCAAAAAAAAAAAATATCCTAAACGTCAGTGTCAGAATTAAAACGCATTTATGCTTTTCGCTAATAAATCTTTTTTTATAGAAAAGTTAATAGTACCTCTTCGCAGATTTTTTTTTTGTAATTTTAAAAAATTATTGTTCATTTTAATTTTATTGTTTTCTGATTACTGCGAGGAGTATCCTATTTAATGTCGGCATTTTATAAAAAAACTCTAACAGGCTCACTAATCTAACCTATTCACTGACCTAACCCACTCACTGATCTAACCCATTTCTAGTTCATGTTTGGCGTCGCGCCGGTTCTAGACTATAAAACCAATTAGCGGACCTAAAGCCACTTTCTTATTAAAAAAACGTGTTTTTCACCGTTTTAAGTGGCTTAATTTTAATCTCTCGCAACTAAGGTTGTTAGGCGAGTATTTCTGTGGAAAAAAGTCAGTAAAAACGCCCACAATATACTTGTTTATGTTCGTTTGCTGTAATTAAATTATATACTGGTTTATTTTCTCCATAATTTATAATATTGTTGTAATAATTGTAAATATATGCGTTAATCATTAATTTTAAATTAATATTAAAATATGCAGTATAAGGATAATAATTTGATATTTAAGCAAATTTTATGGTCACAATAAATTGTGTTATTAATAATGCTGTTACATACGCCTTTTTATAATAAGCTAAAATATGTTTTAAGGCTAGAGATTCAAATTTACTGTTTTGAAGATCTGTGCGTTTTTTAGGTCCCATTGGTGTAAAATTGTTCCTTTATATTTCGTTTACGATATTTGAATTTAAAATTACCCGAGAATCTACAACAAGAATTAAATTTTTTTTTATTAATCTGATGATGATGATCTGCATGCCAAAATGTCATCTTTAAACGCAAATTGCTTGAGAAAGCAACCATATCAAGGGGTATGATTTGTTCTAGGTAATAGAAAAAAATGTTAAGTTTACAATGGTACTTACCAGACCTCTTGATATGGTTGCTTTCTTAAGCAATTTGCGTTTAAAATTCACATTTTGGAGGGTGCACAACATTAACTGTATATTATAGAGTTTTACAATGAACTAAACTTAAAATATGGAATTTAAGACATTATAGCAGATTTTTATACCAAGGGTTCCCTAAGAAAGGCTTTTATTTTCACAAAATATTGTTCTAAAAATGTGGCTAAATCTGACAGAATCAAAGTTCTACTTCACAGACAGTTTTTTAATGTGGATCTGTGATCTTTGACGTAGGAGTTGACCGTCTCTTTGCCTGTAATTGACAACTGAAATTAACTACAATGGCTTAAATTTTGACAGATCTAGTAGCTAGTGTGCGCCCAATGACGTCATAAGTGCTTAGAATTTAACTTAAGTGTGCTTAATGATTTATTGTAAACAATTGTCAATCAAGTTGTCAACTGTCTGTCACACAACTGTCATTTAAGATTAAAAATTGTTGCAAACATAATTTCTTACTTCTTTTTTCGGTTTCACATAATTGTTTGCTAGTAAATCAAAATATTTTAATTTCGGCTTTAATATTGAACGGCTGTACAAGTGCAAGTGTATTTGGGATTCTTAGTATCTTCAGTAAAACCAAATGATTATGTTGCCCACAAAGAATCTGTTCGATTACGAATATAGGCCATAATCTTACTAGACGAAACACATTTACGAAATTTATCACACATATTATGTGTCGATTTTTATGCCCCATGTCCAGAAAAGGAATATAGGTAATAAAAGGGAGCTTCTGCTTAGAAATAACTTGTTGGAACACGATAAACGAAAGAATATAAAAAGAATGTTATACTTCCCAAGGTTAGTAGACTGTGCCTTCTAAATCCCGTTGTTCTTAAATTTAAAAAATTAAATTAGAATTATAAGTGTCTTGATTAGAAGGCCCCTTTTTGATGCGATTTTTCAGAATTTTTTTGTATGGTTGTCTATTTTTTATTTTCATTTAACTTTAAAGTTTTATCGAGAGTTTTATGTATGGGAAATTTATAGATAAAAAATATTATTTTTTTCTGTTTATCGCTACAAAGCAACTCCATTATTACGGTTTTAATTTATAATGAAGTTTTTACTTTAAATTGTCACTTTGACTTTTCTACATGCACTAAAAATCTAATGTAGCCCGCCCAGCTACTATCTGAAGAATCTTAAAATTGCGCCCAAAACTTAAGTTTGGAAGTTATCTCGTAACGCTAATTTCAGTTGTCAATAGTGCAGCTTTAGAAGTTTAGAGGTTAGGTAAATATGTATCAACTTAAGATTCAGTCCAGGCTTTCGTTGCAAGTTGCAACTGTTCAATAAGTCTGCAAATTACAAGTTTCAACAAACCATAACACAATGGTAATGTTGGTAAACACGCCGTCGTGAATATTAAAGTCAAACTTGCAATTTTGGATGGTATCGCATGACATTTTGAGAATGCACGCGCTGACTCGTCTCGTCCATTGTTTCTGTCAAGGCCATCTTCTGCACGCTTTTCGAATTAATTCAATTGTTTGCGTGCAGCGTTTTAACGCCATTGTCGCTCAACGCAGCCGACCGCCAGCCGACACTCACTTGTTAAACTCTTCGCACACAAAGTCGAAGAGTATATTGCGATAGGTCGGACCTTCTCCAAAATCGTTAATATTCGTCCTAGAGCAAACATTTACATATTCGTTCGTTTCATGACTTTTTAAGACTTTTATTTTTTGTCCGTCTGTCTGTAACGAAATTTGTGACCACCATAACTCAAGAACGGTTTATCGGATCGACTTGAGATTTAACACAAAAATCAATTCCATTTAGAGGAAGAGCCCTATTGTTTTTGGAAAAAATTAAGTAATAAATAGAGGGTTAAAAACACCCCCAAAGTAGAAAAAAATTCATAGTTTCATTAATATCAACTTAACGAAAAAAAATATTCTTAATAAAATTAAAGATTGTATTTTTCCCTATAAAAAAGCATGTGGTAATTTTTTTGTATCCCCACCCGTTTACAAAAAAAATAAGTTTTACGTTTCTTTCAATAAAATAAAAAATGCACCTTTTTAATCATCTACTGCGAAGAGTATCATATAGAATGTGTAACAATTATATAAAAATAAAAAAATAGTCATAAAAAATGAGCTATCTGCGAAGTTTAACTTTTTAAATGATCTATATCCCACTCACTGATCTAACCCGCTCTTGTTTCTTATCCTTCGCCTTCCTTCTACTGATTACTTCACTACTTTGGACTCTTATTTCCATAGTTCAAATGTCAACAAACGTCTTAGCGTGTCGTGTGCTTTTAGTTTTATTGCATTTTGCTTTCTTGACTTCTTCAAAAAGGAGACTTCTTCCGTTCTTTAGGATTTTAGTAACTTAGGAATTGGGCTCCTGTTATTAGATCTATAAAATTTTAAGAACAAGGACAACCTATAGACTCCCAAAAATAGGCTCTTAGATAACTTCTTCAGCAAAGGTTTTGGGCGCGATTTTAAGATTCGGAAGATAATAAGTGTGTAAGGTTTTGTTGTTTTGAGTTTTGGGCGCGTGCACTTTTTGTCATCTGTCGAAATTTAAGTCGATTAAGTTAAACTTTGGTTGTCCATAGCTTACAGTTGACTAGCTTTTTTATGAGCATCTCCCAAAATGTCAGGTTTAATTAACGCCACTTAAGATAAAATAAGGTAAATTTATTCATGGCAGTACCAGGTTGACGATGAATATTGGTTGACGATGAATATTGTAGGTGGTCAAAATCTTGAGGGTTGTCTTTTATATTTTGCATATAGACAAATAGGGGGCGCCACCAACGTCACCACAAGTGCCAAACAAACCCTTCAAGTTTATTAAAACTATACCGAAAGTTTTTTCAGAATATGACAAGTATTTTAGCCACAATAATTCTTTTACGGTGGAGAGTTTTCCAAAAAATTAAACTGTGCCGAGAAAATTTTCATGCAAAAATTTTTGACTACTTTTAAAGAAAATTATCTCAACAACAATATCTAGCCGAGTTAATTTTTACTTTTGGCGACGATGCACCACATCAATAGACTATTTCCTGCTGATTCTTGAGTATTAAACATGGACCCACCAGTCTTAGCGCCCATCCTAAGACAGCTCTACCAAAAACAGGCGGAGTGTCCCGGAAATACATGGATGCTTTGCGCCAGTTAAAACCCGCAGAAAATGCACAAGTGACACACCGCAAGATTAACACATTCTAAGGCAATAAATGACTCCAATTTAAAGAAAAACAGTTATTGAGAAAAAAAAATACAGTCCAATTTTTTAGGGAGGAACAAAAGTAGACTGGCATTAATTAGTGAACCAGAATTTTGAGTCTGTTCAGCAGTGGAATTTCATAAGTCGTATTAAGCCAATTTGAGTACAAAAACAAACCCATAGCAAAGCACATTCAGATGAATGTACTATCGTGGACATGGAATTTAAAACGATTTTTTATCAGCCACCTTTGATTTTTTGAATTTTACTCTATTGTGAATGGGTTTTTTTATGTCAGTGTCCGAATGTTATTTTGACAACAAACGCGTCAAATGTATTTTATTAAAATAAATTATGTAAAATGTGCTGCTGGCGAAAAAAATATTAAGAAGATATTTCCTTTTTTAAATAATTTTGTTTTAGGATAACAATGAGGCTCTAATCTTTGTAAAACATCAGAGAAATGTATCTTGTTAATGTCCACTTCGCATAAAACTTGAGATGTTTAAGCCACTATTTTGACCATATTTACAATGCAAAAATTGATCGTTTTAAATTCCATGTCCACGATAGTAGGAGTAGGTAGTAAAACATAAAATGTTTATAAACAAGCCTAGTTAGTGAGTAGAGAGAGACAGCTTACGCTTAGCAACAAAGCTATAACATTGGAACCCATAAACCGGCTTAAGTGGTGCCAGGAACCACATTTTTGCTCTCAAACCCATCAAGAACACATATTAAACCCACATCAACGCAAAGAATTGAACCAGAGCTACGTTTAAACAACAGGTGTCCTCCTAAGTTGTACTATACAATTACGTTTAGTAGTGCCTTACCTTGGGTAATGTATTTCCTAATTTTTGAACACCAAAAAGCAAATCCATGTATTATTAAATCCAACCTCTGACAGTGGCACTACTTGTATGTTGTTTAGAAACGTGTAACTTGGCTAACTTGGATCATATTTAGAGGAATGCGATACCAGCTGATGTATAAACGTCAGTAGGCTTTGGACGACCGTACCCGCGCGTAGAGCTAGGCTGACTGAGTAGATGACTACGTAATGCTGCCAGGCTACTATGATCCGAGTGTACGAGATTGTATTGTAAGCCGGCGAGTTAGTACGATGCTAGCTGGGAGCTCTAATGGGGTGGAAAATTGTGTTTTTGAGATGTTATTTTTCTTTTACTATGAAGTGATTATGTAATATTAAGAGAAAAAAGAAAGATGTAGATGCTTCCCATTTTTCTACATAAAAATATAAAGTAATAATTAAGGGAGCTTTTGAAAAATTTGTCATTTGGGTAATAGGACGAGATACATAATTTTCTGCCTTGCAAAAAATACAGGGTGTTTCCTAATGTCCTACTGAAAAAATTCAGGGGGTAATTCCTTAACCCAGAAAAAGAAGTTATATAATTTTTTTTTTTTTACTTTTAGCCCCCGAAGGATCACCACTATGAATTTTATAAATGAAGAAATATTTCTAGTATTTAGATGCATACTATAACATTTTTGAAAAAAATTATTCGTTTTGAAAATAAAAATTTTGAGAAAATATTTATTAATGTAAAAAAGAAATGGTAACGTAATGTTTTTTTTTTAATTTTGAGCTAAAAAAAATGAAAATTTTAAAACCGCCACAAAAATAAGACCTAGGTGTCTAGTTTTTTGAATTTCGCGCGATAGTCCGAAAAAATCTCACAAAAAATCTTTGTTTTTCAGAAATTTTTCTGGCAACACAATTTTTGTGAAAAAATGTAGTATTTGATACCTAGAACCATAATTATCATATGCGCACTCATGCGCATATTAGCATTTTGTGCTAGAGCCCCCCAAAGAGCCCCCTTTCATTCGTAATACTAAATCATGGTGGATCTAGACCAAATTTTGGAAATAGACACTAAACAAGGTTCTAAAAAAATTTTAATAAATAAAAATCTTCTAAACAAATTTCGTTACCTACCCTAAATGGCCCCAAAAAGAGTAATATTTATCATGTTCGATTTACACCAAATTTTGCAACGAGATTTATAATAATGTTTTAAAAGACATTAAAAAAAAATAAAATCTCTAATAAATTCATTTTATCCTTTATAAAAAATAGCCCCCCCCCCAAAGGGGCAAAAATATTTTTTTAAGGAAAATTAAAAAAAAAGGTTTTTTAACAACTAATTTTGCATCTGCTTGCAAAAGTTTTTCTAAATCAAACATAATAAATATTTCTCATTTTGGGGTTAATTAAGAGGGTTAAGAATTTTTTTAGAAGAAAAATGTTTAAGAAAATCTTTTTAAAACCATGTTATTTAGTGTCTATTTTTATAATTTGGTATAGATCCACCATGATCTAGTGTAACAATTGAAAGGGGGCTCGTTGGGGGGCTCTAGCACAAAACGCTAATATGCGCATGAGTGCGCACATGGTAATTATGTTTCTAGGTATCAAATACTACATTTTTCCAAAAAAATTGTGCTGTCCGAAAAATTTCCTGGCCAAATGTAAGATATTCTCGGACTATAATAATATCACAATTTTAAACTTTGCTAAAAAAAAGTTCAAAATTTGTATCCCCGTATTTTTTTTAATCTGCACTAAAAAAATGTTAAAAAACAAATTTTTTTATCACATACCGTAGACCAGACGGTTTTTATGACTACACCCATTGATACGAAAAACTAAAAGGTAATAAAAACAAAACTCGTAAATAAAAAAATTTAACCTTGAATAGAAATAATACGAATGATCGTGAGTTCATTAAAAAACATTTATAATGGCTGAGTCTCGCGGTTGAATGTTGTATTGTTTTTCAAATGGATGCTCCCCCTAAAAGGTAAGAACTTAAGACAGGTTCACTTGAATAACTTTTACGTTGTTGTACTTACATAAAAACAGACAAGAAATCGGTTATTAATGAGACTTTTTACATAGACTAAAGATAAGATACTGGTTGTTATACTATTTGCAGACAAATCAAAAAGTATACAGGGTGTTTTCCAATGTCATGGAAAAAATTTAGGGGTGATTCCTGAACCTATTTTAAGAAAAAAAGTTTATATAAACTTATGTCCAATTTTGACTTTTTTTTGACTAACAGCTCCCCAAGAATCACCACTATAAACTATTTTTCCAAAATTTTACAAATGAAGAAATATTTCTAGTATTTAGATGCATCAAAAAGGTCCTATAACATTTTTTGAAAAAATTATTCGTTTCGGAAATAAAGCGAAAAAAATAATTTTTTGGGGTATTTTGGAGGGCTGTAACTAACTAAGGGGGCAAAATCGGACACATGTTTATAGGAACTTTTTTTGTTAAAATAGGTTCTTTTACGGCATTAGGAAATACCCCCTATATTAGCCTGCGAGTAGAAAAATATTAGGTAAATTTGGAAGTGTAAAATTCTATTTTTAAATGATAGAAAGGATTTTATTTTCCTGCGAAGAGTACCTTCTTTTGCATTAAAAGAAGTTGATACCTATTCTGAAAAAAATTAAGCCTCTCATTCTGTTGAAGAGCAAAATGATTACTACGATAGGATTTAAGATTTAACAATGATTTAAACGCTTACGAATAATAAAAGAAGAATGCTTCAATCTATCCCATGGAACCATAGGTCTGCCGTGGGCCCATCATGGGGCGTACCAAGGTTATAAGCCACAAAAAATCAGGTAAGAAGATTTAAAATGCATCGTCACGATTTTAACGGAAAATGTCGTGAAGCATAGAAACTGTGGTTATGTAATGTTGCTTGCCTAAAATCAACAAAAAACAGTACTTTCTGGTCATTGCTCAGTGGGTTTATAAGAGTTAATTTTAATTAAAAATTGTGCTTACCAGCAACATAAATAAACAAAGGACAAGTTGAAATATTCTAAGGGTCTATCAATAAGCGTCTAAATACAGAATTTTGGCAATTTAAAATGCAAAAAAAATAGTGCTTTTAAATTTCCATAATTTTGTATTTAAACGCTTTGATGGATCTTTAAAAAATTTTAACTTGTGCTTTGTTTATTTATGTTGCTGGTAAGCACAATTTTTAATTAAAATAAACTCTTATACACCCACTGAGCAATGACCAGAAAGTGTTGTTTTTTGCTGATTTTAGGCAACCAACATTACATAACCACAGTTTCTATGCTTCGCGACATTCCCCTTTAACTTGCATTGGCCCACGCGTGCATTACATTGCTTTGTTAGTAAAGTTGTAAACAATTTTGGTAGATAATTAAAATACATCTTAGCATGGAGAAATTAATGTAGGTACTACCTTGTAAAATTGGTACGAGCTTAATTTTTTTAAAGCACAGAAGAAGCACCCGGTAGGTTTCTGTATAAAAGTCTATTTTGCAATAAAAAAGACAACATTGTATAAAAACATATTTTATGGCCATTAAGAAAGTCATAAAAAAGTGGTACTTATCCAAAGAAGGTCATCTTGAAGGTCGTTCAGTCTTAATGACTATAATTCCATAATCAAATAAAAGAAACCTGATACTACAAAGTAACACAAACATAAAAGCTCTTTTGCTTTGCCTCACACATGCATTAGTTAGTACCATATTTGCTGACTTGAGTACTATTCTGGGTCTTATTTGTAAACTACTTTTTATTGCTGGGGAACTACCCGGGTAACTTTTATCTCTCTCAAAAATAAAAGACTGCACGTATCTATTTGCCTTAGTCTTGTTGACCGGGGTACTGCTGGGGTAGTACTTTCGAACAAAGCTCTTATATTTGGTCTTCCTAAGCTAACAACATAATATATATATGTCTTTGCAGTTCCACTACATCAAGTCAAAATAACCTTGGAAGGTCAAAGATGGATAATATTTACTCTGCTAGACAAATATTAACTTGGTACTACCTCAAACTAGTTTTCAAAAAACTTATTTAGGTACATTCTATTTTTTCATAAAATTATCTACTTTAGGTTTAAATTTTAGTTTGCCTTGTTTCTTTTCTTGTCCCTAATAGAAATCCCGAATCACCCCATTCCTGGAACTGGAATTGGGAATATCCAATACAAATTAGTGAACATAAGAAAGTTTCGTAACAAACAAACAAACATAGAAAGGTGAAGGTCATTAGTAGTCCCCGTACGTCAATGGACTGGATGTTCACAGTTGCTATAACAACCGTATCCAGTATCTATTCTTAGAATAAGCAACCACCCCTATACAGGCTGTCCCAAAAGTGCCTTTTGACTTCCAAAATCATTATACTATTTTGTTTTTTTTTTTTTCGACTACGGATACATTTTTTGGTCTATATACATTAGGTGGTCTATGCCAAATCATAATACGTTAATTTACCATGGTTTTTTAAGCTTTTAAATGATTAAAATTGCAACTTACGTATTTCTCTATGTAGATGTGCTCGTTTAAAGATTTCAATGTAAAAGGAAAAACACTAAAAAAACTATTTTACCATATTTTTATTATTTCTTGCACCACTTCTATGTATCACAAGCATTATTCTAAATATTTTTAATCATAGTTATTGATGTATTACTCCGTATTATTACATATTTTGCTGAAATTTCGAAAATAACGGACATTCAAGAGATGACTTTTACGAACTTTTGAGGGCACATTAATAAAAAAAATCACTCATGTGAGTCATAGAATTGCTATGCAACGAAGTTTTTGTCAAAAATGTATGATTGTCGGCAATCTTCTATTTTCTAATGATATTACCTACGATAATCAACACTAGCAAAATAGTTTTACATAGACTGTGACTGTATAAGTTATAATTTTTTGTGCCATCTTTTTTTGGAAACACCCTGTATATTTATTGCAAACCTACTGACTTACTAGAAGCCCCTGACTGCCTGCTTCCCTGCCTGATGCTGACATTTACGCAACCCAGCCAACTTTATAAACAAGTTGAAAAACAAAAAACTAATTAATTTTAGCTTTTTCTAGTTAATCATGAAATTACTGAAATATAACGCTCATTGGTATCGGGTGTGGGGAAGGACTAATTTTTCTTGTATTTGGCATCTTATTCTTTGTAAACAGCTACATTCTCCACAAAAAATTTGATTCCAAAATTTAAGGACCTGCTTACCAAAAAAAGGTTTCACATTTTTTTAATAGTAATAACTCATAAAAGTGAAGGGAGAATTTATAGTGACTCACACTGTACAAAGTAATAGCTAGAAGGTAGTAGATTAGTTAATATTAATTACTTTTTAAAGCAAAAAAGGATACAGGTGATTAGCCTTGCTTGCAATAAGTAGAAATAACAGAAATATGGCAAAAAAGCAGTAAAAAAAATAGTGTAAGTACATAATTTATGATTAAGTCAAGATTTGATTTATTATGAAACTTCGTGTAAGTGCATATTCAGTGAAAGTAAGGAACTTTTCTTTATTCTTAAATTGGCGCCTTTATTAAATGTTAATAAAGGCGCAGTAACATAAAAAGCAAAACCAAATTAATTTTTTTACATTTTTCCAAAATGTAAGAAAACGCAAAAATTTGCAATTTTTGCTCTACGATGAAAAATTCCAATTTTAGTTTTGGGCAGATCAAATTTTTCAATCTTTTTGACTTTTTCTGTGAAGAATATAACTATAGGGGCTCTTAATATTTTTGATATGGACACATTATTCCAAAATTGTAATATATAATTCAATTCAATTTAAATTTAAAAACTTATCTATTTGTATCACCCATTCATTGAAATGAAAATGATTTGTAATCTATCAAATTCAATTTAAGTTATTGATTCAATGAATATTATTAAAATGTAGTTAAGCTCTCGGTTAAGCTATAGGTAGATCAGTTGGATTAAATTAGAACTCAACAATGTGATTTAGATTACGGGTAATTGAGGTAAATGTAATGTAATAAGATCATTGAAATTGATTCTATAGAATGTCTTTTTGGCTTATTCTTAACATTAAATCTCCTAGAAGCTAATTGTCGGTTATTTCAAATTTTGTTTATGTAAATTCATGATTGGTCATAATTCACGGTTTTGTATGCGATTTAGGAAATTCTACTGTAGAACAGACTCAAAATTTTGGGTCACTAATTAATACCAGTCTCTTTTGTGCCTCCCTAAAAAATTTAACTATCCAACAGAAAATGATTTTTTTCACATTCAACTGTTTATGTAAAATTCTTGGAATTGTAATCATTTGATTGTCTTAGAATGTGTTAATCTTGCGGTGTGTCACTTGTGCATTTTCCGCGGGTTTTAACTGGCGCAAAGCATCCATGTATTTCCGGGACACTCCGCCTGTTTTTGGTAGAGCTGTCTTAGGATGGGCGCTAAGACTGGTGGGTCCATGTTTGATACTCAAGAATCAGCAGGAAATAGTCATTGATGTGATGCATGGTCGACAAAAGTAAAAGTCAGTTCGGCAAGACATTGTTGTTGAGATAATTTTCTTTCAAAAGTAGGAAAAATTTTCTTGGCACAATTTTTTGATTAACTTGAGATAATCGACAAAAATAGGGGGTCAATTCCTGCTGCACACTGTACCAATCATAGAAATAGAATGACTAGAAATGAATCGCTTATAATCATAACATTTAAGTGTGTGGGGCCAAGATCTAAAAGGCTAGCATAGGGAAGTTCCATTGAAAACGTTTGTTTATTTACGTCCCCTGACTCATTAGTCCATATAACTTACATTGGGTAGACAAAAAGATCTTGGCCCAAACAATGAATTTTTATACCTTCTCTATTGTAAATATATAATCTCTTTGGTACCAAATCTCCAGAATAGAAAACTCTATGTGTATATGTATGACTCACGGGTGCAGCATGTTTTCTACAATAATTGTTTTGTGGTATAAATATAAAATTGTACACAACACTCACAAAAGATTATGCATTGTGTTATTGTTGGTTGGTTTAATGAGCCAAATGACATCATCATGTTAATAATAATTATATCAAAATTGAGTATGGATATAAAAGTAAGTATAAGTATACGCGGGTCACCGAACTGTTCATTCGTTGTTGATATTTCCATCACTCTAACTAACAACATCAATCCCACTGGATTCTTACAATTCTATGAATAATACTTACTCTGTACTTTGTACAAATAGACCAAGTATTTGTTTACGCTTTTACGAGGAAATAATATGATTCCAAGTAGCGCGCTTTATACAGAAATAATGTGAAATGTTGGTTTTCCTAGTAAAATACACACAATTTTTAAAAGTGCGCTTAGCAAAAATGTTGTCTACATACTTAATAAATAAGAAAATTTAAAAAAAAATAGATTTGCCTGAAACTGTGTTTTATACCAATTAGAAGCCTTGGAAAAAAAATCAGGAATCGGATTTTTTCTAGGTGCTTTCGTTATTTAATTGCAGCTTTTCAAATTTGGCCAAATTTTAAAAATTTTTAAAAAATTTTAGCTTAACAAATTTTTGTTTCTGATTTTAATAAAAAAGTATTTTGTAAATTGTTTTTTGCTGTAGAATATTAATCTGCATTTTAATTTGTTGGTAATAAAAAATTAGTTTAATTAGAGCAAAATTTGGTTGTGTGCGTTGTGCGTTTACAGTTGCCTTTGAAAGCTCATAACTACAAAACTAAAAGCGCTGCAACTATTTAAGACTTAGATTTGGATTCAGCAGTCCGTTTTACATAACCATTAATGGCACTTATTGGTGGAAGTGCTAATTAAAAAATTGCAAATATTTGCACCCTTACCCCTTGCAAAAATTGAGGTAAATTTGGAAAAAAATAGATTTGCCTGAAACTGTGTTTTTATACCAATTAAAAGCCGTAGAACACATATCAGCAATTGGATTTTTTTCAAGTGCTTCCGTTTTTTTGGTAGAGATTGCAAAGTTCGCCAAATTTTGGTAATTTTTAAAAATGTTAAGAAAAAAACTGTTGTTCCTGTTTTTTTTAAACTTCTTTTGTAGATTGTTTTTTTGATGTTGAAAAAGAATCTGCGCTTTACTTTTTTGCATAAATTATTTTTTGGCAGTTAGAGCACTTTTGAAAAAATCGGGTTGCGCGTTCGAAGCTGCCATTGGAAGCCCACAGAAACAAAACTAAAAGCGTTGGAACTATTTAAGTGTTAAATTCGGAGATTCAACAGCTCTATTTACATAAGCACATGGCAAACATTATTTGTGGCCGTGACAATTTTAAAAATCTAAAAATATTTGGACCCTTACCCCTTGCAAAAAATAAGGCAAAATTAAAAAAAATAAATTTGACTAAAACTGTGTTTTTATACCAATTAAAAGCCGTAGAAAACAAATCTGCAGTTGGATTTATTGCTTCTACTGATTTTGTGCTAGAACTTTTTAAAGTGGGAAAAATATTCAAAAACGCTTTACCAACAAAAAATTGTATTTGATGAATACTTAATCTCTCCAGTGATGTCGGTTTTTACTTTTTAGCAAAGATATTCTAATAGGTCACAATTAAGTGTGATTTATAGTTAAATTAAATTAACTCAACGCCACTCAAAGCTACTTTACTCCACTTAACTTGATGCTACTAAATTAAGGCATTTATAGTATAAATTTACACGATAATTTACAAGACGCTAATTTAGTAAACGCCATCTATTGGTAAATGTTAGAATCGTATTATTTACAGAAATTTATCTGAAATTCTTCGATTATCTTTGTAATTTTAAAAATTTGGTCTAGTAGCCGATAGATGGCTCTAGTGAAGGGCCTACTTTACATTAGTTTGAAATTAACCAAAATTAAGAAATAGAACCTTAAGTAAACGTCAAGTTAAGTTAACTGGATCTGTAAATGCGATTTCATCTTTCGTATAATTTATTTCAGTCGCGATACGTTAATTATAAGCGAAGTTAAGTTAATTCATCTGTAATTCAAGCTTTAGTTTAAAATTTTGTTTTTCTTAAGACCATTTAATATCTGTGTTGTTTCCAACTGTCTGTACTCTATCTAAAGTGATGTGGTCTATATTGAAGCTGTAACACACACACACACATAAGAGTATACTTTGGTCGGTCGGTCGCTGGGCGATTGGCCGACATACAGGTATTTACGTGATGGCGCCAATGACCTCTTCACCAGAGTGTATTTATGCAAGCACCAACTTTTTCAGACTGCTGACTGCTAGCTTGTCCACTGTGTTTAAATTTAAACAAAAATTCCTCGTCTTTCAAATGGTCTCTCAGCTCTCTCGTGGTTTCTTTAATCTTTACTGCAGACGTGAGAATCCAGATTGATCGTTTTATGTCACGGTTAACTTTAAAAGATGGAAAAAGCTCTTATTGTTTCTTTCTTTAGATTAGATTTTACATACTTTGCAACTTTCGTTGTTTTTGTGATTATAGCTTTTATTAGAATCAAACCAAGCTTATAAAAACTAAAGTACCTTTAAAACAAAGTAGCGCCAAAACGATGTTATTCTATGATATTCATTGTTTAAATTTGGTTTAACCATTGTTTAACATTAGTTTATTCTATGACTTTTTGCCCATTTCACAGGAAGGTCTAAAATTTAAAAAGTTTTATTATCTGGTTAAAAATAGATTTTTAATATTTTGGCATTTAAAACCGAAATAAAATTGTCAAAATGACAAAATGTAAGTTTTTGGCCATACTGTAAAGTGGGCAAAAGGTGTCAACCAATCAAAAGCTGCCTAGTATCGGCGTATCTTTTTATTAAGGATCTTTAATAAAAACTATTCCTACCGAAAGTTTTGCTAGAATACGACAAGTGGTTTCGCCACAGTACATTTTTTAATTAACCTCGCGAGCTGCAAGGAAACGTATACCTCTTTTTGGCTTATTCTTTACATGAAACCGCCTACAAGCTTATTGTCAGTTATTTTCAATTTTTTAATGTAAATTCATGATTGGTCATCATTCTTGGTTTTGTATGCAATTAACGAAATTCCACTGCCGAACAGACTCAAAATTCTGGGTCTCAAGTCTACTTTTGTGCCTTCCCAAAAAATTGGGCTGCTCAACAGAGCATAATTTTTTTCACATTCAACTGTTTATGTAAGATTCTTTAAATTGGAGTCATTTAATTGCCTCAGAATGTTAATCTTGCGGTGTGTCACTTGTGCATTTTCCGCGGGTTTAAACTAGCGTAAAGCATCCATGTATTTCCGGGACACTCAGCCTGTTTTTGGTAGAGCTGTCTTAGGATGGGCGCTAAGACTGGTGGGTCCATGTTTAATACTCAAGAATCAGCAGGAAATAGTCTGTTGATTTGGTGCATCGTCGCCAAAAGTAAAAATCAACTCGGCAACACATTGTTGTTGAGATAATTTTCGTTAAGAGTAGTAAATCATTTTGGTTTGGTGATGACAGTATCTGTATGTATGTAGTCTATGGAAGAGCTACTACATTTGCTCTTGTCGTAACGTGTTTAGTAAGTGCCACTGGGCTACATCATGCCAAGAATACGTCAGATCTGAGCACAAAAACAGTATTTATTACCATTACTCATTAGTGTTTTTACGACAATACTTAGGTACCAGTACGATTTTTTTAGTTGTATTTATATTATGCGACCTTTGGGGATTTCCAACAACCAACTTTGTAAAGATGGTTTAAAAATTAGAGAAACGAGTCTTGTATTGAAGCAATAAGAGCGGATTAGGTCAGTCGGAGGAATCTTTTTGCAGACAGGGTAATAATTTAAAGGGCAGAAAATTCGATAAGTTGGCCCACACTGTTTAATTAGACATTTTTGCATTATTTTATGGACATTGTTGTCAGCTTCATTTTATGAAATTTTTGTAAAATTAAGATGATTATAAAAATGTAATTTGACCATTTAAAAGATAAGCAAATGGTAAAATAGTTTTGGATAGATTGAGCCTTTGTATTTAGCCATTTTTTTCGTTAATATATGCTGTTATCTTCAAGGTATAAGCGTTCGAAGTTTCACACTTTGGGACCTAATATCTCCGAGGGTATTTGGAATAGATTTTCTTTTAACAATTTTATGGGGATCTCTAGGCTTATCCCAACAACGTACCATCGCAATGAGACAATTTTTGTATAAAAGAGTTTTTTTTTAATAGTTTTTGGGGTCTCTGAGAAATCTCCCAACAACGTACCATTGCATTTATGATCTTTCATATTTTGCAGAAAATCTTCAAAAATGTTTCAGACGAAAAAATTGGCCATAATAAAGTTTAAATCTATTTCGACCATTATGCACAATTATAGCTAATTTTTCAAATTGACAAACAACATTTTAAATATTTTAGTTTTTAATTATTTAATAGTGCCTAATCAATGTCTGAATTAAATTGGACAATTTAGAGAAAAAAAATCAAAATTAAACAAGATTTTTTCTAATGTCGTAGAAAAATTGGAGGGAGATTCTTGGACCCATTTTAAGAAAAAAAGTTTATATAAACATGTATCCGATTTTGCCCCGTTAGTTAGTTACGGCTCTCTAAAAAAAAACCAACCAATTTTTTTTTTCGTTTTATTTCCGAAACGAATAATTTTATCAAAAAATGTTATAGAACCTTTTTGATGCATCTAAATACTAGACATATTTCTTCATATGTAAAATTTTAAAAAAAGTGTTTATAGTCTGGATCCTTTGGGGTTAACGTTAAAAAAAAAACAAAATTGGACACAAGTTTATGCGAACTATTTTTCTTAAAATGAGTCCAGGAATCACCCCCAAATTTTTACTACGACATTTGAAAACATGGACAGATTAAAAATTTATAAATTTGTACTTACCACAAAAACAGAAGAACTTCTAGAGCTCTTCTTGAGGTTTAAAAATCCAAAAAAAAACTGTTGCACACACTTTTGTCTTGATTAAAACAAGACTGTCTTTTGCTAAATTCAAAATTGAAACAGAATTTTATAATAAGTTTCCGACAAAAAAGCACACTAACTTAGGTCTTTTATTTACGGGAGGTAGACTTCTTTTCTGCCTTTACATTTATTTAAATCGTTCATTAAATCTCTCCTTTAACTTTTATATTCAAATGAAACAACCGTTTTTAATTATCGCTGTTGCACCGCGCTGCACTTAAATTTTAAAAGCTCCACTCAACAAGCTCTTCGGACTTAGGTTTTACTACAATACCAATCCCAAATACTCTACTACTACAAAATCTACTATAGACCTGTAAGTGGAAGGGATACTACGTCTAGTCGGCCATGCAAACAACTCCACGTGAATCTACCCGAGTTTAAGGTTATGTATTTTGTAATGAACTTGGTTGATTGTAAGAGCTTGTAAGAAAGTTCAGCCTGGGCGCGGTGTAGCCGCTGTTGTGTAGGAGATAAAGTGCATCTTAGTCATGGTACAAGACGATGGTTGGACCCATGAGCCCATGATGGTGAATTTATGAACCTTCTTAAGTTACCTTGGGTCTTGAGAAGGATTCTTCCGTGTATTATTCACACGACGCGATGCATGCACATGCATGTATGAGTTTTTTCTCGAGTTTTTTATACTCATTATATTTTGGATCTGGTAGGCATTAGATAAGGACCAAGGCATAATTCGGTGGAGGAATTGGTGTTCAAAATCGGGGAAATTAAAAGAAAATTCGGGGAAATTTGTTGCGAAATCTAAATTAATTTTTCATTAATTTAAGAGTACAGTGCTTGCCGATCAGTAAGATGCAGATGCAGATTGCAGTAAGACACCAAACAAGGTTCTAAAAAGATTTTGGTAAAAAAATTTCTCCTTAAAAAAATCCTGCACCACCTAAATAGCCCCAAAATGAGAAGTGATTTACACCAAATTTTGCAAGCATATGCAATATTAAATTGTTAAAAGCTTTTTTCTAATATTTTTTTCAAAAAGAATGTTTTGTCTCCTTAAGGGGCTATTTTTTACGGAGGGTAAACAAAAATTCTAAGAGAATTTTTCTTTTTAAAATGTCCTTTAAAACATTGTTATGAATCTATTTGCAAAATTTGGTGTAAGTCCAATGTAATAAATATAACTCTTTTTGGGGCCATTTAGGGGGTGAAGATATTTTTTTAGGAGAATTTTGTTTACTTTTTAGAACCTTGTTTGGTGTCTATTTGTAAAATTGGGTCTAGATCCACCATGATCTAGTGACGAATGAAAGGGGGCTCTTTGGGGGGCTCTACCACAAAATGCTCATATGCGCATCAGTGCGCACATGCTAATTATGTTTATAGGTATCAAATACCAAATTTTTCCACAAAAATTGGGCTGCCCGAAAAATTTCTGAAGAACAAGAATTTTTTGTAATATTGTATCGGACAAAAAATATAGAAAAAGCATAAATGTAAAAAATTTTCATTGAAAATTTTAAACTTTGCCAAAAAACCTTTTCTAACCATTGTTATCGTTTAAAAAACAAGATAATTCAAAGGGAAATTAGAAGAAATTTGAGGGAATTCCATTTTATAGTTAAACTTCTAACCTATTGTTTAAAAAAGTAAATTAATCTCCAAAAATGATTTTCAAAAACCCGTTTTTCTAGAAATCTAGACATCATTCAAGACCGCGGCAAGATATAAAAATGGTAGCCCAAGAATTTCGTTCTAAGCCTAAGATAATGGACGGTGTGAGTATAAGCTACTATGTTGCTCATTCTGAAGAATAATACAAGAATTTAAAGAATGTTAATGATTACGAAGAAAAGCCACAAGGGTCAAAAACACCTTTTGAAGATACCATCCACGACAGACCTATATCAATATCAGTATCAAAACATTCAAAACCCTTTCCTTAAGTATGTTTTTTAGATTTAGAATGTTTTTTTCTTTGATCATTTATTTCTGCCTAAAAGTTTAGAAATACTTTTTCAATGTGGACTCTCTTTGGAAAGCTTAAAAAATTGTTTATACAGGGGGTAATTACTAAACCCATTTAAAGAAAAAAAGTGCATATAAACATGTGTCCGAAAATCCTTCGTTTCTGAGATACAGGGTGTCAAAGTTTCTCAAAAAAAATTTGAATCTTAAGATTACTAAAAAGCTAAACCAGATATTTATTTGAAATAATAATAAAAAAAAGAAATTAATTAACCCTTCATTGTTAACTATGTTTTATTTTCATTAACATAAAAAAGCCAAACTTAAAAAAGAAATTTGGTTGCCTTTGGGCAATGAATTTTTTTCTCGAAAACGGCTAGTTTTATGAAAAAAGAACAGGACATTAATTTAAAAGATCATATTCTAGGGCTTCTAATTATTTTATGAAAATACCAAAAAAGCAACACAAAAAAGTTGGGGGTGGACAACCCCCATGGTACCCCCAAATGTGCCCCTTCCGATTATAATTTTCATTTTTATTCTACCGCACTTTATGCCTAATGGTAAGAAAATTACCCGTGCTAAGTTTAAAATAAATATCTGGTTTAGTTTCTTGGTAATCTTATAAATATGAACTTTTTTACTTAAAATGTGTCCAGGAATTACCCCCTGAATTTTTTCCTAGTTATTTGGTAACACCCTGTATTTTGCGTATAAAAATTGCATCATGTACATTTTTATAAAAGGGTTTATAGAGGAAATGGAAATCAGACGACAAACCTATAAATTGCATCACATATCTCTTGATAAACCCATTATTTTAAACAAAAAGATTGCCAGACCGCAACTTAGTCTATGACTCACACCGTCATAAACTAAGTAATTATGTTTTAAAACAGTTTAACGCTGCAATTTCCAAGAATTATTTATTACAAAGCAAGAGGTGCTCAATTCTAAAAACGCAGAGGTTAACACTTTGTTCAAATGTGCATTCCACTCAATATTTTGATGGGGTACACTTAAAACGACAATCTGACTTTAAAAAACAAAAATATTGTAATGGTTTTTGAAGTCAGATTTTCCACACAAAAAAATAACCGATTTAAATGAAACCATAACACGTTTGTAGCCCTATTTTTTTAATTTTTAAAACTACATTTGTTTTTAATATACGATGGGGCCCTCATGTAGATGTGCTATTTAGTAGAATAGAGACGGTCAACTCCTCAGTCACAGATCACAGATCCACATTAAAAAACTGTCTGTGAAGGAGAATTTTGATTCTGTCAGATTTAGCCACTTTTTTATAGCAATATTTTGTGAAAATTATAGGCTTTCTTAGGGACCCTTTGGTATAAAAATGTGCTTTAATGTCTTAAATTTGATATTTCAAGTTTAGTTCATTGTTAAACTCTATAATATACAATTTATGTGTTAATGGGGAGCGAGCGGCCAGGCCGCTTGGACAGTGATCACACGATCACTGAAGTCAAGCAACGTCTGGCTAGGTTAGTACTTGGATGGGTGACCACCCAAGTACTAGTCGAAAGGCTCGCAACCTCGTGGTTCGGAACCCACCTTAAGCTATAGGTCCCCCTAGTTCTTAATCCGGACAGCCTTAGGCTTTGGAGTAGCCTGGCTACGTGAATATAGGGTTACAAACATTATGTTGTGCACCCTCCAAGATGTGAACACAAATTGCTTAAAAAAAGCAACCATATCAAAAGGTCTAGTAAGTACCATTGTAAAATTAACATTTTTTTCTGTTATCTAAAACAAACCATACCCCTTGATATGGTTGCTTTCTCAAGCAATTCGGGTTTATAGCTGACATCTTGGTGGGTGATCATCATCATCAGATTAAGAGGGGTTTTTTAGTTCTTGCGATAGAGTCTCGAGTAATTTTAAGTTAAAATATCGTAAATAAGATATAAAGGAACATTTTTACACCAATGGGACCTAAAAAACTCTCTTATTTTTCTTTAAATAATGTTTTAAAAAGACCAATGTTGGAAACACAGAATAAGAAAAAAAAACTATTTTCTTTGGTCCGTAATGTTGGTTGCCTACAAAAACATGAAGGACATGAGTTATACGAGCTTCTAGGAGCACAGATCTTCGAAATTCTAGCCTTAAAAAGTGGTTGACTGTTGCAAAGAAAAAAACAACTATAAATAATTCAGTGCACATACCTATTATTATTTAAACACGTGCAACAATAGTTCTTTTTATGGTGCTATGAACCGACAATAATATTAATTGTTGTTTAATTTTGATGTCCGACAGTAATTTGTGATAGTAATCATAAATTTGCATACAATAATTTTGCCATATTTTATTAATTACCTCTTGTATGTTAATTTCATTCCTTTTTTATTATGTTTAAAGCTTAACAAAGTCTAAATCACAACAAAGTAGAGGCGTTTAAAATTTCAACAAATAGTGGTCATGCTTCGCAAAACTAATTTTTTATGTTTGCGTTCTGTAATAAACACATTATGATACCCGAAATTTGTTTTTTTAAGGCTGCGAAATTGCTTCATTATTAAACCCAAAATTTTATTTTATTAGGTTGGTTTTTCAGATGATAAAAGATAAATTCTTCCCTTGCAAGGTACTTTTTATTTACAAATTTTACTATTATAAACTATCGGGGGATATAGTTTTTTGTAGAGTGAATAACTAGAAGAATTGGAGAACCGATATCAACGGTTACATTTTCTCAAAATCGCATATTTATTCAATATTAAGTGAGTAAATACAAATGCCCCTATACAGTATGTCAGACCTAAATTTACTTTTTACTTCAAAATGTCAATGTTGCCAATCCAATAAAAATAAAATTTTAAGTTATGTTTTACTTCAAATTAAAAATGCATTTTAATAATTTAAATGAAGCAAATATAAAAAAACTTGTTTTGTAAGGCGTTTTTTAGCGCTTGTCCAAACCTGGACGCGTGCTAAAAAAATATAATTCTTTTGGTAAATTTCTTCGCTCTTTTTCCTGAGAAGAGTATAATAATTTTTACTTAATTTATGTACGAATGGTTAATAAATTTTTTTGTTGTTGATTCTAATTTTTATGGTTAATGTTTTTATTGTTTATTTTTGTCTGGCTGAGTAAATTATTAGTTTTTTACTTCTAAAAAATGTTTATAATACAATTCTCTCAAAATAATTAAATTTATTTTGTTATATGTTTTGAAATATGTATGTAAGGCCATTTTTTCGTAAACTTTTAAAAACATTACAAAAGAACTAAAGACTTTTTAATTTTTTCAAATGGCACACTTCGTGGTAAAGATAATTCGTTTTTCTATGGTTGTTAAAGTCTGTACTCTTTTATCGCTTTGCTATTATCCTTAACAGTTTTACAACTAAAGACCAGGGTGTATGTTTTTGAAGTTTCAAGAACAATATTTCTTCTAAATGATCTCTTCTGGAATAAAAGTATTTTGCCGATACATCTTTTCTATGTAACATAAAATATTTAAGAAGGTGAAGAGAATCATATACAACGGC
Organism: Cartodere bifasciata; assembly: GCA_963920755.1. Lineage (NCBI taxonomy): Eukaryota > Metazoa > Arthropoda > Insecta > Coleoptera > Latridiidae > Cartodere > Cartodere bifasciata. The sequence continues at coordinate 29,545,954 of OY987194.1, read as the reverse complement.
ATTTTAACTTAACGCAACGGTATACAAGATGTCCAAAAATTGACGCATGAACGCGATGGTACGTTGTTGGGGCATCTTGGAATTCCTGGAAAATTAAAAAAAAAATTCAACTATTATATTCATGGAGGAAAATGCGAACAAAGTTGCATAAATTCGGCAACACAGTCAGGAAAATACATCTAAAAATCCCATCTATAAGTCTCGATCATACATTTTTGCATTAAATTTTATTGACATTGTTGTCGGCTTCATTTCATGAAAAATTTGTAAAATTAAATTGATTATTAGAATGTAATTGGACTATTAAAAGTTAAAGAAATAAAATGGTTTAATGCTTTATATTAAACCATTATTTTCGTTAATATGTGCTGTTATCTTCAAGGTATGAGCGTTCGAAGTTTCGCACTTTGGGACCTCATATCTCCAAGGGTATATGAGAAAGATTTTTCTAGGGATCCCTAGACATGCTCCAATAACGTACTGTCGCGTTTATGCACCAATTTTTGGACACCCTTTGTAGAATTTGTAAGTTGTACTTTACAATTTTTTGTTGTTGTAATTGTAAATAATGCTTAGGAGTGTAATCTACCTGTATTGCAATACAAGCTAAAGTTTTGGAATCCCACACCTTCTAAAAGTTCTCAAGTGGCCTCCTAAGGCTCCATTGTTACTAGGATTGTTACGAACCCAAAGCATGGACACTAGATATTATTTTCAGTGTCTTTTTTCAGTTGACTTCATCTGCCTTATTGTTGTCTTTCGTTCCACTTGTCATTGTTCTTGGAACGAAGGCGCCTATATTCAAAAATCATCTGCCGAGCCCTCTAAGATCTTCTAGGAATTTTATTGTTAAAAGAGAAGCTAGTTTTAGCCCAATCATTCTAATAATGCCCCCAGAAAAAAATCCCAACCAAGATCTGCTTCTGCAGGTTTGTTGGCACTACCCCCAGGAACATAAAAGTGAAAAATTCCCACAAAATTTCCGTGACGTTTAGCCCCCATCTTGCATAGAAGTGAGGAGTTAGTTTTTTGTTAATACCTAAACTATTCGGCACTTTTGAAAAAAGTTATAAAAATTTTTAGGAACATTATTTTAATAAGAATACAATAATTTTCAAAAAAATAATAAATCACCAATTTTAACGATTTTATAGCACTTTGAAAATGTGCTAATTTGGTCCTACAGAGAACGCTGCAATCTATGCTTCAGGACTCTATGACTAAGATAGACGATTATGATGAAATAAGGTGATTTTCAAAGAGCTATAGAATCGATAATATTGGTGATACATTATTTTTTTAAGAATGATTGTATTCTTATTAAAATAAGGTTCCTAAAAATTTTTAAAACTTTTTTTCAAAAGTGCCGAATAGTTTAGGTATTAACAAAAAACCTCCTCACTTCTATGCAAGATGGGGGCTAAACGTCACGGAAATTTTGTGGGAATTTTTCACTTTTATATTTCTGGGGATAGTGCCTACAATCCTGCATAAGCAGATCTTGGTTGGGATTCTTTTCTAAGGAACCTACAAATTTTAAATAGAATGATTGGGCTATTTGTAGATTTTAAAAGTCACTATGGTGATTGGCAAACTATGAAAATAATGGAAAGAAACGATGCAAAAAATAACCTCTGGACATATGTGGTCTCTGGAATATTTTTTTTGATAACCTGTACTTTGTAAAACAATACAATAATTGTATAAATTAGTGAATCGTGTTCTCGAAATGGTAGGCTTTTTAATGGGTGTATTCATTTACAAAATTATCCGTTTTATAATTTTAAAAGTAATAGGTATTATGATGATTCAAGGTTGAATGTTTTTATGTCCATATTTTACTACGCTAGCAAAACAGCTACTAGAAATTACTATTATTTTTTGTTCATCGTTTTAAAAAAGAACTAGAATGGGTTAAATCAGTAAATTATTTAACGGGGAATGTCGCGAAGCATAGAAACTGTGTTTATGTAATGTTGGTTGCCTAAAATCATCAAAAAACAGCATTTTCTGGTCATTGCTCAGTGGGTTTATAAGAGTTAATTGTAAATAAAAATTGTGCTTACCAGCAACATAAATAAACAAAGCACAAGTTGACATATTCTAAAAGTCCATCAATGCGTTTAAGTACTGAATTTTGGCAATTTAAAATGCAAGAAATAGTGCTTCTAAATTGCCAAAATTCTGTATTTAAACGCTTATTAATGGACCTTTGGAATATGTCAACTTGTGCTTTGTTTATTTATGTTGCTGGTAAGCACAATTTTTAATTAAAATTAACTCTTATAAACCCACTGAGCAATGACCAGAAAGTGCTGTTTTTTGGCAACCAACATTACACAACCACAGTTTCTATACTTCACGACATTCCCCTTTAAATTGATTTTTGAAATATTTTTTAGAAAAGCAACATTTTAGCTCTTTTTGTGTAGTTTCATCTTCAAAGATTTTTAATTTCATTCGGAATGTTTTTACGGAATTCTAGGAATTTTTGAAATCCATACTATGTGGGCGGTACTCTTAAAGCAACATTTTTACCAGACCCGTAATTATGAGGAGTTTTTTCAAAATGGTAAGAACAGTTTTTAAAACCCTATTATTAGGTGTTTTCTTAAAACCGAAAAGCGGCTAAAAGAAAACAAATTTTAAATATTGCCAGTTTTGTATAAACCAAAAACTATTAGCACTGTGACGGGTCCCAGGTCAGAATCCATTGTATCATTTTAAATTTTCAAGTGGGTGTTATAAAAATCTTGAGTAGTAAACCAGTGGTCCTCAAACAAAAGAAAAATAATAAGAAACTTACAAGAGATTTTTTTAGCAAAAATAAGAAAAAAAGTAAAAAAAAAACAGATGTCTGATCTTGCCCCCTAAATGCACCACTAAATATACAGTTTTTTTATATTTGCGTTTTATAATAAGGCACATTATAAAACTAGAAATTTGGTTTTTTAAGATTGCTAAATTGCTTCATTATTAAACCCAAAATTTTATTTTATTAGGTTGGTTTTACAGATGCAAAAAGATGAATTCTTCCCTTACAAGGTACTTTTTATTTACAAATTTTACTATTAAAACTATCGGGGAACATAGTCTTTTTGTAGAGGGAATAACTAGAAGAATTGGAGAAACGATATCAACGGTTACATTTTCTCAAAACCGCCTATTCATTCAGTATTAAATGAGTAAAGTTTACAAATGTCATTCTTCAATATGTCTGACTTGAATTTACTTTTTACTTTCAAATGTCAATGTTGCCAACCCAATAAAAATAAAATTTTAAGTTACTGTCCATTCACAATTTTAAAAATAAGTATGAAAACTAGAATATTTTTTTTTGAAAAGTTGAATTTTCCACAAAGTTGGCATTACATTTCAAATTTACTGTCATTAAAAATTAAAAAATGCCAAAAATAATATGACAGTTACATAAAACAGGCGTAAATATTGAAAAAACGAAACAATTTTTGCTTGAGATGTGAGAATTTATAAATAAAATTACAGATATTTTTGTAAAAGTACTAATTTATTCTATGATACCTAAAAGGACTTCTTAACAGTGAGTAATTACATGAATAATTCCTATTTTGTGTAAACTTTTAAATGGTTCAATGATTAGTGCATTATGAAGTAATTTAATAAAAAAAATGAATACTTCGATGTTGAGACCATTGTTTTTGATTCAGATGCCCTGAACATGTTTATAAATGCATTTTTTAATTTTCTTGACTTTTCTTACATAACCAGCAAACACAAGTGACATTAATGACAATGTACAGGGTAAAATCTATCACCCTATGGCTCGCCTACTCTTTTTAAGTGAATAGATAGTAGTTGTAGTAAATTTTTTTTTCAGATTTTGGTACTCCTGGTATACGAACCTCTTAGCAGCAGGGTGCAACTTTAATCTTTTTTTGATGAAGTGGACCTTCTAGCATATAAAAGAGTGTATACAAAGGGCTGCTTCACAGTTTCAAAAGAGGCATCCATCCCAAGTCAAATCAATTATACACCCGACATAAAACTTCAATGGGACACTTTATGTAAAGCTAATAGATCTAGGTAAATAACTTTTGTTGTTCTTTTTACAATTTTGGGAATTTAAGTACCTAGACACTTGAGTGCGAAGTCTTTAAAAGTTTGTATTTCTTTTGGTCTAAGTCAAAATTGACACTTTAAAAAGGGTAGATCTGAGAATTGAGATAGGGGTGGTATAATTTTTATCAACGTTCAATTCGTTTTACGTTTTTCATTTTTATAACACTTATTTTTGGTGAAAATTATTTGTGGTGATGCCAATTAAAAAATTGAGAATATTTGTACCCTTACCCCTTAGTTAACAATGAGGTCAATTTTGAGAAAATAATTTTGCCTTAAACTGGGTTTTTATACTAATTAGAAATCGTAATAACCAAATCTGCAATTAGATTTTTTGTAAGTGCTTTCGTTTTTTTTTGTTAGAGGTTTTAAAATGGTTCTATAAATTTTTGAAAATGCCCAGTAAAATTTTTGTTTTTGATTTTAATGAAACTTATTTCGTACGATTACTTTTTTGCTATAGATTAAAAATCTGCATTTTTATTTTGTGAAAAATAATTAAATTAATTAATTAGTACTCTTTTAAAAAAATTGGGTTGTGCTTTTGAAGTTGTCTTTAAAAGCTCATAGCAACAAAACTAATAGCGCTGTAAATATTTAAGTGCCAGATTCGGATTCAGCAGATTGTTTTACATAAACATTAATGGCACTTATTGGTAGCAAAAATTATTTGTGGTCATGCCAATAAAAAAACTGAAAATATTTGGACCCTTATCCCTTACAAAAAAGAGGTAAATTTTGAAAAAATAAGTTTGTCCGAAACTGTCTTTTTACATTAATTAAAAGCCGAAAAAAACCAATCAGCAATCAGATTTTTGGGAAGTGCTTTTGCTTTCTTGCTAAAACTTTTCAAGTGGTCATATAAATTTTAAAAAATGCACCGCAAAAAATTTTTTGTCTTTAATTTTAAATAAACTTATTTGGCAGATCACTTTTTTGCTATAGATTTAAAATCTGCATTTTTATTTTGTACAAAAAATTTAAATTAATTAATTAGAGCTCTTTAAAAAAATGGGTTGCGCGTTAGAAGTTTCCTTTAAAAGCTCATAGCAACAAAACTAAAAGCGCTGTAAATATTTAAGTGCTAGATTCGAATTAAGCAGTTCGTTTTACATAAGCATTAATGGCACTTATTGGTAGCAAAAATTACTTGTGGTCATGCCAATTCAAAAACGGAAAATATTTGGACCCTTACCCCTTACAAAAAATAGGAAAATTTTGAAAAAGTAGATTTTCCCAAAACTGTGCTTTTATACCAATTAAAAGCCGTAGAAAACAAATCAGCGATCAGATTTATGACAAGTGCTTTCGTTTTTTGGTTAGACCTTTTCAAAGTCGGCAAAAAAATTTCAGGTAGGAAAAAAAATTGTTGTCTCCGATTTTTAATAAAACTTATTTTACAGATTGTTTTTTTCCAGTAGAATACAAATCTGCATTTTTTTTGTAAAAGAAAAGTTTTTGGTAATTAGAGCACTTTTAAAAAAATTAAGTTACGCTTTTAAAGTTGCCTTTAAAAGCGCATAATCACAAAGCTTAAAGGGTTGGATTGGAACTTTTTGAGGGATTTTATTTAGCAGATCGTTTTACATAAGCATGAAGGTACACGTTTTCTTTTATGGTAAAAAGAATTTGTGGACATAATGGCTAATAAGAAAACTGAAAATATTTTGACCCTTACACCCAGTAAATTTTTTTTGCTCGATTTTTTATTAATAAAAGCAAAAAAATGGCTTGCTTTCTTATCAGCTTTGGTTAAATTAAATCGTAATACCCAGTCACTTTTGGATAAAGTTGTAACTAAAAAAAGAATATATTTTACCCTATTATTTTTCCAAGGAAAAGTTAAATTAGCATTTTTATCTTACATGTTTTCTTTAAACTTTCCTATTTCTTTTTTCGTTAGATATAAAAGTATAAAGCGTTGTTCGTTCGTGCCACGAAAAAATAATAATTGCCAGCTACCACTTATACTTAGTTGTTATCAAATGTATTTTTTTTGTGATTTTATAATTAGTGGTTTCTTTTTATAAGAACCTTTTATTTTTATTTTTTGTTGGGATTTATTTTTAAATTAAATTGTTTATATTCTAAAACCATCTGTAAAGAGTATTTTTATCAGATTTATAAACTAGCAATATTTCAATAGTTATTTTATTAATTTATTACAATACAATTGTTTATTGTTACTAGGAATTCTAAAAAACGATTTATCAAATGAAAGAGGCCTGTGAGGTTATCAAAGACCCCCTACTCTGTCCCCCCAATAATGGAAAATATAACAATATTTAGAAAAATAGAGAATGTCCCACTTTAACTAAAGGTCCCCCTTATCTTTATTTTTATTGTTTTTTTTTAATAATACCTAAAAGCTGTTTTAAATTTTTGGTTGACCTTAAGAAATGTACCTACTAATCTATTATTTTTTAAAAAAAGATTTTTTTAAGCACCAGAAAAAAATTATGTTTATTTTGTGGAAATATTTTAATTTTATTTGTTTAATTTTTTTTTGATTTTACTTATTTCACCTATGAAGAAAGGCAACACACGTTACATTATTGTATTTAAGGTCGGTTTAGTAGACGTCTACTTGCTTAGTTAATAAAAATTACAACATGATGTCACTACTGGCCTTATTTGTTAAATAAACTTTACTTTTTGGGATTTTGAGTATTCTTATCTTTTTTTTATTAAATTTCATTTTATTTTTGTGGTTTTATCAACATTTTACGTGTGTGCACTTTCTATTAATAAACAATTTTTAAACAACAAAAATTTATACCAAATAAGTACAGTGTATCGCAGGATAAATTGACCTCCCATTTCCCCATTTTTTAGGTTATTTTAACGTTATTGAAAAATTAATTTTCTGTAACTCGAGTTTTTTTAATCCGAAGGCAAATAGAATATACAGGGTGTCCAAAAAATGTCGCATAAACGCGATGGTACGCCCTTGGGGCATTCTCAGGGATCCCTAGAAAATTGTCAAAAAAAAAATCCATCTGTTATATTCATCGAGAAAAATGCAAAATGGTGGAATGGTTTAAAATATACTGTAGCTTTGTATTAAACCATTTGTTCCGTTAATATGTGCTGTTATATTCAAGATATAAGCGTTTAAAATTTCGCACTTTGGGACAACATATCTCCGAGGGTATATGAGATTTTTTTTAACAATTTTCTGGGGCTCCCTAGACATGCCCTAACAACGTACCATCGCGATAATGCGCCATTTTTTGGACATCCTGTAGGCCTTTAAATATATACAGGTTGTTTAAAAGAATGTATATTTTTTTAATGGAACTAGAAATTTTATATATTTTTTAGTAGTAATCCCTGGAAATTCTGCAGATCATACCTTAATTATTGTCTAGAATAAAAAAACAATCAAAAATAGGCATTTACATATTAATTTTGTTTGGTTTTGGAATTAAAAAAAATCAACAAGTTACAAAAAATACGTTTTTATATTTGCGTTCTATAATATGCACATTATGAAACCCGAAATTTGGTTTTTTAAAGTTTCTGAATTGCTTCATTATTAAACCCAAAATTTTATTTTATTGGTTGGTTTTCCTGATGCAAAAAGATGAATTCTTTTCTTGCAATGTACTTTTTATTTACAAATTTTACTATTATAATCAATCGGGGAACATTGTTTTTTTGTAGAGGGAATAACTAGAAGAATTGGAGAAACGATATCAATGGTTACATTTTCTTAAAAACTCCTATTCATTCAGTATTAAATGAGTAAAGTTTACAAATGTCATTATTCAATATGTCTAACTTTAATTTATTTTTTACTTCAAAATGTCAATGTTATGCTATAAGGTTGGTCATAAAAACAAAATTTCATCTTAAGTTTTTAATTTAAATTAAAAATGCTTTTTAATGAATTAAATGATGCAAATATAAAAAATAGTATAAAAAACTCGTTTTATAAGGCGTTTTTTATCACTTGTCCATTGGAAAACTCGCCGCTGCGCGGCTCTTTTTCCAAACCTGGACGCGTGCTAAAAAACGTTCCTTATAAAACTCAATGTTTTAATATACTATTTTATATTTGCGTTCTATAATATGCACATTATGAAACCCGAAATTTGGTTTTTTAAAGTTTCTAAATTGCTTCATTATTAAACCCAAAATTTTATTTTATTGGTTGGTTTTCCTGATGCAAAAAGATAAATTTTTTTCTTGCAAGGTACTTTTTATTTACAAATTTTACTATTATTATCAATCGGGCGACTTTTTTTCTTGTAGAGGAAATAACTAGAAGAATTGGAGAAACGATATCAATGGTTACATTTTCTCAAAAACGCCTATTCATTCAGTATTAAATGAGTAAAGTTTACAAATGCCATTATTCAATATGTCTAACTTTAATTTATTTTTTACTTCAAAATGTCAATGTTATGCTATAAGGTTGGTCATAAAAACAAAATTTTATCTTAAGTTTTTAATTCAAATTAAAAATGCTTTTTAATGAATTAAATGATGCAAATATAAAAAATAGTATAAAAAACTCGTTTTATAAGGCGTTTTTTATCACTTGTCCATTGGAAAACTCGCCGCTGCGCGGCTCTTTTTCCAAACCTGGACGCGTGCTAAAAAACGTTCCTTATAAAACTCTATGTTTTAATATACTATTTTATATTTGCGTTCTATAATATGCACATTATGAAACCCGAAATTTGGTTTTTTAAAGTTTCTGAATTGCTTCATTATTAAACCCAAAATTTTATTTTATTGGTTGGTTTTCCTGATGCAAAAAGATGAATTTATTTCTTGCAAGGTACTTTTTATTTACAAATTTTACTATTATAATCAATCGGGGGACATAGTTTTTTTGTAGAGGGAATAACTAGAAGAATTGGAGAAACGATATCAATGGTTATATTTTCTCAAAAACGCCTATTCATTTAGTATTAAATGAGTAAAGTTTACAAATGTCATTATTCAATATGTCTAACTTTAATTTATTTTTTACTTCAAAATGTCAATGTTATGCTATAAGGTTGGTCATAAAAACAAAATTTTATCTTAAGTTTTTAATTCAAATTAAAAATGCTTTTTAATTAATTAAATGAAGCAAATATAAAAAATAGTATAAAAAACTCGTTTTATAAGGCGTTTTTTATCACTTGTCCATTGGAAAACTCGCCGCTGCGCGGCTCTTTTTCCAAACCTGGACGCGTGCTAAAAAACGTTCCTTATAAAACTCTACGTTTTAATATACTATTTTAAAATTTTTTAATGACTTTAAAATAATTTAGAAAAAGGGGGTCAATTTATCCTGCGACATTCTGTACAACATTAAAAAGAATATTTATTTAAAAAAATTAATTATTCTTTAAATCACTTGATTTTACTAAAACTTGCACGAAAGTCTTTTTTTTCGTTTACAAATAAATTAAAAAATAACAGCAATACTTTTAAAAGGGTCTCATTTATTTTAAACTAGCAACACTAATTTCATTAACACGGTGACTATCCTCAGAAATAACATCTTGAACAAAATCATTCCATAAACCTTCCCAAGATTCAAGCGCCTTTGATTTTTCGTCCAACGTCATTGCCGAATAATGTATCGAATTTAGCGCAAGCTGTTTTAACAATCTTAAATCAGATTCAGCACTACTAAGGGCCATAAAAGCCATATACCAATCATAACTTAGGCCTTTAGCTCCCCAAAAAGTTGGATCATCGCAAGTTATAACAACAGGGTAGTTTTGAGATATCAAAAACCTACCAGGGTGATTTCTCAAGTCACTTACGAGCTTTAAAACTTGATTTGAGATAGGACTAATCTCCAAGGCGATATCTTTTTCCTTAATCAACGTTAACAGTTCAGGATGCGTAACGCAAGCGTATCCATGTCCAATACGCGTAGTGTTCAACAAAATGGCGTCCAGCAGATTAAAATCAGTAGACTGGCCCAACCAATCGCTTTCCCCAGCGTGAAAAAAGAACTTTATACTGTCTTTGAACTTAAGTAACTCGGGAACAAAGTCGTAAAGCGATTTGCCTAAATCTTCTTGACCTACGAGGTCAAAACCTGTCACAAATTTAGGGTAAAGGTCATGTAAATCTGTCATGACTTTAGCGTACTCTTTTATGGTATTGACTGGTACTTGGCGAAGAGGCGCGTAAATGATTTTAACCCCCCAAAAGTTTGGGAAATCCTTCTTGAACTTTTGGACAGTTTCTAACAACAGCCCTGCTACTTCAGTTGCTCCATAAATTTTCCCGTCTAAGTCATATACTTCTGGTAAAGTCGTTCGGAACTCTAAGTACCTAACGTTGTCCTCATTTAACTCTTTAAAAACCTGGTAGAAGTACTCTTGGAATATCGGTTTATATGTCAAAAAGTCTGTAATAGTTCCAAAGATCTTCATGAACTCGCTCCAAACAGAAATAATATCTTTGTAGATTTGCTCTGGGTTGTTTTTTTCTGCTTATTTGGTAACACCCTGTACAGAATGTTTCGTTTACTTGGAACACATCAACTATTTTTTTTAATTCTCTAATTTTTTTACCTTAACGGGAAATATCGCGTAGCATAGAAACTGTGGTTATGTAATGTTGGTTGCCTAAAATTAACAAAAAACAGCACTTTCTGGTCATTGCGCAGTGGGTTTATAGGAGTTAATTTTAATAAAAAATTGTGCTTATTAGCAACATAAATAAACAAAGCATAAGTTGAGATATTTAAAAGGTCCATCAAAAAGCGTTTAAATACAGAATTTTGGCAAGAAAGTGCTTCTAAATTGCTAAAATTCTGTACATAAACGCTTATTGATGGACCTTTAGAATATTTCAACTTGTGCTTTATTTATGTTGCTGGTAAGCACAATTTTTAACTAAAATAAACTGTTATAAACCCACTGAGCAATGACCAGAAAATGATGTTTTTTGTTGACTTTAGGCAACCAACGTTACATAACCACAATTTCTATGCTTTGCGCGGCATTCCCCTTTAAAAGGAAATTTTTTTTCATGTTTAAGAAAGAAAAAAAATACAATAAGCAACACATTTAAAAGGATCTCATTTATTTAAAACTTGCAACACTTATTTCATTAACACGGTGACTATTCTCAGAAATAACATCTTGAACAAAATCATTCCACAAACCTTCCCAAGATTCAAGCGCCTTCGATTTTTCGTCCATCGTCATGGCGGAATAATGTATCGAATTTAGCGCAAGCTGTTTTAACAATCTTAAATCAGATTCTGCACTACTAAGGGCCATAAACGCCATATACCAATCATAACTCAATCCTTTCGCACCCCAAAAAGTTGGATCATCGCACGTTATAACAACAGGGTAGTTTTGAGATATCAAAAACCTACCAGGGTGATTTCGCAAGTCGCTAACGAGCTTCAAGACTTGATTAGAGATAGGGCTAATCTCCAAGGCGATATCTTTATCCTTGATTAGCGTAAGCAACTCTGGATGCGTAACGCAAGCGTATCCATGCCCAATACGCGTAGTGTTCAACAAAATGGCGTCCAGCAGATTAAAATCAGTAGACTGGCCCAACCAATCACTCTCACCAGCGTGAAAAAAGAACTTTATACTGTCTTTGAACTTGAGTAACTCGGGAACGAAGTCGTAAAGCGATTTGCCCAAGTCCTCTTGACCTACGAGGTCAAAACCTGTCACAAATTTAGGGTAAAGGTCATGTAAATCTGTCATGATTTGGGCGTACTCTTTTATGGTTGTGACTGGTACTTGGCGAAGAGGCGCGTAGATGATTTTAACCCCCCAAAAGTTTGGGAAATCCTTCTTGAACTTTTGGACAGTTTCTAGCAACAGCCCTGCCACTTCAGTTGGTCCATAAATTTTTCCGTTTAAGTCATAAACTTCTGGTAAAGTCGTTCGGAACTCTAAGTACCTAACGTTGTCCTCATTTAACTCTTTAAAAACCTGGTAGAAGTAGTCTTGGAAAATAGGTTTATATGTCAGAAAGTCTGTAACAGTTCCAAAGATTTTCATGAATTCGCTCCATACAGAATTAATGTCTTTGTAAATTTGTTCAGGATTGTTTCGTATTAATGTGAGTTGGGCTTTGACATAGTGGTCGTAGAAACGGTGTTGCTCGCGTAGTTTTGCTAGAAGGCTCCATTTACACTGGGTGTCACCTGAAAACAAAGAGATTTACATAGATGTATTATTAAAAAAAGATGTAATTTGACGCTTTGCGCAGCCTATCGAGTTGTTTAAATTTGAAGCCCTCCATTTTATACTACATATCTAGTGTTTTTACATTTCTTAGGTTGAAGGTTGCCACCACTGCTTGTCATGACATGACATTGTCAGCCGTTAGATCTAGAAATCGGGGGTTTACAGTTTACATTTTATCAAAAATTGTGCGTTTTCGTGTTGTTTTGATTTAATAAGCAAAAAACACAAACTAGGGTATGAGTTGCTACGCAAAAAGTTGGAAAATTAGAAACAAACGGCTCTTGAAGGTATTTACGTTTTAAATTTTTTTTTGCATTAGCAAATTGTTGGGTATTTTAAGAGTATAAAAATAGCCAAAACATGTCGATTTTGCGTTTTAGACAGTCTGTGGCCTCCCATAAAACGTTTTATTTATATTTAATTAATATGAGGCAATAATTTAAAATTCGCGGGCATTAGAATAGTATAAAATGGAGACCATCAAAATTTTTCAAAGCTGATCAGCTGATGTATTATCTATGGTTATTCTAGATCTATGGAGATTTATTATATTATACTCTTCGCAGACAAAGTCAAAGAGTATATTGCGATTGGTCGGACCTTCTCTAAAATCGTTAATATTCGTCCTAGTGCAAACATTTTTACATATTCGTTCGTTTCATGACTTTTTAAGGCTTTTATTTTTTGACCGTCTGTCTGTAACGAAACTTGTGACCACCATAACTCAAAAACGGTTTATCGGATCGACTTGAGATTTAACACAAAAATCAATCCCATTGAGAGAAAGAGTCGTGTTGTTTTTGAAAAAAATCAAATAATAAATAGAGGGTTAAAAACACCCCCTAAGTAGAAAAAAATTCATATTTTCGTTAATATCAACTTTACAAAAAAAATATTCTTAATAAAATTAAAGATTGTATTTTTTCCTATAAAAAAGCATCTGGTAATTTTTTTGTATCCCCACCCGTTTACAAAAAAAATAAGTTTTACGTTTCTTTTAATAAAATAAAAAATGCACCTTTTTAATGATCTGCTGCGATAAGTATCATATAGAATGTGTCACAATTATATAAAAATAAAAAAATAGGAATAAAAAATTAGCTATCTTCGAAGTTTAATTTTTTAAATGATCTATCCCTCTCACTGATTTAACCCGCTCTTGTTTACAATAGAGAAGGTATAAAAATTCATTGTTTGGTTCCAAGATCTTTTTGTTTACCCAATGTAAGTTATAAGGACTAATGAGTAACTGGACGTAAATAAACAAACGTTTTCAATGGAACTTCCCTATGCTAGCCTTTTAGATCTTGGACCCACACACTGGTAATGTTATGATTATAAGCAATTCATTTCTAGTCATTCTATTTCTATGCCTAAAAAATTGTTAATTCGTTAAAACTTTTAAGAGCCCGACACTCAGTCCTTATACCATGTAGAGGGGCTACCGCGGGCTGCGGTGGCCAGAATAGACTAAAGACTAGTTGAACAGATATATGAATATGTGTCTAGAGTAGCCACCTACCACCAGTACAACTAGAGAGAGGCTTGACCTTGGTCTAATTCAGTACGTTTTTATGCAAATATTCACAAAACTTAGACCACAAATATCTTAGTTAATTCTTATCCGATTTTGAAACACTTGGTGTAATTAGAAAGATAATTAATTTTGTAATACTTATTGTTTTTTAAAAATCGTTTGTTGGGCTCTAATTAAGAAAGAAAAACAGTTGTTTTTAGTATAGTTATCCCTTCTTTAAACTGTTATTTTTGCTAAACTAGGGCTACAAAACAAAATGTGCCAAACTATAAGTTTTTTAAAAGGAGCTAACATTATATTGTCAAAATTTTAGGACAATTGCTCTAATAATAACGCTAAAAACTGGGGTCTAAGTTGTACACAAGTTTGCATAAGAGAAAATGGGTAGTCGGGCTCTTAATTAATATACAGGGTGTTACGAAATAACTAGGAAAACATTCAGGGGGTAATTTCTGGGCACATTTTAAGTAAAAAAGTTCATGTAAACATGTCCGAAAATCCTTCTTTTCTGAGATACAGGGTGCCGAAGTTTCTAAAAAAAACTTTTTTTTAAGATTACCAAGAAACTAAACCAGATATTTATTTAAAACTTAGCACGGGTAATTTTCTTACCATTAGGCATAAGGTGCGGTAGAAAAAAAATAAAAATTACAATTGAAAGGGGCACATTTGGGGGTACCATGGGGGTTGTTCACCCCTAACTTTTTGTGTGTTACTTTTTTGGTATTTTCATAAAATAATTAGAAGCCCTAGAATATGATCTTTAAAATTTATGTCTTGTTCTTTTTTCATAAAACTAACCGTTTTCGAAAAAAAATTCATTGCCAATTCATTGCCCAAAGGCAACAAAATTTCTTTTTAAGTTTGGCTTTTTTATGTTAATGAAAATAAAACATAGTTAAAAATGAAGGCTTAATTAATTTCTTTTTTTTATTATTATTTCAAAAAAATATCTGGTTTAGCTTTTTAGTAATCTTAAGATAAAAAAAAATTTTGAGAAACTTTGACACCCTGTATCTCAGAAACGAAGGATTTTCGGAAATATGTTTACATGAACTTTTTTTCTTAAAATGGGTTCAGGAATTACCCCCTGAATTTTTTCCTAGTAATTTGGTAACACCCTGTTCAGTTAAGAGCAAAAATGTTAAAGAACTTACCATCTGCGTTTTTTTGGTTGGCAAAAACTTTGAGGAACAGTCTGCCCATTTTTTGGCATGCATAAACATTTTCTCGGTAAGTCAAATTGAACAAAAATTCACTCGATACCATTGCAAAGTCATGCGAATGTAGAGAAGCTCCTTTTGGTAATTTTTGGATTATTTTGAATACTTCTGACTTTTCAATCTTGGCCTTTGACTTGAAAAAGTGTTGACTTGGCAAAAAATCACCTGGGTTTTCAAAACTCTTTTGAAGTTCTTCATTTTTGAACTTCATCAATATTTTATTGGCTAAGGATTCATTTTGACTAAGAGTTAAGTTAGATCCAATAGAGTATGCAAAATCTGCGTCTTTGAGTTGTTGTCTCTGTTTCTTATATTCATCAAAATCCAGCGGGGTAACTGAGGTAACAAATTAAGTCATTAACAAGGAATGTCGCGAAGCATAGAAACTGTGGTTATGTAACGTTGGTTGCCTAAAATCAACAAAAAACACCACTTTTTGGTCATTACTCAGCGGGTTTATTAGAGTTAATTTTGATTAAAAATTGTGCTTACCTGCAACATAAATAAACAAAGCACTAGTAGAGATATTCTAATGGTCTATCAATAAGCGTTTAAATATAAAATTTTGGCAATTTAAAATGCAAAAAATGGTGCTTATTAATTGCCAAAATTCTGCACTTAAACGCCTATTGATGTACCTTTAGAATATGTCAACTTGTGCTTTGTTTATTTATGTTGCTGGTAAGCACAATTTTTAATTAAAATGAACTCTTATAAACCCACTGAGCAATGACCAGGAAGTGGTGTTTTTTGTTGATTTTAGACAACCAACATTACATAACCACAGTTTCTATGCTTCGCTACATTCGTCTTTAAAATGTTTGTTTATTTACCAGATTAAAAGTAAAATTTTATCTTGCACAAGTTGATAATAGAAGAGATATTCGTATGGAATAAAAATATACTATTAAATTTAAAATTAATGTTGACTTTTGACTCACCCAGTATAAAGAATGCAGTAACCAATAAAAAAGCACTTCTGTACAAAGAATTATTCATTGTACGAGAGGTTAAGTGGTCGTTATGATACTAAAGTTGACATTTATTTTGTATTTGGATACAGTATTTAGTTGCTTGAATGAATCTTATCTTAATTGGCGAATTAAATGTATTTTTTTATTGTTTAATATTAATTTTGTATTGATTTGGACATGCCTTAAATCGTGCCTTATAACAAAGCACGATTTAAGGCATGTACACACAAAACTGGTATAATTTTGTAAAAATTACCTAATTTATTATAATATATGGCATGATTAATTTAAAATTTTAATTAAAAAAATATTTCTAACAGACAAAAAAAAATTATCTATTTTACATTAGGTAGGATGTAGAGTTTTGGATATCAAATATCAATAAAAAAAGATAAGAAGATGGGTATTTTGGATAACATTTATTAATCGATTTATAAACAGACATTTCATAAAGTATTCGATTTACAAAATTTTTGAAATATGTCAAATTTTGCAATTTTTGATCACGTGTGCAAAACAGACCAATCACAGCAAACTTAGACTGATAACAGCTAGCTAAAGATACTATCCATTCACATTTAAAAAAAAAACCAGAGCAGACGAGCCATAGGGTGACAGATTTTACCCTGCATATTGTCATTAATGTCACTTGTGTTTGCTGGTTATGTAAGAAAAGTCAAATAAATTAAAAAATGCATTTAAAAACATGCTTAGGGCATCTGAATCGAAAACAATGGTCTCAACATATACAGAAGTATTTATTTTTTTATTAAATTACTTTATAATGCCCTAATCATTAAAGCATTTAAAAGTTTACACAAAAGAATTATTAATGTAAGTACTCACTGTTAAGAAGTCTTTTTAGGTATCATAGGATAAATTAGCACTTTTACAAAAATATCTACAATTTTCTTTATAAATTCTCACATCTCAAGCAAAAATTGTTTCTTTTTTTCAATTTTTACGCCTGTTTTATATAACTGTCATATTTTTTTTAGCATTTTTTAATTTTTAGTGATAGTAAATTAGAAATGTAATGCCAACTTTGAGGAAAATTCAACTTTTCAAAGAAAAAAATTCTAGTTTTTTTGGGTGACTCTGTTTTTTTAACTGTAAATGGATAGTATCTTTTGAGCACTTCTCTGTTCAAATACATCCATTAATTTAACTGAGATTCCAAAAACTGGTTCCAAAACTTCTCCCATAAACTAAAGGCCATATTTTTCTCTTCACTACTCATAGCACTATAAGATATCGAGTTCAAAGCAAATTGCTTTAAAATTTTTAGCCCCATATTTTTGGGTGTCATAGCCATAAAAACAACATACCAATCATAACTGATCCCTGTGGCACCCCAAATTGAAGGATCATCATTACAAATGACCACTGATACATTTTGAGCCAGTAGGGGGATAATAGGATGACTTCTTGGATCTTTTTGTAAAAGAAGCATTTGATTTGATAGCGGACATAGTTCTATTGCAATGTTTTTGTTTTTTATTTCTTGCACAAGGTAAGGGTGTTTTGATAAGGCAAGTCCATGTCCTATTCGTTTTGAATTAAGAAGAATAGCGTCTATCAGATTTAAATCCGTTTGGCCATACCTAAAAAATAAGAAAAAAAAACAAAAAATGACTTTACTAATAAGACAACATTTTTAGTAGCAGTTTTAAAGATCGATTTGCCCCACCAGTGGGGTTTTTTGTCCCTGATTATAATGAAACATATTTTCTAGATTGCTTTTTTTGTTGTAGAATATAATTCTGCATTTAGATTTTTTGTACAAGAAATATTTTGGAAATTAGAGCTTTTTGAAAAAAATTTGGGTGTTCTCTTAGAAAGCTCATAGCAATTAAACCAAAAGCGTTTGAACTTTTTAAGTACCAGATTTGGATTTAGCAGCTCGTTTTACATAAGTATTGATGGCATTCATTGCTGGAAAAAATTACTTGTGGCTGTGATAATAAAAATACTGAGAAAATTTGGACTCTTACCCTTTGCTAAAAAATGAGGTAACTTTTGAAAAAATTGATTTGTCTTAAACTGTGTTTTGAAGCTTATTAAAAGCAATAAAAAACAATTCAGCAATCAGTTTTTTTTTAAGTGCTTTTGTTTTTTTGTTAGAGCTATTTAAAGTTGGCCAAATTTTAAAAAGTTCAGCAATTTTTTTTTGTCTCTGATTATAATGAAACTTATCTTGTAAATTGCTTTCTTGTTGTAAAATAAGAATCTGCATTTAGATTTTTTCTAAGGAAAATATTTTGTAAATTAGAGCATTTAAAAAAAAATCGAGTGTCGTGTTAGAAGTTTTCTTTGAAAGCTCATAGCAGTTCAACCAAAAGCGTTTGAACTTTTTAAGTGCCAGATTTAGATTTATCAGCTTGTTTTACGTAAGCATTGATAGCATTTATTGCTGGCAAAAATTACTTGTGGTCGTGATAATTAAAAAACGAAGAAAATGTAGACCTTTACCCCTTGCTACAAAATAAGGTAAATTTTGAAAAAATAGATTTGCCTTAAACTGTGTTTTTAAGCTAATTAAAAACTGTAAAAAACAAATCAGCAATTCGATTTTTTCCAAGTGCTTTCGTTTTTTTGTTAGAGCTTTTTAAAGTTGACCAAAAGATAACTAAATTTTTTTTGCCTCTGATTATAATGAAACTTAATTTTGTAGATTGCTTTTCTGTTGTAAAATAAGAATCTGCCTTTATCCTTTTTCTTTAAAAAATATTTTGGAAATAAGAGCATTTGAAGAAAATGGTGGGTCGCATTAGAAGTTGCCTTCGAAAGCTCGTTTTGTTAGAGCTTTCCAAAGTAGGCCAAATTTTAAAAAAGGTTACAGCAAAATTTTTTTTTGCTTCTGATTATAATAGAACCTATTTTGTAAAAGAATTTCAGACCTTCGTAATGGAGGATCTTACACAACTTACCAATTTGTTTCTCCAGCATGAAAATAGAAAGACAAATTTTCTCCAGCCATCTTTAATTCTTCATGAAAATCAACCAAGTTTTTTCCCAAATCTTCAAATCCTACCAAATCAAGCCCAGCAATTAATTGGGGAAACTTCTTTTGTAATTCTACCAATTCTTTTACTTCAAATGATAACTTTTCATTGTCAACACCACGAAAAACTGAATGAATGTATTTCATCCCCAAAAAATTCGGGTGATCCTTTTTAAATTTATTAACCACTTGGGTAATAATGTTAAAAAAATCTTCTGGGGAATAAGGAATGCCACTTAAATCATAAAGTGGCATTATTGTCCCTCGTATTTCTGCATAGAAAACGTTGTCCTCATGAAGTTCATGCAAAAACTATAAGAAAAAAACATTTCATCAATATACAGAGGAGGCTAAATGTATGGCACGTTTTTGAAGCAATGTTGGAGCACCTTTTAATCCGATAAAATCTTACAATTTTTTGGGCAGCACACTTTTTGTGAAAAATTGACTTTTTGAATTTTGAATTGGTTGTACAAAACATCAATTCCAATCTATAATAAAAATTGGAAATTAACCGACCCGCTAAATGACATAGCGACCGTACTCGAGCGCAGTCATTTAGTCCGAAAGTGTACAGACTGACAAATTTAAAAAATAGTCCCATAAAATTTTACACAAAAATCCTTGTTTCTTGGAAATTTTCGGACAGCACAATTTTTGTGGGAAAATGTAGTATTTGATACCTAGAAACATAATTACAATGTGCGCACTCATGCGCATAATAGCATTTTGTGCTAGAGCCCCCCAAAGAGCCCCCTTTTATTCGTAATACTAGATTATGGTGGATCTTGACCAAATTTTGCAAATAGACACCAAACAAGGTTCTAAAAAGCTTTTCGAAAACAATTTTCTCCTAAATAAATTCCTTTATCCCCTAATATAAGAGGTTCCAGGTTTTGATCAGCCGAGGAAGATTTGGAGTGCTGTTAATCGTCTAAGAACGTGTCACGGACGTTGCAATGATATGTTATACAGGGTGTTTCCGAAAGTCGTTTCAATAATTTAACCCGAGATTCCTTACCCAAAAATAGTTTGATTAAGCCCCATTTACCTGTATCCAAAAGTGCACCGTTTTCGAGATACAGGCTGTTTTTCAAAACCAAAATTTGTATGTTTTTTTTTATTACTGTTAAATGAAACAACATAGAAAAACAAAATTTGGTATAATTGTCTTACTTTTTATGATCGACACAATGGTCTTAAAGAGAAACCCATAGATTTATTCCATAACCTCAAAATGGGACACCTGCGCCCCCTTTTGGGGCATAACTTTTTTTGTATTTGAATTTTCAAAAAATAAATTATTTTATCGGTAAGATACCGTTAATACGAAGAAAAAATTATACCACATTTTTTTTGGAAAAACTAACCCTTTTTCAAAATTATTCACATTTCATAATTTCATGTTGCATTCTACTTTTTGAAATATTTTTGCAATTTTTTTTTCTGGAAAACATAAAACTATTATAAACTAGCGTAAACAAAAAAAACTAGAATTGGCTCCACAATAGGACACTGGGCCCCCTTTTTTGAGCATCGGGCCCCCTTTTTGGGGCTTTTTGAAATATTATTGCAATTTTTTTTCTTGAAAACTTAAAACTATTATAAACTAGCGTGAACAAAAAAAAAATTTAAATTTGCCCCACAATAGGACACTAGGCCCCCTTTTGGGGCACCGGACTTTAAATGACGACAATGATGTACTTTTTCTGTAATAAAATCTTGAAACGCCTAGTATTCTTTTCTTTACAAAATAAAAAGATATGTGAGCCCCAAAAAGGGGTCAGGTGCCCCAAAATGGGGGCCCATTGTCCTATTGTGGGGCCAATTCTAGTTTTTTTTTGTTTACGCTAGTTTATAAGAGTCTTAAATTTTCAAGAAAAAAAAATTGCAAAAAGATTTCAAAAAGTAGAATGCAACATGAAATTATGAAATGTGAATAATTTTGAAGAAGGGTTAGTTTTTTCAAAAAAAATGTGGTATAATTTTTTCTTCGTATTAAACGTACCTTACCGATAAAATAATTTATTTTCAGAAAATTCAAATACAAAAAAAGTTATGCCCCAAGAGGGGGCGCAGGTGTTCCATTTTGAGGTTATGGAATAAATCTATAAGTTTCTCTTTGCGACCATTGTGTCGATCATAAAAAGTAAGACAATTATACCAACTTTTGTTTTTATATGTTGTTTCATTTAATAGTAATGAAAAAAAACATAAAAATTTTGGTTTTGGAAAACAGCCTGTATCTCGAAAACGGTGCACTTTTGGATACAGGTAAATGGGGCTTAATCGAACTATTTTTGGGTCAGGAATCTCGGGTCAAATTATTGAAACGACTTTCGGAAACACCCTGTATAAGTGGAATGCACTACCTAGTCCATTATGTGAATGTGGTGAATCTCCAGAAACTATTAAACATATTGTAGAGGACTGTCCAAACACCAATTTTGAAGGCGGTTTTTATGAATTACATAATCTGACTTCAAATGCATTAAATTGGATATCAACCTTGAAACCTCTGTAATTTTTTGGCAATTTATATTGTACCTTGTAATTTAACTGGAATGTGACCCTGGTATGCTGGAGTTATTTTTCCCATGGTTTTTCCTCTGGCCCCCTCCCCCCGAAGCAGATGCTTTATCAGTATATGAACATTGTCCATGGGCATCCCAAAAAGAACATTATTTGTACTTTTTTATATTATTTACAACTTTATTATATTCTTGAATGTTCATATTTGTCACATACCAACCCTTATACCTACTATGACTTGTAATGTTTATTAATAATCATACGAATATATATATATCCCCTAAATGGCCCCAAATTGAGAAATATTTATCATGTTTAATCTAGACTAAATTTTGCGAGCAGACGCAAAATTAAATGATTAAAAACCTTTTTCTAAAATTTTCCTTGTACAATTTTTTTTGCCTCTTTGAGGGACTATTTTTTAATGGAGGGTGACAAATTTTTTTCTGAGAATTTCTCTTTTTAAAATGTCCTTTAAAACATTATTATGAATCTATTTGCAAAATTTGGTGTAAATCCAACATGATAAATATTTCTAGACCA